>CM060990.1:129502486-130731525 GCA_030765065.1 Deroplatys truncata | reverse complement strand
AAGATCTCATGAAAGTTTCAATCCAATAAGTTAAAAACTGTGGAGTGGTTAGACCGTTCGTCCCCCACCAAGGTGGCCCAGGTTCGATCCCAGGGACTCGCATGTGGGATTTTTGGTGGACAAAACGGCGTCTGGGCGGGTTTTCTCCGGGTTCTCCGGTTTCCCTCACTATTCATCATTCCACCGGTGCTCCATCTTTACCTTTCCTGTCATTCATCTCCGGCATCTCATCTATCATCTCCTTCGTTCTCATCCTGGGCGTTGGACTGATCCCCCACCCTGGTTGTCCCTCTCTGATCCATAGACCCTAAGTTCGACAGACATCTGACTACCGGCATTGGCTTGTAAGTACTGGGAGGGGGTGTAAGTCCTACGAAGGGGAGGGTAATCGGATATTGTTTTTTTTTTCCAAGTCACTTTTGAATAGTGGAAAAATGTTGATAAGAGAAGGAATTCAGAAAAATAGAGTTTATAAAGCTCAACGCTGCAGTTTAACTAGTTGGTACAAGACCAACTAAATAGCCATTAGTGGCTTTAAAATTGTTTATATTAAAAATCCAATTGTGCAACACGAAACTATAGTTTGTAATACAATAAAGATGCGAAAAACAGAATTGTAAACTTTCACATTTACTCACCGATACCTTACGATTAAAGAATTGTGGCTTTCATTCGATATGTGCTCCTAGTCAGGGGCATGCTGCGATAGAAAATGAAGTAATACGCAGGAAAGCGTCTAAATTGGAACACAGTAAATAGAAATGCATTTCTTGGTTACGGTTAATACTTATGTTATGCAACATGAACTTTGGGCCATTATACATAATAGATTTAAATAATACAATTTATCGATTTTTATTGAAATGTTTACGCATTTATATTGATAACAATAACTGATATACAATCAAAAAGTGGAGGCTATTTTTCCAAAGGAAACGGTTTATTTGCAGATAAGCTTGAATCAGAAACGTTAACTTTCGTCGTTTAATTTTGAACTGGCGTGATCGTATTTAACCCCCTAACTTAATGGTAACATATTTTAAAAATATTAGCAGTCATTTGAGGCTATTCCCGAGATAGCTTAAACTGGGTTTCTCAAAACTACCCTTTTGTGGTGCTTATATTTTTGTTTTATAATATTGTGATAAATGTAATTTCATATGACTGGAATGTTCAGAATAAAGTTTGTTTAAGAGGAATGAAGAAATTGGCTTCATAAATTCAGGCAAGTCATTTTCCGGATTTTTATTTAAGCAGGGGAGTATCGCGTGATTTTAAGGAGAACGTTTTCCTAATATTCGCGAAAGTATTGGCACGTGGCTGAAATGAACAAATGTGCACCGTTTACGTCACTGCTGTGTGAAGCACATGGTCAGCACACTCCTCGGGTATTTAAACTTAAGAGTTTTGTGGTGCCGCTCTCTCTCTCTCTCTCTCTCTCTCTCTCTCTACCTATTAGAACTCTGTGACTCTCTAAATTATTTTGTGTTAAGCTTTCAACTTTGACATAGGCTATAGGCACGACGAAGATGAAACGCAACGGCGTTAACCAGGTAATTACAGTAGTTCGAAGCAGCTCTTTAATTTTGTGATCGCTAATATAATGTGTCGTAGTGCACAGAGAAATTAAAGTAGATTTTGCGACCAGAGTTACAAGTCAATAGTTTGACATCCTTCACCATTGCTCTTCTCGGCCAGGTTTCTGGCAAGTTTAGCTCTCCCGTCTGGAAACATGAACCATATACCTGCCATCGTCCTATCCAGTGAGGGTGCCGATGGCGTCGTCACATCTGGTGGCGTCGCCGTATCGAGTAGAAGCGATGTCGCATATTCTGGTGTGAGGCCCCAGGATTCTGCCACATGTGAACTCTTTCTTGGAACTATAACAGCTAGAAGCGACATACTTTGGATAAATATTCCGTGTAGTTACTGATAAAACTTGTCAGGACTTTTTTTAAGACTGCTATTTTTTTAAATATTGCTACTCGTTGCAGAACATTTCTTAAAGAATTTTGTCACCTTTTATATACCTACACCTATACGCTTTTAAAAACTTCAGGGCGCACACCGTAAAGGGGAGAACTTAACCCCGCTTCTCAGGTTTCCTTTCCTTTTACAGTGTATTCACCCAAGTATAATGTGGTATTACTAATGTAATAAATGCACTAATGGGAATGGATGAATGAAGGAATAGTTCTTAAAAACTTGCATACCGTTTAAAACGTTTAATCATATCAGTAGCGAAGATTCATTTGTTGGAAACTGGCGATGTTGTGCTTAAGTTTTAACAAATATATCAGAGTGCGAGACAATAACTTTATTCTAAAAATTAAAGCTCTTCAAACAATGGTTAATTGCACTACCTGCGTCCAGTCATGCACTATATTTAAGCACTCTTGGGACGTAGAATAATCCATGCCCTGAAATTTGTTTGGGCGATGATGCAACTTTCATACTGCTTTAATGTAATATCAAAGCTCGTTCTTTACTTCATTCTATTTCCAGTAGCATTTGGTTTTATATGTTATTTGAATTTTCTTGGAGTACCTTGGTCGATCATCTTTTTATTCAGATGACATTCATCAGCATCATACAAAGGTGTCTCAGCGTGTTTGACTGATTGACTGGGGACTCATCAGTAGGGCTAGTTTGAAATCTCTGAAATTTCATATTTTCTTTTTTGATTTCCGTTTTTCTTTCTTCAATGACTTCTTTTCCTGTGCACAAAGAAAATGGTGATGTATAGCTGTTGTTAAGGTAAAGCGACACATTTCTTTTTGTGTGTGTATACACCATGTAACAAAAATGTACGGCACAAATTGCAGGACACATTCCTTACACGTAGACGAAGAAACTATGTTAAATGAGCATGGGTCTGGAAACGCTTTGTTACCATGTTACAGCTCATTTTCCCAAGTCATTAATCATGGAAAACACACAAGAACAGAACGTACCAGCATACGCATGCAACTTTTTCTAACAGCAGATGTTCAATATGTCCTCCGTGAGCATTGATACATGCATCAACCCGCCGTCGTAGTGTCTCCCGGATGCACTGATGTATCCCTGGAGTATTGCTTATTGTTTCGCAGGCTTCCATAATACGGGCACGGAGACTTTGAACACCTGGTACTGGAGTTCGATACACAAGAGCTTTCAAATACCACCACAAATAAGAGTCCAGTGGGTTTAGGACCGGGGAGCGTGGAGGCCAGGCAATAGGTCCACCTCTATTTATCCATCTGTCACGGAATCTGTTATTTAGAAGCCGACGGACATTAAAACTAAAATGAGGAGGTGCTCCATCGTGCATGAAGTACATGTTTTGTCTCACAGCTAAAGGCACATCTGCTAACAGATCAGGTAGAACATTCTCTACGAAATTATGGAAACTTTGTCCGTTGAGCCTGAGTGGAAGAACGTAAGGCCATACCAAACAGTCGCCAACAATGCCGGCCCAAACATTGACAGATAATCTTTGTTGATGACTTGCTTCAACAGTTGCGCGAGTATTGACATCAGCCCATACATGCCGATTGTGATAATTTACAATCTGATCTCGTTGAAACGACGCCTCATCTGTGAACAGCACCGTTGCACTAAAATTAGGGTTGACACTTTGTTGCGTAAATCATTCGCAGAAGCGTACCCGTGCAGGAAAATCAGCTGCTGATGGTGCCTGCACACGCAGTAAATGGTATGGATACAGCCGGACCTCGTGTAACACTCGCCAGACAGTCTTGTACTGGCACTAGGATCGTTGTCAACTGCCTGATGAATTGCCGCCTCCAGTTGCGGTGTCCTCGTCCTGCCCTGGTCGTAGCAGGCTGAAATGCCCCATGTTCCTTAAAACGACGATCAATGGCTTCAAACGTTTTCCTGTCGGGGCACCTTCGTCCTGGAAATCCCTCCCGGTACAAACGTTGAGAGCAAGCGCCATTGCCGTCTGCTAATCCAAAGATAAAATGGGCATCTGCCATCTCTGCATTTGTGTGCACTGCCATTGCACGAGCCAAGTCTGTGATCAACTCTACTAGTACGTAGTAACCCGTGTGCTTGCCAAGGTCGTACTGCTCACTGGAACTGTTGATGTTACCTGTAAACAAGCAATGACGTAAGTCGCATGGCAACAGGGACATGTAAAACAAAACACTGGCGGTGCAACTACGATAATGACAACGTAACCAGACGTAACCAAGAGTGCATGTTTCCCATTATTCTAATGTTCCGTTCGGGTGTGTTTCCCATGATTAATGAGTTGGAGAAAATGAGTTGTAACATTGAAACAAAGGCGGCCCGGGTTCGATACCAGGGTCCCGCATATGGGATTTGTGGTGGACGAAAGGTGTCTGCGCGGGTTCTTTTTTCGGGTTCTCGCGCTGTTCATTCCACCAATTGCTCCATCATCACTTTCCCTTTTATCCATTCCGCTTTAGTTCCATATCATCTTCTTCCCTCACTCTCATACCTGGCTACGGGCCGATCCACCGTTCCGGGTTCTTCATTCTCTGAGTCAATATTCGTCTGCTCCTCTATAGGTCTCTGACCGTAGGCATGGTTTTAAGTCATAGGGGGTATAATCCCTACTTACGTGGAGGGTAAGTCGGCTAAGTAAATATACTTTGCTCAGCGTCTTTTGAGACAGTGGATAGGGGAAGATAGAAAACCGGTTGGTTGTGACTAGGTCGGATACATGTGGCGCTGTTTGTGATAATCGCACCGGCCTCGCCACTATCTCCCCCTTCTACTGCCTCAGAAGACTCTGAACAAAGTATAAGTAAGTATATATTTGCCGTGTCATCCATAGATTTAAGCATTTAGTGACTGTAATCCAAAGTTGAAAAAGAATAAACAATATAGGTTATCTGATATCACATTTTCTACTCTAGAATAAAGTTCACAATCACAATACTTCAAAATACGATGAACTAAACATAATTTAGGAAATATCAGAGTTCTGTACTGGTTGGCCACAATATGGGTGCGCGTGAAGGTGGGCACTACTGCTTTTGTTGATGATGCGAACGTCATCAAGGCTTGGGATCAGAGGGGAGTGACGGGCAAGCCGACAGGGGAATGTACAGTTACTTAATGAAAACGGTACTACATTTGCAGGCCTCACGCTCGCTAGTAAATACAACTCGCCCATTTTTCCGTAACTGTATAGCTCCTTTTCCCATAGCACGCATTCATATCGGAAGGACTAGTATTTTAACATTAGACGGCAGCACAGATCATGCCTGTCAAGATGATACCTATGGACTCATTATATAAGTCACTCAAGTAGTTTACAATGTGTTTATGACGCACAGTCGTAATGGAGGTGGAAAGTTGTCCACTTTATGCTCAGTCATGACGAAATGTAGTAATTATGTCTGGTAGCTGCACGTTAATGAACCTCATTAAGGTGCAGTTGTTCATTAAAGTGCAAATGTTCCTGCAGAAATACCCCTACGTAATTACGGTAAAGCGCAAGTATGGATAAGGACTTTGGCTAATAGCAATTATTTTCATACGCACATCAATCGAAAGACGATTACTAGCTGTACAAAATGAGAAGGAATCTGAGGCGGAGCTAGACAACCATGGTGAAAGTCGCTCAGCCAATAGCACTAGAGCGAGGTTGCCTAGTTCAAGTGCCACGCGGTCACCTTGTAAGGGCGCTGATGACCTTTGATGTTTAGCGCCCTTAACCCCATATCATCATCAGTGCCACGCGGTCTCGCTGTAGGCTATGGTTTCTACTTTTCAATTGCGCTGTTCAAAGTTGTCATTTATACTATTATAGCTGAGCAGGGCTAAACATTTTTAATCAGACTGTCCAAAAACCGTGTCTCTGCGATGTTTGGTTCTTTAGTTATGTGCCAAAGCAGATATTTATAAGGGTTCCTGAAAGACCTTGACCATTGTACATCACCATCAGCCTTGTAGTGTTTACGTACGGTCTTGCCAGGCCATGGGAATAATTCGTCTTTATCATAAGGTAAACTTTCTAATACAGCAATTTTTAATTTACTTAACTACTTCATTATGTTATGCGTCTAAACTGAAATTATACAGGATGCATTCACCGTGAAAGGGGATATACCACACATATGTATACACATATACATAGACATATAAATGAATATTAAACAAGAATTGTACATAATAATATAATTCACCAAGAAAGATGTTAGAATATTTAGCAGCCAAGAAATGTAAAAAAGCAGATTGTAACTTGGATAAGTAAGGGAGGACGAGCTAGCTAGTTCCAGGTAAAAGATAATTCTAGGTAGAGCCCAACTTTTACCAAGCTAAAGCTAATAAGCAAGGGACTTGAAGCAATAAGGAGAAATAGAAAGAGACAGATATAGAAAGGAAACGGAGAGATATTGAATCTGCTTCCGGTCGCGCCACTTAGAGGCATATGCGAAAAACTTTGGAGCAGAATATTTTCATACATAATAAGGTAACGCGGACAATTTGAGGCACAAAGGTGAGCGTCACTAAGCTTGGGTATAAAAGGGGAAAGAAAGCCCCAGATTTTCACTCTTATAGAATCTCGTTGACACACAGTGATACTCTCTGGACGACAGTTGCACGTGTGTGCATAGGAGTGAGGAAGCGTGTTCAGTTAGATTGGGTTTCTAATTTATTATTATGGTGGGAATTGTTACAATGGGGTAAAGCTAGCCGCCCATAAGTATTTATTTGATAATAAATCACATTTTTAAGGGAAATGCAGTGTATTTTAATTCTCCTCACCTACGAAAACCCTGAGATCCGTGAAATTAGTTAGATAATTGATTAGGAATGGAGAAAACAGCAGCCGACGAGTAGCAATAGCCGGAGACAAGAACACTGCAGCAGAGGGCATCAACCAGAGGAACGACGTTTTAGCGCTACAACTGCCATGTTTACGTAATTATTGTTATTGCTATGATGATCTTAGTTTGTAAGGTAGCGTGATGAAAGCATGCCCGATGGACTCCGCGCCAAGTGATTGGGTTTAATGTGTTTGCTACACTGGCCGTATCTTGCTTCACGCTGTGCGTCTCGTCTTTCTCTGTCACACACAAACCACCTGCCAACGCAGCGCTCCTCCTGGCGCTCCATTGGCTTGCTTCAGATGCCTTCTCATTTCGTACAGATTATAGCGCTAGTTTGGAAAAGTAAACATGTCGGACACAAGTGACAATGAGATTATTAAGATCAATCCACCATCAATTGTCAGTATTCAACAAGGTACATTTCCGCAAATTCATTTCACTAATTTTAGAATAGACATCGTGTGTATAAGATGAAGTCAGCTATATTTCTACAATAATATCTGTAATTACAAATAGTATTCCAATAAATTCAGTTTGTCTTCCACTTTTTCAACGTCTACTTTCTTAAGGTTGTACGTAAACGGGGATAGAGAAAACCGAATCGTTAGTTGGATTTTTAAATATCTGGTCATTATATGCTGCCCTTGAAACTCCATACTCTTTCCATGACATCGCAACAAACAACTGAATAACGACATCACCTTAAACATTGACGAAATGTTGACTCATTCAGACCAACAATAATGGATATCTCGTTAATAACTCAAGCTCCAGAAAGGTTATTTGAAATAAATTATGTGTTTTGAGATCTACATTTTTGTGTAATACGTTTTTGTACATCTCATAAGGTTTATATACAAATTACACAAAATTTCTACCGAATGAAGAAAACTTCGCAGGCTATTTCCAGAAAACTCGAGATACACATTTTATTTGTAATGTAAATATATGGTATTTTAACCAAAATTGTTACATTTTTTAGAAAATAAAAACTTTTCAAAACCTTTCCATGAAAAGGGTTGTTTGGGGTGGGAATGTTTTATTAAAAAATCTTCCGTGTCACATATTTGGATGTTACTGAAGTTATATGCCAACTTTGTTACTTAAGGTAACTCATCTGTGAAATTTAGAAAATCTACAGTATTAAATATTTCTTTTTAAGTTTATGGCAGCTTTAAACACAATAAGAATAGTATTTTTGAAATGTTTCATAATTATAACTTTCATGGTTATTTAGACATTAATTTTTTACTGTGTGAATTCATTGTTGTAATAAAAATGCTCCACACGATGCATTATTATAAACATTCACATAAAAATTTAGATTTTACAATGTACTGTTTACAAAAAGATCTATCGTATTAGATTTTTTTCTGTTAATTCCTGATTGTGCAGAAAAAGTATTACTTTTTGTACTCCCCAAAATACTTGAATTTTTAAAATTTTAATTTGTTTCTCAAAGTTGGAGCATACATGTACAAAACTATATGGTCATTTTTGAGAGGAATTACGAACATTTTGAAAAAATTAAACGATTGCATCGTGTGGATTTTGAGCATAGAAAATGTTAAACAAAAGTTTGCGAGAAAACAAGGTTTAAATTTGGGCGTGCCTATTTATAAACTTGCGCCTGTCAATTTGTAGTTTCAGTTAATTGTTAGTTTAAATGCACCAAATGGTAAGAAGGTGTGTTTTAAGTTTATAATTTACATTATTTTGTTATGAAAAAATGAAATGTTTAATTTTTTAAAATGTTTGTTCAAATGTCACAGATACATTACTTAACAGTCATTTTGTTTTTGAGGTATGCTGTTCACACACACACACACACACAGATAATCACAAACCTTTTATAAAAAGCTTTTTTTATTTATGGGCCTCACAACGTGTATTTTCGGGGCAATCTTGGCATCGAATTTTTCGGTGGAATGGGGATATCTTATTCCATCAAGCGATGAGTGGACCCATTTCTGAGATGGAGAAAACCAACGGGAGGAATCCGTTAACTCATGGTAGGGCGATGATGAGGATGGCGGTGGAATGAGAGGACCTACAGCGTTGGGCCATGGGGGATACTCCACATGAGGAGGTTTGAGGTGAAGGCGTGGATAGGGCTGACTTAAAATCGCCACCCCAGAGCCGAAAATCGAACCCCGAACTCTCAGTACGAGAGCCGGAAACGAAACTATTGCGCTACTGCCTGATAGATAAAAAGTATAATGCTAATATAATGTTTTTTTACAGTTGCAACCACAAACAGTTTCCGTAACACCTCTGGAATGTAATGGTGATTTATTTCGTAACTCTTGTGCTTTCAGGTCCGTGCTACACTGGGGCTGTAGAATGCAGTATGAAAACGATGAGTGTGAGTATATCAAATGTTTAATGTTGGTTTCTCGAGAGCAGCGATTCTGGAGAGTGAGTGCTGGTCTAATATTCTACGCACTCCACATCTTCCCTCTGCGAACGTATGAATTAAAAAAAGAAAGCGAGAGCAATAAAAATAAATGTGTAGGGGTAGCGTGGCTCGGAGAGAGACTATGTAGGCGTGACGGATCCAGTGCATTTCATGCCGTAGACCCTGTCCTTTGTTGTTCTACAGAGAATTCATTCTTTCCTAAACCTTCTTTTACTGCGAATGAAGTTTTCTTTTAAAATAATTCCCATTGAATGTACTACAGCTTTAAGGGTGGCCATAGGTGAAATTTCTAAATGTTGCAGCTTTTATCGAAATGTCAAAATTTTATCACATGCCGCAATTATAAGTGTGAATTACATTTTATGCAGATATCTGTAACAATTTATGAGAAAAACATATTTTACTTCTGTTATACTAATTAATCAGGTGTTGCACACGATGCAGAAATTGTAATTTTGAAAAAAAGTTTAAAATATTGGCAGGTTATTTAAATGCTAATACACAAAACTGTTGTATAGAAGTTTTTTCAGTCTAACGGTGGTTTCAGAAAAACGTTTTAAATCTTTAAACATAATTATTATAACAATTTATACTTAGCGATCGGTTTTATTATGCCATATCTTGAGCAGTTTAAAAGTGTAGCAAAATCCACATGCCCGTTTTTTTAAGGGAAAGCGTAAAAGTTCTATAGTTTTGCTCCATTTTTTTTTTAAATTTTGCACACAGTCTCTGGAATACATTGTAAGGATAATGTATTTTTTAGATTTTAGAATGGTTATTTTTGTTGTAATAAAATAATTCATTTTTTGCTACATAAAAGTACCGTTTTTAGATAATCTGCTTTTAAAGTTTTACGTAACATGTCTTTCATAAACCACAGTATTTAATGACTGTTTTTTGAAAAAAGTATGAATCAGAGGAATGCTTATGATGTTATATTATAATTTTAAGGATTGTATTGTTTCTTCTAACTTCAGCACGTGGCAAATTCTCTCTTCTTATGTTTACTAACATTTGTGTTCACAGCAATAGTATTTTACTGGCCTCTAGCCATATGGTAAAATAACTGTATAACCGACGCACCTAAATACTACCTAAAGCTGTAATAAAATAAAATAAAATATAAAACGTTCATAGCACTTTCACGGGAAAAAATTAGGAACAAAATCAAATGCTAAGAAGTAAACATACCTTCACAAAACTTCCACAAAGATGAAAATAAAAAAATAAACAATGCTTAAAACACGTGCTCACAGTGACTTTCAGAGCCATCTGCGGAGAAACTGTTCAACTAAAGTACGGTGCTATGATAGCATTTTTCAATCACAATATTCTTTATGTTAAATGTACATCAAAATAAAGGTTAGTATACACCGAAAGCCCATGCCACGCCCCTTCCCAAGGAATTTAAATGAGTGAACGGATTACAGCACCTATTTGAAATAACACCACTTAGAATTAGGACATGGATATGAAACGTTTAACTAAAAGATTCCTCACGGAACTATAGATTTTTGTTGGGAAAAACTAAAACTTGAAAAAATTACCAAAACGAACAAATTTCAGAGCGCTTCACCTTAAGTTCATTCTCTCAGAGTTTGTACTGAAAATCTTATTGGTTACAGACTGCATCGTATGGAACGTTTTTAGTGTGCACAAGGTTAAGAAAACTCAAAATTTGAGTAAAAGGGTTGGAATTAAATACAGGCCGTGTGCTCTTGCGCAATTAAATGGTCACATATTAAAGCTATAAAGGGCTCCGAGACCAAAAACCATAGTACGGATATGAAGCTAAAGGTCCAAAGAATTGTTTGTAAATTTTGAACAACTTTCAGATATGTGTACCCCTATTCAGAGTTTACCCAAACCTTCAGTTTTAAGCTGGTCACATTACTTATAAGTAGAAAATGTAGATTTTGTTTAATTATGTTTGCAAGACCTTACCTAAGACTGTTTTCTTGACTGACTTGAGGTCGCTGATTCCGGCATGACTACCCCTCTTTGTAATTGCACCCTTTGGAAAATATCTGGTGTATATGCCTGCCTTGTGCCAAAACTGGGGTTTGGCGAAAAACGCATGGTCGACACCACGAGATTGCAGCCGAGTGATGTGGGGTTCCAGGGCCAAGCTTTCGGGCCTCTAGCTCCAAGGCCGCCTTCAGGTTGAGGATAAATCAGTCTCTCGGAAATACAGGATGTCCATTAAGTTCCAATACATTTTCATGTTCCTGGTCTGCTACAACACAATAACCATCATATTATTATGATAGAGTAGGACCCAATATAGCCTGATGCAGTTCGACATATCTTAATTATCAACACAAGACAATTACCGGGACATTCTACGTGGATATGCTGTAGTTGTTTCTGTAGCCACATTCACGGTAGGATGGTATCCTTGCCTGTGTTATTTATCAACAAGATGGGACACCACTGCACTATGCATACATTGTGCGAGACTATCTAAATGAGACTTTTCCTAGCCGGTGGACCGCAAGAGTGACAGATCGCATATGGGCTCCCCGTCCCCCCCCCGACCTCACGCCCCTTGACGTTTTTCCATGGCGTTTCATCAGGAGTCGAGTTTACGCTACCAGGGTGCCAGATGCGAATAAGTTGAAACAACGAATAATACCGGCATGCTTGCTAATAACCCCTCAAATTTTACGGGCGTGGTTTTTTTTTTTCGTTCTATTCATGAACGCTTTTTAACTACTAAGGTTCTTAGCGTCCCATTCCATATTGGGCGTGAAAGACCGGAAATTTTCTCAGAGATCTCTTTATCAGGCTTGAGGTTCTTTTACGTGCCTTAAATCTACGACACGGGACCACCGGCTTAGGAAGCCATACTAAGGATTTCTACGCCCAAAGAAAAAATCCATCGCCCTCCGATAGGCTTAAACCCGCGACCTCGGAAACTAGAGGCTAGCATGGTACTCCTAGATCACGTAGGACGACACGCCACGTGTTCCATACAACCACAAGGCGATTGAACAGTGTGTTGGTATTAAAGGTGGACATGTTGAACTGCATTAGGTTTATAAGGTCCTACTCTAACCTAATATAATGTTTATTGTGATGTAGCAGACCAGGAATATGAAAATGTATCAGGACTTTAAGGACATCCTGTATAGTAGACTAGTGTTTAGCCTATTTCAGGAATAAGGTCTCTGATTGGTGAATGTCGGACCAATTCCAATATTTTAATTGACTTTATAAATTAAACGCATGATTGGCTGTAGTTGTAGCAATCGCAGTGTTTTAAACGATGTATTTTACTCATTACATGCGACACGAAAGAGTAGTTTTTTATGCCCACCGGTTAATCTGAGCCTGAGATCCTGCAGACGCTGGAGGATGCGCAGGCGGAGCTACTCAACATCACGACCAAATTCGCCCAACTAGAGGAGATACTGTCTGGGCTTCGGCCTGACAATGAAACCTTACTCTTCAGCGCTAAGCTAATACCAAACCTTCCGAGCAAATTATCAATGCGGAATTTCTTCCATGAACACTATCTCGACGTTAGAGGGGTCGTCAGGAAGGAGATAGCAGCCCTTCAGACGACTCTGGATGACTTTCTTTCACCGAGACAGCCAGAACGGTAGCATGCGCGCGATTGACGGCTCACTTGGGAAAATCAAACGAATCATCTTCGTGCCCATCGGAGACTCAAGTAATCCGAACTTACTCCTCGTATCCCATCACACCATACTTCTTTTACTTCCTCACCCTGAATCCTCAAGTGGAGTAAGCAGGGCTTGGTCATGCTTGCGTCCTGACACCTTACCTTCACCTGGCTTAGGTCCACTGTGGCCGGCCAATATACCAATACCACGAATACGCAGGTGCAAACCGCGGTACTGCCCCAATTTCACCCTTGAGTTCCTCATTTTCCTAATTCCTCATATTTCCTTCCGGTGGAGGAGTTTTTTTAGTAGGTATGGCGACCTACTTGTGAACCTCACACTCTGTCTCCGACTCCCATCGGGGGCTGAGCTTAACACGTAACGGTGTTTTTCTCCTCCACTCAAAAAATAAGTTTTATCATTATCCTAAAGAAGGCCTTGGAGTGTGTAGATAATCAACGCCGAGAAAGCTTCAAGCCATTAATATTATATACCACTTGCCATTAATATAAGAGAAATTTGAACAGTTGCTGTTTCATTGAATAGTTAGCACATGTTTAAAATAATGCTAAATATTAATAGCACATTTCAGGGTTGATTTTACTACCCAAAATTGAGTTTCAGAACTTGCTGGGTTCTTTAATAAAACAAAATGGAACACTAATCCCGTAAACATAGACTTAACTATGGGAGCAAGGGGGTCATTTGCCGCGTCCCAATGGTTTCAACTTAACATTTTATTTCGCGTTACATTAAGCAAAAGCATATCATTCTAATTTATATTTAAACGAATGGAGTAGTTCTCAGCAAAATTATCTGTGCATTATTAACTTATTACATTTAGCCTAATATAGGTAATGCCAAAGAGATCTGAGGCACTGACCTTCGGAGTTCAGCGTTAGTGCATGTTTATATCTCCCTATCAGTAATGTGGGAGTGGCTTAGATGTATCCTTTTTTATATATAGTAATATATTTTAATGTAGTGTGGAATACTAATGTCGTAATGGAGGTAAAGGGTTGCAGACCAACTGCTACCGTTTACTTCCTTTGTTTCTCATTAGCACGCGCAAAACGTCTGTTGTATTGTGGGTAAGATAAATATATCGACTTATAAACCGGCCACGATATGATTGCGCTTGGAGGAGCTCGCCACTATTTTGTTGACAATGCGTAACGTCATCAAGGCTTGCTATCCGAGAGGAGTGAGGGGAAAGTTGATAGTGGGAATATACAGTTGTACAATGAAAACAGGCTAACCTGATCAGGTCTTCACATTAGTTTTCCGAAGCAGCACTTCTATGGATGTTTTCTTAACTGACTGCACTTCCAATGCCCCGCTCACTTGTTCCGCACCTGTTTAGTTTTTATTTCCGCCGGAAGTATTCATATCGTGGCCGACTTATACCTTTAGCAGCTACTTATGACTAACGGGAAATAGGTAGAAAAATGAAAACGAAATTTCGAGTGCGTTTCTTTTAGACTATAAAAATAAACCTGAAGAAAGTCGTTTGGCTGTTATACAGCTAATCTCATAAACGTTGCTATTTGACACACATGAGCAAATATATCAGCTTAGGAAATGAACTAAACGAATGCATCCTCGCTCAGTCCCGTTATCTTCGTAAGTAAAATGTCAACAACCCAACTCAGTCCCGTAGCATATAGCACGAAACCATAATAACACTCTGAGCATAGTGAAGTGTAAAGTGGTGTGGCATCTCTGTTACGAAAACTTTATAATGGTGCTGAGCACAAGAGCTGGTTGTGAACGCGACATTGCTGATAGCTCTTCACAAAAGAACAAACGTTATTACAGATTACTTATTTTGGCATTTTTAAAAATCTTTCATTCAATTGGAATTAGAAGTTTTTGTAATAATACAGCGAGTTTCAACTATTTTGTATGTGGAGTTTACAAAATGGTTACATGCATTTAGTAGAGCAAATTGTTTTATGTAACATCTGATTTTGTGGTTAAAACCGGTTTTAGTAAAACATGAAATTGCATTACTGTTTTGCAGTCACTATAGGTCTGCTGAAAGTCATAAGTCTTTTAAAATGAACTAGAATGAGATTAATTTCCTACAGGATCGAGTTAGATTATTAATATTTTGGAAAACGGGACCGAATTATCTTGTTTACATTTTGGAAGATGGGACCGAGTTAGGATTCGAAAGTAGAAATTGGAGTGGAGTTGGGTTTCACCGAACTAAACACGTATAACGTATTATTATTATCATTATTATTATTATTGATATTGTTGTTTCTAGGAGTAGTAATAGTAGTAATATTTTAAAGTGAATTCTCTCTAATATTAGATCAAAAGCTACTTTTAAACTATTTTATAGTATAATCTACATACGATTTTCGCTTAATTACCCAGCCAAATTTGGGTCCCAAGTTATGCCCATGCCCGTAAATATGTAGCAAGCAATTTCAGGAAATACCATCGTAATGAGTGAAAGTAAACTTCAAAGATGACTAACCATTTTCAGTTATGCTAATTCTTGAATTGTGTAAAATAAGTGCAAATCCGCTAAAGTTTAGATATAGGTGCTAATAGGGAGAATGGATATGGGCATGTGCTAAATTAAACACTAAACTGAGGAATATAACTGGTATGTTAGTAAACAACATTTTCCTATTACAAATAATTTGCGTTTTGGCTAAAACCTACCGTCGCGTCGAGACGAAAGTAAAAGTGCTCTGATCTATCAAGTAACATCGTCTCGTCCTCCGTGGTGTAGTGTTTACCATGCTAGCCCCTAGTTCCCGAAGTCGCGGGTTGAAATCCGACCGAGGGCGATGGATTTTTTTCGGGCGTAAAAATCCTTAGCGTGGCTTCCTTCGGAAGGGAGGTAAAGCCGATGGTCCCGTGTCGCAGATTTACAGCACGTAAAAGAACCTCAAGCCTGATAAAGGGGCCTCTGAGCAAAATTACCGGTCTTTCGCGCCCAATATAGAATGGGACGCTAACCACAGCGGTTAAAGAGCGTCCATAAATAAAACTCAATTTAATTTTGAGTAACAGCGTTGAAACTAACGAATTGGTTTAAACTGCATTCAGCTTAGAGTGGTTCAGCAGGAGATAACGCCTTTTATTCATTCCAATTACATTTAGGCGCAAAAGGGGACATGCCAAATGGTTTTCAGAGGGGCGCTGCAACTAAAGAACACAACTACGAAAGGATTTATCAAAGAATTAACAATCTGATTTTAGTCCAGAAACTAATTTTCATGACTTCCAGCTCATGGCTTCAGTACTTCCCTTCTCAGTAAGCCGGCATAAATGGCGTAGTTGGTAGCATACTAGCTCACAGAGGCTGCTGTTACATATGCGTGAATGTAACGCTCATATCAGAATATTTATGGCGTATAAATCATCCCCAAAATTTCAGCCCGCCAGCGAACCTGCTATGATCCTGACTGTTGCTAGTGACGCTACATCATTTAATCCTTGTAGTTATAGTATTCAAAAGGGATGTATCACTTTGGTAGATGCGAGGAGTAATCTCCTTCAGAATACTGACATCTACATGTTTTGTTTCCAAATGTTAAAGGATGTAAACGTTTTTGTGTATTTAGGTGAGAAGAGTCATCAGCAGGCTAAGGATTCGGGGCAAGTTAGCAACTAATGTATGCTCAACCTTAATATAGAGTTCCGTAAACACAGTACTGCTGATGTAAACCAAGACGCCAGTGCGCTGCTTTATTGGCTACTGTAAATAGTACAGTCTAGTGATGGTTGAAAATTAAGGACACCTACATCCGAATGAGACACAAGTATATTGTACCTCTAGTCACGAAGCGGATTGCACACGGTATCACAGGTAAACAACACCCCAATGCGCAACTCACTCCAACCTACTCGATGTGCAGTAAACTTCACTTCACTCTTAAGTTGTTCCGGATCCTTAGCCTGTTCATCGAACTTGTACTTGAGTTCAGTTGTGTGTCTATTCTGAACAGTCTTCATTTTCTCACAGGACGTTTGTGGAAGATTCGATTAAATGTCTCTTTCCACTCTTATATTAGTTTGCAATCCACAACTTGTCAGGAATACAGGAATTCATTCAACTAGCTACCCTGCTCTGAAGATGTTAAAATGCAGAATCCAGTTGAATATTGTGCAGAAAACCACCATAGACTTGCGGGTAGATGTTTCTGTACCCCTTCATTTGAGGTATAAATTGTCTGAAATCTCTTAGATATATGGTGTAGGAATAAGTTATTGGGCAGGCTAGAGATACTTGCTAAGGTAGATATGTTTCAAGTAGTGATGTGACAATATCACTATTACTCGATATCGATACTCATTTTTGAACACCGATGCTGGATACTCTATAAAAACTGTAAAGATATACCTTGTTCACTGAATTACGCTATTAGCAGTTATCTGTATATAAATGCATGTAACCAATTTTGTATTTCATGCCAATTTCCAAATTGTTTCTATTTTACATTCTCCAAATGGCAGCAATTTTTTATATTGATAATGCCACAAATTATATATCCCCTATTGTTTGTCAACTCCAACAACAACAACAACAATAATTTCTATCCTTCCCGTTTTATGCAACTATTTTGTGCTGAAAACTTTATTTTAATGGAATTTCCATCAATAGAAAAACAAATTCTAGCAATTCTTCTTTTTTCTGCAATCTTGAAAATATAAACTATTATATATTTTACATGTAAAACAGATATTAGACTACAAATAATGTATGTGTTACACCATTCTACCACTAATCACAACTACCACATAACATATGTATTTTTTTCATCCAGTAGTAAGTAATAAGCAATGTAACACTCGGAAACATAGTAAGTTTGTGGATTAAGCCTCTCTACTATCCACCCACATATCTTAGCATATGCATATTTAATACAAAGGCATATTAGACACAGTTAAAGTTTTGAAGAAAACTCAAGGAAGTATATGAAACGTAGAGATATAAAGGAAACAAAGATTCTTCTTTAGGAACACCAGAATTCTTGAAAGAACAAACCTTTCCATGCGCTGTATTATCTCACATCTTAAATTCTGATTTGTTTCTACTGGATTCACAGAGGTTGATCACAGGAGTAATGGCAGAGAATGAGCCACCAAGCCAGACTATTGCAGAAGTGTAATTTACTGCGCCAGCTAAATCAGCTTCATTCACAACTCGGATGACGCTATATGTTGCATGAGTACCCCTACTCCTGCCATTGTTTTGCATGTTTTTATTTTAGACACAAGAGTCCATGGAAAGTTGCATTCATTCATTCATTCACAGGAAACGCAGTCAAGGTGTATCAAGAACTATAGTCCAGTAACCCTTTGGGAACACGTGTAAGGCAATAACGTGAAGTCTCGACTCCTTTCATTTCCTATCTAGCATAAAGTTACACGCAACAACTACCAGTAATAAAAAACTTAAAAGTTAGAAGTATCGAAAAGTATCGAAGGTTTATCTCGAAGTATTAGATATACCTCGATTCCACCAAGTATCGAGAGTATCAAGGTATCTCGGTATCGATGTTCCATCTGTATTTCGAGACAGTTGTTGGTCCTTGCTCAACGATTGTAACAACTATTCGACTACGTCAGTAGCCAAATGTGTAATCTATCTCCTCTCTGAAAGCTACGGTGAGGGATGTGTTACTCACAGAGGCTGGCTTCTTGCGTGAGATAAGACTTCGTGGCGAAGGATGAATCTGTATGCCTCTCCCTCTCTTACATTCTTGAGTTCTGCGCTCCTATACTTATCAGCGATCTATGGCTCGGGGAACCAACAGGTGTAGTATCCATTTGACATTAACGACTAAGTCGTACAGATCCATGAAATGTTGAATAATATAATTTCTAGTCACATGATGTGGTGCACTGCAAGAAACGTGTGGTGAACGGATCATCATTTGAGTCGCAGCCAGAAATCTCGCTGATTTATTTAGTTCCGCAGTTCTTACATCTGTAAACTTAGGAACAGAATGGTCTTAAGGATTCGTTCACCTTGGAAGTGTATGAGTATAATGTTGCACGGTACAAGGTATCGCCAAACAACAAGGCAATACTGGAATAATACTCCTCCAGTGCCGGAGACAGAAAAATGCAAAGTTAAAAACGGCACATAAGTCCAGACGAAGTCAATAAGGCACTGGGCAGCATGCTCTCAAACACAGAGCAAGTTCGAGCTCTCAAGTCGCACCAATGGTGCGACAAACGTTAAGGTAATAGTACAGGCCTTACGTCTACCGCAACGTCTGAAGTGACAGTGGCAGTAACATTCATCTGTTTTCCTATACTTGGAGACAGTTATTTGCAACAATAGTCCCAATGCTACCTCCTTTGTTATTCTCCCCTTTCCAACTTAACTTATTGCATTTTGCGATACACAAGACGTCAGTAACAAGCAAATACAATGGAAAGTTCTGTATCGGGCTGCAATGGTAGCAGCGGAATGGCTGTTCCATCAAAGTGCAAGTAAATCCGCTATCGTAATTAAAAAGTACGTATTGGGTTGTACACCCGTGGACAAAAATGAGTCATATGCAATGCAGTTGTGTAGCCGCTGCAGCAAGCAGTTGTACGGAATTATTAAACATCCTACCTTCCATGTGTCTTCTCTGTAGTGCTTTGGTAAAGTGTAGGTTACTTCTGTGGTTAAAACCGCAGGTTCGCTTGTAGCAAACACTTTTTTTTCTGCTGTTAATAATAATTGATCAACACATAGTGACTACTTATTTTCGATATACTGCATTTCATACACAGCATTTGGTAAAGTTCATAACTGAATAGTTATTACGATGCAAAGTACGCGGGTTCATAATTTCATCATGGTCACATATCTGTATTGTGATGGATATCAAGGGACGATCTAGGCGTGTTGTGGCAGCTTAACGATACACTGAACAGTTGCAATACACGGTAATACTTAAATACTTTGACTCTCTCTCTCTGTGAGGATGAGATATCCTGATGGAATGGTTGAATTTGTACAGAATAATGAACCTGGCCACATATTTATGTCGAAAGATTTCAAATTGGTTCTCAGAGAGGCAGGATATCAGAGAGATAGACTGGCCTCCCTGTTCACTGCATTTGAACCAAATTGAAAATGTGTGGGTTGGGGTGAAAAGAGAGATGTGCTCAAATTTCCCTGCAGATGCGCGAAGGACAAAAGATGGCCTCTGGGCACAAATTCAAGAAGCCTGGGGTAATGTTGCTTCTCGTCCACGTTACTACAGGGATTTAATTTCTTCTATAACCCGAAAATGGGGATAGTTATACGTGCTCAGGGTTCATACACCCGATATTAATTTTATTTATGTTTATGTGTTTTAGTTTTAGAAGATAATACTTTCTTTTAATGTATTTCTTTAATTATTTAAAACGAGTGTTTTAGTAGAATTGTGTTCTTGCGTGCATAGATATGCCTAAAACGTAAAATGCTAAAGTTATATTAATGCAATACTATGTTCTACACATCCTGTCATAAAGTTAACAATATAAAAATAACACTAACTAATGCGAGATTTGAATCGAGGTGCTTACGAGCTCAAGCAATGCCTTCTTAACCTCTCGGCCAACGAAACATTATCCCGGGCTCTGTTTTCAGTAGCTTATGAGCGTCACCACCAAGAAATGCCTTATAAGGTGGCCATTGCGTCGCAGGGCAGAGACCATGCTATATTTCCTGCATGTGAGTTGTGGACACAGCTATTACGAAGGTACACGAAGCCCTCCGATCGTCACAGTGAATCTGGAGATGACTCATTTCTTTTGCCATGGGTGTACATTATGCAATATCCTTAGTACTCATAATTAAGGGGGGATCAGAGTGACTTTTTATTAGGTTGACTTACCCTGTACCACAGTCTATTTATGTTGAAGAGAGGGTGTGTCCAGATGTAAACAACGGGCACATGCTGCATTGGTCGTACAGGTTATATCAAAAGAAAGAGTCTATTATACTGTACATGACGACTGTTATTGTTTCTATTCCGTTATAGAACACTACATTTTACATATATGTAAAGTGAATATTACATAGTCTGTGCATTGCAGTGGACAATAACGTACTACATGCGGAGATTGTCGATAGTGTCTCCGTCTCTCACTTAAACAAAATCTAAATGAGCGGGGTGGCTCACGCGGCAACGCCTGTGGCCCGCATTCGGGAGGTCGTGGGTACGATTCCCGCGGCCGACGTTCCTGTGCCATGGGCTTTTTCGGGGGTTTCCCTGGGATCGCTAGGCGAATGCTGGGAAGATTCATTACAATCCCCGAATTCCCTGTCCCTACATTCCACCTCCATTCTCATTTCACTTTACCTTCCATCTGCTTCGCTGTTTCAAGTGTCAGAGGAGCCTCGACGTTGCATGGCAGAGGAAAACTATGCTCTATGTAACGCTTCGTCTCCCGCAATGGGGGCGGTCTCCGGGTCCTTGTCCAAAACAAAAGCTATAACGTGAGACACTCCTTTCGACATTGCAAGAGGTAATAGGTGCGTACGAATTATACACTTTATCACTGTCTCATATATTTCCTACTCTGTTTGAGAAACCAAACATCATGCCTGCTACAGTATATTTCTTTACCCACCGTTTGTACCCAAGGAACACGAGCCAAGACATTATGCTCTCTGCATCGGTAACTTGAAATCACGGAACAGGTCACTCTAATTCGCTCTCTACCCATAATTATATAATAATGTTCCTATGAAATAAAACCTCAAATCAAGTTAAAACACTTTATCCAAACTGATGTGCAGAGTGTACAGTATATCGCATAAGTGCTTGACTATTTTTCTTATCATTAGTCGCACCAGAAGTAGCCCTTGCCACATTGGGTCCGCCAAACGGCAGCGATCGTAGTGAAGTTCGTTGGCAGCGTCAGAGGCGACCTCATAGAGCCGCCAACATGATGGTGGGAGGCTGATGGCTCGGAAACTTGAGCTGAAAATGAAATGACATCTCACTAAATATAACCAACATTAAACTCGTGTCAACTGATATAGGTAATATGCCAATGAATCTCTTGAGACATTCTCAGCTACTCCTAACTGTTGAGATTGGATCATCTTTACAACAAAATTGTATATTAATGTGAGTACCTTAAAGTTCCTTCTAGAGGAACTTCCTGTTTTCCCCCCACATGTGAATCTTGTTTAAAGGTTTTAGGTTTTAACAACACACGCTAACGTTCAGCGATCTTATTGCCGTTAATATACGGGATAGTGAATGTTAAAAGTTTCGAACAGCAAAACTTAATCTGTGTGTACTTAATATGTCTGCCTGCTTCAGTTCAAAAATGTTTTAGCAAATCCTGATTTGAATGCTCAATATCTTGTAAGAAATTTACGAGCAGCTCAGTGTTGCATATAATTTTAAGGACGGTCATCCGCATGTCTTTCCTATGGCATAATATAAAGTGCCTAAGACCAAAATGACTATCTCAATGTTGGACAACCAAAAAAGAAACCGGCGTCATGCATTAATACAGGAAACAACTGGGTTATGTCGCTGCTCACCTAGCACAATCGCCGAGAAAATCTCTCGCAAAGTTAGCAGGACAAAGTTTATCGCCCAGACAACAGCGCATTCTGTAACAAAACTGCGGTACTCACTACCTCATCTCTGTAAAATGAAAGTAATTGGTAAGGAGATCACTAATGGAACTTGTTTTTCGCGTCTTACATGGCAAAAATTTACAGCAGCAGTTAGCTACTCTACCTAAAAGGCCTGGTTTTATTTATATGGTGGAGGTAACAGTAAAAATAATCTGTAATGACAATACAAAAATTCAATAGGGTAGCCCCGTAGCTCAGTCGGTAGAGCACCTATCTGCTGTGCAAGGGACGGGTTATAATTCTGGCTGGGAGGTGGGAATTTTTCTCTAGCCAGGATTATTCCCTATCCTCCCCAGAGTTTGGAAGTATGAATGAGAGTGTGTATGTGTATGTGATATAATGATTAAAACCCAAAATGTACAAGAAACCAAATGACAAAGAGAATACGAGTTAACAACACTGACAATAGGCAATAAGTTCCAAAGGGAAGGCCGCCGATAAGACCAACGTAGTTAAAGGCGGGATATAGATGTAACTAAAACAAAATCAAGTCTTTAGTTACAAATCCCAATACATGAGAATGAAGTCCCTGTTGTCCTGCGTGGTGTAGTGGTTACCATGCTAGCCCTTAGTTCACGAGGTCGCGGGTTCAAACCCGACGGAGGAGTAAAAATGTTGGACGAAAAAATCCTTAGCATGGCTTCCTCCGGAAGGGAAGTAAAGCCGGTGGAATCGTGTCGTAGATTTAAGGCTCGTAAAAGAACCTCAAGTCTGATAAAGAGGCCTCTGAGCAAAATTACCGGTCTTTCACGCTCAATATGGAATGGGACGCTAAGGACCATAGTAGTTAAAGAGCGTCCATAAATAAAACTCAACTCTTTGAAGTCCATGTACTAACTGCCATAAGCCGGAGACGAATATTCATTCTCATATTTCATGAAAGGCATACTGTAGAAATCATAGTCGTTCTCAGCATGTTCTAGCTAGAGAGTTCTCATTTATCAGCAGGGGATTAAGAGTTTTCCTATTCGTAAACCACGACCTGAGTCAGTTCCAGGTTCAAATGCAGAGGTAACATAAGAACGGTTTATCTCTGTAAAATGGTTGGCTTAGAATTTGTAGTTAAAGTCACGAAATAATATAACGTACGAGACCAGTACGAAAACTAGAAATAGGTTAAGACGACAAATTCCTCTAAACAGAAAATGTTGTAGTCTAACCTGTTAAAATGTAGGAGCATAATGCTTGTTTCAGACACAAGGTACCTCGATATTACGCAACCTAACGTTGCTGAACCACACATCAGTTAACCTGTGTTGTGTGTAGTGCCAGTAAGCCATAAGAGAAAACACATTTCCCATAAAGTCGTTGCCGATGCTTCCATTTCACGTTTTCCTACCGAATGAGAAAGAACAGCGACAAAAATAGAGCAATTCCTAATGTTAAATAAAAAGAACAGCTTTGTATAATAATGCAGCGACCTAATAGCGTTCACCAAAAGCATAAAGAGAGAATGAAGTACTTAACGAAAATGATATTTTATCTTCCTGGAAAACATATTAGTACGCTGGGAAGCAGAAGCAAATCAAAATAAAGCATGTGCACTTATTAGTTCTTTTGTTCCGTTTCCTGCTTGCAATAATAAAAACTTTCTTTTTTATTTTGATATTGCTTTTGGCATTGAAGAGGTTAACCTCCATTTTTTCTTGAAAGCAATTACATTGAGCGCTTTAGCAATAGTATTGCCCAAAGAGCACAGAACATTTCTTTATTATGCACTACAATCTAGTCAGCGATCTATTAACTAGTAAAACTTGCAGGAATTGCTATTTCTGCTCAGTAGTGGCTCATGGGTATACATCTCGGGTGTTTACAAAAATGTTAGTCAGATAGCTCTGAAAATGCGAAATAGAATCCGCTGCATAATAGTTATGATTATGAACAAATTCATGTAACTGCAGGCACTACCAACAACAGTAATAATAAAGCAATGGATTCCTTGAAGATTAATCACATGACCACAAAATTTGTTTTGGATGAAAAAGTCCCGAATATTAAAACCATATACCATCCCCATCTCTTCCTAGGAGTCGGGGTGGGGAGATGACCATGTTGTATAGGAGTAGATGGAGCACACTTTTCGTGCTCAACGAGCATGTTTACTGATTTAATAAAGTAACCATAATTATGCAATACACGTTTACACTTTTGTTTATCAGTTAGTAGTCAAGTTCTTGTACGCAATGATCCCTGCAGAAAAAGGTTTCGTGAAAACTATAAAATATATTTGATTTTAATTTTTCTTCGTTTTACCCTTTCAGGCCAAGTTCATTGGCAAAATTGTATGTTAGAGTGTGAATATCATCTCTTGTTAAAGAAAAACCATGCTTCTGAATGTTCTTAATATGTCGCACCAGCTTATCTCTATTTTCGCTGTCCATACGAGCACTTGGTCTCATTGGTCCTTTTGAAGCATTGCCAGTTTTCATCCTTCGTTCCTGAGTCTTAGTGTGTTGAATGTTATACATAGATAAATCTTTTGAAATACCGCGAGCACTGCCTGGAGTTCTTATGTGTTTTGTCGGCATCTGAAAAGCTTAAGGAAGACGGGCAAATATTGAAAGGATTTAAATGATCTACTATACTAGAACTTGGTTATACACCAGTGATAAAAGTTAATAATAATGACCAAACGAAATACAGCGTTCTAAGGCAAGAACGGAGTAGGTAACGTGTAAATTAACTTGTAGTTGAGAGTATGGACACCGCTCGCCTCCCACCGAGGCGGCCCGGGTTCAATCCCAGGGACCCGCATGTGGGATTTGTGGAGGACAAAGTGGCGTCTGGGCGGGTTTTCTCCGGGTTCTCCGGTTTCCCCCGCCATTCATTCCACCAACTGCTCCATCATCACCTTTCCTTTCATACATTTCACCATCATTTCGTTTCATCTACTTCCTTCCTCCCATACCAAGCATCGGGCTGATCACCCATCCTGGTTATTGTGTCTGATCCATGAGTGTCTGCTCCTCGACGGGCCTCTGACCCCAGGCACCCGCTTGTAAGTCCTGGAGGGTGTAAATCCTACATAAGAGGAGGTTAAACAGATAAAGAAGAAGAAGAGAGTATGGACGTTCTGGAATAACCGGCGTAAGTTTCCGCGCTCGTCCATGTTATTACTCGCGCAAAACTTCTGGAATCGTGACCTTGATTGCCAGCCCAGCTGCCGAGCCTAGGAATGGTTTATGTTTAGCTTAATCAACGAAAACGATATAACACCTTTGCTTACTCATAGAAAGTGTCTGCATCTGGTTGTAATTTTAAAGAGACCAGTATCTAAATAGTACTTACTTTATATCTGTTATATTTATAACCATGGCTCCTACGTTTTCAAAGTTGAGTGCTAAGTTGTTACACAGTCAAAGTAGGGAAATAATTGCAAATGTCCTCGACTTCATGAAGCAAGAAGCGGAGATGAAGGAAGAAAATATATGTTCGTCCGAGTTCCACAAAAGCCTTAAGAGAGTGAAAGAAAGAGTAGTCAAAGCAACTGGTGTTTCACCGAGTTCCGTTTCCAGAGTTTTCAAAGATAAGAAAAAAAAACATATGGATGAAAGAATGCCATTTGACACGCCTGGGAAGAAACATAAGGTCCCTAAACGTATTACAGAAATAGACGATTTCGAATGCGTCATTCGGCGCACGATTCACAATTCCTATGTGGAAGAAAAAACTGTGCTAATAATAAGCAGATTGCTCATCCAGCTGAAACACAGCAGAAACTTTCAAGGTGGTGCTACAAATCTCAGAAAAATTATTAAAGATTTAGGGTTCAAGTGGAAGAAACCGAAATCAAATAGAAGAGTTCTAACAGAAAAGCAAAATAAATAAATAAAATAAAATAATAATAAAATAAAAAAATAAAAATAAAAAGTAAATGTTGCCATGATAGCTTAGTCAGTTAGAGCAACGGCACGGAAAGCCTAAGATCTGTGATTCAAATCCCGGCTATGGCATTTAATTTTTCAGTCTGATTCTACCTTTCCAAATGACTAATTTTATATGTACTTATATCAATGTGTACTTATATCAGCATCAATTTTCAAGGTGGTGCTACAAATTTCACAAAAATACTATAATGTATGAAGATGACTCATACATACACAGCAGTCATACAGCATCTAAAAGTTGGAGTGACGATAGCGAATTAGGTTTGCAGGCACCTGTTGCCAAAGGGCAAATACTTATTATCGTTCATGCTGTTGGAAAGATCGGCTTCGTTCCAAATGCCCTTCTTTTACAAGTCGCAACAAAGAACAGGAGATTTTCATCAAGAAATGAATACAGAAAATTACATGAAGTGAATCAACGCCATGTTGATACCTAATATGCCTGCTGGGTCTGTTCTGGTCATCGACAATGCTTCACAATGCGTCAACACTAAAATTCACAAACCACCTACCTCAACTTCCTTGAAAGAAGAAATGAGAGCTTGGTTACTTAGACATAATAAAGCTTTAGATGAAAGCATGAGTAAAACAAAGCTATATTGTCGTATGCCTCACTTATTAGTATTATTTAACTTCAGAGGAGAGCTACTCGCTTATGAGAGGGATCGTTAATCAAACAAAGAACGTTAATTTAAGAGGCAACGACGAGGGACGCAGCTAAGTTATCTCTCTAAATAATTAATACACCAACACAATTTCTGACTGAAGGGAGAGGAAAGGAACTCTATTATACCATAATTAAAAGTTAAAAGGCGTGGATGGCACACAATTTATTGGATGAAGTTAGTTACATACCTTTGCCCATTGCCTGCCGACGAGGACATCGTGTGTTAGCAGTTGCCGGACTCTCTTACCCGAAGCCTACTCACAGAATGAAGCCACACCAAGTCTTAGCGTCAGTAACGCCATATCCCCCCAATGACACACTGCTTCCCCTGAATCGCCCCTACTCACAGATAAACTGCCCCGCTTCGGCGTCCAGAGAGCGTATTACCATTAATATAATCTGTGCACATGCCACAATATAACTTAAAGCAAACAAACAGCTTCAGAAGTCATACATACTTGACCAGTTAGTAATACAACATCGCCATAATGTACTTAGACTGTCATCGTATCTCCCAGATCTAAACCCAATCGAATTAATCTGGGCTGATATCAAAAAATGGGTGGCATGCAGAAATATCGCTTTTAAATTAAAATATGTGGAGCAGTTATAACGCCAGCAATTTGCTGAAATTGGAAGGCCAGAATGGGAAAATGTATGGCGACATGCTGAATAAATTAAGAATCATTATTCCGGAAAATACGGAATTGCAGAAAATCAAATAGAAATAATTCTCATCCAGGATAATGGTGCAGAAAGTAGTGACAGTAGTGATGACGGCAATAATGTGAGTGATTCCGCAGATAAGGAAGGGTTGTTAGATGTGGAAGAATTGGAGGCAATGATTGACAGCGTTTTTTATATTAAGCGCTTTTTACAGCGTGGATTTTAATATACTGTATATAACTAAGTTTATCTGCGCAACGCAATGCATAACCGGTGAGGATATTTGACAATGACTGTCCCACGCACTCCTGCACACACGACCGGTCATCACCTGATCTGGTAAGCAACTCGCATCATAGCTCTCATTAAGATTTTCACGTGTCTAGAACTGTTGCGCCGATTATACCTACTTCTGCCGCAGTGCTACCATCTAGTGGAATTAACGTAAAATTATAGTGATAGTACGGAAACAGTGCGGGAGAAGCTTCGTGCGCGCCTTCAAGTGTGCACGACCCGTATGTTTTTGACCCATAAAATAATTACGTTATATTAGTTGCGCATGCGCAAAAGCTCGATAAAACGTGCACAGGTCAGGATGTACTACCGACCCTGTTGGAACATTTCATCGATTTTAGAGTAGCTGTGCGGTAGATTTAAACGCTTAGATTTTAAATTACCACATATACGTTACGTTTAATAACATTCAAAGAAAAAATAACCAATTAATCGCATGGTGTCAAAATTTAGGGTATACACGCGCTCTTGTGCTCCTGTTACTGTTTAAAAGACAAACTAGCGTAGTGATGTAGGGCTGCACATTTGCAGTAGTAACATTCCGAATCGTGAAGCAATTCGGAGATTATTCGTGCTGTAACATTAACCTGCAGCATTGTCATTCACTGCTACATACAGGATACAGGACATATAAAACGAGTTGGGAAATCTCACACACCGCTATCTGTTCATATCTATTGTTTTATCACCCCAGGAGTACTGGATGAAGTGAAAGAACCACAGGAGGCTACAGGTCACAGATCGGTTTGAGACGTGCAGAATTTCCTAACATTTCCTGACCTGAAGACCCGACCCACCGCCCAGAGTGGGCGATGAACGAACATACGAGGGCTGCCCCAGAATTTGGGAAAAAACATCTTTATTTCTCTACATAGTCTCCTTTCAGCTCGATACACTTTTCCCAGCGGTGTTCAATAGCTTCGATACCCTGTTTATACTGAGAACCATCGAGTTATGCAAAATAGCCATCAACTGCAGCTCTTCACTGTTGGCAAATCTTTTAGCACCAAGATATTTTGTCAACTTTCGAAACGGAAAATAATCAGAGGGGGCTAAATCTGGTAAATAGGGTGCATGAGGAAGCAATTCGAACTTTAACTCATTGATTTTGGCCATGGCGATAATGTGAACTGGTGCATTGTCTTGATGAAACAAACGTTTCTTTTCCTCTAAATGTGACCGTTTTTGCTTGATTTCATTACTCACATGCTGCAATAAGTTTGCATAATACTCGCCATTGATTGCTTTTCCTTTTGAAGATAATCAATGAAAATTATTCCACACACATTCCAAAAAACTGACACGATCTTGCCTGTAAATGGAACTATCTCACCTTCTTTGGAGCCAATTCTCCCCTTTCAGTCCACTGTTTTGACTGTTCCTTCCTCTCAGGTGTGATGTGATGGACCCGTTTCACCCATGGTTATGAATCGACACAAAAACTCGGCTTTATTGCAGCAAAACATCGCCAAACACTCGACTGAAACAACTTCACGATGCTGCTTTTGTTCCATTGTGAGTAAACGCGGCACCCATCTTGCGCACAGCTTCCTCATGTCTAAATTTTCAGTCAGAATGTGATGTACAGCACTTTTTGAAATGCCTACGATGTCTGGTAGCTCGCGCCCTCAGTCGACGGTCATCCAGTACCATTTTGTGGGTTTTCCTCACAATTTCTGGTGTGGTCACCTTATTTGGTCGACCACTGCGATGTTCGTATTGGCAGCTCGTACGGCCTCGCTTAAACTCTGTCAATCAATATTTTACTGTTGTAAACAAAGGAGCAGATTCCCCCAGATTAGAATCTAGCTCAGCTTTAATATTAGTTGGACTAGGACCTTTCAAATGAAAGTATTGTATTGTATAATGATAACCAGTTCTATCCATGTTTACAAATTTGCTGAGAACGTTCACTATTGATGGCTGCCAAACAATTACTAAACGACGTAGCATCATCAAACTTCAGACTTAAGTTTTGTAAGATTGATACTTGTCATTTGTTTGAAACAACAAACACTATCTATTCATCAGGTCGGGTACTTGTGAGACTGCCCTCGAACAAACTAGTAACCCTCTGACCTCCACGGGGAATACTCTTTCCTTGGAGCAAGTATCTGCTTTTGTCCGGCATTGCTTCACACTGGGTAAGCTGAAAGCAAAGAAAAACCACCACAGCATTCGCCTATGACCAGAAAGAATCACAAAAAACCCAAGACCAGGGTGAACAGTCAACCGGAATTTAACTCGAGACCTCTCCACGAAGCAAACTGACTCGCTTTTACTTCCGCACCTAGCTTACGCATGGTACTGACTCGGCAGCGCCTTGTTCGCTCTAATGCGAGTGCTTTCTGCACGATTTACGACAGGGATTTTATATTTCTTTTGTCGTTTAAGTTTGCCGAGAAGTATGCTAGCCCTGCTGAACGTTGAAATGACAACGGTCTTTACGTGATGCACAAATTGTTTTTCTTTCTACAATAACAGAAAGTTAGTTTCTGTCTTTTCAACATTTAGCAAAACAATCATAAGCAGACTTAAACGACACAAGTAATGATTCTATAAATTCAAATAAATATACGGAATTTGTGTAATTAGCAGGGTTAGGATTTTTAGGTGCAAATTTCAGATGAAAAAAGGAAGGGAAAAGGTGCTCAAATAAGGTGAAAAAAGGGACAATAAGGTGCTGGTTTATTTAAGGGGATGCACAACTGAAATTTCTATTTTCTAAACTATCCATTCAATTGGACTGGAAGTTTAACCACATGTCAGTCTACTTTAGATGTAATTGTTTTCTGAATTTCAATGCAAAATCTTAATTAGTTTTCAAGTTATTAGTTTTCAAAATATAAAATTATGGGTATATGCAAAATGCAACACATGATGCATTTTTTTAAAAAATCTTATGTTGCTTCTATGTCAAGGAACTACAAATCTGTCATATATTTTTTCCCACTATTCTTAGTTTAAGAGAAAAAAAGTTTTGCAGCTTTGTATTAGCATTTTTTTCGTTTTTTTTTGTATACATTGTTATATTTAAAAATAGTAGCGCAAAAGCTATTCATTACACAGAAAAATTATATGACAGTTTTATTTATCTGGGTTTTTGAAATAAGCATAAAAAATGGCAACATGAATGGATGAAAACTACATCGTGTGGAACATTTTGAATATGCAGAAATGCTGAAAATAAGAAACGCCTTAAAATGAAGCTTTAAAAATATAAACAGCTAGCAAACAAATGCGCAAGGGTATTTAAAAAGTCTCGTAATGATCCTGAAGCGTTCGCTAGGTCAAAAATAAAAGTGGATTTTAAAACTACAAGCAATGGAGACAAATATTTGGGAACATAATTTCTTTTTTTTTTTTTTTTTTGATTTTTTTAGATTTTGGGTTAATTTCAGTTGTGCATTCCCTTAGGTAATTCAACGATTTCTCTTTCCTCTACTCTAATTTATTGAACTACAAACAAGCACATCAAATTATCACTCATCAAAAGAAGGAAAAACATGAAGCTGTTGTACTTCAAGACATTAAATATCTCCACATTTTTAAACGTAAGTCTGTTTCTATTAGGAGATAGAATGTCTTTGTAGATGCTAAAGCTGCTTTCAACATCCACAGAAACCAGTGGGGCAAACCTTGTGTTCACTCCGAATGGCAACTCTACAGATGTGGCGAATTCCTCAATGTCTGGATTCTTCTGAAGACTAGATTCAAGTTTGTCTTTGGCAAAGCCATCTAACTGCTCCCTCACGGAAGTAAAAGTATCCCATTGTTTTTCCTTTTCCAGACCTTTTTCTTCCAATCGTTTAATAGCTGCAGGCAGGTGCTTGTAACTATGGACACAATGTAGTTCTGTCTGCAAATTATGTATTTTCTCCGGTAACAGAAGTTGCTGTACCTTGGAAATTGCACCTGCGTCGGATGGATCCAAAGAAAGCACAAACTCTTTAATTTTGTCAAAATTCTCACACAATATAGCAGCACACACTCAATCTAAGATCCCCAGCGAGTAATGACCGGGAAATTTGAAAGGTGCAGGCCAGTGATTTCCCTGTGGTAAACAACACGGCTCGGAGCTTTCAGTAGAATCTTCTTCAGGGCAGAGATGAATTGATTTGCGATGTCGTATTCTTTTCTTATGGATTAACAAACCCTGTGAAGGGTATGAGCTAAATGTCACATGCCTCAAGTTATGAAATAAAGGTTTCAATTGGTTAACAGCTGAAACCATGTATGGAGCCTGGTCCGTAACCACAAGAAGTTTTTCAAACCCGATACCAGTAGGCCAGAGTTTTTGGCAGAAGTCCATAATGGATTGCATTACTGTACTGGCATTGGCTTTCTGCAGCTCGTACATTGCTAACAACATGGGCTTAACTTTTTGCTCTGCTAAGGGAAAAACTAAAATTCTCAAACATATCGTTCCATTGAGTCTGATTTCATCCACAATGATTCCCACATCGTAATCAGACACTTTCTCTTGATTCTTTCTACGGTTTCTTGGTAAACAGGCTCCATGTAGTGTTTTCTTAAAGTTCTCTCATCGGGCATTGACATCTTTGTGTATTTTTCAAGAAATCCCTTGAAGGCTGGATGGTTCACCTTATTGAGCGGAATTCCTGCTTGTGTAAGAGCTGCATACAAATCAATGTTTAATTCCTTCAAATTTTGCCTTTTTGAAGAACTCTGTTGAAACGCATTTCGCAATATAGATTTCCCTGATTTGTTTGCTTGAAGAGTCCTGTTCATTTGATGCTTAGAGCTGGAAATGTGTTGTTTGATGCGATCTCGCTGATGTTTTTCATCTAACAAAATTCCTGAATCACAAATAGTACATCGCATAACAGTTCCATCAGTGTCTATGAAATCTTGTTTGAATTCCTCAGCCAGAACAATAAATCGAACATTGGACACCTTTGGCATGGTAAAATCTAGTACTAGTTCACTCGTTTGGTAATGTAACATAGAGCTAACACTAAGTTCACTTGCTAACGCATTGCGACTATCACACAACTCACTCTTGCGCCCATTCGCTGTCCACATTCTCTTATAACACCGCGACAATTACCAGAATGTTCTCATTCATGCTGGAACTTCAGTCTCAGCGATTTCTAGTAGTTTCGAGCAGAACTCAGCGGGTGAGGTTACTGCCGTGTCTGCGTGCCCAGCCATCGCCTCCACGCAAACAGATGACGTCTCTCACAGTAACAAACCCACATTCACGAACAGTAGGCTACTGATTCTGGTGGGATAGAATCACTCATTGTCAATTGCATTATTGCGTGCTACTTTATAGCGGTAAAGCGAGAGAAAGAGGATTTCGTCGAACACACAATTATTTTCCATTGTTGCGGGTGTGCTTTCAATTCCCGCGCGGCGTTTACTGAAAGAGGTAGGCTTACTATTCGCACGTACACAGCAAGCTATGGAGACGTTAATTGAAAGTTAAAGAATAAATTGGAATGAAACTTAAAAGAAAAAAGGGGGGAAAAGTGGATTATGGGCATGGTTGGAGAAAATGGGATAAAGGTGCCAAAAAGGGGTAAAAGTCCCAAAAAATGGAAAAAGGTGCGAGAAAAAATGCCTCATTTCGCAACTAGAAACAAAATTTCACACTGTGATATCTTTCTGCACAGCTTTAACTTACCCTAAGAAAATAGGTGCGCACCTAAAAATCCTGATCCTGTTAATTAGTGGAATTGTTCAGGCTATAACGTCTGTGGCCTGCATTCGGGAGGTCCTTGACTGAAGGTTTTTTCGCGATTTTCCTCGGCCACTAGGCGAATTCTGGGTTGAATAAACTTATCCGCGAATTTTCTATCATCCCTTTCAACACTACATTTCATTTCCTTCTTCTTCACCGCCATACTAGGCACTGGGCTAATCACCCATTCTGGACATCCTGTGATCCAGAGTTTGCTTGCTCCTCGACAAGCTACTGACCCAAGGCATTGGCTTGTAAGTCCTTGGGGGTGCAAGTCGTACAAATAGGAGGTTAATCCGTTAAAGAAAAAAGAAGTGTAATTAGCGAAATGAAAAATCCTATCCGTATGAAAAATAAAAGCAGAAACTGGGCCAAAAGCCACAAGCAGAGATCAGTGGACACGGTGTATCCCAGATCATACAGATGACCTTACGAGGGAAGAAGAAATTATTATTTAATCGCAGGTGACGATCACGAAATAAGACAATGCTCCGACAATTACGTATATAGTCAAAGGGTTAGTGCGCTATAAGCACAGTAAGTTTAGAATATCATTAGAACAATCATAACTTGGTGTGAAAAAAAAACATTAGTGTGAAATCTGTGAATACGGTATTTAATTAGTACAGGACTTAACTGCTTCGATCCCGGATTTAAATCCGTTTGATTGCTTATTAGGCTACTCTCTAAGGGCCTAAACTATACAGAGTGGACCATTTAAGTTGAGACTGTACAATATCTCCAAACCTAAGCGTTGTGGAAAGAAATGTCCTGAATAAAAGTTGCTTGATATTACAGGGGAAAGTAAATGTCATTAATTGTGTTTTACTTGGAGGAAGTAGTGATAGTTATTTTAGGGTCAATTTAATTTTTTTAAATGGGAACCTACCTTTTCTATGTAGTTTTCTCACTCGTCATAAGAACTAAACAAAATTAGTATAAAGCACTGTGCAATTGTTCTTACACCAACGTAAATAACAACGAAAGTTTTGAATGGCTGTGTACGAAGAGCGCAATGAATGGTTGGACCATCCATGGATGGTCATTTGGCGCCAAGTTACGTTTCATAATTGGAAACCAACATTTTTTATTTTGTTTCCTTATTCCCCATCACAAAATATACAGCTTTTATAAATAATTTTCTAATGAGAGGTACCCATTTAAAGAAATTAAATTCACCCTAAAATGACCATCTTAACGTCCTCCAAACAAAACACGACTAATGACACTTACTTCCCCTGTAATATCAAGCAATTTTTATTACAGACATTTCTTTCTACAACGCTTAGTTGTGGAGATGTTGTACAGTCTCAATTTAAAAGGTTCACCCTGTATGGTCCATAAATAACATATATTGGCCTTGGATCAACTATATAGCATACCGGTAAAAATAGTGAATATTCCGCAAAAAAGTGTTGATACATTTTGATCAGAATATGTTTATGCGTTACATTGTCCATCCAGTAGCAAACTGAAAACATGACTAACACAGGAAATACGTGTTTTGAGTCCCCTGAATAAAAAAATTAAAAAAGGTCCATGTGTGTGTGTGTGAAAAGCATAATTCAAAAAGGAAAAGTCGGATGAATACCACACTTGGTATCTTCCAAAGATACGACACGAAGATTTTCAAGAGGGTTCCCCCCACTCACAACTATCCTTATATGGAATATTTTTTGAAATTTTATTTCCTAAAAATGGCTATAACAATTTTGATTAAAACACCATATATTAAAGTTACATGACAAATGAAATATAACTCTTGGATTTTCTGGGAATAGCCTGTGAAGTTCTCTTCATTCAGAAGAAATTTTGTATAATCTTGTATAACTGGTAAACGTTAAGTGATAGACGAAAACGTACTACACAAACAATTCTGATGTCTTTAAAATACAAAATTTATTTCAAAGACGTTTTTTGTGCCATCAGCCATTTCCGAAATATGCTTTATTAACGGATGGAATCTTTAATACTTAGCCATTACTTTAAAGTTCTGTCGATTTTCAGCTGTTCATCGAGATTTCATTGAAACAGTGTGGAATATTAAGGCCATCGTATAGCGTCCAGTTCTTAAACATTTGACTATCGCTGTTCCTTTTGCATCTATAACGAAATGTGTGGTGTAGCTATTTATGCAAATGTTTATCTTCATTGTAATAAAGTATATGAAAAAATATGCTTTCGTATGCATACCCACTAATAAACGGTAGAGGTTAGGGAAAGTCATGTGAATATAACGTAAGATTTTTCAATATATAAAGACAAATGTTAGTTTCCATAATGTAGCCAAAGAGGAGTAACTTCTTTGGTTACTGTTTTCATATGCCAAAGCGTTGGAGACCGACTGTAGGACATGGCGAGGGCGATAATTACTGCACAAGCGTTAATGACTTTTGTTTGCATAAGATACTGCTAAGTGATTATTTAACTAGACACCTCCACAACTAAGGAATCCGTGAAGTGCGGAGCGTCAGACATTTCCGTATACGTTTATCGCCACCACAACGAAGAAGCAATAATGGGACAAAGGAATGTCATATTCCCTTTAAAGCTTCTCTGTGGGCCCATATTAAACAATTAAATTGAGTTTTATTCATGGACACTCTTTAACTGCTGCGATCCTTAGCGTCCCATTCTATATTGGGTGTGAAAGACCGGTAATTTTGCTCAGAGGCCTCTTTATCAGACTTGAGGTTCTTTTACGTTACGCCCGAAAAAAATCCATCGCCCTCCACCGAGCTTGAACCCGTGACCTCGGGAACTAGAGGCTAGTATGGTAGCCACTACACCACGGAGGACGACGGGCCCATATTACGTGAATCATAAACGAATATTATTGTTCTTAAACTGAATACAAAATATTTACTTTAACAATTAAGCTTATCGGGAAGTTATGAAAGAAAAAAGAAAAGATATTAACATGAAAGTAAATGCGGGGCGTAAAAATCCTTAGCATGGCTTCTATCTAAAGGGAAGTAAAGCCGGTGGTCCCGTTTCGTAGATTTACGGCATCTAAAAGAACCTCAAACCTGCTAAAGAGGCGCCTGAACAAAATTACCGGTCTTTCACGCTCAATATGGAATGTGACGCTAAAGACCACAGCAGTTAAAGAGCGTCCATAAATAAAACTCAATTTATTTAGACACATTTTATTATAAACCAAGTATATTTTTACGCCCATCTGAGATTTCTTAACTGCGGTCCAGAGAAATCGTCACAGTTCTACGTTTTATTCGGGTGCAAACTTTAGGACCACTGAGACTTAACTTACCAACTTTTTAATTTTAAACCTCTTTAATTGAAACTTAATACAGCAGATGCAGAAGTATTTGTGCAGTTTCTCTGCCGGCTTAAATAATTTTCAACATTCAGAATATCTTATATTACCGGAAACTTTGGTATACCAAAACACACGCTAACGAAAGCTTCACTCTCCCCTATTCGAGGCTTTAGACAGACCGTCATTCTGTAAAATTGTTTGATACTCAACCCTCCTTCGTGATGCCTGGTATAAATGGACATCATGTACTATAATGACCAACATATAAATTTTCTGTGATTGTGTGAAGAGATATTGTGTTGTAAATCATGTAACTCACCCGGCTTGTGTTCCTTCAGCAAACAAAGGACATCTCTAACTTGAAGTTTGTGAGAACTGCTAATTACCTGCCGTTTGAAACTTTTCGAAGTACTAAACCTTTCGTTTCCATACGAATAGTAATTGTGAATAAAAAGGCGATCAAACCAAAACATGTGGTAACTGAAGAGCAATTCGAGATATAGGAGGAAGTAACCCCACACAAAATATATAAACAAGCAAACAGAGAAGAAAACGTCCAAAAAGTAAAAATAATACATTGGATTATTATTGGTGCAGTTATTTCAGGAGTGTGGAGCACAAATAACGCAAGTTATTTTTTCTATAAAGTTTTATGTCAAAAAGACTAATAATGAAGTGATTTTGGAGAGAAACGGTTTTTACTTGAACAATGCTGTTCTTTACTCGAAAATAAATATTTCATTTATAATTTTCAGAGAAATACAGTGACAACAAAAATATGCAGCCTTGTTGTATATAGGATGGGAGGGATGTAGATGTCCATTTTGAAACCAAAAACAAAACTCGCCTAAAAGAACAAAGTATCCTTGGCCTACCTTCAAACACTTTTCTAAAATGAAACGATTTGCAATGTAATGACTGATTAATACTAGGCGCCATGGGCATAAGCGGAACACCTGCTGCACTCCCTGTCAAGGGAGACAAGAGTACCATAGGTCAGTTACGAAATAAATAATATGACTCTCGGGACGCTAGCAGGAGCCAACCATTTCTCCCGTTCGGAAGGGAGAACTGCTTATTTGCAAAAGTGTTAAATGGGTAACAGGTGGAAACATGATTTCATGTTTCTTTTTAACAAATTTACAGCTCACTCTACAGCAGTCATGTCATTTTGTGACACTGGATCATTCTCCTCCTTTCTCCTTCCAACTTTGTGTGTTGGGGTGGTCGGACTTTACGGCGACACAGTCTAATAGAACAGAAGCTCCTTGGACGTTAGGCAAACAGAAGAACAAAACAGGGGGTGGGTTAAACCGTGTGACAGCCCTGTTCTAGAGTATTAACGAAAAGCTTACAGGATGCATAAATTACACCCTGACGCAAAGAAAAGGTCATATTTACCGTTGTCTTACAGTACTTTTAATAGCGGAACAATGGACAAGGAACTGATAAGGTATCGCACTAAAAGGCAAAATAAATGTTCAAGTTTGATATTAATGGAAACTTAGTGCGGGTAAATGAAATTAACCATTTACACGAGTTGTTAGTAAATCATTCTTGAAAATGCACTTGCCTTTAACTATATGCGTGTTGTCATCTGCCCACATAAGATTTTGCAAAAATCAAGGATTTCCCAATAGTATGAATTAATGAATATTTATTTCCATCTTTCTTTGACACAATATTGCAAATGGAACTTACAGCTAAGAACTTTAAAAAATCTAGTGCGTCTATAAACTAGCTTTCCCTTACTGTAAACCCTAGGCCGTATGTATGGGATAAAGCTACTTTACTCTCTTGAATTTCCAGGCTGAAGCCATTCTGTTGCTCCTTTCTTAGGCTCCTTGTCTGCTTATCTCTTATAAGTCCCCATATTTTAATCGTTTCTGCTTTTGGGTTTGCCAACATTTTGATTGCAATTATTTCTTTTTTTTTAACTTATCCCATTTTTATTCCAGATATCATCCCTCCATCTTTTAACCTTTTCACATTCTATTAGTCAATGGAAAATACCCAATTTGTCACACATAATACATCTCCCTGAGCAACTATACCCTATTCTTTTTAGACATTCCTGTGCGCATCAAAGCAAGACGTATTCCTTCAAATTGATTGCACATGTCTACATATTTCTCTCTTCCCAGTTTGTTTTAACTGATTTATTCCCACTAGTATCTGGTACGTGATTTTTAGGCCCAGACGCAGTGGACATGAGAAATTCTCTTAGTTCAAAATTAGAATCATTAGGACTACACGTGTTCATAATTTTAAGGTAAATGTTTGCAGCACATTTATGGTATGCTCATAAAGAAATTCTTAGGTAGCTTCAAGTGGGCAAGCTATTTCTGTATTAATTTCCGGATAGAACCATCTCAGATGCAGAAAACATTTTTCTGCGTCAAGAATTTCTGAATGGTGTACGCGATCCTCACTCTCGATATAAAGAAACCAATTTTTCGTTTGTGCGCTTAAACTAGACCTGCAGACTTCTGCTAGAAAATTTGTCTTTATAAACTCTAGCTGCCTCTGCGTCTTACTTCTGCATACATTCTGAGTATTACGATTTCGGCCGAGCGCGATCGCTCCGCGGTAGTGTGTCAGGCTCGCATTCGGGAGGTCCCAGGTTCGATTATCGGTGACCGCCCACACTGGTCATGGGTTTTTCGTGGCTTCCCCGGATTGGTAGATAAATGCTGGGATAGTTCCTCTTATATCACGACTTTTCTATCCATTTTCTGTACCCATCATCTATTTCAGGGTTGAAGGACAAGACGACGGTGTTTGGCGTGTCGCGGCTGGGCGGTTGAGTTTCGCTTTGTGAAGGTTTTTCCCTGGCGTCGGTCAGACTGCATACGGACCAGTCCTCCGGGTTCTCACGAAGCAGGGTCCCTTAAGGGGACCACCCTGGGGTTCGAGTTTGTGGGCGGGCTTAAGCGGGGTGATTTCCTTCAATTTGGCAACGTTATGGACCCCGTCCATGCTTCCATATCTGGTCAGCCTTCGGGTCTCTTCCTCATTCCTCCCTCTCAGGGGTTGCGTTCGAAGCACAAAGAGGCACATTGGACTACGTGCGGTACTCTGCACCGATTTCAGGTGCCCCTTTCGTGACACGTTCTATTGCGTTTTATTGCCGCTTGTAAAAGGATTTATACTTGGCATTTTCCCCGAACTCTATCTCACCATCGCGCAGATTAACTTAGGTCATGGATGGGACGAATGAACCAAGCCAGTGTCCGTCATTGTCAGAATTTCTTTTTCTTTTGGCGAGTTGCTCAGAATAGCCAAGGCTACACAAATTGCAGATGTACCTATACATAGAATATAACTCCTAAAGAATACAATTAATGATGATGCACATTTGAGGGTCTCCAAATCGAACACTAGTTCAATCGATGTTAAACGTAGTACACCACGGATATGACGATTTTGTGGACATTTCAATACCGAAATTTTCGAAACGTGTTGTTTTAAACATATACACACACAAAGTGTAGAGGTATAATCGATTAAATTTCTGAAACTCGCCCTTGTCATATGCAACATATGTGTTTAAACGTGCCGCAGAATAATGACTTGATTAATGTCGCATACCAATAAGCTTTTACAAGGAATTTAATATCAAAGAAAAACATTAATTATACGGGGTGTTAAGATTAATTCGGCCGTTGCCGCCAGTCGGATGTCTGCGCATGACGTCAATACCTTGAAGCGAGTTTATTATCACTAGGACTAGCGAAAGATGAGTGGAAAAGGTGGATGTCGACAGTTTCGAGATCACCTTAGTGAAATGGGACTTGTGTCGTACCTTTCCAGTGTTTACATTTGGAACGTCTTTAGTTTGCGTATCGTAAACTCGCAATATCAGCGTGTATGGTGATAGGTAACTCAAGTAACGGTTTTGGTAGCGTAGTGTGTCTTGGCTTAGCACTCAGCCATGCAAGTTCTGTGATCGGTGGCCACTTCCATCTCGTGTGCAAAGAACGAACAAAACGTCCTGCTGAAAAGCAATTCTGCACCGCCGCAGTATATCAACCTAAATTGAAAACGCATACAGTCCGAGGTTCAATTCCGCACCTCCTCTTTGAGACAAGGGACTTGCTGAATTAATATTTACGTCATTCATTTAAGCCGTAAAAGGCCGAATAAATCTGAAGACCCGTTATTTTATTCAATATATCATGTAGAACCACCCCTTAAGCTATGGATATGTACACCCCATCTCATAGCTTAAGTAATCGCATTGTTGCGTAATGTACTACTGTTATGCAGCTATTTAAAATTATTATTTATAACGTATATTAGTGTTATATAGAGAGAAAATGTGTGTGGTTGTGTAATTTCAGAAACCACCCAGCCGAGTTTGATAGTTCTTTAACCATTGCAAAGCACTGTTCCTTCGGACGGACATAGGCTATAAAGTATCTCCAGAACGTTAAAACCTGTTGGGGGTTAGGGAGGTTTTCATATTCATGTCATCCAGTTTCAATCCCGCTTCTTTATGTTAAGTATATCAGATATTTTCTGGGACTCTGTATGCGAGGCAGATCTGTAATTAATTCAAGCCCAAAGGTGTCAATTCAAAGGCTTAAAAACCTTTAAATTTGAGTTACTGGAGACTTAAGAAGTTACCACTAACTTTCTCTCTGATCCGATGAAATTTGTTATCAAGGAGCAGTTTTGATTTGATTTTGACAAAACTTGGTATGCTTGGGTTTTAGAATCTTGTAAAAACTATTACATCTCTCAAGAACTTCCGTTAAACTTATTTTCAATCGCTGTTTTCAACCCGTAACACGCAAATTAACTTTTTTGGTCTCCATAAAGTACATCCTATGCTAGAGGGCCCTACGAAAATTATAGGCTACTTTACAACTCTCGGAAACTCTGAAGAAATATGCGTCGTTTAGCCCATTTGTTTAAAATATTGTACAATAATGCCATAGGACATTCTAAAGTCATAAGTTGCCATACAGATTCAAAAGCTATCCAATCCTTAATTTTTATCACACAGTGCTTCGTCGTTTTTAGAAACTACCCTTACTCTTTATTTTTAATCCCTTATAAACAAAACTCTACTGCTTGGCCAATCAAGGCTTCGCAGCGTAACAGCATCATGCAAACATTTTGAAGTTAATTCTAAAATTGACATTCAATCTGGTAGCTAAAGCAGCGAACTCTAATAATTTATGTTTTACTTGTAATACAATAATTAAGAAGTTGAAAGAACAATTGTAATTCTTCACTCCATTCACTTTTATCTATCTTATTTGCATTTTGCCGGTTCAAGTTCTCCTATGTGAAGTGTCTCGTGGGTTAACTGAGGGGAATTATTATTTTCATTTCTATAGCCTCCTTTAACTGCTACAGTCACATCGGGGGCTTTGACGGAAATATTTGATGTTGCTTTTACTCTTAACTTTTAAGTTAGGCTACTGCGGTTTTTTCCCCTTTTTAAACTTACTTTACATGCACATTCACTTTTATATGCATACTTACAGACGCTATGGAGGGTAAGGAATAGTCCTAATTAATGAAAAATTACCACCCACCTCCAGAAATCGAACCGGGGGCTTCCAGGTGAGAATTATTGATAATTTAGTTTTGGTGGATTTAACGCTTCCATACATTTCTCTTCTATTTTATATAAAGCTAATAATTTTTCCAGGTTAGGGAATTTGACATCCTAACAGGCATACCGTACCTCCTTCGTTAGACTTTTGTTTCTTTCTCGCTCTTTTTCTAAGTTCTATGTTCATTAACGACGGACTTCAGGGCCATAATGTAATTAAGTTTAGCTTAAATGAAGGAACAAGCCTGGAGCTGCGAAAGACAAAGAAAAACGAAAGGAAAGGAGAGATTATCGAATCTGTGAAAGATGATTTGGAAATTAAGCAAGGCGGTCTTTCAAACATTAGCTAGTTAATAGCTCTTGGCATGTTAGAAACTGTGAAGATTCCCGTGGAGTATCCTTTGATGATAACCTACAAGCCTGGTGGGCATTTTAACTGAATTAGAGCTGCAAAGCTCGATTAGATTTCCTTCATTTTATTTTCCTTCGCATCACTTATGTTTTGCAATCTTCATTAGCATCCGAGATTGAAATAGTCAGAACTTTGTCGGCTTCGCTTAACTGGTTGAAGGTGCTCTTATTCATGCTTCGCTTACGCTTCTGTCTGCACAGATTATACCATTCACAGCATAAATTCCTTGAGTAAAGTATAATAAAGAAAGATGAAGAAAAAAATTGAGAGCCAAGGATTTAATTAAGCCGTCCTGGACAGCTACGAAAAGAAACACGGAAAGTAAAAGCTATCTTGCTTTCATTTACAGCATTTATATGGAAACAGGATTTAAGCAAACTTCATTTCTCTCAACCCCTCCATTTCTTTTTACACTTTGCCCTTCCCATCTTCTTTCAATATTGCCCTTCAATTAAGTCTTTTCTGTGTAGGTATTCAACCGTCTACAAGCGACAACTTTTCTTTCTTCTAAAGTTAAAAATACTGCCACAGAATCGATATTTTTTCCTCAAAACTGTGAAATATGAGAGTCAGTTACACAAGCTGCGGCGATCTTAAAGTTTGTTAGCCCCACGTTTGGGAGCCAGTTTGCGGCGATCACCTCCTCATCCGTTGCTGTAGCTTACCTTGATGCTTCTCCCGTTGCTTCCAGAAGTTCTCAGCGTGTTGGTTCTTCAATTTATCCTCGGCTAGCTGCAGTAATTTTCCTTAAATTATATGGGAGCATGGACTTATCCTCGGTAAAGGAAAACGTAGATCTCGGGTGGTGATATAGGAAGACATAGACTTGCTTTGTTTATGAAAAGATGACACTGCCGTTTCTTTTTATTTAATTTAACACTCGTAGTATACAAAACTGGTATTGCCGCTGTAAAATACTGTCCACCGCTGTTAGACTATGGCGTGGATATGTCACGAAATATAACTATTCTTATTGTCGCTTTCAGAGTAGCGGATCTTAGGTGTGTTGCTAAAACTATTTTGATTCCCTGTTTTGGCGCGATATCTCACACATCCTGCAGCATCTCTCCCTGACCACACATGACATAAACTGCCGAATAAAATGCAATACTAAGCTGACATTACAAAGCTGACTTGATTCCTTTCTGGCGCGATATCTCACGCATCCTGCAGCATCTCTCCCTGACCACACATTACCAAAACTGCCCCGAAATTTCCCCAAACAGATTCCTTTATAGTCTCAGGCTCCTGAGGCTGCTTCCTTTCCTATTGGTCCATTTTTAGCGCGACTCGACGCGTCTAACTATTTCGAATAAACTTTCAGGGATCTCATTGGTCCAATTTTAATATAAATCGCGGCTTTTCCTACATTTACCGTTAAGGTTGTCTTTCTCACTCACTTGGTCACGGCGAATTATCAAATAATGGGACAAAGGCTCTACACCCTCGCTGTAGGAATAATAGCACAGCGACCGGAGAGAGGTAATAAAACTAGGTTTTCTGCCTTCGAAAGCACTATTCCTGTAGCTAAAACTTTCCCTCGTGGACAGTATTTTAACATAGCGCTTAAATTATTTACATTAAACCATTTATAACTCTACTAATATTAATAACCTAGATAGATACATAATGTTAAATCACCCTTCTTAAAATATACAAGCAGTATTGAGAAAAAGATATTTACATAGTACGATTTAACATCAACAAAAGTTAATTAATAAGTTATCTAGAATTACTGTTCTTGGGCCCGGCCTAGAGTTGCCGTTTCAAATTGCCCTGTTCTGGAAAAGAATAAATTTTTCAACACTTGATACAATTTTCTTTTACAGAATAATTCCTCTGATTATGGCCTTTGTTCGTTTGTTTTGTTGACAGAGACCCTTCGCTATACCTGCTCCTTCACAAGGGCTCTGACAAACCGGTGATGTTTATATTTGGGTCATTCACTCTACACTCTCCCTTTAAAAACAGGTTTCCGAGAGACATTCTTATACACAATACATTTCCCGCACACGAATAACTTGTGACGCATACAAATACTCTAATACCCAATTTAAGTTCTAAAATTAAATCTATTTACATACATATTGGTACATAATTATTATGCCTTTATTTATTTCTTTACATCCTTATTTATCGGGTGTATTACCTTTACTATTTGTTCACAGGGGTGTTACCTCATTTCGAGTAAAACTAACCTGATTCTTTTCATTATATTCTTCACCCTTCTCATTCTCTAAACATTTGTACGGTTTGAGCAACTGTTTATGGTATCTCCCTACGATCTTGGAATTCTTTATTTCTTGTAACTCAAATGTAAATCACCCTGTATGGACCTTTAAATAAATTTTCCATTCTATGATACCCTTTTTTTTTTATAATTAATAAAACTAATTTATATGTTTAAAGAAAACTGTCAGCATATTGCTAGCATACCAACCAATTAATAATTTACAAATATTGCTAAATATCAAAAAAAATAACAAATATTCTGACAATAAAAGCTGTTTCAACCTTAAGACAAACTTATTCAAACAGAAAGAAACTGAAACATATTAATGGCAAAGGTGTTTCTTGTTCTTCTTCACTTTCACTAATGAGCATTTAATACTCAAGTCTCTTTAGTAATGAAAAAAAAAATGTTCTGCACAACTGCTTACGATAATTCATTAATTCACATGTGAAAGCTCTCCTTTCCAGGCACTGTAGAGTCAGGATCAATGATATTATGTCTTTCTTTTCTTTTTTTTTTTTTTTTAATTTGAATGCTGGATTTTTTTTTTTATACCCATACTAATTCTCCAAGTTCGATCAACCCTTTCTTTCGCTTCCTTGTTTTAAATTCCTGCTTTCTTTTCTGCGCCCTTTTTAACATTCTTTCAAAAGCTTTCTTTAACGTCTCTTCTCCCGTTAGTGTTTTCGGCTCTTTAGTTTCTAGTATCTGTAGTAATTTCCCTTCAAGTGTTTCTATTAGCTTCCCCTTCATCAGCTCAACTAATTTCCCCTCTACATTCTTATCTTGTTCACTTAAGTTTCTTTCTAAGTCCTGACCCTGCTTACTTAATTTCCCTTCGAAATCCTTTTGTTCGCTCAGTTTTCTTTCTAAGTCCTTACTCTGCTCATTTACGATTCTTTCTAAGTCCTTATTATGCTCATTTGATTTCCCTTCTAGATTCTTATCTGGTTGACTTACGATTCTTTCTAAGTCCTTATTCTGCTTACTTACGATTCTTTCTAAGTCCTTATTATGCTCATCTGCTTCCCCTTCTAGATTCTTATCTTGTTCACCTAAGTTTCTTTCTAAGTCTTTACTAGATTCATTGAATATGCTTTCTAAGTTCTTATTATGTTCATTGAATATGCTTTCTAAGTTCTTACTATGTTCATTGAATATGCTTTCTAAGTTCTTACTATGTTCATTGAATATGCTTTCTAAGTTCTTACTATGTTCATTGAATATGCTTTCTAAGTTTTTACCCCGCTCATCTATCTTTGCGCTCAACTGTTGAAGCAATATTAGCAGCTGGTTTTGACCTGCGTCAATGACCTGCTCCATCGGTGATTGCCTTTCTAGCCTAACTTCTACTTCTGCTGCGCCCATATTTTCTCCATCTGTTGTTATGCTGACAATAGCCTCCCCATTCAATTCTTTCAAATCTTCCCTTGACCTACTCATGGTTCCGTTAGCAAGTTCTACCTCCCTAGTAATGACTTTACCCCCTCTCAATAACATGTGTTCACAAAACTGAGTCACTACTCTGCATGCCTTTTTGTTTGTTTTTGAATAAAAGTTCTAACCTGTATTTTTTTTCAATGTTAACTGATGCGTTCCGGGTTCGAATCCTGGTGAAGTTCTAGAAGCGATGTTCTCAGCTGTTTTGTTGTCCCACGTAGGTAGACTAGAAGTTCGCGTTGTAATTTTTGTTCTGCTGTGCCCCTTTCCTCTGAAGATTCTTCGTCTGTTCGTTGTTTCCTAGTCCTCCGTTCGTGTCGTTCTTCCCTTCGAGCCCCACGTTGGGCGCCAGTTTGCGGCGATCTTAAAGTTTGTTAGCCCCACGTTTGGGAGCCAGTTTGCGGCGATCACCTCCTCATCCGTTGCTGTAGCTTACCTTGATGCTTCTCCCGTTGCTTCCAGAAGTTCTCAGCGTGTTGGTTCTTCAATTTATCCTCGGCTAGCTGCAGTAATTTTCCTTAAATTATATGGGAGCATGGACTTATCCTCGGTAAAGGAAAACGTAGATCTCGGGTGGTGATATAGGAAGACATAGACTTGCTTTGTTTATGAAAAGATGACACTGCCGTTTCTTTTTATTTAATTTAACACTCGTAGTATACAAAACTGGTATTGCCGCTGTAAAATACTGTCCACCGCTGTTAGACTATGGCGTGGATATGTCACGAAATATAACTATTCTTATTGTCGCTTTCAGAGTAGCGGATCTTAGGTGTGTTGCTAAAACTATTTTGATTCCCTGTTTTGGCGCGATATCTCACACATCCTGCAGCATCTCTCCCTGACCACACATGACATAAACTGCCGAATAAAATGCAATACTAAGCTGACATTACAAAGCTGACTTGATTCCTTTCTGGCGCGATATCTCACGCATCCTGCAGCATCTCTCCCTGACCACACATTACCAAAACTGCCCCGAAATTTCCCCAAACAGATTCCTTTATAGTCTCAGGCTCCTGAGGCTGCTTCCTTTCCTATTGGTCCATTTTTAGCGCGACTCGACGCGTCTAACTATTTCGAATAAACTTTCAGGGATCTCATTGGTCCAATTTTAATATAAATCGCGGCTTTTCCTACATTTACCGTTAAGGTTGTCTTTCTCACTCACTTGGTCACGGCGAATTATCAAATAATGGGACAAAGGCTCTACACCCTCGCTGTAGGAATAATAGCACAGCGACCGGAGAGAGGTAATAAAACTAGGTTTTCTGCCTTCGAAAGCACTATTCCTGTAGCTAAAACTTTCCCTCGTGGACAGTATTTTAACATAGCGCTTAAATTATTTACATTAAACCATTTATAACTCTACTAATATTAATAACCTAGATAGATACATAATGTTAAATCACCCTTCTTAAAATATACAAGCAGTATTGAGAAAAAGATATTTACATAGTACGATTTAACATCAACAAAAGTTAATTAATAAGTTATCTAGAATTACTGTTCTCGGGCCCGGCCTAGAGTTGCCGTTTCAAAGCAAAAGTCAGTTCAGTTTACAGGTATAGGCTGATTTTAGTAAGGTATTTAAGTCGTATTAACTTAAAATACTTCGTTGTGCATTAAGGATAGCATTTGTTACACAATTTATTTTATCTTTGCAGTGCCTTCATTATCCCTTTGCAGGGATTTGATGCCTTCGGAGTGAATGGATCGATGTTCGATTGCAGTAACATCATGAATTTTTTTCTCATTCTGTGCTGCGGTAAAAGTATCCGTTCTGCCACGAGAAGCCCTTGATATTGTATTTGATAGAAAACTGGCGGCTCCTGGACATAAACACCGTTCATATGTAACCGAGGTGTCTCACCATGCTAACCATGTGCTATCCCCTTCCGTTCTGCCTGTGTTGACGAAGGTCAACAATGCAGGAGTTTTGCGGTAAAATACAGCCAACGCTTTGGGGTCTACAACATCATGGAGTTTAATTTGCATTATACCTTGCTCTAAAAATTTCGGTTGGTTGAAAAAAGTATATATATATATATATATATATATATATATATAAATAAACATGTATAAAGCTGAACAGACGTTGCAAAGGGCTATTGCGACAGCGGTAATGAAAGGAAAGCAAAGGAAGTGGGTTGGAGGTAGAAGTTTTGTGTTCTGATTTAACTCGCGAACTAACACTCGCCGATTTAGGGCTTTGTTGGACAATCTATCGATACTAAGTTTTTAAACAGAAAACTGTGTGTGTATGTGGGTGCGTGCGTGTGCGTGCGCGCGCGTGTGTGTGTGTGTGTGCGTGCGCGCGTGTCGAAGATAGCCCAACAGGTTTTGATATTTCTTTCACCATTTAGAAACCCTGTTCCTTCGGACGAACACTGAGTGTGAAATCTTTCTAAACAGTTCAAAACTAAGGAAAGGACCAGGGAGATTTTCGTATTCATGTGTCAAATTCAATTCCGTTTCGTTGAATATGAGTGTCAGGTAATATTTTCGCTATTATTACTAACGTGACAGATTTTTGTCTTCCAGTCCAAAGGAGTAAATGCGAAGGGTTAAAATCTTTTAAAATTGGGTAATTCAGGAGGTAGTCACCTATCGTGTTCACATCCCCAAATTTCCCCCAATTTTGCTGAAGTTTGTTTATCAAGGAATGTTTTTGCTATGATTTCCCCAAAATGTGATAAACTGCTGTTTTAGAATATTGCAAAAATTATAGGCTACAGCTTTCAGAAACTATCTTTCCGGGTTTTCAATCCCTATATGAGGCAATTTTACCCATCTGGCCAAAGTATTGCCCAAAAGCTACCAACTCTTCAATCGCGCAGTACCTCGATATTTTTTAAAAACTACACTTAAGCTATATTTTCAACCTCTTATAGACAACACCACAATTATTCGCCAATCAGGGCATAAATTTGTGCACTTGATCTATGGTACATGGCGAAAACTTACATGATATCCTACAATTTGAAAGAGACTACTCTTACTCATATTTTCAACCCTCTATGTGCAAGTTTTCGCCATGTGACCAATTTGGAAAAAATCTTTGGATACTACGGTTTAGGTACGAGACATTCAGGACCCACCCTTTACTTTGAACCCGTTACTTACGGAACGAACCTGTTAATTGCCGGGTAAGACAGCTAGCAATCGATTAAAAAGTAATAAATATTGAAGAAGTTTGTTCTCTCACATATATATTAAATAACATTTTAGATAACTGCTACCACCTTTCCATATTACGCGACACCAGTGGCTCTCCAACATGAGAAGTCGTCTGTTCAATCTTTGACGACTCTAAGCACATACTTAGAGGTAATTATTCTGCTGATCCTAGACAAGTCTCAGATGAAACTGACACTGCGCCAACTGATAGAAGTGATGCTGTAGAAACTGCAGCAGTCGTTCTATTGTAGGTTCCTATCCTGACATGGAGTCTGTGTTATGCAACTCATTATCTCCTCTGAAAGATTCTCATTTGGGAATTAAGACAAAAGCAAGAGGAAATAAGATACCGAGATTTGGAGCTGTAAATGAGAAGGAAAACATTGGGATCAGAACATCCTTCGCTAGAACAAAAAAAGTTGAAGCAAAATACGCTAAGTGGTCTGATCTCGTAGCAGCAGTGAAAAGTGTTAATTTGCGGCCTAGTTTTCAGTTAACACACTGTAACCACATTTACGATACTAACGTTTTTGATAATAGTACCTAGAGGGGTAACCTGGGTCAGTAAGGCGCGAAATCTTGAACGGGAGGTCCGTGGTTCGAATCCCAGCATAATCTTACAGGTTTTTTTTCTCAAGTATTCCCCAGTTCTTATACATGGCAAATGCCGGTGAGGTACCCTAAACGTAGGTCTTCCCAGAGTTCATTTTCCAAGTATCATTTCATTTGTGGTGCGTAAACTGTAAAGAACGGGCGTTTAACACTGTTACGAACAATAGATTTCAAAATTAACTTATCATATCATTTTTAAATTAAGGTTTTAAGCGAAATATATTTGTTGTAAGGTGGCTTCTTTAATTATTCACAAAGTTGAAAATATCGGTTTCATATTTGTAGGCGGGGAGGGGTACTGCAAATTGGTTTGTAAAGATATCGGCTTATAATGAAACCATACATCTAAAACAAGAGCAGTTAAATATTGGATGTGCATAGTAGAGGGACATCAGGCACTTCTACGTGCGTTGTGTTTCAGGGAGCAAGTACGGAAAGGGTGGGATACGTGTTGGGCGACGAAATTGCGCAGGGGCTTAGGAGAAATTGGAATGGGGTACATCTGGCTACAGGAGAAGGACATGGGACGTAGCGGGTGGAAGATAATTCACAGACGACTGCGTGATACTGACCGACAGAATTTAGAATCACAATGTACGTCTAAAATTTCACTTAACTTACTGTCAAATAACGCAGGGATGGAGCAGGGAGGCCTATTTAGATGATGTACGCGAGAGGAAAGAAGTGGCTTGACGTGGCACCTTGGAAAGGCAGTAAATTAACTGACGACACCGGAGTAAGAATATGTCCACTCTGTGGTGAAGGGGAAACATGGAATCATATTCTGGTTGAATGCAGAGAAACGAAATTACTAAGAAAATGTTCACCACCACAGTTTCTGGAGTCTAATAGGGGTATGGAGGCCTGCTTGGATGTAATGTTGGACGGGGTGTATCATAAAATGAGGTTCTTTTATCTAAGATTCGACAAAGGAGGTTAATTGCCCTGGAGAACGGAAGAGGGTAAATAAGAGCGAGCTCTTAAGGGTCGGAGCACTGTTTTTCTTTGATGCTACGTTTGCAATTGCAATTCATGCTTATTATTTTTTCCTTCATTATGTTAATATGTAGTTACCAAAAGTATATATTTAGTATTATACACTTATTGTAAAATTCTAGGCACAGAAAAAGCATATACGGTCATTAGGCCCATGCGATTGTTGTATTTTTAAAAGGGTAGACTGAAACCGTTCACAATAGAAGTACTACTACTACTACTACTACTACTACTACTACTACTACTACTACTACTACTACAACTAGTACTAGTACTATATCTTGCATAGTGGCCATAAACCTAGCCTGAAATGTTGGTAGAAACTGCTGTAGATATGCGCTTATAGAAGTAAAGTTTCTTTAAAAATCGGCAGTTACGAGCGAGTCCCATTTCATTACAACTTTTTTCATACGCCTTCCAGAGAAAACACGATGTGTTTATGTTTTAATACACGATGAAGTTCTGAAACCTCCAGAGTTCCATTTATTAAACAACTCCATAATCGATCAATTTGGCACTGGCTCTGTTAGCACATGTGAGTAAACACAGGACATTTAGGGGCACCAGCTCTGAGGCACAAGTACAGAAGATGGCCCTTCGGGCCTATTTTTACATGACTGTTATAGGCACCGATATTTAAACGGCTTTTTCCTCTGGGGCATGAACAACCATCACAGCCTTACGGCGAGTTTTATGCTTCATTTTAAGTATGACGCTTTAAACTACGTAGTATTTGTGGTATCTGACCTCACGAATAGCTTCATGACATGGTCAGTCACTGAAATTCGTATAATACCTGAGGAACTTTCATAAAATGCTTTTTAAAACTAATTTTGAAGCTGGATTCTTCATGTTTGTGCCGCAAGGAACATTTTTATCACGAAAACTTGACAAACCTTGGCCATAACATGCTTACAACAGTTATTTTAGAGCTTAGCGTAATTCTTCAGTAGAAAGAAGAAGGAAAGCTTGGTACTTCTTTTCTTATAATTATTCTCTCCCTTAAAGGTTATTTTGTGGTCGAAGAAAGAGTAATAAATGCTTACTGCAAATACTACCACAGATAATAGATGAAATAGTGATTAAGATTTACATTGTAAGTATACAGGAAGACTTAAACTTGATAGCATAGTGTCAAAATTATTGAAAACATCAATAATATGCCACTGACTAACTTGTCTGTGAACATTTGAAGCCTCCAATGTGAAATTGATGACAAAAAGTTGCTGTCCAATTTGAAAAAAAAACAAAGTTCAAGAATACAGCAAACTCGTAGACAGAAAACAACATATATCTCTGTCTGTCCCGTTACATCACAACAAAATTTAGATATGCAGATAGGACCAAATATCTTTTAGAAAGGAAAACATGGAAACCCTCAGTGAAAATAAATCAATAGTCGCTGACATCCCAAGAAAATCTGCGGTTACTCTCCTCAGAATGACAACTGGCCATGACAATTTGGTGAAGCGCCTACATTGGCTCAACATGTAGACATCACCAAATTGCATCCTCTACAGCAGCAAAATCGCCATGGACCAGGAACATCTGCATAGTTATAATGCAGTTCAGGAGGAAGACATCGCCACCTTAGTATTGGATAACGAGAGTGATAATGTCTTCATTGACAGAAGCAGCTCATTAGCAACCAACTAACATTTTATGCTTTTTTCCTTGAGCACTAGAAGTAATCTCAGGTTTGCTCTTCGCAAAACTGAACTTTGTCAAGAGGTGTAATTGTAGTTAAACCATATCAGTGTGGAATCATTGGAAACTACAAACAGTACTTATTTGTCTGAGGAGTATGTGTTTTTCTGTAGTGTAATTAAAAGAGAACAGCATTGCAGCTACGAAGAGTAGGTAGATATGCCCCAAAAAGGAAAACAGTGACGCTTCATCATTCATTCGCAAATATCTCTTTAATGGTTGGATTAGTGATAGCATTTACTAAGATTTTTGCTTTTGTTGTGCACATCCAACATCTGTCTATGCTGGAAACCCAGGCTTCTCCGTTGTTCTTTTTCCGCTTTTCTCTTCATCTCTACATAAGAAAACTTTTAACTGAATACTATCTGCTTCAGTGTCTGTTGTCTCAAACCTTTTGCTATTCATTATCAATCTGTGGTTTAGGAGATAGTTTCTTCTCATCCAGCGTCCCAGTCAATTCTTTTTTATCGTTCTGATAATTTCAGTGTATTCTTCCTTCGCGACTGTTTTTAAAACAACTCCATTACATATTATATCTATTCATTCCACACCTAACTTTCTTCTACATATTCACGTTTCAAACACCTTCAGCAGATTTTCGTCAATTTGTCGCATATAAACGTTTACGCACTATACATACCATGCTACACTCCGCTCAAAGCACTTCAATAATCATTTTCCTAGTTCTTTATACAAGGATCCATAGATGATGTATCTTTTTCTCTTAAAACGTCTTATGCCATTGCTATCCCTTTGACTTCTTAACATATCTAATATTACTATTTACCAGCCCATTTGTTCCAGTGTTTAATTTCAAATTTGTAAGTATGTCATCTTTCATTTTCTTCTCCTAACCATTGACTTTTTTTTAATAATAAATGTCTTCATACATAATCCTCATCATTATCATTTATCTCCATTAGGATGTACTATTAACGAGCGGGATAGCTCAAGCGGCAGCGTCTGTGGCCTGCATTCTAAAGGTCTCGGGTTCAAATCGACCAATCTGACTGAAGGTTTTTTCGTGATTTTCCTCAGTCGCTAGGCGAATGCTGGGTTGGGTAATTTGATCCGCGAATTTTCCTCCCATCCCTTTAATCACTAAATTTCATTTCCCTCTTCCCCGCCTTACCTGCTCATCCTGGATAGTATGTTATGATCTAGAGTTTGCTTGCTCATCGACAGGCTACTGACCCAAGCATTGACTTTTATGTCTTAGAAAGAGGAGGGCAATCCGTTAAAGAAGAAGGATGTAGTTTAGGATATATCCTTCTGCTGCTAGTACAGTAAACTTGTGCATTTCGTTATTGCCCCTTCTCTATTTTTAGAAGCACTTCTTCACCAAACTCTCCAAGTAGCTATTTAATAGGAAACGTGATGAGGTCCATTCTTACAGCAGAAAATTAAATTAACGCCTTTATCAGTTATTACGATAACTAGCAAGGAAGACTTGCGTACCGATACCTGTCGGTATATTTTACGACAAATAAAATGAAAATCACAGCAATTTTGCCGCTGTTCTGTTAGACTAGTTCAGGACATGCCACAGGTGAAGCAGTGAACCTCGCCTCCCTTTCGAGTCAATGACTACGTACGAAAAGCGACAGGCGAGGTATCTGTCAAACTGTTATCAATTAAAAATTCAGCGTTTGAGCAAATAACTGCTGTAATCGATGGCTTCCAATTAGCTACAAGTTTAAAGTTAATGAAATCGATCGATCAGGGTTTGTGTATCTCGCTTCTCAGTGACAAGTTTGTCGAGAAGCATGATGAACGAAATATCTATCCAAATGAAGGCCAACACGAATGGGACATACGTGGTTGCAAAACCACTCACTTCATAAGCCTCCGGGGCGTTACATTTAATTATCACACTATATCTCTCTCACGCGTGGAAGGTGGGAGCGCCTCTAATGCACACGCATATTTGGGCTGATTCGGATTGAGCATGCGCTTCAGACAAACGCCACGAAATAATTAATGTAGTCTGCTTCAAAGTCCAAGTTTGTGGCTTTCAGTTTCTGAAGCCGCTTCTCCTTTATACAGATATCCCTCTTGCAATATTTACTGTTCCAACAGTACTGTTTACTGTTCCATAAGCATATTTGCTGTTCCAAATGTGCAGGTGTCACAATAGGTCCGTTAGTTTATGGTTAGATGCCATAAGCATATAGTCTGAATTTACAGAAGTTTGTAATGTTTGCGAGTTTATTGAATATAAAGCTTTATGTTGTTTTTAACTTTGTTTCACAATTCTTAACTAACTTCAATGAAGTTTTTATACCTATTATTCCAGTTTTGTGATATTGCAATTCTAGTTTTTGTTTTACATCACAGCAAATGCAATTTTTATGTAAGCAATAACATATTTCAAAACTCATAACTGGGCTTGTAACGTAGGGAACCAATAGAGAAGAATTCAGTACACTTTTAGGGTATCTGTGCCTCCTGACACAGTGTGATGTTGTATTCCAGTAGGCAGGAGTAAATCGATTTGTGCATTCTGTATTATTAATTTTTGTTATTGGTCTCGAGAGTACAAGCCTACGTCTATAGAATACAATTTTAAACTCTTGTTTTATTGCCTCACTTAATTGTTCCTAATCATATGCAAAATACACTGAAATGGAATTTCTAGCTGTATTTTCCAAAGCTCTGTAACCTTTTATGTACCTTTTTGGTTCTACAACTTAAATTTCATTCTTACAATCAGGTAAGAACTGCTGTAGAACATCATCTACTTTATTGTAATTGATTTACTTTACAATGGAATTCCCGCATTAATTTTAAAGTGACACTTTCTATCTTGATCGTCATAAAGTATGGAACATTCTTAAGCCAAAAGATGAATATAGAACTTTATCGTCTAGCGTTCCCCATGGTAACATTTAAGCCGCCGTAACACTATTCTATGCTACAAATTCAAATAAGTAATATATAATATGGAAGTATAGAAAACTTGACTACAACTGGTACAACAAACAACGCGATTACATAGATGTATGCTACACCAAATATGCACCCTTTTAATATTTATCTTTCACATAACTGCCTTTTCTATAATGTACCTAATGGAATAAATTTCTGAAATAATTTTCGGAGTTTTCCTAATTTTTAGCATAATTTATGTTGCCATCTTATAGTAGGAAGTTAAATTGTTTGCTTCACTTAGCTAAATTTATATAGTAATGCTAATCTAATTAAGCAATGCAATTTATTCCAGAGGAAGAATACAGCAGTAACGGATTTACATGCAATCATACAATTTCTCTCGATTTTGAAGTTATGGCAGTTTGTGTCAAGATCTAATAATTTTAGGTTCTTCGTTTTTAAAGGACTAATGCCCAAATAACCAGGAAAGAATTGTGTAATTGCAACTTCATATTTTCTGAACATCATCTTTAGATGTTCGTGTTTTTGTTCTTTAGTATAATCCCTTCCATGTGGCCTACATGATGCAAAATTCTTGCAAGACAGGACACTCCAGTTGTAGTATATCAATTAGGCGTTATTATTATGATTTCATCATCATTTATCTAAATACGTACTTTGAGAATGTGGTGAAGAATTTCTTCCAAAAGTATGAAGGAGTAATTGTAGCAGGAAGAGAGAAGTCCCTATGACTCCATGATGATACGGGAATTCTAACAGAAGAGGAAAACAACAGATATTTCTCTATAAAATAATGAATGGTATTATAGATAACAATGGATTTCTACCAGAAATAAAGTTAAGTACTAGAAATTCAAACCTTAGGTCACGTTCCTTACTTTATTACAATAAATTCAAGACATTCATTTATCGAAGTTATTCGCTTATAAGGATGGTACCTCAGTACAACGACTCAGTAATATGACTTACGACTTGGATTTCAGCAGTTAGTATCACAAATATAAGACAACTTTGTTTCTAGGTACACATTATTTCGTAAGTAGTTAATGCAATGTAATGCCACTGTATAATTAATTTGTGACCAGAATGTGTAATGTAGTGCAGTTGATTCGGTTGACTACGAAGGGGACTTGGCACTGATCCAGAATGGACATTGTACCTACGCCCCACGAAGGGGCATCCCCGGGAGGAAATATGTGGCGAGAGGAGATACCGGGCGGACGGATCCAGGAACGACGGCACAGCAATGACATGGTCCCTGAGTTTCCAGATAGAGATACCCCAGCAGACGGGCAGGCAAACCTGGGACCCCACCCCACACAGAGGGGATCCAATGCCCCTCAAGGGGATTCGGATACCCCGCCAGCCAGCCAGCCAGCCGAATGCTGAGGAACGGAGAGAGTCACAACGAGCATCCTTTTACCCTGCCACGCAGCACCGAAACACCATCACCGACACTTCTGAACCTGAAAGAGACCAACGGGATGAAAGATGAATGAAATGAAGAATGGAACGAAATGGAGGCACAGGAAATTCGGTGGATGAAAGAAATCACTCCAGCATTCACCTGGCAACTCGGGGAAAATCCCCAAAAACCCATGGATCAGAGCGGGCGATCGCCGGCGATCGATCCCGGGACCTCCCGAATGCGGACCACAGACATAATCACCTGAGCCACCCCACTCGGTGTAATGTTGTAGTAATTATTGAGGTTTTTGTATTATTAAGATATTTGTAATTAATTTAACATATTTATATTTTTGCTGTTGTAGGCCTCAATTATTCTATACGTAATTATTTCATATACCGCCTGAGTCTTCTCATCCTGCGGAGTGGTAACTAGGCAACCCTTCATTTTACAGAGGATGCGCATTCACCAGCCCGCTGATTAGGGCTACGGTGGTGCTCGGTGTTAACGTGCTCTAGTAGCGCAATGGTTAACATCCTGGAAAGTCATGTTGAAGGTCGGAAGTTCAAATCACGCCTGCAAATAAATGAGTGTTTTATTCATTTCTGTTCATGTTTCGAGGACATTTCAGCAAGTCGTGGTTTCTTTCCGAATGCACTAGAAAGTGGATTTGCCTATAAATACAAAGTTCCAGCTGTTCGTGCTGGAATGTTTTCGAATACAGAGTATCTGGACATACTGTTAGTATACGGGGAAGCGCAGCAGAATACAACGGAGGCACGTCATCTATACCAACAGAGGTTTCCGCAGAGAACACTTCCTACAGATCACATGTTTTTGCGGGTTGCGAACCGCCTTCTGGAATCTGGAACAGCGCATAACACCAATCCACGAAGGAATCCCCCTGTCTGCGACCAAGCAACGACGGCCACTTGACTGATTATGTCATTCAGCATCCGCATTGTAGGACGAGGGACATTCACAGGCATTTCAATATTAGCCAATCTTCCGCGTGGAGAATACTACATCATGCAAAGTTTCACTCTTATCTTCAACTACACCAGGAGCTATTGCAGCCGGACCATGGATGGAGAGTGGCGTTCGCTAGGTGGACCATACGACAAACTGATCAAGATCCACATTCTTTTGGCAACTGTGTTATTTACAGACGTAGCAGGGTTCTAAAACACAGGTCATGTAAGTCGCCACGGCATGCTACTGGAGCACTGTAAACCCACATTGGATGCGAGAGGTGGCCTTACAAGCCCTATGGGGTTTCAACCTTTGGGTTCGTATATTCGGTGATCATCTAATAGGCCCGTATTTTTATGATGGCCAACACACTGGGAATCGCTATATCCACTTCCTACAACACCAGCTGTCTACTCTACTGGATAAAGTGCCATTGCAGAACCGACTATGTGGTACCAACATGATGGGGTGCCAGCTGATTCGACCCGTCGTATAACGGTTTGTCTCGATACCACTTTACCCTGAGCGATGGATCGGACGGCATTAACCAATAGGGTCGCCAGCACGCTCACCAGATCTAACCGCATTAGATTTCTTCTTATAGGGTTATCTTAAAGATATCGTCTACCAGGAGCGACCAAGGACCCCTAAACAGCTCAGGGAACGCAACATCTTAGCTTGCCGTGACATTATACCGGCCATGTTGCGCCGGGTTACGCTGGCAATGATGGTTAGACTGAGATCTTGCACCCGCCGCATGGTGGATAGTTCGAACACCTATTACAATCACATGGAGGAAGTGGGTAAATTGTAAAGGTATATATCTGTGATGGTCCGGCATGATGTCATAGTCACTGTTAAATGCACTACTTTTTGAACCAGAGAGGTTCACAACGATCATAATATGGGCTTGCAAACATTATCTACTTGTATGTACGTACTGCATTTTGTAAACTATCAGAGCAATTTATTGGCTTTCTTTTGTATGAAAGAATAGCTTTAAATAGTAAAATATTATTTAATGATGCCTTATATGTGTAAGTTATAATTACAATGTTATATGCATTTATTTATGATGTTCATTAAAGCATATTCTAACAAGTAACAATTTGTGTTTTAATAAAATTCACATAATTAAACCAATTAAGAAAAGCGACACTTCCAGGCCAAACGATCAGTTCTCGTTAAATTTACCAAACGTAAAAAGTATCTTCAAGTAGCTGTATTTGAACCTGGAATCTTCAACACTGAAGGCCAACGCGCATACTGTTACGCTACAAGTGCAAATCACTCTACGCGCACCGGTGCAAAGCAGTCATTTCGGCCGAAATTGATACGACGCGATGCAGTGGGCAGTGTTTACGGCAAAGCCTGTACAAAGCCTGGACTGCATAACTTCTCAATCCGCAGACTGAGAAGACTCACCCGGTATATTTTTAATTTAAATTTTATATCAACGCTTCTTTCTTTCTTATATAAGCACTAATCTTGTATCACTTACATATTTAAAATGTATATAAATTATTATTTTATCGTATTTTTATTCTTCTTTTATTATGTACGTTTTGTATTTTGTATTTCATATATTATTTATATATTTTTAAAAATCTTTGCTTTGTAAAGTCTTGTGTATTCAATGTAATTAACTACATACGCTGCCATAATTGGAGCGATGCTCTGTAGCAGGAAATGGAAAAATACGCAAATGATCCTAAAGAAAGTGTTAATATAATTACTGTGGTTAACTCAGAAGAATGGCTTTGTCCTTGAACTGCAAGAATGCAGTGGGCTAGGAAGTTTCTTGCCTACGATGCACATAGGGTAACACCAGCAGTTGAAAAGCACTGTCAACAAGTGCAGTTTCGCATATACATGTTAATAATTATATTGCTTTACATGTATGCAGGTTTTACAGTTTTACTTATTGAAAGTATGATCATAATTGTTTTGTTTGATACGATAACATAAATGTTTATAGTTCCGTGAAAGAAAGAATGAGCACCGTTGGAACAGCGTGTAAAATACTAAGCAAGAGGGAAGAACAATACAGTGCTGATTCAGGCTCGCTTACGTCAACCACAAGGTCATAGCTAAACTCCTGAGTCAAACACTATAGTAGTGGCCAAATATAAGAAAAATAGGAAAACCTTTGAGAAGAACAGGATACACCTGCGGGTTCCAGACAGGTGATAGAGGAAATTAATAGCTTTACATATCGGTGTACCATAAGTGGTAACATAAAGTGGTTTTAGGAAATTGAGGGATAGTAATGTCGAAGAAAGGTTTAAATAGTAAAGAAGCTCTTCTGTGGACCCTTGAAGATGCACCTAAGGGAGAATTGTGAAGTTATTTTGTGCGAAGTGTAGTAACTCGCATTGCAGAAACTTGGATGTTGCGACAAAGGGAAGCATTTGCGATGTGGATAACAAGTACATTAGAACGTGTGCCGTAGACAGACAAAATAGGAATAAAGCCGCTTTAAAAGACTGAGTAGCGAAGAACAAAGCTGAAAATGCTCTGGAGGAGAGAACGAAATTGGATGGGAAATTAGATGAGCAAAAAAGTGATTGCTAGGAGATGCGCTGGAAGAGGTGTTGGATGGAAAGAAGATTCGCCAAAAGTAGATTATATTAAGATAAATGATTAAAATGTAGAGAAGAGGAAATAAGGAATAAATCAGTGGTCTATATTTTCTGCGAAGGATATGTCCTTGGGCAAAAAACTAAGTCTTACTGCTTCAGCCTTCTTTAATCCTATATACCCCTTATTCCCACAAGCTGATATATTTATAAATCATAGGTTTTTACGTAAAGGGATCACTGATATATAATTCTGATGATAGTTGAAATAATTATAAAAATCTTAGTTTCAGAAAAAGTGGCATGTAAAATTATTGCATCTAGTTAAACATATCAGGTGGGAAGGGTATGCATGTCATTTATAGACCAGATATAGGTGTCAATGAGTACATTAAAAATCCGTATCAACGCCTTTATTCTCTAGATTTATAGAAAAAACTGAAATAAAGATACTAATTTATCATAGCCATTTTCCCTTTCAGGTGGGTGCAAAATCACACTTGACGGGTAAAGTCAGGCCAACCCGGAGTAGAATGCGCGCAATGTTCCGATGCTGCTTTGAATTTGTTACTGCAGTATGGGAACGATGTTAATTTTGCTACCAATACATTCCTTTCGTCTATTTTCAGAAAAACAGCTAATGTTTAATGGAAGTAATTTAAAGCGAAACACATGTGTATAATTTTGATTAAACAATACAAGAAAAAACATCTTTTATTTTAAGTTTACTTATTAGGCGAAGTATATTTTGAAACAACATAAAAGGCAAATTAATGTTATTTCATTTTAATTTACTAACTTCGAGTCAATTGCCTATTATTGTATTATAGCATGTTGTGAATTTGTTTCTAGATATTTTAGAACATTTAGAACTGATGTGTGATCTGCGTATAGAACTGCATAGCCGGTTACATAGTGTGGAAGATCATTTGAGTATATTGCATATGGCAATGGTGCTAATACCGAGCCTTACGGCGCATCACCTGTGTTATATACCAGCTTGTATGTCTTAAAACTACTTTGCTTCTCAAGAATTTTTTTTGTTTCCGTCCCCTTCTTTTTCGTTTTTTTTTTTTTTTGAGAGAGAGTTAGATAGAAGAGTTGGAAGTAAAAGAAAGGTTTATTTCGTCAGGAAAGGAATAAGTGGGGGATGGTGTTTGTACTTTATTTTTGCGGTTTTTTTGGTAATTATTATGTTAAATGGTAACGAGTTGTGTAGTTCTGCATGAGCACTTGCGTCACATTCGTAATGTGGAATGCTGCCTTCCAGTGGAAGGGAGCGGCTAGAGTGTCAGATCCATCGAAGTGGCGTGGAATCTTGAAGGCATTAAAGTTGAAGTTCACTTTAAGTTTGCGAAGGCCCTCCTGCTGTATGCAGAAGGGAACACTGGTTGGTTAATGAGCCTGTCTCTCTGTTTGTGATGTGGTGCATTGTTCCGTCCAGGGCCCTAAGTGTTGGCATGAGGCTGCGAAATGGTGGAGCTGCTGTGGGGATGATGATGCTCTGGTCCGGAGGCCCTGGATTACTTCTACGATGAATTCTAGTTGCTCGGATGGTTGCGGTGGTGGTGTTCCTCCAAGATCGAGAGCTGCGCCGTTATGTTTAGGACCTCAGAGTGGAGGTCCTGAATTACCTCTCGGAGTGCCTGGAGGTCGCTGGTGTTGGTAGTAGTGACCCGTGGTGCTGCGTTATTGGCAGGCATTATCCTCTCTGCTTGTGTTCGCTGCGGTGTCTGTTGCTGGCGAGGATGCAATGGACACTGTGCTTGTCCGGTAAAGTGGCTGTTGCCACCAAAGGATGCGCAGTATCGGCGGCGGTTCCTGAGATCATGCCTGATGCAGACGGCAGTCAGACATGCGGCGCCACAGTAGTGGCACCGGGGTGGTGCGGCACAGTTCCTCTCGTTGTGCCCATAGGCTCACCGGCGACATGTAGCGAAGAACTGCTGGAGGCTGGCCTCGATACATAGCAGCCACCCTAATAAGGGAGGCTGGACGCCAAGGTCGTCTCCAGATCCTCTTGGCTGGCGTTCCATCCCCAAAGATCATATTTGAACCACTCCAGATTTATTGCGCCTATACCACAATAACTCAGTATATTTAATAATATTTCATGGTGAACACAAACACTGTTAAGATGTCTCATATTAGTGCCGTTGATTGCCTCCTTCATCGAGATGTTTTGTTATTACATTATTACAAATTGGCTAATGCAATTGTAGTTAATTTTTTTTCCTGAACCATGCGTACAGTTGTTTAATATTTTGTAATTTTCTACATATACTTTCAGACGGGAATATATAGGGTAGTTAAATTATATTCGAACCCACTCGCGGCCCCTCTCTACTGCGCGAGACAGCCGGCAGTCGCCGGGGAAATTACGCCGGCAGAGGCGGACTGAAATCCTTACCTTATAATAGATGCTGGAAATGTTGACCTTCTGCTCTCAAACAGGTAGCATATCTCGTGTAAACATTCCCGCTCACTCTCCGAAGCTCTGCAGCAGGAATTCTTGTGATGAAACGCTTCATTATGATCAGAGAATTGGAGTGTCGCGTGCGTTAAGTGCTAGAAGAATAATAGGGCCCATATTCTGTGATAAAACAATAAATGCAGAGCGACGTCAGATGTCAATTCTGAGGCCATTTTGCAATCGCTTGACAGGAGAAGAGAAATTGTATGGTTGGTTCCAGCAAGATTCTGCAACAGCACATACGGCTGCCGAATCATTACATGCAATAAGACAGGTGTTTGATGACAGAATATTTAGTGTTGATTTGTGGCCCCCTCGTTCTCCTTTCCTAACGAGTTGTGATTTTTATTTATGGGGTTATTTAAAAGACAAAGTGTGTCGTTCCAATCCTCGCACACTACAGGAACTTAGAGAAAACATTGTGCAAGAAATCACAAGAATTCCTGCTGCAGAGCTTCGGAGAGTGAGCGAGAATATTTACACGAGATATGCTGCCTGTTTTAGAGCAAAAGGTCAAATTTCCAGCATCTATTATAAAGTAAGTATTTTAATCCGCCTCTGCTGGCATAATCTCCCCGGCCACTGCCGGCTGTCTTGCGCAGTAGAAAGAGGCCGCGAGTGGGTTCGAATATAATTTAACTACCCTATACGATTCTCTAATACTATTAAAAGCTCTAAACATGGCGAGTGGGCAATAATTTTTAAACTGATTATGTCCACCTTTGTAGACTGCTTTATTACATATTTCATTCTCTCTGGAATAATGCCTGTTATTAAAGATCGACTATATATTTTTTCTAAGGGTTTATTGATTTCCGCCTTCAACCGTTTAAATATTTTTATTTCAATCTACTGGTTTTAGAGAGGTGATTATTTTAGTTATTTCATTTTGTGAAACTATACCCAAGTGGAATTCTGCTGGCCTGTAAGAACCAGCCCGTCGCATTTTTTCAGTGCTGATGGGTTATCGGTGGAGAATATTGAATCTCGTATTTTGCTACTTGGATAAAATAGTTGTCTAGGCATTCTATGTTAGTTCGGCTATGTTTATTGTCTAGAGCGCGCTTTGGAATTTTTTCCCCTAGTCAGAGTTAATTTTCAGCCTTGAATTTTCTAATAGGGTTATTATTTTTCGATTGGTATATCGTTTGCTTTATTTACCACACTTTTATACGTTATGTTACATTTGTTAAAGTGGCTGCGCGTTTCCGCGCTAAGAGTGCTTTTCACTTCCCGTGCAGTAGTCTTTTCTTTTGGTTGGATACTTTTATACCCGTATACTAGTTCGTGATACCTTTAACACTTCCTTAAGGGTAACTTTTTGGAGGTAGAGACCGCATACATTTATGTAAGAATTTGTTATAGCTTTGATCCACAGGTTTTAAATTAGCGAAAGACCACATTTTGTCGGTTAGTTTAACTATGCATTTTTGGATGTTTATCTTGTAAATAATGGCAGATTAACCTAATTTATACGCCTGCTATGGACGTTGCAATGAGCTCTGCTACCTATTTCGTAGAGGAAAAATCTTAATGATAGGCCAGGCCTTCATAAACAGGTGCTATGTATTAATGTTGCTGCATCATAACTGTTGCCGCCATTATCAATAACTACCATAGCCGTAGCTGTTGCTTTATCAAGAGTGGTTCACGGGCACACACACTTCGCGGTAACCTCTCTTTTAAAATATAGTTTAGTTCATTTTACTAAGGCTATTTGATTCTCTGTTTCATTTATAAACGCTTCTAATGTGAGCTTCATTCCTAATGGTCGTGTTTCTCTCTCAATGTTTTTATAATCAGTCCTCTATAATTTGACAGCCTCTTTCCCCTCGGATGTGCCCTGAATAAATATTTTACTACGTGTTTCCTCTGGCGACGTTGCAAGAACATTCGATTGCTTTAAGAAATTTATTTTATTTTTTTTATCGTTTGTTAAAACTGGAGACAGGGCTTTAGAGAGAGAGGAGGGGACGGAGAAAAGAATTGAGGAAGATGCTTCAGTTGTTCTAAGTGCCAGGTTTGAATTGTTACAGGATATTGCAGGAAATTCTCCTTTCTTATAATACATAACCGATATGATAAATTAATTGGGAAGGTGCTGTGGGAAAAAGAGTGCTGTAATTATTGTCCTATTTGCTTAAAACAAAATTGTTAAAAAAGGGAAAAATTTAAACATATATATCCTTGCTGTTAAGATAATTTTGAACTTTATTATTTGAAATTCTGTCAGTGTTAAATCATATATCATATATAACATGTCAAACGTACAAAAGGAGTATCTATGTTTAGAAATAAACGCCCAATTAAAATACTTTTGCTTTCTTTCAGAACATGCGTACAAAGAATACATTCATGAATTACCCACGTCGTTTACATCTATTTTTATTACATAGCTCCTTCGAAATAACATAGTTATTGGAGTTTTCTGAATCTCGAGCGAAATTAGCCTAGATATGGAAATGTATATACCAATAATATTATTCTCATAAAACTTGAGTATTTGTGTTTCTCTTACCTAACCTTCTCTGTATATTGAGTTTCTTGATTGCTCACTTTTCCCAGTTTTCCAGTTTCCTTTTCACACTTGCAATAGCTCCTTACGTTAGAAATATTATTTCGTATGTTTAACCGACATTAATCATAAATGCTTTGGATATTCATAATATAGGAGAACCCACACCTGTTATCTGCAGCATAAACCATAAAGTTGCATCGAAATTTAAAGACCACACTGTATTATGTGTTCGCACTTAGGTCATAGGTCTATCGCGATTATTGAAATATCTTTCTTCTTTATTTGGTGCTCGAAACGAGGTCAGGATTATGGACATGGGAACGTAAAACATGGCTGCAGGAAAAAAAAGACATTCTAGAAAATACAACACTTAAAACTGTTCTAAAACCAAGATCCCATGTGATTCTAAGGCTAACCTTGGAGTATATGGCAATGGATTGAAAGTGTTTGCTTTTCCAGGAAATGTTTTACAACCAGTACTGCGTAATGATGACGAAAACCTGAATCCCTCGCCTTTCAGATCAGCTGGCCCAATGACAGATGAAAAGGTGCCAAAAAGGGAAAGTAGAGCAATGTTTACTGTTAAGTTACCGATTTGCTCTTCAAGATTCTAACTCAAGCGTTAAATCAAGATACACATCTACAAATTAAGCAAATTGTGCAATGATGTAAGTGTATGTGTGGAATGAACATCAAACATTAAAAGGTTTGCTGGTAGCGAAAAGAACAAGTTATGACACTAAAAATACTACGACACAGCGTTTAATAATTTCAATATTTGCTAAAAGAACCTGAAAAATACAATTTGTGAACCCCTTTGTGCATACATTGTAAGCGACAACCAGCCCCGGAGTGGTTGATAACGTGGGAGGCGAACTGAGCGAGATTTCGGTGAAATCGAAAGCGAGGATATGCACGTGGATATTGTTGCTTCCTGGAAGTATTCCTGTAATCCATGTGTGACATACTGCGGAAAATATATGTTCTACCATTCAAATCAATAATGAGCTGTGGCAAAGTTATTCCAAAATAAGGGTTATGTTACTGTGACTGAGTTTATATGTACCTAACACAGCCACCAAATCTTCCAAACCAAACGTTGCGTGTAACTTGATTAAAAACATAAAAAGTGCATTACAATTGTTTGGATAATTTGGCCACAATAGTGGGTTAGAATGTACAAATAATAAAATGTTATAAAATGTCAAATTTAGGTCCGCATATCTGTAAAAATATATACATGACAAAGTATTCGGCATTAATATTTATCAAGTAATTGGTTACAAATGTTTTGCTTTTTTCCCTAAATCGGAATAGTGTTTTTTTGTTCTACAAGGCTTCAACGTTTATCCAATTTGACATTTGTGTCTACCCAGGCCTTATGATTTTTCTCTATGACTGGCATGGAACACATTGGAACTAATGAGCGAGGTTGTTATCGGTGTGAAATGAAGGAGGGGACAGAATTAGCGTCTCTTGATGGATTCTAGTTTAACACATGAAACAACTAGATTTGGGCTAGCACTATGTAACATAAATAGGGATTCGATCTTATAGGTGATATGTGGTTGTGAAATGAGTTAACCGTAGTGTTGAAACACACAGCAGTCACAATCCTACTGTCAAACATTTCTGAAGTACATAGAAACGAAGTCTAAAGTTACTGCCGCTATCGAATAAGAAGGCTAAAAGCTGCTGAATTCTATGACATACCTTGACGCAGTATTTTATATCACAACACTGTAAATGCCAGAGTGATTGTAGTGTAAATTAACATTATTGTATGACAATGATTTGAGATGTTTGTTAATTATAAGAATTGTTAGGAAATAAGTTTACACGGCCTCACTGAAACTGACAATAGGAGCGGATAACAATGTAGCGAGGGGGTGAGTTGTTTATCAATTAGAACAGGCAAACAAATGACGTCAGAGTAGCGCGCTTTTCTTTAGAAATGGAGGGAATATTTTCCCTAGAGCACATGTGTTCGTAATTTTGATTGGATATAAAAATAGACGCTAATGTTGGCGCGCTTTATTAAGAAATAGCAGCTCGATTATAATCTTTAGGCATATCGGGGTGAGGGAGTATAAATTATGAAGCCAGAGACGGGTAACGCGCAGTTTAATAGAGTCATCCACGGGTTACACGTCGCGCAATTCTACAGAATCTCTCGCGTCGTAAAGTTAGTTAAAAAAATGTGAAATACGCGAATTAATAATGTGCGGCAAATAAGTGATTATAGTTACATTTGAAAATATAACAGTTTCAGTCGGGCATGTATCAAGAGTAAATATGAGAAATTAAAGATGTGTGACGGCAATAAAAGTGTAAAAACAAATTATTTTATTAGTGTTATCTTTTATTAACAACTCCTTTCCGTTTACAACCCTGTTCAAGAGATTTGCTCGACTGGGTAATAATAGTTAGCCGGAGGACAAAGAACCCAAAATTAAAAATAGTAAAACAATAACAGGCGCTCAGCAAATAAGATAACACGAAAGTTACCGCGACAACCTTGATGTGTCCAACTATCTTCATAAGTATTCAAATTCCAGAATAATAACCTAACTGCACTCAGCCAGCTAGAACATAAACAACTTAATGGAATAATTTGTTTCCCTCTTCATCATACTGGACTGCAAGACACCTAATGGTCAGGCTACCGTTGTTTGGCGATAGCTAAATCAAATCGTGAGGACTGGATTTATTTTAATAAATATTTATTGCTTTTTGTTGTTGTGGTTTATGGATGTAGACTTCATACTGCTAAAGTACAATAATAATTTATATTTTTAAACACTTTATTATGAACGCAAAAACAGAACATTGTAGCAATCGGGAAAATACATAGAAAATGATAAAAAGTCGACGGGATAAGCATAACTAAAATAAATAGTATATAGTCCTTGGTATACCCACACTACTTTTCCCCTTTGAAAATCTCATCTATGAAACGTTGTGGAAAAGTTACAGTTCTTCCTAAGCAGTCCTTTTTATCTTCTTGTGCGGATTATCAATTTGAATGTAGATGTAACTTCTGAGCTGAGTTTGAAGTGGAGTAATAGGAAGGATACGCTTAAATATCAACTGCTGAGTTTGTTTCTGTAGAACTAAGCAAAAATGCTGGCTTCAGTCTGTCGGTAGAAACAGTTTGTAGTCCACACGGAGTGTTCATTTTATAGTCCTTCTCAGAACGCTGTAGCACGGCAAAAGCTCCATCATAAACGTGTTTTAGTGACTTTATCACTGCATCATGTCTCACAAAAATATGTAAGGAAAATATGAGTTTGTTAAGTGAAAATAGTTACCAGCAGAATGATGTTCTGTTTTGTCTGGTTTAGTATTTCTCATCTGCATTCCTAGTTTATAAATGAAAATTGGTATATCAGGTGAATTTTCAGAATAACCGAATAAATCAGCAGATAACCTTATTGCTACCCTATGTGTTAGTTTCGCTGCTGACACTTGATATTATGACCTGAGCATATGACCTTAGACCTAGAAGTACCATACGTAACCTATTAACCCAGTTATCTGAGAAGCCTACCAGTATGGCTTGTAATGTCCGAAAATATACTTAAATAGATTGAATACAAATTGTTTACCTCTGTCGGTAGTAGTTCTGTTTGATATGCCAAATATTGAAATCCACGCAGAAAGTATAACATTCATTAGTATTCCAGTAGTAGTATTGAATACCTTTAGGCCATCGTGAAAATCGGTTTATAATAGTCACCATGTATATACTGTCCCTTGATGTTGACAATGGACTCACGCAGTCTACACTAATGTGGCTGAAACGACAATGTGCTTCTTCGTAAGCTCCTATTTCACTTGTGTTAGGTCTCCATACTTTTGTTCTGAGAGGGTAAATAAGTTCTTGCCCATTGTTTAACATCTTATCTGGGAGATGGCCAGATGATGTATTTTCGGATGAACCTGGTACACTGTCTCTTAAATGTATCTGGAGACCGTAACACGCACAACGGTTCCATGTACTTTACCCTTTCGACGAAGGTGTAGTAGAGGGGAAAGAGTGTGCCAGAGACAAAACATGCAAAAATAAGAACAGCTCTAGTACTGTCTGATGTGGTGAAGAGGGAAGCGTTATGGCTTGGCATTGCAGATATCACATGTTCAAGTCCGGGGATAGGATTTGTTTCGGCTAAATAAGCCACTTCCGTACCTCTTAGAAGTATATATTTGCTCGTTTTACATGCTTTTGTTATGTAAGTAATTTGACTAGTAATGTCCTATTGTTATTAGTATTATTATTGTATACTAAAACCAAATATATATTTTATTCAGTGTATGCTTCTATTAATGATAACTTGTGTTAATAATAATAATGTCCTTTTTATTTTAAAAACACACCTTGACTCACATTGAAGTTACTTGGCTGATGGTGGGCCTGGGAGGCATAATGCCAAGCTTCCTTGTAAAATTCTGCAAAGTTTCAAGCGGAATACGGATTTCATTTATAGCATAGCAGTTGCTGTTGTTAGAGGTTCAGTTGTCATTTTTAACTATTTTTTTACACTTATATAATAATTATACTTGTAATGTTTGTATTTTATTTTACTTCCATTTTTCACTCTTATCGTTTCGATTTATTTTTGCCACTTTCACTTCACCGTTTTATCACAACTAATTATAATATTTTCTCGTTTAAATTGTGTGTTAAGCACAGTTTGTTTACTATGCTTTGTCACATTTGGCAGTCCCTTCTCGGAAAAGTGGAAAGAATTTATTGGTGTGTAGACAAGGGTTGAGGTAGAATCAGATGCATTAGATTCGATTGTGCTGGCGGCAGGCGACCACAAGAGCTCAGTGGCAAAGCTTTGGCACGGAAAGCCAAAGACAGATCTGAGGTTTGAATGTTTCCCATAATAGTTAGTATTATCATCATCATAATTGCTAATTACATAAAAAATAAACTCTTTCAATTAATTTATTTATAGTTTTCGTTCCTTTTCACTGCACTAGCTTACAGAGACGGTAAACTGTTTCAAATACGAGATTAACATCTGGCTATCACTTTAATAGCACTAATAGCATAAAAATAAGATTGTATATATTTACAGAAATTAACCATTTTTTTCTTAACACAAACCCAGTAAATGTGAAATGCAATATCAATGTGTTTACGATAAATGTAGCAATAATAACAATAATAGTAATACTGCAAAACATTTTTAGATGACTTCGTTTTTTATTTCTTTAATAAGCAGACCACCAGCCTTGATTTTCAATGACCTCATTTAGTCTCCGAGGCATTGAGGATACTAAAGACCTATAGACTTGAGATCGTCTCGTGTTCCCAGTGCCGAACCATTAATGCCCAGACGTTCTCAATTAGTTTAAGGTCCGGAGACCTCGTAGACCATTCCAAAACCGAAATGTCTGGGTGCTGCTGAAGCCTCTGTGTTCTGGGATTTGTGCATGAAATGTATCGCCGACATTTCCTCTTCTAGGTAGGTAGATCGCACCGTTGGGAGCCTGTAGTCTTACAGAACTGCGATGTCGGATGCCAGCAGCATGGAGTCGTCGACGGACTGTCTCAGCACCCATTAGGAGATTTAGACTTCTTGTTATTCTTGTCGCTGGAAGGAAGGAATTTTGCAATGCGGACCTCCAGAATAGCTTTGTCGTCCTCTGCCATGGTCTTCTTTGGCCGTACTTGCTTTTGCTTTGCCTTAAGGCCTTCTTGACCCTTCTCTAGAAACCTTTTCACCCATAACTGCACAGTCTCTTCTGCATGCCCAACTGCCTGACATATTTGGGTCACTGTGTGGCCATATTCCCACATTCCTACAATGCGACTCCTGGTTACCTCACTTGTGTATGGAATGATGTAAGGAGCTTTGGTAGAGTGTGGACTTCTAATACCGTTCGTGTATACCCTTAACATGCCCTATTCCTCATTTGCTGATTGCTAGCTCGTAGGATAATACAAAGTGATGACAGTCATATGTATCAAGACCTTCTGATTTCACCTACTGGTTTAAAATCAACCATAAGGTATTTAAAATAGTGTAGTTACGTCTTTGTAGTAACGGTTAGTCTGTTTGGCTTACGAAATTAGGATTCCGGGTTCAGTTCGCGGATACAGAACCTTTTATGACCTTTAATTATGTCTATTTCATATTATCCGAGGAGCAAGGAAGAATTAAAGGCAAGCATAAATGGTTTCCGGTTGGACGAAAGAGTTAAGTATGCTGTTTCCTTAATTTGACTGAGAACAAGCACCATTGAGCGTAATTTGGTTATATCGTTTCTAAAATCTTGCTCCACACGAAGTAAAGTATGGGGGATTTGGGAACATCCCAAATATTCAATTCATGGATCCCCGGCCTTCCTTGTAGTTAGAGTTAGTTCTGGAAAAGTGAAACTCGGATGTCTCTAGCGCTCCTTATGAATTCCACTTCAAACATCTGAGATAGCCTAAACGCAAGTCTCCCGAGCGTCAAATGTGTTAATGTGAATGTCCAGAGCCCGACACCACAGTAGCTCGTTGGTAGAACACCTGTTTCCAAAACTAAAATACGGAGGTTCGAATATCGACAGATGTTCCTTTTTTCTTTCTTTCTTTTTTCTTTCCGTTTTCTACCTAAATAAAAAAGCTTGTTTCAGATCTTCAGTGGTTTACAATATTCGAGAAGTATACGATAGAATTGTTTAGTAACTGAAGCTCTCTCATTTTACAGGTATAAACCAAATATTCATTCGTAATTGAATAGCTGATTATAACCAAACGTAAGCAAAATATTGATTTTACGTCTGTCTTATATTTAACATATTCCACTGATGCAAGCTTAGAAAGTAAAAAATGATTCTATTAACCTCTTAGGGTGCTATTAAACGCTGGAGTAGTGTGCTCTCAAACCACTTCCATTACTACCGCCATCACTATCATAAGTTTTGTTGATAACATTTGCTTGTCAAGAGCCAAAATGTCAATATGACGATTATGTAATTTAATTTTGTGTATTTAAACACAATTTAGTTGTAAAAATGTCTTAAAAAGCATCCTAACAGCAATATAAAAACAAGTAAATGATTATATTAAAACTTCGTTTCTTAAATTTACTTCCTATCAGTGCAGATTACTATCCTATAGAGTAATGATGTTAAAATAGCAATGTAGAACATAGAAGTCAAGAACCGGTCGGTCGCCTGATGTTTGTAGATAAGCGCCCTGACACCGCACTCCACTCCGACCTCCGCTGGCAAGGGATGATCAAACAACGCGTACGCGACTCATTCTTTCGAATCGTTGCTCCAGATTCTTTTAAGAGGGATTGTACCCAAAATGAGCCATATTATGTATAGAACTGAAGACGTCTTATTATATTGTTGAAATGACGGCAATGTGTACTGCTTCACAGCAAAACTAGAGAATGAAACTTCAGCGGACATGATGGGAGTTCTTCTCAAGTTGTTAACTCTTATTTGACTATTAAGTTCTACTGTTCTGTTACATGAGATAGTACTTGGAAGGTTGATAGAATGTGTTATTAAGCAAGCATCCTCAGCAATATCTCCTTTGCGTGCAACAAAATGGATACAAATTTATAACCGTGCATTATAGTTCAGGTATTTCTGTTGTTGAGGCGAAGCTTTATTTAATTTCGGTTTGAATGCAAAAGTGAGAGGTCGATTATCGGCATAGATAGAGAATTCTCTTCCTTTAACCATGTGACGAAACTTTTTTACTGCGAGTAAGCTGCCAGCAACCAGCGACCATATTCACTATAGTTGTTTGGGCAGGGTTCAATCCAGGTGGTTCCAGCATCTCATTTTGTTAATGTAGTGAGGCTCCAATAGACATAAACCATTAATAGAATTAGTATGCTCACATTGAGAGTGCCAAAAGTGCAGGGAAAGGTAAGCTAATTCTGCGCAGATTATCAGATCAGAGTATCAGATTTATTTCTATAATTATTTTGGGAAATATAAATATTATTGCATGTTGTATTTGCAAACGTGTCTACATTCATAATTTAAAAAACAACAACTGAAAAGTTGCAGTGTGCAGAATTATCCTGCCCAATCGGGTAAATCTCTGCATGCGCATGTGAGAAAACGTGAAAAACGTAACAGCTTTATTAACTTACGAATATCAGTGACAAGTTTTTAATTTCTTGATGCTCTTGATGCAGCAGGTATGCTGCTTTGACAATATACAGATCATAGGATAGTCCCTTCTGTGTGTTAATAATGTTTCGTGTTTTGTCTTTTTTATTCTTTTGTCAACACAAACCACAGAAAGAACCATTTGGAAAATCCCAGCCACGTACTACACACCTATACCATATCTAATTATCGCGCCCGAACTCGTCACATACCAGGCAAACGTCGTAATTTATGGCAACAATGTCGTCATTCTCGTCTTCATCACACAACTGGACTTCATTTATTTCTTCGTTATCAGAGCCATTATTAGATAGATCTAATTGCCGGCTGCAGGGCTTTCGTTGTTTCTTCTCAACATTTTTTTTGTTTTTGATTTTTAGTTTCCTTCCTTTTATTGTTTCCTTGTTTATTGAGTGTTCCTATTAAGATTTCAGACTTTTGTTTCCTGGATTTGTACCTTCCTTGATTTCCATTTGAAGATAGGACCTTTGTCGGTGATGAAGAAAATATATCAACAACTCTCAGGCAGTATATTTAAGACTTAAATGATTTCAGTCAAATTATATAATATAAATTCAATAACAACCCGCCTTAAAGCAATATGTGTATGTAACAATATATAAAACGTGTATATTACAGTCATTATATATGTTTATATTATTGTATACATGTTTAATAATTTTATGTGAATGTATAACTGTAATTTAATAACGTAGGAGCTGTGAGAAATAGGTCAAAAGTTGCTAACAATGAGGTAACCTTGAGGCAATAATGAATTTGAAAGTTTAACAATGCTACTTGTAATTCTTGGAAACAATAATGCAATATTTGTGACAGTTTATAAAATAGCCAATCAACAACCAGAAATAAGCTTAAGTCAAATGAAGGTATTCTATTGGACTAGGATTAGCCAATCAGAAACTAAAATGAAGCAAAATTTACAAATTCAGAAGTCAGTTGCTTGTAGACAGTGTTCCTAACCGGACGCGAGATGCGTCCTCGAGAAGTTTAATACGTATTCAGTGTGAGACAAAAATAGTTTACGTGTTAAAAAGTGCAAGTAATTAATAAAAAAATCTCACAGCTCTCTATATCAGTGAAGTGTTATTTAAATCGTGTCAAGCATTAATAAAAGGAGTGAAGTAAAAATTTTAATCTGTGTAAGCCTACATTCTTCAGTCGCACCACTCCCTGCTAAGACATTCATGTCTCTAAAAATATAAATACTGACGCAGCCGAGGCAAACATAAATATATAATATTTAAAGTATCAGTCAAATTACAAAGATAATATTTTTAAATTTTGGGGCGAAGGCTACCGGACACTTTTTACCATACGTGCGGTTGCAACTACTTCAAGTTCGGCTCCCCAACAGTCCAAATATAATACACATTCTTCAAACTGGCTTTCCATACGTAGCAGCAACAAACCTTCTTCAACTCTTGACATGAGAACTAGCAACTACTGACTTACGAAAACTGGCAGAAGCCCCAGCTACAAGTTGTGAGAAATCATGTTCATTCACATTTTCAGCCTCTTCTTCAGCAATTTCAATCTAGACATCCAGATCAGTAGACGCGGTAAGAAAATCTGCCTGTGTGAACTTTTGAGGGTCAAGGGATAAAATGGCTGCAGCTAAGAATCCAGATATTTCTTTGTCTATGGCAGCAACTTTCAAGTAGGCCCTGTTAAATAGCTATACTAGTTCATGAGTGATTTTTCTCATTGGCACATTGGAAGACGTATTTTCACTTTGAAAGCAAGAGTACATTGCGTATAAAAGCTGTCTTCAGAGGAGACAAAAAGGTCGCGTCTAGCGGCTGGAGGAGGTGACTGGTAGGAGAAGGTGTGGACAATAACGTGATACTATTTCCCCTGCAATATTCACATATTTTCATCGAAATATGGCTTCCATGGTTGTCCAGCATCAAAAGGGTCGGATCAGCTAGAGTTGGTTTAGAGTTCCTGTTGAAATGCAGTAGCCATTCGAAAAATAGTTCATGCATACACAGCTCCGATAGATCACCCAAGACATCCTACTCTCGCGAAGATGAACACGGGAGGGACGAAATGTCCCGAAGCACTTACTGCACAAACTCACTAACGGTCTTACCCCCTTTCTCCTTACGTTGCAGAATCAACTTGCTTCTGTCCCTTTGGTCCCAAGATTCGCACAGATTTATCACATTGGATATGCCTGTTTCGTGGACATTGTGGATCTTCTAATGTGGAAAATAATGTTTTTCTATTAGCTTTTCCAAATTATTGAATAAATAGAGTACTGATTCTTGATTGAATGCATTTATTCTGTTAATGCTGGTAGCTTCCGGCTTTCTTATACTTATACACAGATTCCGCTTCATAAATAATGCCAAACAGTCCTTACCAGCGAAATTAGTTGTTTTACAAAAATTGTTGCCAGTTTTCATCCGTAAACGAATTGTGGACTCAGGCAATGCCAACTCCCTGCCTGCCGCTCTTCCGACATTCCACACTCTACCGCATGTATTACGTTTCTTAATTATTGATCTTGGGTGTAACTGCTTCTTGTCGTTAACGGTTTAAAGAATTTTTTTTATCCAGCTTCCAGTAACAAACAACATAATCATGCCATATAGCAGCATTGGGCAGGAAAAGGTCAAACGGTTCCATGTTTTGGGCATCTGAAAAGAAAGAGCATACACACTATGTTCTTTCAAGTGCTAATACTTTCTAGGCATTTAACTATATAGAGGGCAATTCTGCGCATGCGCAGAATTATGCTTCACACCCAGTGCGTGAGGTGATCTTTCGAACAACCATTCCGATATTGGCAAAATGCATTCATTTTAAGTACTTATCGTATGCAACTTCAAGATAAATAATGACAGATAATGCAAGATAGTGTTTACCGTGGATAACATAAAACGTAAAAATGGAATTTCATCAATCACAAAAATACATGTTGATACGTTAATGCGGGATGTTTGTTCATTGAGAGGCTTAAATAAAAATTGTAAATCATTTTCACTCTATTTATCGTTCTTGAAAGCTATGGGAATATCATCTATATACATAAATGCACAATCCAAGCCCAATAACGTGGAGAATATGTCTGTAAAGATGATGCAGCATTACACCATTCAAAAGGCGTTTTTGGAAATTCAGAAACCCGGAATATTGTAATGCCTACAGTTTTAGGAATGCCCTTTTATGCCATGGTAATCTGATGAAATGCTCGGATAACATCAGTTTTTGTGAAGTCTTGTTACCATCAACCCAGCGGGATGGCTCAGGCGTTTACGTCTGTGGCCCACATTCAGGAGGTCCCGGGTTCGATCTCCGGCGACCGACTACTCTGTACCATGGGTTTTTCGTGGTTTCCCCGGGTCGCCAGGCGAATGCTAGGGTGGTTCATCTTCTACCACAACTCTCCATCCTCTCATTTTCTGTACCCATCATCTTGCTTGTCGTCTGTTTTAGGGTTGTAGGACCGGACGACTGTGTTCGGCGGGTTGCGGCTGGGCGATGGCTTGCGCTCTATAAAGGTTTCTTCCCTGGCGTCACTGCAGTACCGCTCAGTTAGGTCTCTCCTCAGCGTGGGGCTCCGCTCCGGAGGACCCTAGAGGTTGGTGGCTTGTAGGCAGGGTCCGTGCCCCGTCGGATGCGTTCTATCTGGAAACGTTAGGAACCCCGTCCATGCTTGCGCCCGTCGGCGTCCAAATAGGGTGACCCTTCCTGTCTCTCCCCTCATCCGTCCTTCCCAGGGGTCACGTTGGAAGCATGAAGGGCCGACTGGCCTGCGTGCGGTGCTCTGCATCGTTTCCAGAGGACTCTCCGTGATACGTACCTTTACCTTGTTACTCGTACCATCCAGCAAATAATTAAACTTTTCTAAATTAGGAACAGAGGAACAATCTGGTCTCCGTGAAACACTTTCTTGGGGACAGCATGTAATGGGCCAGACCAACAAGTCTACAAATCCCAAGGGTATCATTTTCTGAAATTCAAAGTTACTACAGCCAGCTTTTGTGGGGATGAACACCTTGCTTATGCTGTGACTGGAGCACCGTTAGTGATGACTGAATGTTACATTTCACGAATGGAATCTTGGTAGCCCTTTGAGAAGATTTGGATACTGAGAAATTATGTGCATATGCTTCTGTAATTCTGTGTGCCTTGACTTATGTAGTAAAACAAAGTGCTCTTGTATACCAAACTTTTTTCTCGTATCTAACATAAGTACAAACTGCTGTAGGAAACCAGCTCCTAAAATAGTTTACAACCTCAAGTACAAATGGTCAAACAATATATCTGCGTGACCCAAGATTCAGCCTGAGTAACCTTTCATCACATGTCTTGATGTTGATGCTACTAGCTACAAGCAATTCTCATTTGTATAAGTTATGTTTATCTTTGGAGGTATGTGCAACTACAGTAATGCCAGCGCTAGGAACCAAAAGAAATTCTTCTCGAAGGATGATCGAAAATAAACAGGCAGCTTGAACCAAGGCCTTCCATCATCTGCAGCATCACGAGATGGGCCTAGTCGTTTTCCTATGTGGCAGAAAGTTTGAAGTTATAGTAGCAAAACATGTCATATGACTTTAGGCAGGAAGTCCTTGACCTACTCCTTGATTTTTTGGTTGTACTCAGGTTCTGAATGGAATCTACGAGTGAGGAAGACTTTTCTTTAGTCCAGATAAACGCTCATTTGTGTTTGTACGATGTGGAAGTCTCGCATAGAAGATTACTCATTTCCATTATTTTGTCACCAATTACTGCTACTGTCTTTAAATCATCACGACTGATTGCTAGAGCGTCTCTTACTTTGATGGGGAGACACTACAGGAAAATAGTCTGTAGAAACGTTGTGGAATCTTTGTTACCCGCTAGCGAACGCAAATCTCGAAGCAAAGAGGATGATTTCTTATCAGCTAAATGAACTTCAGCTAGGAGTCTTTTTGCCTTACGTTCTTCTGGCTCTTCAAGTTCTGTTGTTAATCTGTTTAGGATCCTCGTACTGTTGAGTGATGCGATTTTCGTAAGAAATTTGGACAAGAGATTGACAAATTCACTATCTAGGGAACCGGAGACATAATAAATCTTTTCTGTCACGAAGTATATGGTTTATGAATGTAAATCTCGTACAGCTAAGTTAATATAAGAATTTATGATTTTGCAACCGTATTATAAGCGTACAAACGAAACGTAGTAACAGACAGGAACATGCATAGAAACGGAGAAAAAGTAGGGAGGATAAATATAACAAGCAAATAGTCCTGGACATAACTACGCTGTCATTGTGCTACACCTGAGTTATTTTTATTTAATCTTGATACATTAAGAGAATTGACAATCCAAAGGAAAAAAATAAAGACTCCAATGTGTATGGTGTGTGATATTAAATTTTAGAATTATTAACTTTTAGTTGCGTGTTCTGTGTCAGATCATTCGGCACTAATGGTTATAGTGCATCTTTCATCAATGCAGGCATATAACTTCAGCGTGTGAAGCTGGGTGATAAATCTTAATTTCCGCCTATAGATCATGCAGCTTCAGCTGCGCCGCCGGCCACCAACCGCATGACTATAATGGTATTAAACATCATTGTTGCGGTATGACCACTGATACCAACATAATGTCTGTTTGTCAGCATTAAACTCGCTCCATTGCCGTGTGACGCCCCCCTTCTCAACTGAATAACCAATTTCCAGCACAGGCTATTTCTGCATCCACTAGTCAGTTAACAGTGTTTGAGGTAGAATTGTTTTCACCTTTGTTAAGGGCGTGCCATTAAACTTTTCTAAAATTGAAACAAACCAATACTTAAAAAGGAGAAAGAATCCTAATTTTCTCCCTCAGAAGCTTTTCATTTATACAAATATTGAAACTAAAATATTGTGTATAGGGTATACTATTTCTAATTGCAAATGTATAAGGGAGATTTAAACACCTTCCACTCATACCGGGTGTTGGGGTATAGATGTCATTCTTTAAACCAGAAACAGATATCCTTGAGTACACCGAAAAAGTTATGAAGACTATTTTTCTATGTTCCTTAGGATTTTAGAAAAACGTTTTAAAACGTTCGCCTTTCCCATCTAGATGGGTATGAAAATCACACTTGACGAACAAGGTTAGGTACATCGCAAAGTAAATGCGCGTTCCTTTTCCGATGCCACGGCTAAGATGTTACCGCAGTGCAACTTTGCTAGTGGTGTTGAATTCTCAAAAACAATTCCTTCTGGTTTTTACAAAATATTTAAAGTTTAATGAAAATAACTAAAACCGAAACTCGCTTGTATAAAAGGTAGAATGAGACCTTAGCCGGGGCTTGAACCACAGACTTTCAGCTTTCCGTGTCGTTGCTCTAAACTGAACTGCCATGGGAACATGACGGTACGACATTGACCTAATTCTGCTTAACCGTGCAGGGACTTGAGGTATTCGAAGTCGTCATTAGAGTATGTTGTCTCAAAATAAATTTGAGAACACTTTGTAGTTTAGCGGAAAAAATGAGATTCCGTGTGGAATTTATATCATACCATGAGGCAGTATTGTATATCACAACACTGTGAATGCCAGAGTGATTGTAGTGTAAATTAACATTATTGTATGACAATGATTTTAGATGTTTGTTAGTCATAAGCATTGTGAGGAAATAAGTTTACACGGCCTCACTGAAACTGACAATAGGAGTGGGTAACAATGAAGCGATGGGGTGAGTTGTTTATCACTTAGAAGAGACAAACAAATGACGTCAGGGTAGCGTGCCTTTCTTTAGAAATGGAGGAAATATCTTCCCTAGAGCATATGTTTTAGTAATTATGATTGGCTGACAAAACAGACGCTAATGTTGGCGCGATTTAGTAACCAATAGCAGCTCTATTATAATGTTTAGGTATATCGGGGTGAGGGAGTATAAATTCTTGAGCCAAAAGTAAGTATCGCGCAGTTCTACAGAATCATTCACGAGGTAAACGTCGCGCAATTCTACAGAATCTCTCGCGAGGTACACATTACGCAATTCTACAGAATCTCTCGCGTCGTAAAGCTAGTTACAAAATGTGAAGTAGGTACGCGACAACTATTACGACAGTAATTACATTCAGAAATATAACAGTTTCAGTCAGGCGTGTATAAAGATTAAATATGTGAACTATTAATTAAGTGTGACGGCAATAAAAGTGTGAAAATAAATTCTTTTATCAGTGTTATCTTTTAGTAACAACTCCTTTCCGTTTACACGCCCTGCTTAGAGATATTTGCTCGACTGAGTAATAATAGCTATCCGGAGGACAAAGAAAACAAATTTAAAATAGTAAAACAATAACAGGCGCTCAGCAAATAAAATAACACGACAGATGACTGCGACAACCAGCATGTTGCCGCAGTCATCCTCCGTGGTGTAGTGGTTGCCATGCTAGCCTCTAGTTCCCGAGGTTGTTGGTTCAAACCCGCCGGACGGCGATGGATTTTTTCGGGCGTAAAAATCCTTACCATGACTTCCTTCGGAAGAGAAGTAAACCCAGTGGTCCAGTGTCGTAGATTTACGGCACGTAAAAGAACCTCAAGCCTGATAAAGAGGCCTCAGCAAAATTACTGGTCTTTCACCTCCAATATAAAATGGGACGCTAAGGACCATAACAGTTAAAAAGCGTCCATAAATAAAAAGAAAGAAAATAGCATGTTGCCGTGGTAGCTCAGTTGCTTAAAGCATCGGAAAGACAAAGACCTGTGTTTCAAATTCCGATTATGCCACTGAATTTCCCAGTCCTTTACTACCTTTCCAACAAGCGTACACACTGCATGTGTGGGAGAACAGTCGGTTAACGCTTGTTTAACTTTAGATGAAACAATAAAATAAATTATTTTAACTTCAACGTTTACTTATTATGCACTTAATGCAGAAACTAAGTAAGTATAGTACCTTATAAACATTAGTTAAAGGCTCAGGTACTTATCGAAATATTCATTGAAAACAGATAGAAGGTATCTTTATTTAAGAGTTTTAGGAATTACCGTAAACAAAGTAAATAGTTTTAGTTAAACATTTAATAAACGAGACCTCCTGTTAAACTAATTCAAACAAAATAACATAAGGATATTTATATCGAAGATGTTCACTAGTTATACCGAGCGGATAAGATACCAATCCGCTGTTTAAGGCACGCTTGTGGTGGGAGGGTCTGTTACTCAGGCCGCTGGTACAAAGCAGTAAATACATGTAAATTACTATCAGTTGAAAACAAAAAAGCTAAATTTTTGCGAAACGAGACTCATTTTTATATGAATTTTCCATTTTAATGATTAAAATTTGCCCTTTTGTCATTTAAATGCATACAAAGCTGATTACGCGAAGTACGAAATTAAACGTAACGTTCATAGTTAAGTTTAGAACTGGCGAATATGATGCAACAGTGCCATACTACTCAAATGTGCCCCACTATGTTCCCCACTTGTTGTTACCCACTTAACATGGATGTAAAGCACGACTTTTGACTTTGTGTGAACAACTTCATTTGCTAACAAAGCAAAAGCTGAACTTAATGCAGGAAAAGGGAATAAAATTGTGACAAATATACAGGATGGACCATTTAAGTTGAGACTGTACAATACATCCAAAACAAAGCGTTGTGGAAAGAAATCTCTTGAATAAAAGTTGCTTGATAATATGGAGGAAAGTAAATGCCATTAGTCCTGTTTTGTTTGAATGAGCATCACAACGTCCTCCAAATAAAATACGACTATTGGCAATCACTTTCTCCCATAATATCAAGCAACTTTTATTCAAGACATTCCTCTCTACAAGGCTTATTTTGGAGGTGTTGTACAGTCTCAACTTAAATGGACCCTCTGTAGATACCACTCTATACTGTAAAATGTTTGGCGATATACATACACGACATACGTCTCAGATAACACTGAATGGAGTTTGATAGTTAAAGGACCCGACTATATATATAATAATAATAATAATAATAATAAATACGTTTAAAATATTTATAAATATTAAGTAAACAAAATGCTGTATCAGTCTATATTTTAATAAATTGCGGTATTTAAAGGCATTCAAATTCACCTGAAGAATTAAATGGCTTCTGTATTTCTATCTGTTATAATTCTTAAAATATTTACATCATAAAGAAATGCACAGGGTATGAGATAAGTCGCAAGGAGGAAAGTAAATGTCATTAGTCCTGTTTTGTTTGAATAACCATCACAACGTCCTCCAAATAAAATACGACTAATGGCATTCACTTTCTCCCATAATATCAAGCAACTTTTATTCAAGAATTCCTCTCTACAAGGCTTATTTTGGAGGTATTGTACAGTCTCAACTTAAATGGTCCCTCTGTAGATACCACTCTATACTGTAAAATGTTTGGTGATGCACAACCAGGACATGCATCTCAGATAACATTGATTGGAGTTTGGTAGTTAAAGGACCGGACTATAAATAACAATAATAATAATAATAATAATAACATAATTTAAATATTTATAAATATTAAGGAAATAAAATTCTGTATCAGTCTATATTTTAATAAATTGAGGTATTTAAAGTCATTCAAATTCACCTGAAGAATTAAATGACTTTTGTATTTATATATGTTATAATTCTTAAAATATTTTCATCATAAACAAATGCACAGGGTATGAGACTTAAGTCGCAAGCATAGGCAGTATCGGATCGTTCGGGCGGAAGTAGGAGTAGGAAAATATCCTCTGATCAAAAATAAGAAAAATATGTACTACTATAAGTGGAACTTTTGCTTTAATTAAAAAATAATTTAGATTTAATGTTTAAAAACCGCATATAGGACGGTACAAAAGAGCTTATCGGCAACCGTTTCTTTAACACTATAAACTGTTAATGGTACAGTAATACTAAAAACCTCTTTTTGCATTTCCCGATAAAAGAACTTTTACACATATTTCAGAATTTAAAATAACCGCGACTGTTGGATATAATTAAGTGAAATTCATACAACCTCTGGTGCAGTATGCAGTAAGAACGGGCGTTAAACACTACAAAAAGTTAAATTTACAGGAATCATTACCATAACTCCCCATGGCGCTACGGCCCATGCAGAGCCTTTGCCTGCCATTCCGACTGCCGGCCTCACGTACATATACGCACGGCAGAAGTGGGCGATCATGCAATCGATATGGGAAGGAGATCTTGCCAGCACCACGCATTCCTCAGCCGGAAAGTTGGCTCTCGAGGCCTTTCGCAGCTCCTCACTTTCCTCGCGATGCTGAGTGGGCACCGGTCCTACTCTCGGGACTTAAAATCCGCAACCCCACGGGTAGGATCGAACTTGGGCGCACTCCATGGCTGGAAACCAGAACTCCACGCTTCAGCCCACTGCACCGGACTCATTAAAATACACTGATGAGTAATTATACAGCATATTTTTATGCGTATAACTTTTACAAAATTACTGTACTGTGTACGTATACACTTTCTTCTAGAACATTTGAAGGCTGCTTATAAGCTTATATTTAAGTCCAAAATTAAGATTTAATGTGAAAGCATGCTAAATTTATTTCATTTTGTATCCATATCTACTGCTTCCTTAATGCGGGAAACGAATGAGTGCGTCTGAAAATAAACTCAATGTATTAATATTGACTCGTACAAAGTGTTAAAATATTAATCAGGGAAAATAATTAAATAAATTTTCATATCTCCAACATTAACTTTACTATGAAACGTACATTCTAGAACGTACTCCTCTGATTGTTATAATTTATTTTATGATTCGTAGTACTCGATACTATAACAATTGAATTATTATACTTGCTAACTTCTGTAGTATCAATTTTACGGTTTGAAATAACTGTTTCCGCAATAAAAGAAACTATAAGCGTAACTTGACGTGAGTCGGTAAAATGGTTACCGGCAAAACCCCTCGTGATGGCCGCTAAATCATACTCGCACAACCGCATCGCTGAGCGCTTAAAATAACAGTAGTAATCACCAGATTAAGTGACTAATTCTCAAGAGGGTGTGTCATGAAGGTGTGCAGGAACGAATGTGTGTGATTAGAATGCACGCCCTTATATTAACTTAAGCTACGCCTACATAACACTACCCCTACAAACGTTACTTCACGCGCAAGCCGATCTTCAAAGACCTACGTGTGCGTCTCTTACTTTGTTATTAAGCGGTACCTCCCCGTATCAAAGAATTTCATTTCCTTTCTCTTCTACAGAATTCTGGTCTATGTCTACGTCCAAGTCGTCCTCCGTGGTCTAGGGGCACCATGGTAGCCTCTAGTTCCCGAGGTCGCGGGTTCAAACCCGACGGAGGGCGATACATTTTTTTCGGGCGTAAAAATCCTTATCAGACTTCTTTCGGAAGGGAAGTAAAGCCGGTGGTCCCGTGTTGTAGATTTACGGCACAAAAAAGAACCTCAAGCATGTTAAAGAGGCACCTGAGCAAAATTACCAGCATTTCACGCCCAATATAGAATGGGACGTTAAGAACCATAGTAGTTAAAGAGCGGCCATAAGTAAAACCAAAAGAAAGGCTGCTACTAATGACTTTGCTCGCTAATTACCTTCTCCGGATTAATCCTTTCCGCTCAAACGTTGATTTATGATTATGCGTTGATTTAAGATACGGAAATTATGTATTTATTGGAATTGTTTCTCTGTCTTACTGTTATTTCTTTATTTAATTGTTTATATCTTCCTGTCAATAATTACGGTATCAAGATGCTCCCATTACATTCGTTTCTTATTCTCAAGAAGAAACGAATGTATACGTTTGCCCGAATACAACTTTAACTTTAGATTTATGTGATACTCTGTCGGCAATACTTTCAATTTTATACAATATTTCACAAATGTTGTCTTCTATGCCACTTCTGATCAAATACAAATATTTTGTTGACAGTTAATAAACCTTATATACATAAATACAATACTTTTTATGTAGAATTTACTAAGCTATTTTTCTTTACATTGTTAACTTCTTTTCTGGATTTAAATAAATTTCCAAGAGTTTGTTTTCTTTGTATTTGGTTTTCAGTTTATTTTTGAGTATTTTGGTCGATGCGCTGATTCTAATTTTGTTAAGTTCATCTCACTTCACTTGCACTGTTTTTGCATTATACTAAATTTTTAGAATTTTGAACTTATACTACATATACAATTTTCAGAACTTCCGTCTTCCACGTCATACTTATTTATTATAATCATCTATAAAGAAAATTGCACCCACAAGTTTTAATTTATCAAAAGCTATAATTGTCTGACTGGATCCTGTTGAACGAAGGAGTTGCTTATGCCAACGACCCATTAATTCCTCATTTTTGCCATCTTTTAACTCATACGTGTGTTTTCCAAATTTAGATACAATTACTGTAGGACATTTGTGTAATAGTTTCCTTCTATTTCTCCAATTTAATGTACTTGAAAATTTGTCATCTTTCATTAAAACTAAATTACCTATTCCAGGCTCACACTTTTGTTTTCTGCTTTTCTTTTGGATTTTCCTTTCTCTGATTTTTCTTAACTTATTTCAGAAGCAATCCTAGCCCCATCTTCCTCGCTTAACTTAATTGTATTATGGTTTCTGTTTCTAGGAGACTGTGCCCCTTGGAAGAAAGCACGTGAATTTTCTATGGCATTTCTTCCCTGGTTTCTGTAATTTTCTTTGACTTCACTTCTAGCATTACTTATTTCCCCTTCAATTTCCTGCTTGCATGTTTCCAAAACTTGCTGTTCATTTTCTAACTTCCTTCCTAGCTCCTGTTGACCCTTTTCTAGCTCTTTTCTCCCCTTTCTATCTTCTCCCCTAGATCTTTTTCTTTTCTATTTTATTTTCTGGTTATTTTCTAGTTACTTCCCTAGCCTGTTGCATTTCTTTGTCTGCTATTTCCCTTTCTGTTTCAAATTTCTTTGCTTCGTCCTCCCTTAATTTCCTGCTTTTTCTCTGTCATTTCTCATTAGCTTGCTTACAACTTATCGTTTCAGGTTTTACTATTTCATGGATAATTTCTTTCCTAACATTTTCTGTTTCTCCCCTAACCTGTTCTCTGTTTTCTTTTATTTCACTTCTAACATTGCTTATTTAACCTCTCAATTCATCATTGAATGTTTCTAAAGCATGTTGTTGATTTTTAAGCTTCTTTCCTAATTCCTGTCGATTATTTTCTAATTTCTGATTATTACTCTCCATCTTTTCTTCTAATCTCTGTTGAGCATTTTCTAATTTCTGATAATTGCTTTCTAACCTCTGTTGATTACTCTCTATCTTTTCCCCTATACTTTCAACATTTCCATCACCGCCATTAAATCATTTCCTTCCATTTCTGAATTATTTACTCTTTCTCCCTGACTTCTCTCGTTTCCTGTTCCCTGTTCCCTTTCTAAGCTATTCTGCACATTTCGATATCTTCTCCCATTTCTGTTGCTGAATTTTTCCACTTCTTAACAACATCTGCATGAATAACATTGAAATAAATAAATTTACACTCAGTACTTGATTAGCTGATGCACTCATTGCTGTCTACTGGTACTGATGTCTTCCCTCTGCTCGCCCTCTAGCTGTGTAGCTTGAGCTACCGCTGTTGTAGATCGTCTTCCTTCCTTCTTGAGCTGTTATTTACTGGATTTGTGTTTCAGTGTGGTCCCCTCAGCTTCTGGTGGTCCTTAATTCGAAGTCCTGCGACGGTTATCACTTTTGACGACGAATGCCACTTTGGGCACTATTTTTTATGACACATGGTGGGTGTCACATTTTAATATCGTCTCCAATATCCCCTGATGATTTTGCTGCTGGCTGCTACAGTGGTTGACTTTGAGATCTTTCTCTCAGGATATGCGTGGGCGTAGTGCGAAAGGATAACACCAGTTTAAATTGACTGAGAGATTTAATTTTATTTAACGCTTGGGCTATTGAAGCGAGATGCTGACCGATTGAAGATGAAGAATGAAACTGATTATGAATCGTTGCACTCGAAACTATAAAAAATGAATTATTATATCTGCTAACTTCTGCAGCATCACTTTTACGGTTTGAAACAACTATTTCCGCAATAAAATAAACTAGAAGCGTAACTTGCCTTGAGTCGCTAAAATGCTTACCGGCAAAACCCCTCGCGATGGCCGCTCTTCAGAATCCTACGTGTACGTCTCTTAGTCTGTTATTAAGCGATACCTCACCAAATCTAAGAATTTCATTCCGTTTCGCTTTTACAGAATTCTAGTCTACGTGACTCTGCAAACGTACTGAGCTTATAACCTAACAACATCCGGGAATCTTTATTCTAACACGTTTGCTCCTCGGCTGTTACTAATGACTTGGATCGCTAATTACCTTCTTCTCAGTATAAATATTGTCAGCTCAAGCTTGTTACATAATACTTTGATTTAATATACGAAAATTATTTATTGCTATTATTTATCTATCTTACGATTATTTGTTTATTTAATTATTTATATCTTCCTGTCAATTATGGTATTGGGAGTAATACCATTTGCAGAGAAGGTCAAAGTAGTTAATTTTTGGTTACTTCCTGGTGCTCCTAAACATCACAAAACAACGTTTTCGCATACATTTCCATGTAAAATTACTGTATAGACAAAATTGCAATAGCAGTCTTCATCCAAAGTGAACAGGATGCTCTATCAGTTTTTCTGTAATGATATCCTCTTGACAGTATCCAAATTATAGGTCAAAATTACACTAAGTGGTGGCCAAGTGGAAAGCAAGGAATGCAAATATTTCTTTCGGCTATTTCATAACTGACATGTGAGATTTTTATCTGCCCCTTCTGAATGTTTGCTTGTTAAGTGTCCGATAATAAGTTTTAGTGAGTAAATTATCTCTTCTGAATATATTGGTTTCGTTTCAGTTGAGATAAGCAAGGGATAACATGGAAAATATTATTTTTAAAGAGCCAAAAGCTGACTGAAATAATTTTTGAATGGCTTAAATTGGAAAACCCGTACATAGTATTTATATTTAGGTTTTTTAGATTGTAATACTATCCACAAAAATATTTGTTATGCGTTTCACTTTCGTTAATTACGGAATATTCATTTAAATTTATTTTTAAATAATAACGATGCAAGCAATCATATTTTAGTTTATATTATTACATTTTTAAATTATTCTAGATTTTTTTCATTTATTTTACGTCGCTTTAACTACGTGATCTTATCGCGAGTATCTGTTAGGAAATACCTCAGGCTGGGTGTGTGGCTGACAGATAACCTTCTAGATGTTATCCCTGTGCCATACCATCTTGCTTCGTCACATGGTTACAGCGGCCTTAGTGCTAGGCAACTGTATATGTGTTTCTATACGTGACGAGCAGATGGCAGCTCCGGCACGTGTGCACAGAGGTCTTAATGCTAGGCAACTGTACCTCTAATTATTCACGTAACGGGCAGATGCATTAGGGTGCTGTCCAGTCTACCTGCTTTCATCTGCTGATAAATGGCAGAGAATTCGCTATTTTCATTTTCATATCGTTTTAGATGTAAGGTGGTACTTAGGGTCGTGGTATTGAATATCCATTCCGTGTTTACCTAGGCGACTGAGGGAGCCCACGGGATTTGAACCTGAGACCACCCGAATGCGGGCCACAGATCTGCGATTTTTATTTGGAATACTTTCAAATATTTCTTTTCGAAGCCAGAAATCAAATGCGGAGTTCTGGAGTCCTTTATTGCAGGCATCAAATAGGTGATAGTTCAGTTCTGAACACGGTACTCAGGTCGTGCAGCAGTGTTGAGTAGGTAGGAGAATAGTTTCCTAACAGTGGCAGATTGATGTAAAGTATAACAATAATGGTACAAATAACGACCAGATTATTATCATTATTATTACTAATTGCATGATTAAAACAACTTACGCTAATGCGATTTTCAAAACAACATTAGTTTATTGGAGTTTCGTGTTGGGAAAAACAATGAATAAAGCAATACATTATCTTCTTAATGAAACCAAAATCATGATTAAGTGTACTTTGTTGTTGCCATCATAGTTTACCACATTTCCTGAATCTAAATAAAGGCTTTAATTTGCTGTTACTCAAAATAAGAATAGTTAAATATTTTATTTATAAATATGTAAGGATCAAAAATACGCCTGGAACAACATTTATGAAACATTTTCAGATTTTTTTCTAAATGTCTTGCATGAGAATCGAAACCAAGCATTCTTATTCCTACATTTGCTTGATGATGTCAGAAAATATTTTCATTTTCACAACATTTAAAAAATAGCTACTTCCTTATTAGGACTTTTAAGATTCCAGAGTCTGAAAAATAAGGTTATGCCGTTGATTTATTACGATGCCGATTCTTTTGTTCAGCACAACGCCACGTTTGTTCCATTCTTCCGCCGTACCCCTTTGTTCATAGGCGACCACATTGACCGTCCACCACACAGCAATGAGTTGATGGCCCCTGCTTAATATCTTTGTTTCACATTTGATTTCTTTTCTTTCTTTGCTTATTGCATTTTTACTCATTTCAGACCGGGCGGATTTTGCCCATAGTAGATACCATTGTTTATGGCAAAGGCCAGTAACTCCTGCTTAAAAGTCAAAGAAAATTCCGTAAAAGAAATTGTCATGATTTACCAAAAGGAAGACTCGATCTTGGTTAATATCGCACTTGTTTACCATAGTTTACGCCAGGAGTTGGTAATTCCTGCCTAAAAGTCAAAACTAGGCCACAAAGCCTATTCCCCATAAGAAGTCATCCTGATTTATCAAAGTGAAGAAGCAATCTTAGTGATGATTGCACTCTGGGTTGCTTTCGACCATTTAACAGGCGGTTGAAGATTTTGGTTTATGTTCAATATTTTTGTTTTCTTGATCTTTAAAGTTATACAGAATGTTTTAAGAATAGAGGCCACAATTTCAGGTATGCATTCCCCGTATGTAGACAACAAAAGAATTCCATTACAACATGTGTCCGGAAATGCTTGGTTCTGAGTTATGGCCTTCAAAACAGTGATATTCACCGGAACATATTTCTTGCCGCAGACAGTTTTCGTTACAAAAGATGTTCAAAGTGTCCACCTCGTGTTTGAATACACACTCACGTCGACGTCTCGTGGTCGTGCGAACACTACCCCAAATTCCAGGAATATTGCGTATTTCCTCTCAACCTGCCACAATTCGATTCTGAAGGGATTTCTGTCAGGCACCGGAGACCTACCGATCGATGAGGAAACCTTCGATCCAAGCACCGGCGAGCGGTATACTGAAGTGTGCAGGAGCGCAATCATGCAAGGAGTGAACTTGTTGACGAATGCTCAGTGGAGTGTCTTCATACACATGAGGTACGGTGTTTTCCAAGAAGTTTGTGTACACCTACTCCGTAAGTCTGCTTACAAGTACATGGGACCCAACTAACCGATCCCAATGATACCTGCCCACATTTTGAGAGTAAACCGCACTTGGTGATGAGATGGAACAATTGCATATGGGTTTTGATATGCCCATACATGCTAATTGTGGAATTTATTAATGCCATCTAGTGTGAACTGTGTTTCATCTGTAAATAACACTAAGGCAGGAAAGTTCGGATTTGTAGCACACTGCTGCATGAACCACAGAAGATCTGCTCTGCGGCAGAACATAAGGATACAACTGTTGCTCTCGCAACAGTCTCCAGACAGTCGTGTGAGGAACATTCACTTGCAACGCTAACCTTTGTGTACTGATAGGAGGCGTGTGCACAGAATCCAGAATCTCCTCATCTACATCTGGAGTTGTAGATCTTGGTCGTGCCCTCTCCAAAACAGGAGAGGTTAACTTCCTATGAGTGCACCGACGGCGTTGGAGACGTTAAAATGTCTTCCAGTCTGGACATCTTCACTGTGGGCACCTCTCTTGCTACAACGGCGAGCCAGCGCAGCATTGCCGTCCGCCCTACCGTACATGAAGTGCATTTCTGTCAGCTCCTGATTTGAGTACGTGTCGCTCAGCCGAACGCTAAACACAACACGCAGTGCACCCTTCGTCTCGGAATGAACTGTCAGAGTGTCCTGTTAATATCTTCTGTCGCGGCAATTACCTGTGGGAAGAAAGACGTTCCGGTGAATATCATTATTTTGAAGGCCATAACTCAGAAACCAAAGCATTTCCGGGCACATGTTGTAATAGACGTTTTGTTGTTTACATTTGGGGAATGCATACCTGAATTTATGCACTCCATTTTTGAAACTTTTATATAAGGCCGAGCACATCAATTCGCTTCACCTGCCTGGTACACATCCATGCGGTAAGAAGGGAAGTAAGATCGGTGGTCCCGTGTCGTAGATTTACGCACGTAAAAGAACCTTAAGCCTGATAAAGAGGTCTCGAACAAAATTTCCAGTCTTTCATGTCCAATGTAGAATGGGATGCTAAGAACCATAATAGGTAAAGACCGTTAATTTTATATGGTTAAAAAGCTTAATGTTCTGTTTTCAAACCGACAGACTAGATGTAGAGACCCTAAGAATGGAAGTCATAATGTGCATGCTTGACACCGATTTACTATGGTTTGTGTGTGTGTGTGTGTGTGTGTGTGTGTGTGTGTGTGTGTGTGTGTGTGTGTGTGTAGTATTAAGCTCCGCTGAGCTTACCGAGTGAAATGGCTCCGCGGTAACGTTTGAGACTCGCGCTCGGGAGGTTCCGGGTTCGATTCCTGTCAACAGCCCACTGTGGCCTTGGTCTGGTGGTTTTCGCTGGTCGGTAGGCGAATGCTGGAGTGGTTTTTCATCTACCACGATTTCCTTTCCATAATTTCCTCTTCATTCCGTTTCTTTCCATGTTTCAGGTGTGCTTTTAGGTTTCGTGACGTACGGCGGTGCCGGACAGATGACACGGGTGCTTGCCTAAAGGAATGAGTACGCCCCGTGGACACTAGAGGGCTGCTTGGTCGACGGGTTGTTCATCACCCTCTATAGGCAGTTCCAACAGTGGGAGTCTCCAAGCCTGGAACTGTTAGGGACTTCAGCGCATCTCTGTGGTCGTCTGCCTGCGATCTGTAGCCACCTTTTGGTTTCTTCACTTCATCGCTTCCTCCTTGGGGGTGGTAGCTGCAATATATTTAAGCAGGTCGCAGTGCGCGAGGCATCCCCCTCTCTTGTATACCTATTATACTGTTGAGCTTTCGTCGTTAATTAGCTTGCGATTTATCACGTAGCTTGGGTGCTATGGCCAGCGCCCGATTATTTATAAGATAAAAACGTTTAAGAGAAAATGGCATTCAGTTGTTTCTGTTGCTGAGCCAATGAAACACTTAATTGCCGCAGTAATTTATGATATACCTACATCTTTCAGAAAAGTTTTCTGTTATCAGTTGGGTTGGATTGGATCGTGAAGCGGAGGGATGCGGCACCGATCCTTTCTGTTATCAGCACTTTACTGTTGTTTGAAACAACTGCGAATGATGCTTGCGGGAGATATTGATGACTCGGGGTAAATTTTTCTTGTAAGGACTTCTGACATTTACTGCCTACCGAGGCAGGTATAGATACTTCATTATATACCCTTGGATAGTTGCTTTCATGTTTGCTATAAGCCATTTTTGGTGATCAATGGAATCGGATTTGATTTATATTCTCTAAAGGGGAAAAGAACTTCTGAGGACATTTTGGGATTGACTTCCCGAGTGATTTAAGTTTCCGCTAGTGGGAGAGCTGAGCATGTAAAACAGCAACTCTGTTTCTGGAATAACATGAATATTATATAAAAGTAACAGAATAAGATATGGACACAGCATCCATTACAGCCAGTGCACATTTACTTCTTTTTAGTATCTGATTAGGCTTTTCTTTTTCACTTTCTCTCCTACTTGCTTTAGTGAGTAGAGAATGTACTGTATTCCACCCAAAAAATCGATAGCTTGATTTCACCGGAAATACATGTTTTGAGGCTCCGTGAATAAAAGAAAGCATTTTAGAAAAAGTTCTGTGTGTTTGTGCAGCATAGCTTAAAAATGAACAGTCGGTTAAATATCAAACTTGGTATTTATCTTCAGCGTCTTCTAAGGATCCGACACGAAGATTTACAAGAAGATCCCCTACCCAAACCACCCTTTACATGGAAAAAGTTTAGTTATTTCTTGATTTTCTCAAAAATAACTCAACGATTTTGATTAGAATGGTTAAAATATTTTCATGGCAAGCAAAATGTATACCTTGAATTTTCTGGGAATAGACCTGTTAAATTCTCTTCATTCTGAATGAGTTTTGTATAACCTATAAACCATAAGAGATAAACAAAGACTTACTACGTGGAACACGTAGATATCCTTAACACACATAACTTCTTTCAATTAGAGTTTTGTGACATTAAGCTTTTTCAAGATGTTCTTTATTTGTGTGAACTGTCAAATACTTTTTTAAACGATTAAGTCTCTCTGCTCTTTTCCTCGTGGTCATACAAAGTGAATGGGATTTCAAAGCCTCGCATAGCGATGGATTTGATTATCACTTAAATCTGCTGTATTCCAATTGTACTTACAATGAAATTTGTAACAAAACCATTTCTGTGCATGTTTAACTCCATTAATGTGAATCAGATAGAAGAATAAGCTTTCGTAAGGATATGTTGTAGAAGAATGGGTACGGGAAGTTATGTGAATGTAACACGTCTGATGTTTTGAGAAATTTGAGGCTAATGTACGGAAACCTTGTTGCCTTAAAGTGCATGTCAAATCCCATTTAGAAATATTTCTTATCGTTGTTTAGCGCTGTTATATTTAAGAACGGCGTTACAGGCTGTGAAGAATACTTATTCTATGGACTTTGAGGGGGGGGGTATTTATATGCCACCTTTAACATCTAAGGACATATCGGCGGCTTTGCCTATGGAAAAATTGTCCATTGGTAATGCTGTTCCCTCGTTACCTATTGTGTTAATCTTTGTTTTTTATAAACCTTGAATTCGCAGACATAATTATACTCTCTATTATACTTCCAGACTCTAGAGAGGATGGGGAACAATCCTGGCTAAAGAAAAAGCTCGAGCCGGGAATCAAACTGGGACTTCAGGATTTAGAACCGAAGCATGTTAACCAGAAAATACCTACTTTATATTAACAACAACACACACACACACTCGTATACCTATAAATGCTCAAGTGGCACATATGTTTAAACACAGTTTACATAAATACCATATATGTTAGTATACCTACTTCCATTAAGTATGTGCCCAAGCTTCGCCAGGTTTGGCTGTTTAGAATTAAGTCCCAGCATGGTGACATCCGTCTCTTGGAAGCCAAAAATACTTCCGGCAATATTTTTTTCCTAGCAACCTTCGTCTGCATGCGTGCTCTTTCTGTTCCCGCATAATGGGCAAATCCTCCTACCAGCATCGTCAACAGTATTTGGAGCTTTCCATCCTCCCAACCTAAGCCATGCTATTCCCGTCCTCTGTTTTATGCCTAACTCCAAAATATAGGTATGTTTCCTTACCCCACCCAGCTTTATTTCCTTTTGTAGATTCAATGCTGATCTTTGTCTACATTCAGATTCTATTTTCTGCCTCTTTATAACACAAAGTTCGTCTTTTGACTGTTTTCTGATCAGTCTTGATAACAGATTTAACTTCTTTATACACTGCCTTGAGTGCTTTAATAATCTTCCCCGAAAGTCCCTTGTGTGTTAATTTCTCTCAGAGAATACTACGTTCTACAGTATCAAACCTGTTTTAAAGTCTACAAAGACCGTGTATACCTTGCCCCCTTTATTTCCTAAATTGTCATCAATTATTGTTTTCAGAACAAAGACGTTGTCAATAGTCAAAAAGCCTTCCCTAAATGCTCCTGAAGTTTAGAAATCTTATCGTATGCCTTAACCCAACATTTAATTCTTTCATATAAGATTCTGCTGTAAATGTTTTCAAGTACAGAAAGCAGCGAGATGCTCCTGTAATTTCCTGAGTACGGTAGACTGTTGTACTGGGTTTCCATTACAACAAACGTTTCTTGGCAAAACAGACAAATAAGGGAAGTCCTTTCTTACGAATTAGTGTAATTAGTCTACAACGGTGGTTCCTAAACTAAAGGACGTGAAAGATTTACTTTCAATAACTTTGATGTAATTGTTATGAAATATTCAACGTATTAATCACTATAAATTACAACAGAAGCATATCATAATTTTTGTTGCACATAATTTAATCCATTGACAGTTCAATTTACAGTGACTCCAGAATGTATTCATCTCCACTAAGAAAAGCCAAGTTAAAAGAGAGAACTCAACTTTTTTACGCATGTGTTTACAAAATTCTTTCGTGTGCATTTAGTAGATTTAATTGTTTTTATGTAATACCTGGTAATGTCGACAATTTACAATTGCAAATGATAGGAGTAAGGTATGATATGGGTGGAAAATGGAACAAGAACATAGAGTTTATAAAACACAAAGGGATTGGACAACTTTCTGAAGTATTAAGGATATTGACCCGAGTACCAGATATGCCAGTAAAAACATTACAGACCATGTATGAAGCAATGGTTAGGTCCTCATTACTATACGGCAGTGAAGTATGGGGATGGGAGAGGGTGGATAATGTAAATAAAGTACAATGTAATTTTTGGAAGCGCATTCTAGCGTTGGGGAGGGGTACTTCAAACTACGGAGTTCTTCGTGAGGTAGGATGCTGAGAAGATGCTGTATTTGCTAAACTAAATGTAGTTAGGTACTGGCTGCGAATAATTAAAGGTGATCAAACAACTCTGAGAGCAATATGTTATCGTCATCAAATGAACAACATAGAGCATCCAAAATGGTGGGCGGCGGGGTTGCAACGCGAATTATCAAAAATAGGCTTAAACGATATTTGGCAAAGAGGTAATGAAAATACACACAGTGCCTGAAAAAAATCAAAAGACGACTTTGATATAAACAGGCAGAAAATTGAGTCTGAATGTAGACAATGATCAACATTGGAGCTACAAAATGAATTAAAAACTAGGTGGGGTAAGGAAATATATATTTTGGAATTAGGTATAAAACAGAGGACTGGAATAGCATAGCTTAGATTGGGAGGGTGGAAAGCTCGCAAGATTGCTGATGATGTTGGCAGGAGGATTTGCCCATTATGCGGGGAACAAGAAGACTGGACGCATATTTTGGCAGCGTGCGTGCAGACGGAGGGTATTAGGAAACAATTATTACCGGAAGTATTTTTGGCTTCCAACAGACAGAGGGCAGCATGCTGGGACTTGATTCTAAACAGCCAAAACTGGCCAAGCTTGGGCACATACTTAATGGAAGTACGTGTACTAAGAGATAAGGTGTTTATGTAAATTTTCTTTAAATATATGTGGTACTTGAGCACTTGTGTATGTGTGAATGTGTGTGTGTGTGTGTGTGTGTGTGTGGATAAAGGTATTTATGTAAATTTTCTTTAAATATATGTGTTGCTTGAGCACTTGTGTATGTGTATGTGTGTGTGTGTGTGTGTGTGTGTGTGTGTGTGGATAAAGGTATTTATGTAAATTTTCTTTAAATATATGTGGTGCTTGAGCACTTTGCGTGTGTGATTCAGAGTGTTTTTCAATTGTATATGTATGTACATAATGTGGTGATTATAAACATAGTTGTTTCTGGTCGATTCTGCAAGTCACGTATACAGACCAGGTATTTTTCTAGAGAGCATGTACGGTCTTATGACCCATGCGACTGTGTTATGCAATTAATGTAATACTAAGTACTTAATAAATACTACTACTACTACCACTACTACCACTACTACCACTACTACTACTACAATTGCAACTAAGAGAGATATACATTTGCGAAGTATAAAAACTGATATGTTAATGAGGAAGTTCAATAAAAACTGATACGGTGCAACTAGGCCCGGTATTTGATTTGATTGTATGTAGATTAAACAAAGATGTAAAATATTGTATTTAATATTGTAACTCGAGAGGAAAACCCTTCATACACAAGATTGCAATTTGTTGAGGAAGTAAGGTTCGGGTCGCTGGTCTATCCCTTTTCTTGGGTCAGGAAAGGTCTGTCGGTACGTATATAAATGCACTGAGCTATTAAAGAAGGGTCTGTGGAAAATAAAGTCTCGGAAAGTGCTATCTCTTTTCAAAGCGGAAGAAGCATGATGTTTGTGCCGAGAAAAGGATTAAAGCCATAAAGATATGTACGTGCTACAGTATAAATTAAACTAATTGTAAATAGTACCATGGGAAGAGAAAGCTGAACAGAACTGAAATTTTAGCTAGTAAATGGAAAGTCAAGAATACAAACTGACGAACACGGAAAATGTAGATGGTCACATGATTGAAAGTCGAACAAAATAATCACGTGACATATGCGGAGTAGGGATGAAATCGGACATGGCGAAATTCACAAATTACAAGTAACTACACACTTAGCTGAACTCTGCGCCGTGCAAGTTGGATAATATCGGACATGGCGAAATTAACAGAATACAAGTAACTTGACTCTTAGCTGGACTCTGCACCGTACAAATTATGCCGCGGCTATGAACGTAGGGAAAACATTACAATACTCCTTAATACTGCCGACTAACAAATCATCTCTATGTCAGTCGCGGATAATTGACGGAGTGGTGGCTCGCGTTCCTAATGTGCAGCATAACAGTATAATAAAGCCAATATTCACCAGAGACGATGTTTTTTTTATTATCGCAAAATTATATATAATTTTACCACCCCCTGTAGACTTTACAGAGTCGACACTGCTCAACGCTATCCGGAGAAAGAAGAGACTTAAATGTTACGCATCGAGGACACGGCCAGCTTCAAAACGTTGACAACTTTGACGTTGATGCCTTTGTGGTCGTATGGTCAGCGTTCTGACATCTCGACTCAAGGTCGCGGGTTGATTCTCGGCTGGGATAGATGAACTTTACTTTAATTAGAATCTTTACCTATCCAACGCAGAGTCTGGAAGCATGTATGTGGGAGTGAATGCGAATGTGTTTCAAATTAGAATAGATTAAAGACACATTAAAGGGCCTACAGTCAACGAGTTGTTTTCTCAAGTCAAGGCCCACAGTATGACCATAGGAGTTAAAGGGAATATACAGTGCCTTCGTTTTATGACAAGGCCACAGCTCCTTTGTAATATGTGTATTGGCCGAGACGGCAGTGACCTCGGCATTATGCCACTGCACAGCAGCGACACAGCACGTGTCATGAAGCGACTTTCTCGTGTTGTGAAGTGTTTCGACAATACGTGTGTTGTGTGTGATTTCCTTAGGAATGTTATACTATTAGTCCACAGAAATGTCTGCCTACAAATTCACGCTTGAACAGCGTATTTTTACGTACGATACATACGTGAAAACTGAATAATGTGGACAGGTGTGTATACAATTTCAGCAGCAATTTCCTGGTTATCCAGTTCCAGGTACAGACACTGTGAGATGTTTGGTCAATACATTTAGAATAACGGGATCGCTAAATGCTAAAAAATAAAGTTTATAGAAACAATCCTCATACCATAGACGAACTTAAGGACAATATAAAATACGAAATTATGAACATTACGCAAGAAGAACTTATGCGTGTGAATGGTAATTTCATCCAACGATGTCAAGAATGTCTTCGCGCAGATGGATACCACTTTCAACAACACCTATAACAAGGTTAGTACTCATTACATATATGTTACTAACATTCGCGAGTAAGTAACGCAGCAGTTACGGAATGTAGTACGCGGTGTAGTAGACTGTGTGCAGAGCACGCATTCGCGCGATCCGCGGCCTTGGCATAAAACAAAGGCACTGTAGAAATGAAACAACAGTAAAAAATTCTTACCTTGATGCTTTTTTCTTCCGTTAGTTCAAACCACATATTTACCGCAATTTCAAGTATGATGCTAAAAAACGTTGCTTTAAACAAGCAAGTAAAATAATTTTGTAAATACCACACAAGATAAAATAGAAAAATCTATGACATTTTTAGGAAATTATAAGACTAATAAGATGGAAGAATCTTGAAAAACGCCAGAACACACAAACTGTTATAAGATTTGTCTTATCTCCGGAATAAAACTTGTAATTTTGTGTCGGTTAGTTTAGCTGCTATAATTTTTTAATTGTAGAGGAATACCTTATGTAGTGACTGTATTATATGTTATTTGGAAGACTACAGGATAAATGGGAATAAATCTACGCTTTAATATACAAATCTTCATATTTTATGTTAAAAATACACCTTTACTTAAAAAATTGTTTGGAATGGTTTTAATTTCTAACTTAAAATATTCATATTCTTTTTCTTTGTGTTGTTACTTTCATTTTTCTTACTCTCCTTTTAAATGGATAACTATGATTTTTGGAGCCATTAAACTGTGTCTTAAAAATTTATTCAACTTATGTCCTCCCAAACTAAGTGGGCTTTTAATTTCCTTCAGAAAGCCCTTCAGTGTTATGTTTACTCCTGGAGGATATAAGTGAGAATTCCACTGTTAAGTCTTACTTAGTGTTTTTCCAGAATTGTCATGAAAATGGCTGAATGAGAAGGATTGTTCCGGCGTATTTGAATTCGAATAATCTTTTTAAATTTTCGGGTAGTTTGAAATGGGTGGTAATTATCAATATTGCGACTCAGCTGCTATGGCTCAAGGTTATCAGGAGGTCAGAGCCGGGCGGTAGGAGTAAACAATATAACTACCGTTCGCCAGCGTAAACGCTGGGAGCGTTATCGGCAGATAACTAGAAAGTTTTCTTCCCAGGCTCTTCCAGAAAGTGTGTCAAAATAATCCTAGAACCTTGTGGAAAGCATCCAGTGACTATATAAAAGAGCGTTCTCGCAAGAGTTGTTGAGTCAGTGAGCGAGCTAGCGAGTGCGTTTCGGTTGCGACAAGAGGGATTCTCCAAGCGAGTTGATGGCGGCTGTTGTAACGTGCAGCGAGTGCTACTGCGGAGCGACGGGTTGTTGAGGTCTTGTGTTCGACTCATGAGTGAAGTGAACCGTCCGGCGTGAAGAGGCTACATCACGAAGGAATTGAATCGATGGATTATTGAATTAGTTCACCTTAGTGAGGTGAACTCCCAGTGAAACAGTGATAGATAACTGACACTTAAGAATACTGAACAAAGTCACATTATTTTAAATTATTTATTTACACAAATATTCAGACCTACAATTGAGATTTGAAACAGATTAATATTATTGACTGTTTGATGACAAAAATTGTATCTTGTTATTATTCTCTTCTACCTTGTTTGATTCTCATATACTCTACATTTATTTTTTATTTAAATGAATGTACTAGTGGGAATTTGGGAACCCTATAATTTATATCACAATTTTTTAAAATTTAAGTGCTTTCGAGGAAAAGTATTTTTAATAATGTAGGGGACATGGGAATTGTAGAGCTTACAAAGGGAGGAGCTAAAGGGGGAAAACGTTTGGAAGCTTCGATCAATTAGGAGCGCTGGGGAATCCATGATGTAAATGTGACATACACCTTACAGATGATAATAAAGCTACGTATACATTATTTTTCAATGGTTAATTAAGATCCTGCATATAACGTATCATGCATTATTAAATCGTAACATGACACACCAATCAAACTTTTGTCAAGAAGTACTATAATTTTTAGAAGTGACGTTAAATATTGAGAACACAATGAAATCAAAATTCTAAATAATGGAACGTTATTAAGTGAGTGAAAGAATAAGTAACTGTTTACTTTAAACTATTCTGGTTTGCTTAACGTTCGGCAATGATAACACAATAAATGTATAATAAGCAAAGGACTTCCTATGAACATAATAAAATGTGCACATCACCAAAAATTACGAGGTCCATAAAGCTTGAATCTTTTTCCAGAATGGCAACCATATTCTGCCTTGCAGCTTTTTCCGTTATGTTCCTTACGAAACAGATATTTTTTGTGCAAACTGCGAGACTTTTTTTTTTAAAGTAAGTACCGTTTTAATATTTTGCCGCTGCAGCGCTGCAGTCGCGATTTTCAGCATGCGCGATCACTTTCTCCATTCATGAGGAGGCCAGACGCAGCTATGAATGATCGTCACTTTGTGTTTTTATGTTGTTAAGCGTTTCGAAATGTTCTAAACATTCGAGTGACCTGCTGACATGAAATCAGATCAGTGATTCGTTTTTTGAATGCGAGAAATATTACGTTAGCAAACATTTATCACCAGTTGTGTGAGGTTTATGGAGAAACAATAATGAGCGACAGTGCCCGGCCACACACAGCCAAACAAACTCAAAATATGATCGCAGCATTTGGTTGGGAACAATTCGACTACCCTCCCTAAGTCCGGATTTGGCACCATGCGATTTTCTTCGTCTGAAAAACTCCATGGTGGAAAACATTTTTCAAAGACGAGGATGTGAAACAAGAAGTGCAGACTTGGTTTTCATCACGGGCGGCATCAACCTTTGACGAAGGCATACAAAACTTGGTTTACCGTTACGACAAGTTGAGAAATTATTGTCTTTATTACGTTGTTTGCACCACCACGCTTTGGGCGTCAATTTGAGAAGTTAGGTTGTATTGTTATTTATTAGCACCACGTATGATGCCAATTTGAGAGATATATTATTTTTACGTTATTTGCCCCACGTTGGGCGCAAATTTGAGAAAAGTTAGTTTTAGAAGGAGTTGTATCGTATTTCAACTGTTGGGGAGCCGAACTTAAAATTCGTTGCAACCCCACGTATAGTAAACCGTTTCCGGTAGCCTTCGCCCCAAATGTATTTTCAGGTGACCTTTGCCCCAATTTTAAAAAAAATATTAATTTTGCAATTAAACTGTTTCTTTAAATATTTAATATTTATGTTTGCCTCGGCTGCGTCAGTATTATTTTAGAGACATGGATATCTTGGCAGGGCGTGATGCGACAAGAATGTAGGCTTACACTGATTTTAAGTTTTAATTCACTCCTTTTTATTAATCCTTGACACAAATTAAATAGCACTTCACTGATATCGAGAGCTGTGAGATTCTTTTATTTAATACTTTTTAACACGTATACTATTTTCGTCTCACACGAATACGTAATTAATTTCTCGAGGACACATCTCGCATCTGGTTATGATTACTGTTTGGAGGCAACTGAATTGATTTCCACCATCTAAACTTGTAAATTTCTGTAATTCAAGTCTCTGATTGGCTAATCCTACTCCAATAGAATACCTTCATTTAACTAAAGCTTTTTCTGGTTGTTGATTGGCTATTTTTAAACTGTCTCAAAATTTACAATATTGCTGCTCTAATAATGACTAGTAGCATTTAAACTTCCTTACTCATTATTGCCTCAAGGTTACCTTATTGTTACCTCATTGTTAGCAACTTTAAACTTGTTATTCTCACAGCTCCTACATTATTAAATTACGTAATACATTCATATAACATTATTGAACATGTTTACAATAATATAAGCATATGCAATGACTGTTACATACACATATTGCTTCAAGGTGGGCTGTTATTGAATTTACATATTATATAATTAGACTGAAATTACTTAAGTGTTAAAAATACTGCCTCAAAGTGCCTAAATAACGCCGGTGAATGTGGAGAAGTAGTGTAAGGTATAAGGTAATGGATGATAATAAAGCATTTGGAAAATAATGTTCTATTATTACTTACTTAAAAGCATGCTTCGTAGTTGCTCTAAAATCGCCATTACTTTTTTGACTGCTTACATTAAGTAACCTTATTGTGATTCTGGTTTTCAGAAGACTCATGCACGGATTTAATTAAATAAAATGCCTATGTAGGGGTAAAACCTACCTCATGTTAAATATAAGGAAATTATATAAAATAAAAATGTTCAGAAGAAATGAATACTGCAGGAAGAAATTTATCTAAATAGGAAATAATGATAAAATGAAAGAGAGACTAATTAAGGAAAAACGGATAATGAGAAAACGGGTAGGAATAGTAAATACCTAACGAATACAATATATATAAGCTAATAGGGAATATTGTAAAGGATAAGATTTTTTTCTGGAAGCTGGCTTGGACAGAAAGGTAACTAGCTACCGGACCGCAGAGTGTAGCTGGGAAAATACAAAATAGGGAGTAGGTTAAACAGCTGGCCGAAGAACTAAGGGGGGATATTGACTGGAGTGAGTTATGTAAGATTAGAATGAGACAGAGATAACTCAAAATTCCCTAAGTAGTCAAGTTTTGCCATAGAAAAGTACATAAATGGTTTTGTTTCCATAAGACGTCAAACGCACTAGCCAATGGGTAAAAAGCTTTGTATTACAGCTGGAAAATTAGCGTCTTCTAGCAGAGTATAGAAACTGGGCGATTCCGAGAAACTTATTCAAATTCTGATCTTAAAGAATTCCATTTTACGTCGGTCTAGACGGGGGGAAGCGTGTGAACTCAGATTTAGGTTCAACTTAGACCTTAACAATGCAGCGGGGAGTTAAAGGGAAATATGTAATTTGGGGAATTGCAAAGAGGTCTGGACAAGTGTAATATATAGCTGGCTGGCAGGTTTATTATTGTTGTTTATTTAACTGGAAAGCAACTCAAGAGTCTGTCCGTTACTTTTTCCACTTCGTGTACATTTCGCAAAATTATTCCTTTGATCAGGGTAAAATGTAATTCCCGGAATAATGGACTACGAAACCTCTGAATGAATATCTGCAACGCAAATAATTTCACTGCATTGTTGTGCCACTCAGGTATAGCGGTTATCGCGGTGGGTTGCCATATGTCATTAAGGAAAAGCCAATAAAACGCGGGTACGCTAAAAAAAACTACCGCTGATAACAAGCGTGGTCTACCGAGGTACAAATTTAGCTTTCCGTTGTAGAATGGCACAATGCTGGGATAGTGGTTGACTGACATTAGATCTATTTACAAAGAATGCGCAACCGAATTCATTTATAAGTTGCTGGTCGTTGAAATATAAAAACTAATATTTATAGATTGCTAGTAGTTTCATTAGAATATATTTACTTTTTCTACTATGTATAGTAAGTAGGGGAAGTATTGTATTCCATCTAAAAATTCGATACCTAGATTTCACTGAAAATAAAAGTTTTGAGGCCCCCTGAACCTAAAAAGTGCATTTTTAGAGGCATTTTAGAAAAGGATCCGCGTATGTGTGAGCGTGTGCGTGTCTGTGTGTCTGTAAATAGCACAACACAAAAAAGGAAAGGCAGATAAGTACCGAGCTTGTTATTTAAGTTCGGCATCTTCCAAAGATGCGACAGGAAGACTTTCAAGAAAATCCCCCACCCCAAATTGTCCTTTAGAGAACATTTTTGGACATTTTTGATTTTCTAAAAAATGGCTCTAACAATTTTGATTACAATACCATATATTAAAGATATTTACATGATAAATAACATGCATATTTTGAATTTTCTGGAACAGCCTGTAAAGTCCTCTTCGTTCGGAACGAATTTTGTATAATCTTGCATAACTCGTATACGTTAAGCTCTAGGCGAAAAGATACTACACAAAAAATGCACATGTCTTCAAAAACCACAATTTATCTCAAATTCATTTTTTGTGGCATAAGACATTTCCGAGACATTCGTTATTAAAGGTTCGAGTTGTTCAATACTTTTGTCATTCTTTTAAAGTCTTTTCGATTTTGAGTTGTTTCTCGCTATTGCATGGTAAGTGTATGGAAGTTTAAGGCCAGCGTATAGCGCTATGTTCTTAAACATTTGACAATCGCTGTTCCCTTTGTATCTGTAACGAAATATGTAATATAGCTATTTCAGCAAAGATTTATCTGGATTAAAAGGAAGTAGGTAGGAAAATAAGCTTTAGTAGGGATATTTTGTACAACTATTACTAAACGATAGAGGGATGAGAAAGTCATGTGAGTATAACACATTTTTTGTAAAGCACTGCATCCTTTACACGAAAGAACTAAATTCAGCTAATTGTTTTAGTAGTGTTTAATGCCCGTTCTTACTACTTACGGCACCGCAGGCGTGGACACTGATGATGCATGAAATAAAATTATATGTAAGAAAAGAATTTTGGGAAGCAAACGTTCCAAGCCTAAGTTTAGCGTATCTTCCCGGCATTTGCCAGTTATGAGGCCTGAGGAAGACCTGGGAATAACCTCAGTCAGGGAGGAGATCCTGAGCCGCGGACCTCCCGAATGCGAGCCTCACGCGTTACCGCTGAGCCATCTCGCTCGGTAATTTCGGCTAATATAAACTGAAACTAGCTTCATAAAAATAACTATGTACAATTATTTTATTCTATTTTTATATACGTATAGTATGTTTCAAATATAAATATTATATAATATATGTATAGCAGAGGTGCGAAAACGGGACTCGCGAGTCACTTTGACTCGTAGGCGCCGTTCCCTCTCTGGCACTGTTCCCTTTCTTTTTCAATGCTGCTGAGTGATGCAGTGCGTGTTACATGTTTGGTGACTCGCGGAAGGAAGGCGTTTTCGCCACCCTTGACCTATAGTATTAAAAAGATGGTATCATCGTTTCGAGCAAACAATGGAGTTTGGTTTTTGTCCGCCGTTCGCTTGTTCAACATACAGTATTATTTCTGGGACACTGCATGCAGCAGTTTGCAGACACTCTTGGAATACCGGCAATTTCGTGCCAGATAGCATCTTGCAGTTGCAGAGGGATTGCTGGATGTAACAGGAAAACGTGTTCTTTAAGGCAAGCGTATTTGGAAATTTGGCAAACGATGTGAAAATTTTCGATTTTGTTTTTTTGCATTTTTATTATGCCTATTACTTGTACTTTCTTGCTACAAAGCTCTATTTTTAATATAAACAATTTTAAATCCACAAATGACTATATAATATCTTCTGTTGCATTTAGGTAAAGCATCCTTTAAATTCCCCTTTTCTCCGTACTTTATTTCTTTTTCATCATTTATCAGTATTCAAAATGCTCATTGGACCACAGTTTATAACTTACTAGCTTGAAATTTTCAGGATAGTTTCAAGAATTACAACTATCGACCATTTCACCATGCACTAAATTGACCGACTTTATTATGCAGTGATTATTCAGGCTCTGTTCAGCAAAGGCATACTGCATTTTACGCGGACTGGTAACTTTTCCACAATTACTGAAACTCGCTACACTCTGACACGAATTTCAACTTAATCTATGTTAGAGGTGGGAAAATACCTGGGTTACCACGTGGTCGGCGAAGAGACGCCGCAGCAGGAGGCAACTGGGCAAAAGACCAAATCTTCCGGGCCGGCAGGCTCAACTGAAAACCAGCCAGGCAGCCCACAACGCTGCCACATCAAGGAGTAAACAACTAACTGCTCCTACCGACTTCCGGCCAAACAATGGGTACCAACAACCACTCACTTGTCAGACGCCTTGGCACCTAGTAACCTACATAATTATCATGCCTGAGGATTTGTCTTCAACATAAGCAATTATATTGCCGATACAAACTTCGTATGCATCTCCAATAGTCCCGAAAAAGGGATAAAATGCATGAAATCACATAATGTTTCAGAGTAAATTCTCAGGCTTAAAATTCTCAAAGCTGCATCCATTAAAATAATTTAAATTTTACGCTTTTTGAGATGTTTAGAATAATGGTCAGAAAAGCTAAAACTCATCTTTTCTTTTTCCTCCAAAACTTCGACACTTGCAGAGCTTTGTAATCTTGCTTGGTGGTATTCAGGAAGAAGTCCACTGCTTTTGACTCGATTTTCACAAGTCTTCCTTCAGTGGCATTATTCTGAAGTTTTTTTTTTTTAATTTTCTACCGCAGAGTAAGGAACACAAAATGTACCTGAGATAGAATCCGATAATACAGGGAGAGCCAAAAGACTACGAACCGGCTGCGCGGTGATTTTCCTGTCCGCGTCCTCGGCGCTCGTTGCCGTCTGCCGCTATCATAGAATGGCGCGGATGAAACCATACAACATTTTTAAAACTGCTTTTAAACGCTTTACTTAACAACTTTATGAAAGTGTGTTTGAGGACACAATTATTAGTAGAGATTTGTGGTCCCCTCGGTCCCCCGACCAAACCACCTGCAATTTCTACCTCTGGGGTAACTTAAAACAAAGTCTACAAGGCAAACCCACACACCCTGAAAGAATAAAACAAAATATCCGCCAGGAAATTGCCAGCATTTCCCAACGTGAACTACGGCGAGTGATAGATGGATAGATAAAGAGGTGCCAAAATGTATAGACAACGACGGTGGTCAGTTTCAGCATCTCCTTTCATAAAGTTGGTAAGTAAAGCCTTTAAAAGTAGTTTTAAAAATGTTGTATGGTTTCATCCGCGTCTTTCTATGATAGCGGCAGACGGCAACCAGCGCCGAGAATGCGGACAGGAAAAACGCCGCGAAGCCGGTTCCTTTTTTTTTTTTTTTTTTTGGCTCTCTCTGTATATTGCTACGCAGCGGCTATGTCCCAATGTTATTAGGAGGTCGACTCCGGGTACCCTGAGATAAACAAAGCTAAGGGGCTCTAGCCAGCGTAAACACCGTTAAAGGGTGAATAAAACATTCTGGAAAGGCAGAAGTATGCATAACTTTAAGGAACGATTGAAAATCCTACTCCGCCAATGGTAAATCTGCTAAATTCATGACCCATTATCTGAAAAAACTTTTTAAGGTATCAGAAGGAACATTTTACAGGATGTAGATGAAGGCCTTCTTCATTCATTGTTCTAATTATATTAAGTAAGTTTGTATATTAAGAAAGATACGATTATTTGCCTAATTATACAATCTTTTGATTAAAATGTATTAGCAATTATTTTTAAAAAATATAATCAACCATGCTACTAACACAAAAGTGGATCCACAATATAAGTTAGAGGGTATTTTTATCATTATAAAGTTTTATTTCATTATCGTCAATAGTTTCTAAGAAACGGGTCATTTACACCGGAAAATGTCGTTCAGAGTAAAAGCTCTTCAAAGCAAGAATGTAGAAAACATACTCAAAAATGCTCAGAAAATATATTTTTTGTTTTAAAAGTAACAAAAATATTTTCCTTCAGAATTTCAGTTTACCGCCTTAACGTACTGAAAATGACAAGTGTTGTATTCCACTCTTACTAAGACGAAAATTAAGCAATACGCTTAAAATGATGCAATTGGTTATTTTGAATCCAAGAAAGACTGTAGTACAAATGAATGTGAGGAATGATGATGTATTATGTTTAAGGGCGCTAGTGACCTTGAAGTTGAGTGGTAGTATAATTTTTTATGGAGAAGGTGATACTGGTCTGCACATCAAAATCCTGAGCGTAAATCTTTTCCAAGACTAAGAAAAGGTTTGTTATAAAAGCGTTTAAGCGTTTACTAGTTAAAGGAAAAAAGGCTAAGGTGTGAAAAAAGCAATTCATACTCTTTCGTGCTTTGAGGAAATTGGGATGCCTTCATTACTAGTGCCCCGATGAATATTGTTTTGCACCAAAATATTACGTTTAGATCGTTTATATTATATATTTTAATGTTTTGTCTGTGTTCAAGAAAGCTTAATATAATACTCCACTGCGTTGCTCGTGATGACAGAATAATTGGCTTCACTGTTGAAGAGGAAAAGTGTATAATGATGTTTTCTTCTACTGGAGCAGGAAAGTCTTTCTTCCAGTTATAAATATTTAACATTTCTTGAAATGTGAACAAGACATCCTTGATTTGCTCTTTTTTGCTTCCCTTTGTTTACTGGAACGGTTACTTGACAGTTGAAGAGTGCTCGCAAGAACGGGCTAACCGTCATTTTATCAGAACAGAGAAAAGTCCAGCGCTGCAAATGCAAATAAAACAAATCGCCTATAGGTTCTAGCATACTTAGACTAAAATAGCAATAGAACGACCTTACGCGGATGCTTGCTCGAAGGAAGGAGTACTCACTTGGACACTAGAGGGCTGCTTGGTTGACGGGTCGTTTATCGTCCTTTCTAGGCAGCCTCCTTGGTTCCTTCACTTCATCCCTTCCTCCTGGGGGAGCTAGTCTCAATAGTTTTTTGTAAGTCGCAGTGCGCGATGTGTCCCCTTTCTTTCATTGTATAACCTATACCCATAGAGCCATCTTGCACAGTTACGTCATCTACACGTCCTGCTGTCTAAAGTGCCAAGTGAACCTAATTTTACTATAAAAAAACAAAATGTCATGTTTTCAATAAACAGTTATAAAATTACAAGTTTTGTATCTCATCACACAGATTTCCTTAAGATTAGCCGAACCCAGAGAGGATGTATTGCAGTTTCTGCAGTAGATCGAAACATGTAACTTATATTTTTTAAAAGACTGATGGTTAGCCCATTTTTGCGAGTACTCATTCAATTGTCTTCAGTTCGAAATGATTTAATTTCTACAGAGCGGTCCCTCAGACATCTGGCCGGTAGTGGCGATGCGTGTTCCGCGCGCTATCCCTCAGCTATCTGGCTGGTAGTCGCGATGCGTGTTCCGCGCGCTACATTCAGTGTATCTGTTTATTATTCTCATTATTGATACTGATACCATATTATTACTGATTTATAATGATTATTATGATATATTGATTACCTATTGAACAAACATAATTACTTTTTATTTTATCAGTAATAACCTTTTTCACAGTCGGTGTTGAAAGTGGTGTCCTTCGGCAGATAAGCATTCTTGGCACCATCTGATAAAATTACCATTCACACGCAAAAGTTCTTGTTGCATAATTTCCCTAATTTCTGTTCTTATATTGTTTTTAAGATCGTCTATGGTACGAGGATTATTCCTATAGACCTTATTTTTTAGAGTTCCCCACAGATAAAGGTCACACTTAGTAAGATCCGGGGATCGAGCCGGCCATAACCCTTTAGAGATTATTCTGTCATCAAAAACATTCTTGATGTCTTCCAAGGAAGCCTCCGCAGTATGAGCTGTGGCAGAATCTTGTTGAAAATAGCCATATTTCCTCTCATTATCTGTCAATATTGCAAAAAATGGCGCGAGAATATCTCTGCGGTACCTATCAGAATTTACGGTATCGTTGTAAAAATGGGGCCTATTATCCGTCCTGCTGTTACAGCACACCGTACACCAATTTTTTCATCAGGTAAAGGAACCTCGTGAATTAAATTTGGATTTTCAGTACACCAATACCTATTGTTTGTGAAGCAATATGGCCAGTCAAATGAAACCATGCCTCATCTGAAAAAATTATTAGATGTGGGTCAACAGTACCGCCATCAATTTTTGTAACATCTGGTTACAGAACTTTACGCGTGTTTCATCATCACGCGGTCGTAATTGATGGACAATAGTCACTCTGTATGGTTTTAATTTCAACAGTTTCGTAGACCTTTAAACTGAGGTTTTTGAAACACTGACTTTTACTATACGTCGTAAAGATTTATTCGGAGACCGTTCAAATGCTTTGCCAATTTCATCAAGTTTTTCTTCCGTTAGAACCCTTCGTTTCTTTTTACAACTTACAACATTAAATGATCCCGTTCTCTTCACTTTATTCACTAGATATCTAACTCTTTCTCTACTCGGAAATGAAACACCAGGAAATGTATCGTAAAATTGCCTACACAGCTGTCTACATGAGTCGGTTTTTTCATACATAAAAAGTCTTTGTTCAAGCGAAAATTTGAGTACCATTTCTGGGTTGTAATAATCCAATAATTTAATCGCACACAAATACACACGCGTCTCGCGTCTACACACAAGAAGCAATAACAGCTGACTGAAGCCCGCTGCTGCATGTCGGATAAGTGGAAGAACCCGTGTCCTTGAGTTCATTTAGACGTGTCGCACAAGGCTACCGTGCAATTCCCAGCCAGATCGCTGAGATAGGGAACTATAAACAGTTTTGTGAAACTTCTGCTTTGTAACACTGATACCAAAGTTTTTTACCTTCTGTATGCTGAGTAATCGTTATTCCGGTAACAATTGTTGAGGCGATCCAGTCATCTCGTGGAGGCTTCGAACAGTGGCGGCTGCTGCACAAGAGCACATGAACATCTTAACTTTTGACACCTTGTGTTATTTTTAATGCTATTAAACGTAACGTATATGCGCTAATTTAAAGTCTACGGCGTATAAGTCTACCGAGACACTCCTCTAAACCCGAAGAGACATGGCAACACAGTCGCACATCTTGACTTGTGCACGTTTTAAGGAGCTTCTACGCATGCGCAAGTGGTATGATGTAATTTCCTTATAGGGCCAAATACTTACGGGTCGTGCACACGTGAAGAAGTACACTAGCTCGCGAAGCTTTTACGCACTCTACTTCCATACTGTCACCGTTATTTTACGTCAGTACCACTAGGTGGTAGCACACTCTCCCGGTTTCTCTGTGCCATCTATAATCTCGGCTACAATTTAATTTACACATTACTTCGTTCTTGCACTAACAGGGTGTACTTAATTATGCACACAACAACAAACATAAATAAGCATTCATTTCTTCAGAAAAGCTATTATTATTATTATTATTATTATTATTATTATTATTATTATTATTATTATTATTTATTAAGAGCGGCTGCAGTTGTATCCAGTTGTCCATAATCATAACTATAATGCAGCAGATGATATCTCACATTTTCAGGGTTGTCTTGACAAAATTTTGTGAACACTCTAGCTGCTCAGCTCTCTTCTGTGGTTATGATTGGAAAGCATGGACCTTACAGGATGTCCTTGGAAAAGGACGGTCGATTAACACGGCATGGGCATTGGTGGAGCGGTTGAGGAAGTGAATTGTGTTTTAGAAAGAACATGTTCTTTCTGACTTTTCTTTCCTATTGTAACCGAGGGAATGCAAGTAATTTTTCTCGACCAATTTGGTGATAACTACCGACTCGCTCCTTTGCCTAATTATTCAGTTTTTGTATTATACTATATTTTGACTTACGCGAATGCTCATTAGGAGCAAGTGGTAATTACTTCGCGTCATGGCACGCTGTTATGTATTATCGCATCTGTTGAACACACACTTTCTTTATTCACACCGAGGTGGAGATCTCGTCTCGAGTACTGGCCAAAACACCGTGAACTCAATTTTATTTCGACTTGTATAGTTTTCACTATCCCACATGCTCAATCAATCATTTCTATAATTCACGCGTGTATTACAACTCAGCGCATCACTTTTACTATACTCTATTCTCATTGGCTATAACTTATTTCATGTTATACCTTCACATAAGTTCCCATAGCTTTTTCCACCAAAATTCTCTGACTCCAAAAATTCATGTGTTTAATAGACAAAAGCCGCCAGGACATTTATCCCTTCGAATTTGTAGCATAATTTAAGGTCAAGGCAGGGCCCAGTTTACACCATTCTGGCCAAATTTTGCCTTAGAAATCCTTCGTTCTCGACTCAACGTTTAACATAAAACACAAATGTGTGGTACAAACTAATATTCCAAAAATTAAATAGGTGGGTAAGAATATAATTGTTTTTGGGTAATATTTTGAATACATTGATGTGGTTCAAATAATTTCTGAATTTATAATTATTAATCCTTTTACTGAGCGGGATCGCTCAGGATGTAATGTCTGTGGTCCGCACTCGGGAGGTGGTGGGTTCGATTTCCACGACCGACCTTCTTGACCCATGGTTTTTTTTGGGGGTTTTCCCGGGTCGATAGGCGAATGCTGGGAAGGGCCCCGAACTTCTTGTCCCTCTATTCCTCCTCCATTCTCATTCCACTTCACCCTTCATTGGCTTGGTCTCTTTCAGGTTTGCAAGTGTCGGCGGGAGGTCTTGGTGTGTGCATGGCAGGGGAAAAGGATGTTTTGCGCCAGCCTTCGTTCCCCGTAATGGGGCGGTCTCCGGGTTCTGGGCCCGCAGGGGATGTATAATGTCACAGGGGGAGGGGAGCCGGCTGTACTAGTGTCCATCAGGGAAGGTTAAATCTGTAAATTGTAGGGACCCTGTCCTTTGTCTGTCGTGCCCCCTGATCCGGCCACCCTCTGTCTCTTCTCACCTTATCCCTCCCTCCCGAGGGCGCCCCGTCTGGGGGATATGTACAAAAGAACTATGTAGGTCGATGTGTTAATTCCCCTTTCCGCGTTGAATCCGAATCCTTATCCTATACCTGATTTCGTTTCTAACTTATTAATCTAAGAATATTTACACCAACTCTATATGTCATCTTGTTCCTCGATACATGTTCTATAAGCACATATTAATTAAATATTCCTATCATAATTCAGCCAATATTACGTTTTACGTCTGTAGTAAATCAATATATGTAATACAAATGTCAGTGTTAACATCTCAGTCATGATCCACACGGTAATGAGGAACCTGTTATGGTATTAAGTCCGATTCCAAAGTTTAACCTCACCGCACTCAGTGGTGGGTATCAGTCACATCCGGCTGTTCTTGATGTTATCCGGTTTTCGGTCATTAGCCTTTACATTCTCCTCCCGTCAGTTTCTGTAACTCTGCCAACAAATGTCCTGTCCCCTCTTCTCTAAACACTTCAGCAATTTCATTTATGAAACCTCCTGGGAACATTTAAAACTGCTGTTTTGAACTCTTTTCCCTTTAGGCACTTTTAAAAAAAGTTGGAGATTTTCCAAAGGGTGCAGTAGGATTTCTTCTGACTTCTCATTGCATGCAACCATAAAAATCTAGTACTCCCTAAACACCAATATTTCAAAGTCCATTGTTGTTTTAAATAAAGAAAGACAATTCTCACTTGCGTCAGTCTTTTTAAATGTCTTACGTTACATAATTCGCCAAAACTTTTGAAGTAATTTTTGTAGAATTTTGCAAAGAAATACTTGACAGTCTAATAACATCTCATTGCTGAATTTCGTCCGTAAAACCTTTCTACTGTTTTTGATTATTAATAATTCATTATGTTTGCGCAGTTGTTTTACAGAAAATGTATCAAAAGAAGCCATTTATGTTCACAATAATAATTTCAACTTTGTTTTAATATAATAGCAACAGAGGTAAAAGGTGCCGACTTCAATGATGTTCTGAATTGCTGGCATACTTCTTGAGAACTTCATGTTCATTTATAAAACTTCGATACAGCTTAGCTCCATAAGTGGTTGTCACTGAACACACTTAAATAATGCCAGATGATATGGGAGATTGTAGGCTTTCACGGCCAGAGTCGCAAATACAACTGATGCAGTGACACCTTCCCCGAGGAGACTTCGACCGCGCCACTGAAGATGTCGACCGCAGTTGTGGATGAAACATTCTTAGCACCTGTCTCCAGCAGACCAAGGTATAACACGTCGGAAGATACTTCCAATTGTATAACGCCATGCGAGTGTCTCGCTCCTTATTTTTCTGTAGATATGCAATCTGCTTTAGCAAAGACAACGAGATGATAGATACTTCTTTTCTAGACTCCGACTATGGACTCGCCTTACTGTAACGCAGAATGAGCTCTATAAATGACCAATAGATTAATCACCACTTTGAAAATATGGTGTTAATCAGGGCGGTTATAGCTAGTTCTGTTTTGCAATGTTCAAAGGTTGTACGTAGCATATGATCAAATGTGCAGTGCTTTTCCCTTACACATCGGGCAGCTCATGGCTACTCGCACGCAGGTCACCGCAGCTCGGACTCCCGCCGAAAGTTTTAATATCCCGCAACCGCCTCACATTCTCATAGTTAGTTAGAATTACAATGATAATAAGCATATACCGTATCATAGATGTTGAAAATGTTGTCCTCTACCCAAACATCTCTGGCATCTTCTCGGGAAATTTTTACTCGCACTCGAGAGTTCAATATACGAAACTGAGTGAATTTTTTAGTTCTTCCAAAGTATGGGGCTTTGTTGCATAGACCTTATTTTTCAAGTTCCCACATAGATAAAAATCGCACACAGTTAAATCACGGGATCGTGAAGGCCATAACCCTATACTAATTACCCTATCGTCAACATTTTTCGGAATTATACTTAATGACTTATTAGCTGTAATGCACGCTAGCAGAGTCTTGTTGGAAAAATCTGGCTTGGCATTCAACGTCGGTCAGCTGTTCCAAAAATGGTGTTAGTCATTCCTATATCTCTGTACGTTTATGGTTTGTTCAAAAGATATATGTCCTATTATTCTGTATGCATTTACTGCACCCACACGCAGCAATTTCCGCGTCATGCAAGAGAATCTCGTGTGTAAAATCGAGTTTCTCTGTGCTTCAATGTATGTTACTTTGTGACGAAATATAACCATATAAATGGATGCTTCGTTCAGGGAAGAATATTAGGTTTGGGTCAATTACTCTATAATTAAAATTTCGTAAAATCCAGTTACAGAAATTTACCCACTCCATGATTACGTATGAAATAAAGTATATGCAACAAACCCCGATACTTTGGAAGAGCTGAAAGAATACATCAGGCAAAAAATTCACTCAGTTTCGGATACTGAACTCTCGATTGTGAGAGAAAATTTCCTCCAAAGATGCCAGAAATGTTTGGATAGAAAAAGACAATATTTCCGCTATCTCTTATGATAAGGTATGTGCTTAGTATCATTGTAATTGTAACTGTAACTGCGAGAATGTGAGGCGATTGCGCGGATATTATAGCTGTTTCGGCCGGAGTCCGAGTTCCGGGGCCAGCATGCGAGCAGTTGTAAGTTGCCGCAGTGTGAGAGAAAAGCACTCAAGTATAGTAGAAAGTGAATGAGGGCTGAAACTTTGAGAAATAAAAACTATGATGAACAATGGTCTCAAAACATTTCATACCTTCTACCGTTTAGCTTCATACATATGTATACAGCAAAATATTAGTTCAAAAACAAAAATCTTCTTTCTCCTTTCTGTTAATGTTCGCCACAATAGGTTTTATTTGTATAACACTGCGCTAATATGAAATATGTAGGCTGAGATTTTAGTCGAGCTTTTATAAAGCATATCGTTAATTAGATGAAATGAATATTTCAAAGAGTACTGTTTACTTTTTTTTGGAAATATTCAAAGGAGCAACAATGAATATTTCTGAAATGGTTCCTGCTAAAAAAACGTTGTACATAAATTTTATAGCTTAACGATATAGTAATAATACGCGACGATAAAGCGTAAAATTTACCGCGTATTCAACAACCGACAAAGAAGGTTCAGATTAGGACCAAGAATTTATTGATCAAGGCGTTGTAACCCATACTTACCGTATCGGTAGTACACTAACTTTGAATGCACCTTCTTACCGTAATTATTGACAGGAAGATGTAAATACTTAAACAAAGAAATTATAGTAAGATAAAGAAATAATTGCAATAAATCAACGTGTAATGTGAAAGTCTGAGTTGAAAGATTTGTCCGGAGAGAATAAGGTCATTAGCGAGTCATGTTACGCAAAGTCATTAGTAACAGCCAACCAGTGAACGCATTATTATAAAAGTTCCTGGAATGCAGTTAGAGATTGGGTTCAGTACGTTTACAAAGTCATGTAGGCAAGAATTCTGTAAGTTAAAAAGGGGAACAAAATTCTGTCAGATACGCAAACTTAAGAGTTTTAAGAATGGACCGCAAGAGAAGGAGCCTTGGTTGATATGACGATAGGTAGGCGGATCTTAAGTTAACAAAAGGGCGTGCATTCTAAATCAGAGTCACTTATTTACTTAATTCTGTGACTTACTCGTGTGAAGACCCTTGTGGATGTGAGTTTCATTTTAAGTAGTATAGCGCCTAGAGACGCCTTTAGTGAGTAGGATTTAGCAGCTATTGCCAGGGACATTCCAAAATGATATTTCTGCGACTTACGGCAACTGACGCTTCGCTTTATTATTATTATTATTATTATTATTATTATTATTATAGAAACAATTGAATTCGTTAATTCAATTGTCGGCGACTCTTTTCAAAGTTAACACTTTAAGTCAACATTAAAATTTCTCAGCTAACTAAACTGGTGTTGTCCTTTCAAAATACACTCAACCCTGAGATAAAGGATCCGTAGCTATACCTCTAGAGCAGTTGGCGCACGAGACAACGCAGAACGAGCTACGAGATGACGTCATAAACCTCATTAACAGAGTCGGTAGCATAAAATGTAATAAAGAAAAATTGAAGCAGGGGGCGGCATCAAAATCTGTAGCGCAGAAAGCGACTTCAACCTGTATTTACAGAACAAAAGAAAACGTGCACAAAATTGCTTTAATAATTTAATGATAATAGTATAGCTCCGTGAAAGTTTCATAAATGTAATGGCACTGCCATTTTATTATACATCTATCCACTGTAATAGAAGATTCCTATTACTTGGGTATCCCCTCCAACGTCTTAACATTTCCAAGACTTTCTCGCGCGTGCGTGTGTTATTTACCGTAAATTTTGCTGAACCCACAAATATCGTGAGTTGAGTTTTATAAGAAAACATATGGTCATAAAATGTCGCAATGAATTTGGTAGGCACTGAAATAAGGTTACCATTAGACTCAACATTTACTTGCCCAAGTATCTTGACGGATGAGTACAAGTATCTTAATCTAGAACAGGATCACTCAACTCATTTATGTGTGACGTAAGGCTACATTTCAACACGGGGCAGTTCCTGAGAATCCCTGGTGCATGCTGGAAAGAGAAGGGCAGGGAAGGAAGGTTGACTGGCTTAATCCGTAAAAAGTAAAACAGGTATCCCCGTCGCCCCACTTGCCGCTTACATTGCTAACTTGGGTTTTCCTCTTCCTTCTAGGCCTTCGTCCAGAGCACCACCGTTTGTTAATGAAGTCCATACTAGTCCTGCTCACTAAATGTATAACCGGAGACATGAATATTGCAGTATTTTCCCGTTATAGAGACTGATATTTGGAAACAGATTATAAATTTCATGTGTTGTTACCAAAGGTGTGTACTAGAAAAAATGTGCTACATTCACACAACCTTCTCTACACTATAGTTAAATTTTATTTAGCTTCTACAAACTATTATTATAAAACCTATTTTATTATCTACTAATCGAGATAAACATTTGCAGGAATAGTTTTCGTATAAATTCCATTGTAAGTACAAGTGGCATATAGGAAACCGAATCGATATTTCAGATGTTTAAAAGAACTTTGCCATATGCTGAACTTTAAATTCAACACTCTTTGCATGACATCCCGAAAAATAACTGAATAGCGACAGACCTTTAAAATGACGAAAGTATTGGAAAATTTAAACCAATAACGAGGGATATCTCTGAAATGACTTATACGGCATAACAAGTTTGAAATCAATTGGGTGTTTTAAAGGCATCTACATTTTTTGTGTAGTAAGCTTGTCCATCTCTTACGGTTTACCAGTTATACAAAATTATACATAACTATTTCGAAATGAAAAGGCCTTCGTAGGCTATTTCCAGAATTTTGAAGATGTAAAGTAAATATTTTAAATACGTGGGATTTTAATCGAAATCGTCAGAGCTATTTTTGGGAAAAATGCAAAATAACGAAAACTTTTACCTGCAAAGGGATGTTTTGGGGGGTTGGGGGGTACTTGAAAATCTTTGTGTCGCATCTTTGGCAAATACTAAACATAAACACCAAGTTTTATGTTTAGCAAACATTCGTTTTTAAGTTGTGTTGTACTCACAGGCGCGTGCGTGGACCTCTTTCTAGAAATGATATTTTGGAATTCGGGGCCCTAAAACATGCATTAGCTGTGAAATCTCATATAGAGTTTTAGGGTGGAATACAAGTACTTCCTTTACCTTCTAGGTACCTAGTAAAGAAGGTAATAGGTGTCGGACTTGACCATAGATTACGGAGAGGAATTTACACGTGAAGAAAATAGCAAAACAGTTTTAATGTCGGTGTCTCTTCCGCACATACTGAAAAGGTTGATAATATTTTGACACGCTAAGCTTTCTGTCTAGCACTCGACTTCGTTTCCAGTTACGTGATTTGGTAACTCTGAATATGACAGCATTCTTGTCAAGACTGGTCTTTCCCGATTCATGCGTATAAATTTAGGCTCGTGTACCAGTTGAATACCTTGGTGCAACACTAGCATTAGACGTCTAATGCTAGTGTTGCATTTTTCAAACTACAAGGTACCTGTTTTTCAAAAAGCATTTCCCTACCGCATAGCTTGAGACAGGAGGTTCATAGGACACTCGGGCGGCATTCTATGCCACGCTGTTGTTACCTCCTTGTTTTTCCCATTTATAGATTAGCAAGACTGTGAATTTGTAAACGAACCAACCTTGGAAGAAAAGTTGGTAAGGTTGAAGGTAATTGTAAATTGAAGTAGTTATTTATGCTGTTTACCCCACGTTTTGGGAGCCAATTTGAAGTAGTTATTTTGTTGTGGGAGTTGTATTGTAGTTCAACTGTTGGGGAGCCAAACTTGAAGTAGTTGCAACTGCACGTATGGTACCCGGTAGCCTTCGTCCAAAAATTTAAAAATATTAACTTTGTAATCTGACTGTTTCTTCAAATATTATATATTTATGTTTGCCTCGGCTGCGTCAGTATTAATGTTAGAGACATGGATTTATTAGCAGGGATGTGGTGCGACTGAAGAATGGAGGCTTACACAGATTATAATTTTTAGTTCACTCCTTTTTATTAATTCTTGACACGATTTTAATAACACTTCACTCATATAGAGAGCTGTAAGATTATTTTATTAAATACTTGCACTTTTTAAACACATAAACTATTTTCTCACACAAAATACGTATTAAATTTCTCGAGGACACGGCTCGCGTCCGATTAGGAACACTGTCTGCAAACAACGCGTCCAGTTATGAGCGCTGTCTGCAAGCAACTGACTTGATTTAAACCGCCTAAAATTTGTAAATTTCTGTATTTCAAGTCTGTGATTGGCTATTCCTCATTCAATAGAATACTTTTATTTAACTTAAGCTTTTTTATGGTTGTTGATTGGCTATTTTATAAACTGTCACAAAAATTACATTATTGTTGCTCCAAGAATCAAGTAGCATTAAACTTTCAAATTCTTTATTGCCTCAAGGTTACCTCATTGTTAGCAACTTTTAACCTATTATTCTCACAGCTCGTACATTATTAAATTACGTAATATATTCACATAACATTATTACATGTATAAAATAATATAAACATATACAGTGACTGTAATATACACTTTTATATATTGTTACATACACATATTGCTTTAAGCCGGGCTGTTATTGAATTTATATATTATATAATTTGACTGAAGTGTCTGCTCCTCGACGGGCCTCTGACCCCAGGCACCCGCTTGTAAGTCCTGGGGGTGTAAGTCCTACATAAGAGGAGGGTAAACAGATAATGAATGAATGAATGAATTTGACTGAAGTCATTTAAGTGTTAAAAATACTGCCTCAAAATGGAAGGAAGGAAAATAAATCCGGTATTCTAGTAAAGAAATACTGGTAAACAATATTTGGCGAAACCAAATATGTGAAAACATTTATCTGTATACCTATAGAGAAAAACAAAATACAGGCAAGAAATTTAAATCATGACAACCGTATTACAAAAGACTTGAATTATTGTATTTTTACTTTCTCTACTGCTTTCTTATAGTAAGTATCGGAAGGATTGTATTCCACTCAAGAATTTGATACTCTTATAGTAAGTATCGGAAGGATTGTATTCCACTCAAGAATTCGATACAGAGATTTCAACAGAATGCACGTTTTGAGACTCCCTGGATCCAAAAGAGGCATTTTTAGAGAAAGGTCCGTGTGTGTATCTGTGAACAGCGTAACTCTAAAAGCAAATGCCGAATAAACGCCAAACTTAGTATTTATGTTCAGTACCTTCCAAAGATACGACACAAAGATTTTCAAAACATCCCCCTCCACCTCAAACTACTCTTTATATGGTATATATTTCGAAATGTTTGATGTTTTGAAAAATAGCTTTAATGATTTCGTTTAAAATACCGTATATTAAAGATATTTTTATGACAAAATAAAATGCATATCTTGAATTTTCTGTGAATAGCTTGCGAAGTCCTCTTCATTCGGAAGGAAATTTATATAATGTTGCATAAATGGTAGAGGTTAAGCGATAAACGAAAACGTACTACACAATAAATACAGATCGCTTTAAAACACACAGCTTATTTCAAATAACTTTTTTGTGGCATAAGCCATTTCCGAGATATCCGTTATTCATGCTTCGATTTGTTCAATAGTTTGTCATTCTTTTCAAATTCTGTTGATTTTCGCGATTGCATGGAAAGAGTATGGAATTTTACGGCCAGCATATAGCGTCCAGTTCTTCAACATCTGACTATCACTGTTCCCATTGTATCTATAATAAAATGTGTAATGTAGCCATTTCTGCAGATGTTTATCTCCATTAAAATGAAGTAGACACTACAATAAATTTCGTAAGAATAATTTGTATATCCACTCTTAAGCGTTAGAAAGAAGAGAAATCATGATGTAACGCATCCGATTTCTTTGTTCAATTGTGTAGTAGTTTAAGTTATAGTGAGTCGGTAGTCGTGTTTTAGACATAAATTCTGAAGACCAACATAAAACCCACTATAAATTACACAAGGCAAACTTTAGAGCTTTATAAATTTTGAAGCAAGAGTATATAAAGAAAATAAAAGGGATCTATTTTAGAATTTAACTATTCCCAGAGTAGCGTATACCTAAGTTAAACGTAAACCACAGTTGTACAAAGGATTCCTGTAGTTATGGAATTTCAGTGACCACTATCATAACGAGGACACTAAATCTAATTGCTATTTGGAGTCCAAAGCTAGAGAAAATCCAACTCGGTGTACTCTCCTTATATGATTGAGGGAGATAATGATCTCAGCAGTTGTACGCCGTAAAGCGCCACTACTGCTTAAATGATTGCATTAAAGGCACATTTTAAATATTTTATATTATCGCCATTTTCTGATTCATGCGTTTAAATAGAACGGGAATATTACAGTTGTAAGGTTTTCATTATAATGGTCAAACACATTAATATTGCTATAAAGGACTTTTTTCTCCTTGGGGCACGTTTATAATCGGTACATCAAGATTTCTATACATATATTGCATTAGTAAAGTGTTAAAATTATAGAAAATTATAGTGTATCACTCAAACTATCTCATCTCATTAGAGCTGTATTCCTAATAAACTAGTCAAATACACTTGCTTCAGTATTTCTTAAAACGTCACATGCCAAAGAAAGTAGATTTTACATTAAGCGGAGTTTAAAAGCTACATACCGCCATTGTTAAATCTACTAAATTAATAACCTACTATATCAGAAAATATTTAAGACATCAGACTGAAAGCTTTACTGGATGTAGATACATGCCTTTTAAGTTCACTGATATACTTTTATACCATAAGTTTGTTTGTTGAAAAGGAGTTATATTACTTTATTTTCAAAATAACCAATCGTCTTATTAACACCAAAGTAGATCCAGATCAGAGATTTCTGTATCATTACTAAAATTTAACTAGCATCAATACTTTCTGAGAAAATGAGTCGTTTATGCTAGAAAATATTCACTGGAAAAGTTCGAAGCAAAACTGGAGAAAACACACTCGTAATTATCTGCAAGGAAACGTACACATGGTTTGAGCGCAGAGAAGCTGCCTTAGTTAAAAACAAAACCAATCTGTAGAGCAAAATTTCTCCTAAAGCATGCGCTAAAGTTTGCTTCTGCACTCCAAAGTGTGTTGGAGTTATGATTTTTATTCGTGAAATGGTGCAGCATTCACAGTAGGAAATGGCAGGCATGTACAATTCTTAAAATACGTTAAAAATGTAAACATTTTAGTTACAGATATATATAGTTAAAGAGAAAACTCCAATTAATACAACTGTAAGAAAACCCAAAGTTGTCGTTTTTGGTAATTCTTCGCCGTTTAGTCTCCCTCTTAAAAATATTAACGTACACATTACTCAATAATTGGATTCGTATCAAGTTCACATACATATTTGTCCACTTTTCACTGTCACTTCACTAAGTTCTCTCTGTCACTTCACTAATGTGATCTAGTTCAAATTTTACTGTAATATTACTAATGCCATCTAGCTTAAATTTCACTGTCGTATCACTAATGTGATATAGTTCAATTCTCACTGTCACTTCATTAGTTCTCGCGACATAGAAGTCTCTTCTTCCTTCCACTTCACTCACTGAGGAGTCGAACACAAGACCTCTTTAATCTCTTGCAATACAGCACTCACTCTACGTCACGACAGTGTCAGAAACTCACTCATATCCTAGCACTTTTTGTCCTATCAGAAATGCATTCACATCTCACTAACTCACTCGCGAGCTCGCTCACTTATACAGCCGCTGGAGATTTCGAGAAAGTTCTAGAATGTTCGGGAGCCGGGGAGAAAGAAGGTTCCAGAACAATCTCATTAACCCTCGATAGTGATCTTGGTGTTTACGCTGGGTGTGAGCATTTCTCTCTTCAATCGGTCTGTCGGTCAACGCCTTCTACTCCATAATTGAGGACCACAGCTGGCTCACATTATACTGCTGTATATCAGATATTATTTCTGAATGACATATTCATTATGAATAGTTACCAAGAACTAATCTGAATGTTCTTCCTAAATCGAGGGTAAAACCTGCTAAAAGATAGATGTATTATCTTTACTTAAAGTTTTGAAACCAGAATATACTGATAGCATTAGATACGCACTAAACATCAAAATAACAGGATGAGAGTATTTAAACGATAATTCAGAAGTTTAATCATGTATAACTATATAAATATATATGGGATATAAAATACGTTCACATAATTCAAAAAAAATCTAATTCTGTATTCACATGACATTCAATAATCACTCTTCTGCAGACTATGGAATGGAATGAGAAGCGGAGGGGATTCGGCACCGATCCAGGAGTCTAGATATTGTGCCTACGCCCCCACGAGGAAGGGATGAGGTTAAGGGTAACACCAGGCGCCCGGAACCAGGAGTGACGGCATAGCAATGACAGGATCCCTAAAGTTTCCAGATACAAACGCCCAGGCAGACGGACAGGTAGACCGGGGACCCCGCCACACATAGGGTCTAGCGCCCCCGCCGGGGCGGTCCTTATACCCCGGTAACCAGCCAAAGGACGGAGAAGGTTCACAGAGAGCATCCTTTTTCCCCTGCCAGCGCTACACCGAAACTCCTTTGCCGACACTTCCAACCCTGAAACAGACCAAACGGGTGGACAGATGAATGAAATGATTAATGGAGTGAACTGGAGGGACAGGAAATTCGGGGGATGTAATGATCTTTCCCAGCATTTGCCTGGCAACCCGTGGAAACCCACGAATAAAACCCATAGGTTAGGAAAGTCGGTCACGGAATTCAAACCCACGACCTCCCGAATGCGGGCCACATACCAACCGCCTGAGCCATCCCGCTCGGTACAGACTGTTCTTACTAAAGCTTATTTTTTAATTTACTTATTGTTAAAATAGAAGAAGTTTCTTTACACATTCACACATTTCGTTGCAGATATACGAAGAATACAGTAGGCTAAAGGGATAGTCAGATTTTTAAAATTCTGACTGCTATACAGGGTGGACCATTTAAGTTGAGACTGTACAATATCTCGAAATTGCGTTGTAGAAATAAATGTCTTGAATAAAAGTTGCTTCATATTTTCGGAGAAAGTAAATACCCATTAGTCGTGTTTTGTTTGGAGAACGTTATGATAGTCAATTTAGGATGAATTTAATTTTTTTAAATGGGAACCTAAAATTAAGATCAAATTAAATTGACCCTAAATAACTATCATAACGTCCTCCAAACAAAACACGACTAATGGCATTTCCTTTCCCCCATAATATCAAGCATCGTTTATTCAAGACATTTCTTTCTACATGGCTTAGCTTTGGAGATATTGTACAGTCCCAACTTTGGTCCACCCTATATAATGGCTTTGATATTCTATGCTCTTTGCATGACCACGAGTGAAAATCAAGGGTGACTTGCTACTTGAAAAATGTATAAGTATTTGAATATTGAAAATAATAACAAAAAAATATATCGGAAATGGTTTGGGCCACAAAAATTTTTATTTGACATAAGCTGTGTGCTTTAGCGAGATCTACATTTATTGTGCAGTAAGATTTTGTCTATCTATTACGGTTTACCAATTAAGGAAAAAGTCGTTCAGAATGAAAAGAACTTCATAAGCTGTTCGCAGAAAATTCAAGACATACCTTTTGTTTAGCATGCAAATATGTTAAACATGTGTTATTTTAATCAAAATGTTAGAGCCATTTTTGAGAAAATTAAAAATTTTCCACGTAAAGGGCAGCTTAGGGTCGGGAATATTGTTTTAAAATCCTGTGCCATTTCCTTGGAAGACGCTGAATTTAAATACAATGCTTTTCTTTCACACTGTGGCCACCGCACGGCTACACGCGCGCCGGCCGCTACAGCTCGGTCTCCGCCGAAACAGTTATAATATCCCCGCAACTGACTCAGGTTCTTATAGTTACAATTATACTTACACATACCTTATCATAAGAGATATTGGAAATATTGTCCTTCTCTACCTACACATTTCTGACATTTCTCATGAAATTTTCATTCACACTCGAGAGTTCAATATCTAAAATTAAGTGAAGTTCTCGGCTGATGTTTTCCTTTAGTTGTTTCAATAATGTATGTTTTTTTTCTTTTTTGCATAAACTTCGTTTTTTAAGTTCCCCATTAATGAAAATTGCATACAGTTGAATCAGGGGATCTTCAGGGCCTAACCCTTTTTCTAATTACCCTATCTTCATAAATTTCCTAAATTAAACTTAATGACCGCGGTATGCGCGATAGCGAAAACCTTGTTGGAAAAACCAGACACACATTCAGCCGGTCAACTGTTAAAAGAATGGTGTAAGTCATTCCTTTACCTCTCCGCATTTATTGCTTGTTCAGAAAATATAGTTCCTATTTTTTGTATGCATTTATTGCATACCACACACCAATAACTTCACGTCATGCATCGCGTCTCGTGTGTACGACCGGATTTCTCTGTGCTTCAATATGTGATATTTTACGATGGAATATAACCATGTAAATGGAATCATGCTTTGTCAGAAGAATATTAAGCATGGGTCAATTATTCTTTTCATTGACATTTCGCAAAATCCAATTACAGAAATTTATCCAAATACTCTGGTGATCGCGTGAAAAATAAATTGCATGCAACGGACCTCTTACGTTGGAAGAACTGCATAAAAGAAAACTTCAAGCGAGACTTTCACTCAGTTTTACATACTGAACTCTCGAGTATAAATGAAAATTTTCTGAGAAGATGCCAGAAATGTGTGGGTAGAGGACAACATTTCAAAAATCTCGTATGATAAGGTATGAGCTTATTATCATTGTGATTGTAATTGTAACTATGAGAATGAGGCGGTAGCGGGAATATTATAATTGTTACCGCGGGAGTCCTAGCTGAAACTGCCGGCGCGTGAACCGCCGAACGGTGGCCACAGTGTGATAGAAAGCCACTTATTAATTTTAGTATTTAACCGACTTCTTGCTTTTATGTTCAGACACATACAGATACACATATACATACACATAAACATAAGCTTTTCCTAAAAATGATTACTTTTATTCTGGGAGTCTCAAAATGTGTATCTCAGTGAAATCTCTGTATCGAATTTTTGGGTGGAATGCAAAACTTCTTCTATTTACTAAAGGTAAGTAGCAGAGAAAGTAAAAATAAGAAAAAAGTGAAGGCTCCATCACAAAAATATCTATGTAAGCACGGAGTTAATTCCCTTATTTCAGAGGTCAATATTTTTGTTAAAATAGTATAGTTTGATGTGGTGGTACTTCAAAGTTGAAAATGTATGTTTTTTAATATTAAATATATCGTGATGGAGCGACTATGGCCGAAGCTTTTCGGGAGGCTAGCGCAGATCATCCGGGTGGTTGGAGAAATAACAACACGCGGTAACGCTCTCGACTAGCGTATACATCACAAGGGCTATCCACAGATAATCAAAATCTTGTGGAAGTTTCCCCTCTCCCTGACTCCAGAACGTTCTAGAATGTTCTGTGGAAAATTCCAGCTGCTATATAAGCCAGCGTTTACCGAGTGACGTACGGTGAGTGTTGCAACTGCGAAGGATTAAGAGAGGTCTTGTGTTCGACTCTAAAGCGGGTGAACCATTCGAAGAAGAGGCTGCATCATGCGTATTTCATTACGTGGCGAACAAAGTGACAAAGAAAATTTGAACTAGATCACATCAGTGAAGTAGCAGAGAGGACTTAGTGAAGTGACGGTGAGAATTGGAAAAGCCACAATATGCTTCTATAAATTAGATCTTGACGTAGGTGTCTCACTGTATCAAAGCTTTGACCTCCCTATTTCCCAAAATACCCTTTTATTAACAACACTCTTGTTGCACCCAGGTATGCTCAACATACATAGCAATCAGTGCTTTCGAGTGGCAATTGTCTCTCTTCGGAATAGCCCCAATCGATTCCATTATTGAAATATTAAAATAATCGTACGTTATTTGTACCAGAAAATCATATGAATAGTGAAACTGTTTACCTTCATTTCCGCTTTTACCCTTGCTGATTGATTTAATTAAACGTCACGAGTTGCAATTCCCTTCAGGAAATAAATCCTATAGTGCGGCACATTGCTTTTATTCTCGTGCCAGTTTTCTAGAGTGCATGCATTTATAGTATATAAAGGTTAATGAATATTTCATTCTTTACGCTTAATAGAACACAAAATATACGTGATTCCGTGAGATAATTGCCTTATACGTAAATTCCATGAAATAGACAAGTATATAAAGCGATACATTATATAATAATGTATTATATACATTATTATATAATTAAGTAATAATATACATTATTAAACTAACCTACTGTGCTGTCCAAATCTCTTGACGTTTCGTGACAACCAATAGGGAGTGACCGCGCGGTTGCCAAACTCTACTTCGCTTCGTCAGAATGTTACGCGTTTGTTATAAATGTCATCGCAATGTTTACTTAAAAACTATAAGAAAACAAGAAGAGACACAATAATGGAAATGTTGTACACATATACAGGATGTATCTTTATTGGTGTCATATATTTGGGGGACGTGTTCCTGACATCAAAAAAGTTCATACGTACATGGGTCTGAAAATGAACCGTTTCGTTGTTATAGATCAAAGAAGATGTATTCCATAAGTGAACAGACGGATATGTACTACACGTATGGCCGTGCAGACGGAAATGCAGCACGAGCACGTGAACTTTATGCAGAAAGGTACCCTGACAGGCCGTTACCGTGTGCAAGAACATTCGCACGAATTCACCAACGCTTGAGAGAGAATGGCGCATTTGAGACGGGTAGGATGTTGGGAGACCAAGAGCTTGAAGAACGAGTTCTTTGTGCTGTGGATGCAGACCCGTCACAAAGCACAAGACGTATGGCTGTAAGGGAAAGAGTTAGTAATGTGACTATCAGGAGAATTCTGCATGAGAATCTTCTGTACCGGTATCACCTTCAACGTGTGCAAGGATTAAATGAGGTGGACTTTGAGCCAAGAAGACGTTTCTGTCAACGCATGTTACAGCCGTGCGCTGTGTTCATCAATTTCCTAGCCTGTATCTTATTCACGGATGAGGCTGGTTTTACTCGCGACGGTAACTTCAATTTTCATAACACTCATAACTGGGCATTTGAAAATCCTAATGAAGTACGACAGGACAACCATCAACAGAAGTTCTCTCTCAAAGTTTGGGGTGGAATCATTCATGATCACCTTATTGGTCCCTACTTCTTCCCTTCGAATTTGAATGGACAAACCTATTTCCAGTTTTTCAGAAATGAGTTGCATCACATAATGTGCCTCTGGATATCATCCAACGAATGTGTTTTACACGATGGTGCTCCAGCTCATTTCAATATGATAATTCGTAAGTTTTTTAATGATCGATTTCCACAAAAATGGATTGGTCGAGGGGGCCCATTGCATGGCCTGCTCGATCGCCTGACTTGAGTCCAATGGATTTCTTCGTCTGGGGACATTGAAATCCTTGGTTTATGCGACTCCTGTACCTGATGTTGGCATTTTGAGAGGATTTGACCAAATACGAAACACACCAGGAATTTTCAACAGAGTACGCCAGAACATGGAACGTAGGCTTACTGCATCCATCGAAGCAAGAGGAAGCCATTTCGAGCAATTTTTGTAACTTTCGATTTTGTGTTGTAACTCTGAAATAAATTATTTTCAAACCCATGTTCATATGAACGTTTTTTACTGTTTTGATGCCAGGAACACGTCCCCCAAATATATGACACCAATAAAGATACATCCTGTAGAGAAATAAAATCCATACCTTTCTATGCGTCTTTTGTTATTCAAGTGGCACAGTTTACGGCATGTTCTCATCGTCCTCGATATCACATTTATAATAAAATTCAAAAAAACTTTGCCGTACATCTTTTTCAAAGTCGTCCAGGTTTGTCACTCTCTTAGGTAAGCGTATATTTTCTCGGCGATGTAAACAATTTCGCGGCTCCATCCTTCGTGCGCCTTTTTCGCTCCCTACACACACACGTGAATCAGTTGGTGTACTTAATGAGCATGTCTCAGTCTAAGTTTTGACATTTCGTGAAGTTAAGATTTTGCAGTTTTATTTGTTAGTATACTTTTTAAAGAAATTATATGCACTGAAGAAAACAGCCCTAACCTTACTGTTATATCCACTGGCACTACTGCGCTTAAGCGAAAATATTATGAAATAGTTAATTTTATAAACGCTAGGACAAAGCCTATCACTGTAAGAACTGAGTACACCCCAGTTAAATTCACAACTGAGTCCCTTAACCTTCCAGCAAGCATGTTGTAAAAAGTACATCAGCAGTATTTTTGCTTTGTCAATGTTTTAACCTTGAGCTATCGCGTCAGTGGTGTAATGAATTCCATTGTTGATGCTTCCTCGAGAATGTGATGACAATTGCTGATTCCTGGTTTAAAGTTCTCAGTTGGATTATTCTTTATATGGGTTTTTCTTTTGTAGTACATTTCTTGTAACGAGGTGTTGAATGTTGTAAAACGCACAACACGCTCTTCTCATGTAACGGATACGTTCTTGGTTCTAGGATTCGACATTATGCAGAAGTAAGCATAATAACCATTAAAATGCACTTTATCATTGGTTTTCCAATGGTATTATTCTGTGAAACAAAACCATACATGACATGCTTTATGGAAAAAATGTCATGTATGGTTTTGTAGAGCTGCTCAGAGGGCTTTGAAAAGATTTTCATGACGAGTTTGTAGCTGTATTAGAAAACCTGGAGGGATAACTCTTTCTAAATTTACTTAGAACACGGAGAATTACACATGATTAAGTGATAATTATGTCTATGACATAACAATATAAAATAACTACGACAGCAATGGATTTATTACTATTACAAGCGTAACTATAATTAAAAATTCTCCGTTTAAACATTGCGTAAGATAACTATAAATTAATAGCAAAACATTGGGTGTAAAAATATGATTCTTTTTTGTACTTGTTCAGGAAAACGCGCCTTTTATCCTAACTAATTGTTGCTTTTCTGAAATATGAAATACGCATGCGTGCACATGATATTGCAATTAGTTATACCAGCGCGAGGTGTAATGTCCGTATGAGGCAACGCCACACTGTTGCTATTCGCTAGTGCCGTATTGGTGGATACGCCACAAACGTCAAGAGATTTGGACAGCATAATATACGAGGGCTGATCAATAAAGACTAAGACTGATTTTTTTTCACAGATATTTATTACTCCATTTCAATGTTGACATGATCTTTTTCAAAGTAGTCCCCTCCTAACTGAATGCACTTTTTATAGCGTCTCTGCCAGTCCTCGAACACATGGTGCATGCCATTCTTTGTCAGGACTTTGAGAATCGCCTCACTTTTCTTTAGCACTGCTTCAGTGCTCTCAAATCGAATGCCCCGGAGTTTTGCCTTTAGTAATGGGAATAAAAAGAAATCACAGGGGGTAAGACCGGGGCTTTAAGGCGGATGCGGCACACAGGTAATGTTGAATTTAGCCAAAAATTCCTGGACTTGATTTGCGACTTGAGGCCGCGCGTTGTGGTGATGAAGTCGCCACCAATTCCAATGATGTTCTGGACGTTTCCTTGTAATGTGCTTCCTCAGTGTAACCAATACTGACGTGTAGTAGCTGCTGTAACAGTAGTGCGAGGGGGGGGAACTGCATGCTGGTAAATCATTCCATTCCGAAACACCAGGCCCACCTTGCTTAGCACAGAGGACTCGCCCTTCTTTGAAGTCCTTGAACCACCTAAACACCGTTGCACGAGGTAGTGAATCTTCACCGTATGCTTGCTTCAGCTTTTCGAAAGTTTCAAGGCTGTATGATTTAAACGAAAATAAAATTTTATTGCGCTGTATTGTTCCTCTCGTGTCACCTGCATTTTGTGGTATGCGAAATTCAAGTAGGGTCAACAATATACAGCATTACTACCAACCTACCGTTACGAGAGTGCTGTCGCTTATGGACATTATACATGAAACCCTGCTCTTTTCAAGTATTTGTGGTAGAGACATAAAAATATCAAGGAAACTACAGAAAAAAATCAATCTCAGTCTTTATTGATCAGCCCTCGTATTATACTAATCTATTGGATAAAATTAGATAAGTGAACTTAGAACGCATCTTCATCTGCATTCTATAAAATTTTGAGTCTCATATCTAATAGTGAATTATGATATAAGTGTTAAAAGTAGTTTTTTTGAGTAGGAATGTTGGCGAATCGAATATTATATTGATTACTTAAAATAAGAGAAATCACGCTTAGAAAGATAAACTCCCGTGTATAGCGAGATTTTGAAACAAGGGAAATGACATGTGCAGCAAGATGTCAGACATTTTTATGTTTTGTTGTTTCGCTAGCACCATTTTCAGTGAAATTATTTTCTTCGACATGTTTTGCCTTACATCAGGCAATGAAGCGATTAAATGCTATATCATATTGCTTTCTGTATTTTTTAGATAAGTAGTTCTAGTGTTATCCTTTCTGCTGCTTCAGTAATTTAACCCGGCGCTTCATTTCATTTTCTTCTGAATTCATAATTGCCGCCATTTAATCGTGATATAGATTATACTAGATAAAAGAATAACGTTTTAGATCAAAGAAAGCACGAAACTGCCAATATAGGGTATAGGTTAACTCCACAGTGAATTGCGTTGAATTGAAGTCTTGACGATTTGTATTGTGAACAGATAATTATATTGATTTGTATTGTGAATAGATAGCCATGAGAAATTAATCATGTAAATAGACATAATGAAAAGTAAAACCTAATCAAACCAAGTCGAATTATTAAACATGTGCAAACACAAAGAGTAATTGCCATGGGATTGGACTTGAAACCAAAGTTGGTCACAATGGAGTGGCATAAAAATTTTACCGCACTAATGCAATAATGTAAAGCTTTTAGTTCGTGTGCACTATGTTAAAAGTTCTACTTTTAGGTCATGTTGTCTAAAAGAATTCTTTCTGAGATATTGGGTCACGAGTTTAGCAAATATAACTATTGAGGCATAGAATTCTTCATCTCCCCTTAAGGGATCTTGAGAGGTGCTGCTGATATCCTGAAGAAAATCATATCCTGGAAATGTTTTATCATTAAGATATCCATAAATTTGTACTGAATGTATTACTTGCCTACCGCAGTACTATTTACCCAACTGTGTTTGCTCTTTCGTTTCTGTATTCTGTTATTTTTAATGCATGTATGTTTTTTTTATTTACCGCAGCATTTTATGTAGTGTACCGTTTTCTCACTCTATGTTTTGAAATTAATAATTTCCTTCGATATTGTCGCAGCCTCCAAACAAACTCGCTCAAGGGGCAGAGCACTCGCTAGAGAGGTAACCGGTAGTTAAAAAATTGTAATAATTTGAATAAGGCGAGGCTACGACTAGGGACGCATCTAAAGTGAAAGTGCAGAAATATTATTACAAACTGGCAAAGGGACACTTACATGGCTCAAAATAGGTAGAAGGAGCTTTACACTATCATGAATAAGACGATAAAGATTTGGATGGCACCATGTTTATTAAATAAAACTTATTACATACCACAACTTAGTACCATGCCTGTCGGGCGAGGCCGCCATGCATTCCTGCACGGAGAGGGCGAATGCAGGTCTGGTCTGGTTGACTGCTACGCACTGACTCTCTGCCCCAAGCACGCCACAAAAAGCGTGGGGGACGCCAACTAACCTAACCCCACCTAAACTGCTAATCCCCACCTAAACGTCAACCGCCATCTCGAATCCAGGTGACCAAATAGACGTATGCGCATACGTCACATCTCCCCCTGCGCACCTAGATCGACGCCCTCGTCGACATAAGGAGAATGTCGTTTGTGAAAAGAACAAAGAAAGGGAAAAAATTACAAAATAGAATAAAACATGACATACAAAAACACGCAGTATCTGAACATATATGGAGCCTACATATCTGAGCAAATGCACATGCTGACTGACATATTTGTGAGTCTCGAGTGTCGACGGATTATTTTTCTTCAGATCACTTATGCTCGAGTACTCCGCACACGCACACACACCATGCTGCCACTGTCACATGCACACTACACTGCACCTGGATGGAGGTTCCGACGTAACTGTTTGTGGGTGGGATTTCCAGATCACCCACAACGACGAATTGTTTTTCAGCTGTAGTCTTTTGGATGCTGCAGGTCGCTGAAGATGAGGAAGGGGTGGGCAATCGCTGGCTTGGACTGCCCCCCAAAATAGTGGCTCCTTATGCCACTGCAGTGTACTGGCTGCACGACGGCTCTCCTGTGGTGTCTCTGGAACCTCTGGCGTGATTGGCGGGAGTACTCTTCTTATACTCTCGAGCTCCGCAATCAGCAAAGTGACTACAACAGAAACCATAGAACGGTAGAAATGGTGCTCCAAAAGATCATCACACATAAAAGAAGTAGTATGTCATTTACAATAAAAGATTTAAAATGTCAAGAAAGTTTACAATCAATGAATTCTTTTAAGATGGGGCAAAGAGAGAGAAAAAAAATGACCACATGTTGACATAAAAACTGAATTTTTCAGGGGGTTACCATCCAAAATTTAACACAAAATGCTTTAAAATCCAAATACAAAATCACAAAAGGATCAGAATACATAACCATTACATCAGTGACATTCATTGTTTACATACAATAACATAACACAAATATAGAAACTTATTTGGGATCCCAATATTATTTCTTAACCAGCTGGTACTACTAATGAAGAGAAAATAAGTGCACTTACAATACATTCATACATGACAATGAAATGAAATCATTCACACTGACCATGGCCCAAATTATACACAACACTCACTTAACTAACTACTCAAAACTACTGTATGCATTACTACAGACTTCAAAAATAAATCCACAGTACATATTCAAACTACACCACATTACATTCTTTCAACTACAATACTCATACTCTACTATGACTAACACAAATTCTCTTCCACATTACTATCTTCTCCATCTTATCATTATCCTCATCATCTCAATCATCATCATCATCAGTATTTCAATCATCATCATCTTTATCTTAGCTCTGAACTTTCTCGTAGACAGTAATTACTGAGAAAATAAAACATCTTCACTGACGTGTCCCATTCAACATGCTGCAAAGTCAAAAATACCTGACATAGGCATAAACTTAAAGAAATCACATTAACATCTCAGGAATGACACCAATAACATGACATTATACTGTTGCATCCACATCCTCCGAATCAAAATTAAGCTGGAAAATAGATGGCATTAAAACTTGTTATATAAGATGGTACTAAACTTGTTGCATAAACACAAAAAAAATTATTCTCATTGCATTCACTTCAATAGATTTACTCTCTTGTGTGAATACATCACACGCGCTATACTGGGCACGTTACAGCAACACCAATAAGCAAAATCTCTCAAATCATCACATCAAATCGAATTTCCATATACATGTAGCCCTCCTGAAAAAAATCAAAACATTTACACTCCAACTATCGGGGTTATACTTTGGCACTTCCACCGAAGCTGACATCATCACATCTCTCACTTTACCACCGTCGGGGTTACTCTTAGGCACTTCCACCGAGGCAAATCTCACATATATTATCACATAACCTCAAAACATACATACACATACTATTCATGCAACAATTTTCTGCAAAGAAAAGATCACATCATCATAATGAGACCCAACCCAAACCAAACCAAATCAAATCGAATGCAACAGAACAAAATCACATCATTACTCAAAACAATACTGTCACAGAACATTCCTGAAAATCAAAGCTTAATTAAGCACACGGTACACATCAAACACATTCCTGCAGCATAACATAACAAAACAAATGATTTGCAATGCCCGAAACATAATTCAAAATTTTAGTTACACCAAATAATAATAAACTTTCAATTTAGCAGAGACATACATAGCACACATTATTCCTGAAAAGCAAAGCTTAATTAAGCATGTCAGTGAAACAATAAAAATTTAGCATACCTGTGTGAGTTGTGAAACTGTTTCATTCGTCCAAATTTTAGCACACACAATGTTCACATACTTACAGGTTTCTTTTTCTTAATTTTTCTTTTTACCACAAAATTCCAGTGCAATTTTCCAAAATCTGGTAACACACATATAGCTGATCCATCAACATCCACGTCGTACTGGTCCATATTAGAGGCACATTAAACCTAATTAGGTGAAGATACTGGCAAGGTTGGTAGTAGCTCCTGAAACTTTTACTTAAATGAGTCATTTTGAAACATTTTCCCCCAAAATTATGCATTGCGTAACTGGATAAACCAAACATGGAAACGGTGAAGCTAAATTATCATCATTATGATTACCACTATGCGTGCCGCGAGTGTACAATGCACAAATATGAATTTTCAATATATATATTCTTGACTTCTTTCGTTTTATTATTTTATTATTCCAAACAAATGCACCACACTTTTTTTATGCACACGCAAGTTTTAACACGCAACACGCGAACTTTGAAATATTTGCTGCACTTTCGAGCCGTTAACACTTACAGGATGACGCAACCAATAAATGCAATGTTACATAGACCAGCTAACACACGCAACTATATTATCAAAGTTACAAATATCGCCCAATTTTTCACAATTCACAAAAATATATACTTTAAGATGACCAGCACGAATAATTTACCATAGTAACAGAATTAAGTAGAACTGAAGCCAAAGTAAGGGGAAAATGGAGCCAGGAGTTTTAGCGTCACGCCGACAGACAATGGAAAAAATATAAAAATGAACTTAAAATTGGAATTTAGACACGGGACTTTCAGAAAACAATGCAACAAGAATTTAGAATACAGAAACCACAAATTATACCACCGAAACCCTTACCCTTAAGCCAAGAAACAGATTTACATTTTTAACGACCACGTGGAGGACCAAAACCGTTACATTTTACAGAAGAAAAAAAAAATTTGCACTTAAAAATCTCAGAAAAATTAAATTATGCCCGGCCCTCCACCAATATGTCGCAGCCTCCAAACAAACACACTCAAGGGGCAGAGCACTCGCTAGAGAGGTAACCGGTAGTTAAATTATTGTAATAATTTGAATATGGCGAGGCTACGACTAGGGACGCAGCTAAAGTGAAAGTGCAGAAATATTATTACAAACTGGCAAAGGGACACTTACATGGCTCAAAATAGGTGGAAGGAGCTTTACACTATCATGAATAAGACGATAAAGATTTGGATGGCACCATGTTTATTAAATAAAACTTATTACATACCACAACTTAGTTCCATGCCTGTCGGGCGAGGACGCCATGCATTCCTGCACGGAGAGGGCGAATGCAGGTCTGGTCTGGTTGACTGCTACGCACTGACTCTCTGCCCCAAGCACGCCACAAAAAGCGTGGGGGACGCCAACTAACCTACCCCCACCTAAACTGCTAATCCCCACCTAAACGTCAATCGCCATCTCGAATCCAGGTGACCAAAGAGACGTATGCGCATACGTCACAATATTTGCTTTTAATTCATTTTAAGTGCTTACACAGAGTAATGAATGTTTATTCTTGCGATGAGTTTATAAAGCTTGATGTATTCACCAGCACTGATTATAACGACTATTTTTCCTTAACATTACATCTATGTTTTGCATGTCACTTCCGGATATCGAACATGTTGCGATTCTTTTTTTATTGCTCTTTTCCATGGATATGCTGCATTGTTGCGTTTGTATAGGTTGTGTTGAGAAAGCACCTCTCAATTATGTGATTCATCTTTAGATTCATCAATAGAAGATAAGCAAACAGTTGTAAATCATTTTGAAGCCCGTCTTCACAAGTATACCATGTGGTCCAACCGCGCCGTAATTGATGTGTGCAGACAACCCTTCGTGCGTCAAAAGAGCTGCAGATCTCAATGCAGAAATTCCTGTTCGCGCAGAGTGGTGGTTGTACTCCAAGATCGTTCATTGTTCATGCCTCACGTCTTCCAAGAAAGGCAGTTAAAGACTTCAATGATACAGTCTGACTCATTATGTAAACTTACATTCACATTAAGATTTAGATTACGTTACCTTCTGTGAGTTCACTGGTTGGAAAAATTGAGTATTTATTTATGGACGCTTTTTAATTACTGTGGTCCTTAGCGTCCCATTCTATATTGGGCGTAAAACACAGGACATTTTGCTCAGAGGCCTCTTTATCTGGCTTGAGGTTCTTTTACGTGCCGTAAATCTACGACACGGGACCACCGGCTTTACTTCCCTTCCGAAGGAAGCCATGCTAAGGATTTTACGCCCGAAAAAAAATCCTACGCCCTCCCCCGGGTTTGAACCCGCCACCTCGGGAACTAGGGGCCAGCATGGTAACCGCTGCACCACAGAGGACGACAAGAGTTCACTGGCAAGTTCACATGTCAAAGAAAGTATAATTTCGTTACAGGTGTAAATAAACATTAATTTTTATAGGTATAGAACATATTAAGATAAATAAATAAATAAATATAGGTAAAAATGAAAGGAAGCATGTGCGATATCGTATGTACAGTTAAAGAAAGAATAAAATTTACAAATATTTCCCTTCACCTACAGAGCTTACATATGTACATATAAACACAGGTTTGCCAGATATGAATAAAATACTTAGTTTTATATTATTACTGGAATTTACCTGATTTCTAAAGCCCCTCGAAGGCGTGACAGTTTAGAAGCCGTTTACTTTACCTGTTTCGTTATTGAGCTACCCGATGTCGTTATCTCGTAGCTCGTTCTGTTGTTTCGTGCGCCAACTGCTATAGTGGTATAGCTATGAGATCTTTCTCCCAGGATATGCATGGGCGGGTGCGAAAGGTAACACCAGTTTGAACTGACTGAGAAATTTAATGTGATCTAATACTTGAGCTATTGAAGCGAGTTGCTGAACATTTGAAGATAAAGAATGATACTAATTATAATCGTAGTGCTCGAAACTATAACAATTGAATTATTATACCTGCTGACTTCTGCAGTATCAATTTTACGGTTTGAAATAAATTTTCCGCAATAAAAGAAACTAGCAGCATAACTTACTGTGAGTCGTTAGGATGCTTACCGGAAAAATCCTTCACGGCTACCGCTAAATCTTACTCACACAAGCGTGATCTTAGGCGCTGCGAACTGCCGATCAACGTAAAAGACTGTAAGCCCCTAAGGCTGTACACGAAGAAAAGAAAAGTAAGACGCCAATTTCAGCAATTCACACTCTTTTATTCCTTAAGCTCCGCCTACATAATACTCCTCTACCAACATCCCTTCATATGCGCTTCAATACTAAAAACTCTTAACATGTGCGTCTGTTACCTTATTGCTATGGTGTACCTGCGTGAATCTCAGAATTGCCTTTCATTTTTATTTTGCAGAATTTCTGCCTAAGTGACTGTTCAAGCGTACTAAATCTCCTGCTTAACTGCATTCCAAGAACTTTTATACTAACGCGTTCGCTAATTTGCCTGTTGCTAATGACCTTGATTAACATGACTCGCTAATTACCCTTTTCTTTTGACAAATCTTTCAACTCAAGCTTATTATACTATATATTGGTTTAATGCAAAGAAATTATTCGTTGTAATTATTTCTGTAGCCGTCATTTCTTTGCTTCATTACACATCTTCCCGTGAATAATTACCTTATCAACCTTGTGCGGCTTATCATTGTTCTATAAAATTTTCAATATTATATCAGTATTATTGATTTATATCCATCTTTGTCAATTTAATATTCAATATCTGCAATACATGAAATATACATATACACATTTAATACCTTAGATTAATTACAAAGTAGGCGTGATATGTCAGATGATTTGTCATTAAAACGGTAGAACACTTTTTAGTGATCTATTCACGTGTTATCATCGGTTCTCAGTCAAATAATCTTCTGCATAATTAAATAACTTAAAGCAAAGGTACACTTCAATAGCAGTTTTGAAAGCATTGAAGTTGTCAGTTTTTTTTCCTTAATTTCTGTGGAAGGAGCATTAAACATTTTAATGGTTTCTAAATGCACACCTTTATGGAAGCAAGAAAGCTTTGAATTGAGACAGTGAGTTTGCCTTCGCCTAGTGTTCATCTCGTGAATTTCCATGTTTGCTACGAATATGGCTCAATTGTATACATAGCGTTTTAAGATAGAGAATTTATACATGCAAAGTAGGGTTAATATCTTCAATCTTCTAAATACTACTTTGTACGAGTGTGTACCATATGAACTTTATTTTGCGTAAGGAATGAACGTTTACGTTCTACTGAATTTTCCCAGAATAATACACCGTATTCCATGATGAGAGTTGCACAATTATACTAACCTAAGTGTATCCATTCATCTTACATTTACCAGTGTTCGAATGGAATAACAGGCAGGGCTAAGCTTGGGCATGATATTGTAACGCAGAAGCTATGGCTCAAGGTTATCGAGAGGTCGGCGCCGGGCAGTAGGAGATAAACAAAAATAAGTAGCACTCGCCAGCGTAAACACCGGAACCGCTATCCGCAGATAACCAGAATTTTCTGGAAGTTTTCCCCCCGCCTCCAGAACGTGTGCCCAGAGATTTCTAGAGTGTAATAGCGAGTGCGTTTCTTGTGCGGCGAAAAGTGGTGTTCTCCTAGCTAGTTTGTGACGACTGCCGTGACGTGTAGGGGTACTGCTACTGCAGGAGAGACTGGAGACGTCTTGTGTTCGACTCCCTGCGAGTGAAGCGAACCATCCGAAGAAGAGGGGCTTATTAATAACTAAAACCTCAAACTCTGAAAGTACAAAATTTACGAGCAGATCCATGGTATCGCAGAGGGCGGATCCCATGGAGGAGTCGACATCAAAACCATTCATCCTGGCTCATCTACGGGAACCATCATAGATCCTACCATCAAATGGGAAACAGGCGAGGGCCAGCTGGCAGTTCACAAAGAAACGTGTGCAATTTAAGGGCCAACAGTACCCTAATTCTGCAATAAATATCATCTTGCCTCAATTATTGTTGGCTTACTATGTGGAGCAGGGGGTACTATCCAATGTTTTTTGTATCATTTTGCAGAAAACATAAACTAAAGAATTCGTTCATTAAAGCAGTGGCCCTCAGTGTTCTTTATTTTTTCTGACGATCGGAGGGGACTCGGCACTGATCCATTGAGAATATTGCACCTATGCCCCACAAAGAGGTGTCCCGGGAAGGAGGAGGAGGTAGGAGGAGACACGGGCAGCCGAAACCTGGAGTGACGGACAGCAATGACAGGGTGCCTACAGTTGCCAGATTGAGACGCCCCGACAGCGGCCACCCCCACCCCACACAGAAGGTCCAACACCCTGCTCCGAAGGAACGTTCCGTATACCCCGGCAACCAGCCGAAAGCCGAGGTACGGAAAAACTTCCACAGAGACCATTCTTTTTCCTTGCCACGCCGCACCGAAACATCATCGCCAACTCTGAAACATACCTAACGGAGTGAACAATGGAATGATAACTGGAACTAATTAATTATTTGAGTTTTATTTATGGACGCTCTTTAACTGCTGTGGCCCTTAGCGTCCCATTCTATATTGGGCGTGAAGGACCGGTAATTTTGCTCAGAGGGTTCTTTATCAAGCTTGAGGCTCTTTTGTGTGCCGTAAATCTACGACACGGGACCACCAGCTTTACTTCCCTTCCAAAGGAAGTCATGCTAAGATTTTCACGTCCGAAAAAACCATCGCCCTCCGCCGGGTTTGAACCCGCGACTTCGGGAACTAGAGGCTAGCATGGTAACTACTACACCACAGAGGACGACAATAACTGGAAAGAAATGGAGGGACAGGAAACTCTGTGGTTGAAAGAAACAACTCCAGCATTTGCCTGACGACCCGGGAAAGCCCATGGGTCACAGTAGTTGATCACCGGGAAGCAAATCCGGGACCTCCCGAATGGGAGTCGCACACGTTACCACGGCGCCACCTCACTCGGTGACCCTCAGTGTTACTAAAGGATCTCAAATTTTATTAAAAAATCATGTGTAGTGTATTTAGCTAATTTCTTCTTATATACAAACTTTATACTTTGCTTTAGATAAGAGTTATTCTCATATTTGCTGACTATAAATTATTTTCAGATAGTGTTTTACCTATATACTCTACGTGATTAAAAGTATCCGGACACCTGGCTGAAAATGACGTACAAGCTCGTGGCGCCCTCCATTGGTAATGCTGGAAGTCAATATGATGTTGGCCCACCCTTAGCCTTGATGACAGCGTTCACTCTCGCAGGCATACTTTCAATCAGGTGCTGGAAGTTTTCTTGGGGAATGGCAGCCCATTCTTCACGGAGTGCGGAACTGAGGAGAGGTATCGATGTAGGTCGGTGAGGCCTGGCACGAAGTCGGCGTTCCAAAACATCCCAAAGGTGTTCTATAGGATTCAAGCCAGGACTCTGTGCAGGCCAGTCCAATACAGGGATGTTATTGTCATATAACCACTCCGCCACAGCCCGTGCAGTATGAACAGGTGCTCGATCGTGTTGAAAGATGCAATCGCCATCCCCGAATTGCTCTTCAACAGTGGGAAGCAAGAAGGTGCTTAAACTATCAATGTAGGTCTGCGATGTGATCGTGCCACGCAAAACAACAAGGGGTGCAAGCCCCCTCTAGGAAAAACACGACCACACCATAACACCACCACCACCTCCGAATTTCGCTGTTGGCACTACACACGCTGGCAGATGACGTTCACCGGGCATTCGCCATACCCACACCCTGCCATCGGATCGCCACATTGTGTACCGTGATTCGTCACTCCACACAACGTTTTGCCACTGTTCAATCGTGTAATGTTGACGCTCCTTACACCAAGCGAGGCGTCGTTTGGCATTTTCCTGCGTGATGTGTGGCTTATGAGCAGCCACTCGACCATGGAATCCAAGATTTCTCACCTCACGCCTAACTGTCATAGTACTTGGAGTGGATCCTGATGCAGTTTGGAATTCCTGTGTGATGATCTGGATAGATGTCTGCCTATTATCTTTATGACCCTCTTCAAATGTCGGCAGTCTGTCAGTCAACAGACGAGGTCAGCCTGTACGCTTTTGTGCTGTACATGTCCCTTCACGTTTCTACTTCACTATCACATCAGAAACAGTGAACCTAGGGATGTTTAGGAGTGTGGAAATCTCACATACAGACTTCAGACACAAGTGGCACCCAATCACCTGACCACGTTCGAAGTCCATGAGTTCCACGGAGCGTCCCATTTTGCTGTTTCACGATGTCTAATGATTACTGAGGTGGCGGATAATGAATATTAGGCAGTAGGTGGCAGCACAATGCACCTAAGATGAAAAAGGTATGTTTGTGGGGTGTCTGGATACTTTTAATCATATAGTGTATATATATATATACTTGCGGCATTGTTGACAGTTATTTGTATTGCTTACAATTGCAGATATGAACTTCTATTCTTTTATTGTTAAGTATGTTTTGTTAATGGCGGCCACTAGTTGAACATAAATTTGCTAATAAATTATATAACATACCTTATACCTTTATTGAGTATTTCTGTTTAAACTTAATAACATTTATCATTGGAAAAGCAACATTTATGCTGAATATAAGTCAACCTGATAAACTAAGGCTTTAAGTATCTGCTGTTAATTTCATCATGATAACCGTCTGGGCAAAGCAATAAGAAATTTATTCCCGGAAAGAACTGAATAACTGCTAATAAATTTATATTAAAGGAAAAGAATGTAATAAAGGGCATCACGGAGAAGAGTTTTTTTCTTTTTTAGAGAAACTGCGCATCATAGCTTACGGCTGTTTTTCAATCGTACATATTCTCCATGCTAAAAATTCTTCTTCATCGTTATTAGATTTCTTATACCATTCTGCTCGCAAAAAAAAACAATACTGTGCTGTTTGCTTTCAAAAACAGTTTAAGTAGTAGGATTTCTTTTCTCGTGTGCTTTATAATTAAAGTTTAAGTACTTAAAAGAATATCGGCGTCTAGCGTTAGGTACGCTTGAAAGAAGCTTATAGTAAAGACCCTGCCGTTGTGTTTGTGTAATGGGATACTGAGGAAAACATCTGTTATTCACATGACTTTCTCTACTCCTACCATTTTTAATCGATATAAAAACTTCTCTTACAAAACCTTACTTTTTTCTCTCTACTTCATTTTAATCGCGATAAATCTTAGCAGAAATAAACTACACTACATATTTCGTTATTAATGCAAAGGGAATAGCGATAGCCAAATGTTTAAGAACTGGACGCTATATGCTGGCCTTAAAATTCCATACTCTTTCCAATGAAACCGCGAGAAAGAACTTGTCGACAGGACCTTAAAGGAATGGCATTGAACAATTCGAACCAAGGATGAAGGATATCTCGGATATGGCTTATGCCACAAAAAAGTTATTTGAAATACCTACATTTGGTGTTTTAAATAGATCTACATTTTTTGCGTAGTACGTTTCGACTATCACTTAACCTTAACAGATTATTAAAAATTGCATCCGAATGAAGAGGACTTCAAATGCTATTTCCAGAAAATTTAAGATACACATTTTATATGTCATGTAATTTTAATATATATTATTTTAATCAAAATCGATAGAGCCGATTTAGAGCAAATCAAAGATTTCGAAAAATGTTCCATGTAAAGGGTAGTCGGGGGTGGGATGATTTTATTGAAAATCTTCGTGTCGCATCCTTGGAAGATACTGAACATAAACCAGCGCGCGCATGCACACACGCATACACACAGACAAGGACCTTTTCGAATTGTTTTATTCAGGGAAGCTCTAAGAATGTATTTCTGGTGGAATCTCTGTACTTTTGGCTGGAATGCAATACCTTCTCTATTTACAATATACGTGGTAGAGAAAAATGTATACCTTAGAAAGCTCCCGGGGATGTAACCAGAATTACCTAAATTTCAAAACATAGCTCAATGATGATCGTTACTATTCAAACTGTTTGAATGGCGTTCCAACGGTAGTGCAGATCATAGTTGGCATAAACAATATGATTATTACCATTGCGCTCGTTGCGTTAACCTCAGTGCCTCAAACATCAGTGTCCATGTCTTCACGCAGGAACACGACTTCGTACCCGAGAGTAGGCTGTTATTGTATTTCCTGGTCTCAAAAGGAATTAGTCATAAGCAGTATAATTAAAATGTTACAAGCGTATGCTCTCCACGTTTAGTTGATATGTCTGCAATAAATGCAAGCAGCGATTGGCTAAGCAATAAATTCCACTGCAGCGAATCTTTTTCAAATTGCTTCGAGCTTTACTCAAAAAGCAGCAATAAATTGCGCAGTGCACTTCCTGTTTGCTGTGTTCTGCATTCAGAGTAAGCAACAGGAATCCTGTCAACATTCTCAGCCGAACTAGCATACTTATCCACAAACTTTAACGAGACAAGTAATAGGGACCTGCGCTCTCAAATCTGAGATCATTCAGCAATGAGCCAGAGTGAACAAGGTTTGCGCGGTAGAGTTAGCATTACACGGCCGCTAGATTAGCGAAATGTATAGCACTGAAAGGGTTAAAGATTATGTGCGCATTTAAATTTGCCATTACAAAATTAATAATACCGTTGCACCAAATTAATGATATGTTACATAATGTTATAAACGCCAAAATCCGAGCGGGATGGCTCAGGCGGTTACGCCTGTGGCCCGCATTTGGAAGGTCCCGGTATCGATCCCCGGCGACCGCCCACTCTGGTCCATGGGTTCTTTTGTGGTTTCCCCGGGTCGCCAGGCGAATGCTGGAGTGGTTCTTCTTCTGCCACGACTCTCCTTCCTCTTATTTCCTGTACCCATCATCTTGCTTGTCATCTGTTTCAGGGTTATAGGACCATGCGACGAAGTTCGGCGCATTGCGGCTGGGCGGTGGCTTGCGTTTTGTAAAGGTTTCTTTCCTGGCGTCGCTGCGGTACCGCTCAGTTAGGTCTCTCCTCAGTTGGGGCTCCGTTCCTGGGGACTCTGGAGGTTGGTGGCTTGTGGGCAGGGACCGTGCGGCGGCGGATACGTTTGATCTGGAATCGTCCATGCTTGCGCCCGTCGGCATCCGGATCTGGTCGCCCTTTGGATCTCTCCCCTCATCTTTCCCTCCCAGGGGTTACGTTAGAAGCACAATGGGCCGACTGGCCTGCGTGCGGTGCTCTGCCCCGATTCCAGGGGCCTTCCGTGATACGTACCTTTCCCTTTACTTGAACTCTGAACTGTAGCACTTATGTACAATGACTTACGCATACTGAACATCTAGTTCGTATATTTCAACCCGTAACAAGTTTGTGCACTTTGTGGCGATATTTCCGCCTAATTACACTTACACAAAAAGGAACTCTGTAATAATTATAATTTAGGAATTATTGATAATTAATTTACATGCAATTTGATAATTTTCCATGATTTTACAGCAATCATATTCAAATCTGCATCATTCGAAAGCCCTTCTGAAGCTGTAAATATGTTCTAAGTTTCAATAATATTGTTAAATAAATAAAGGCGTAATTGCCTAAGAAAAACTGCAAGATTTAGGCAAAAGAAGAGTAGCTTCATTTCTGACTGTCCATTATGTTTTCCGAGCGTGTGGCCATAAAAATCGAAAGCTTCTTTTGTACTTCGTGGAGATGAGGCAAGTTTAAAAGTAAACAGACGCTATGAGGCAACGAGCTTTTCTTACAGTTAGGCTTTGAATTTTCAACTAGGAAACCAATAAACGTAGAGAATAAGTGTGAGAACCAATGAAAACATAGGAAGACGCAGTGACATTTCCAAATTTTGAATGCTAGCAGTGATTGATATATGTGAACGCGAGCGTGGAATTGGACAGTTTGTCATGATTCTTCGTTAAGGTAACACGTAGCACTACGGGTCAGGAAAGGACGCTAAGTTCCGAAATTTGCTAAGTGCCGCGCAATTATGCAATTATAAAGTGATGTAGGTGAAATATTTATATAATGTGCTAACGGTACTCTTCGATATAATTATATCCAAGTTCATAAAGGAGTTAATGTTAGTCAAGTGACTATCTCAAGTTCGCACGAATCTAAAGTACGGTGATAGAGTACCGAAGTATTAAATAACTAGCCGGAGCAAACTTTAGTGTTTCAAGAGACAATAGTACGAAGACAGTGCTAAAAAAATCACACGTGTTAGGGAATACCAATGAATCTTGCAGGATTTTTAGCATAAAGAGTGAGAAAAGTGAAAACAATGTTTCTTTCAAGACAATATCCGGGGGTCACCACTCCCACAATCTTGCCCTCACAACTGTCGGGAATTTCAGGCCAATTCGCCGACAGTTCACCCTGAGATGCGACGAGAAGTGCTTCCTGACTGATATCGGCGATTTTGAGTCGTGAAGATTACCCATACCACGACACAGAGACAAGAACGACGCAGGTAAGACTACAACAGCGAAGTAGCGGGCAAAACACTACAACTTTCCAGGACCAAGTGCACTCTGTACAGGTTAGGTACTCGTTACGTCACAAGCAAATAGTTATGGTTTAACCCTTCTTGTGAACAGTAAACACACTATGGTTCTATAGAGTACATAATATGAATATATGAATGAAGAACAATGTAACTAAACTCTGAAACAGAAATCATGACTTTATGTTGTATTAACGGAACATTTTGAAGCACACGCTATATAAGTACAACTTAGAGTTCAATGTTTTACATATGGATGTTTCAGTTTTTATAACTGTGGAGTTGTAATAGCATATGATTTTTATTCCTTTAGATATAGTTTAAGAAGTATAAGATAAGCGAAATGTTTATTCTAATGCAGTAAAAACCATATTGCTTTATTTCTTCATTTAATCATTATGATTAAGCTTTCTTACTTAGAACATTTATTTTCAGGGGATCGGCCCTAGGACCTGCGGAATGTTGGCCACAGACGTAACCGCCTGAGCCATTCCGCTCGTTCAGAGTTCAAGTATGTTTCCTTCCGTGATTTGTGAAGAAATACCCTTTTTAATTTCTCTACCAATTACCTATGGTAACTAGAGGAAGTATGTATTCTGCCCAAATATTCGATACCGAGATTTTAGCGGAAATACACGTTTAAGATTCCCTGAATAGAAACAAAAGCAGTTTACGAAAAGGTCCGTGCGCGCGTCAATGCATAAAAATGAAAAGTCGGTTAAATACTACACTTCATATTTAAATTCAGCGTTTTCCAAGGATGAAACATGAAGATTTTTAAGAAAATCATCCCTCCCCAAACTAACCTTTATATGCCAAAATTTTTCGTTATTTTTTATTTTCTCAAAACTTCCTCCTACGATTTTGGTTAAAATACAATATATTCACAATATTTGAATAAAAAAATTATAACTTGAATTTTCTGGGAAGCGTCGGTGAAGACCTTTTCATTCTGAATTGCTTTTGTAAACTTGGTAAACAGGAAAGGATAGACAGATTCTTACTACACAAAAATATAGGCCTCTGAATAGTTTTCTTTGTGGCGTTAACCATTTCCAGGATATTCGTTATTACTGGTTTGAACTTTCAAATGGTAGGTCGCTAGCTTTTTTTCTCGTGGTCATGCAAAGAGCATGGAATTTCAAAATCGTCACATAATGAATGCGCTTTTTTAAATTCTGGCCATAGTTTAATCTATGTATTCTTCTTACACCTACAACGAAAGGTATAAATGTGTAATGAAATTTTATATCGATTAACAAGAAGTAGATATATGAATGCCTAAGCTTTTGTATGAATAGTTTGTAGAAGAATGAGTAGAGAATGTCATGTGAATGCAACCCAGATTTCTACTTAAAAGCAATTACATTTTAGGGAGTATCTTTAAGACTGTACTGTATTCGATGTAATAATAACTATTATTATTATTATTATTATTATTGCAATCGTTATTAGTATTACAATACAATAGTTATTTTTATATTTATTGTGATTGTTATTGTAGTTATTATAATATTATGATGGTGATAATTATAGGTTGTATGTAGGTATTTATTTTTTTCTTGTAGAGCTCGCAAGCCATAAGATAAATCGTGTTAGGTTACAACTGAAAATTAATTGCACGTAAATCATATGGGCACAGTTTAATTAAATTTTTTTAAGATTACTTTTAAAATACTTAAAATTAGTTGTAAATTTAACATTAACAGGAAAGGAATTGAACAATTTCAAACGAAAGACCACAGGAGATTATTAAATTTCGTCGAATGATGCATGGGAATGCTAAAATCATGACTCGTAGAGATATAGTACGTATGGAAATCAGCATTTCCAAGAAAGTAATCTCTGTTGATCATCATGATGGTTATTCTAATATTGTTATTATAGTCATTATTCTAGTTATGACAATTATTGCTATAACAGTAACTCGTTTTTCTGCTCTCAAATATGATAAGGGCATGGTATAAATTGTTTCTCAAACACCGCAGCAGTGATTTGTTAAGACGCCTAATGTATACTGTCGTTATGAAGTACTGGCAGTCAGTCACACACATCCCATGTCGACCATGAAAAGTACATTTTGGCACGACCTACAAACATGATGACCAACTTCTACCAAGGTTATTCATGACCACAATTTGTCTCCCAACCTTATTTCTCACGAGAATGAGGGAGTTGGTCTTGGCTCATCATGATGTAATCGGTTACCTCAGCGGCGTGCAGTAGCTCTTCATTCTGCATGATCCTTTCAAGCGGTGTCTATCCGGCTTATAAACCTGTAAGAAACTGAGTTATGGAGGACTCATGGTGCAGTTACCACTGTAAAAATCTGTCCAAGCGTAGTTTTAATTTTTCTCTGATAGCGCTAGCTTCTCGCTAAACTACACTATGTAGGTATAGGTTATTCAACGGAGGGGAACATCTCGCGCACTGCGGGGACGCGCGGAGGTCCCTAACATTTCCAAGCTCGAAGACCCGTCCCACTACTGCAGATGCAGAGGGAGAGAGCGAGCGATGAACGACCCATCAACCCTCTAGAGTCCACGTAGAATACTCTTTCTCTTGAGCATGCATCCGCTTCGTCTCTCCGGCACAGCCATACGCCACAAAACCTATCAGCACACCTGAAAGATGAGAAGGAAACGGATTGAAAGGGAGATAATGGAAAGGAAGCCGTGGCAGAGAAGAAACCTCCCCAGCATTCGCCTGGACCCGGGGAAACCTTGATAAACCAATGGCTCAGTGTGTGGGGTCGACCGGGACTTCCTGAATGCAAGTAGCAAACGTTACCGCGGTGCCACCCCCGCTCGGCAACTACACCATGCAAACGTGGAATGTTAGTAACCTGTGTATTGTATGGCTTGCAATGCTCCTTTCAGAAACAGACTAGAAGAAAGCCTATAGAAACATGAGATTAAATATTTTCTCTACCCTTAATATCACGTTCTAGAGCAATGGTTCCCAGACGTTCACAGCTGGTGCATCGTTTTTGAGCTCTACAATTACCATATTTTATATACCGTTTTCTAACATTTCCCCCATTAACACGTATAATCGATAGCAACATAAAATAAATGGGAATAGTTCAAAATTTACAATATTACGGAAACTAATTTATAAAACTTGCAAAAATGATATATAAGAACATTTTTCACTATTATGCAGGCATATTTTCTTTCTTTACGCGTTTCAATATGTATATTTATTGGATTATTCACATATCAAAACGTAATAATGTAAGAAAAAATAATAGTAAAACTCTCGTTTTAACACTAGGAATAAATATAACCGTTGTATTGCAGCCTTTAATTCTAATGCAATTAATAGAAATTCTAATATTATTATAATATTCATCTATTCTTATAATTTTAATAATATGATTATCTGTTGTTCAATATATCAACAAATATAAAATCAGACTTTTTTTTTCCAGTGGAGGAGAAAATGATTTAATCACTAACCCCAGCCCCGATGGGAGTCGGAACTGGAGTTTGGGACTCACCAATGAATTGGCATACCCACTAAAAACTCTTCCACCGGAGTAAGAAAGGAGAAGGTTTGCAGCGGTACCGCCTAAAGCACCCGCGCATTCCAAGGTGACGGTGTGACTGGGTCGCAGTGCGGTCACCAGGGGAGTAAGGAATTATTGCCGTGAGACAGACTTGACCAGGGCCCAGGCTGCCCCCGCAGCGAAGTTATGGTGAGAATAGTTGGGATTCCAGGTGATATTATGAAGGATTAGTGGCGCTTGGATTTTCGATAGGAGTTATGTGGTAAGGTAGAGGATTGAGAGGAGTGTGGCATCACGTGTGTTTCCAGGAAGTTAAGGATTAAGGTGTAGCCTTCCTGAAGGTGGTTGAAATGGTCATGAAGTCCTTTGAAGTTCTGGTTGATGGCATTGTTTGTGGTTGTTTGGAGTTCTCGAATCCCGCGACTGAGGCCCCAAGTGCACTCAGTCGCATTGGTCGGTCGTCGCTGCCGTCGGTTGAAGTTTCGACGAGGTGGCACTCGATGCGTCCCAGCTTGCGCTGGGCAGACGCGAGCAACCCGTCGTCGTGATGTAGGCCGGTGATTCTATTGGAGAGTGCACTGATAACCCTGGCTGAGGTTCGCTGTTTGGTCTCCACAGCCGAGAGATGTGTGAAGGTTGCACGGCGTAGCTTAACCAGTTGTGTAGAAAGGTCCTTTATTCCTGCCTGTATGGCTGACAGGAGGCCTTGAAGCTCGTGGAGTTCTGTTCCTGTGATGCCACTGGTCGTGACCTGAGCCCTTCTTGAGGGTTGCGTCTGGTTACTGTCGATCGTAGCTGGTGTCGTCGTAGGTTTTGCTTGCTGTTTTCTGCTCCGGAGATACAGGGAGCATTGCGCCTGTCCTGTAAAATGTGTGTTCCCGGAGCAGGTGGCGCAGAAGTGGCGTCGTCGTCGAAGGTCGTGCTGGGCGCAGGCTGCCGTGAGGGAACCTGACCCATAGTAGTGGCATCTGGGCGCAGCGCAGCAGGCCTCCACTGAGTGTCCGAAGGCACAGCAGCGGCGGCAGGGCACCGGACGTTCTCCGCTGGTGGCCTCAACACGCAGGCTCCTCCCAAGTAGAGCAGGCCTGAGGCTATGGCCACTGCCACGTCCCATGCGGCTCCCAGGTGCAGGCGGACCAGCAAAGTTGGACCTCTAGCAGAAGTGAGGCGTGAGGCCCGTATTGCCGTGCGCCAGTGCTGACGTGCTGCTTCCAGCACAAAGTGCTGTGGAATATCCCTGGACACACCACAGATGACGACGCTGTGACGTCCATCCATCTGTGACTGCGCCGGCGTCGGATGCCGTCCCAGATCCATTGGAGGCGCTGGGCAGGCGGCAGGCAGCGTAGGTGGGCTCGGCTTCTGTACAGAAGCGCTTGCGATGTGGAAACAGTCTTGTCACGAAGAGAGGGCTGTATTCCTGTGAAGCTGACATCTCTCGAAGTCAATCGGACAAGAAGCATTTTATGAATCTATTAACTGAATATACATTTAATTATTCCATATTTCAGTGGACACAATTTTAAATAACCTATAGATAAAACAAGATAAATATTAAATAATATGACAATAATAATAATAATAATAATAATAATAATATATTATGCGTATTAGTAGTAGTATCCCTATAGTTGTGCTAATCTCCTTCCTTCTGTGTAAGTTGCCCATAAGTAGTAATAGTCCCGGATGAGCCAATTGTTTTAACGATAATCCTGCCGCTAGGGGCGCTCGTGTCGCTAGTGTCGCTGCGTGCGACGGCGGCGGCGGTAAGTTTGCAAAGCGCCCTGAGCGGTAGGATTATCGTTAAATCGATTGGCTCATCCGGGACGAGTTGAAAGAATTCAGGAAGTGACGTGGAGTGTTTTGATTGGTTCGTTAATTCGGGTGGAAGATGAAGGAAGGAAGATGGAAGAGTATGGAGGTCGCGTGATGGAGAGGAGCTGGGTGGCGAGGTGTTGTCTGTGCGGAGGTCGGTACTGAAAGAGGGAAAAGATGGGGAGCGAGGGATAAAAAGTGTAACAGAAAGTGACGTGTGAAGTTGTGATTGGTGGGAATAAGAAGTGATGTTATTGGTGGGAAGGAACAAATGAGAGTTGTTGATTGGTAAGAATAAGAGAGATTATGATTGGTGGAAAGAAAAAGGTGTGGGAGTGGGGTATGTTGGAGGTGATGGGAAAGGTAAGTTTTGGTAGCAGCAAGATTTGCAAAAGCCTGTCGTGAACTGATCAGCAATTTTTTGAACGTTGGATGGTAGTTTTCTTGAGTGGATAGAGAGATGGGGCGATATGAGATGCGGTGGCGAAAATGGGAACTAAACAAGGTGGTTGAGACAAGAGGTTTAAGGACGAGGAAATTTGGAGGTTAGTGGTGAACATGGCGGACGCAAGAGGTGGGGCTAAGGAAACGCGGTGGTGAGAATGGGAACTAAAAGAAGATGGCGGTAGCAAGAGCTTAGAAGAGTAGATTTTGAGGTTAAAATAGTGGGAACTAAAAATGGCGGAGGGTCTGCGACAAGGAGATGCGGTGAGAACTAAACAAGATGGCGGACGCAAGAGGTGGGTAAGGAGGTTTGAGGTTACAGTACCAAAACACGAAAGGATATATTCCTACGCCAAGCAGGTCCGAAAAATAATTATGCGTGTGGTACTTACCTGTTACCGGTGTGGATGCGTCACCAAAAGCGCGGCACGCGACGCGAAAAAATAAAAGCAAACTGTTTTTGAAAATGCTTAACCAGCTTTAAGATCAACCAACATCACTACGCACTGATACACCTAGGTTTTTAAAGCGGTACAGACACCCTTTGCAGAGGCGTAATTTAACTATACCAAAAACCTGGTACTGGACCATCGTGATGGTCGCTAGCGTACGTAGGAGCAGGGTTCTCATAGCCGGTCGAAAGCGGTCAAAAACGTGTACGACGTAGGTGTTCGCAGTAGCTGCTGCCGAGTCAACCGTCGAGGTGCGAATGAACGAGATCTGTTCTTGCCGGCAATCTGGTTGGGAGATGAGAGGCGCGGTGGTAAAAATGGGAACTAAATAAGATGGCGGAGGCATGAAGTTGAGGTTAAGGAGCGGTGAGGTGTTGTCTGTGCGGAGGTTGGGGCCTGAAAGAGGGGAAAGATGGCGAACGAGGGATAAAAAGTATAACAGAAAGTGACGTGTGAAGTTGTGATTGGTGAGAATAAGAAGTGATGTTATTGGTGGAAAGGAACAAATGAAAGTTGTTAATTGGTGAGAATAAGAGATATTATGATTGGTGGAAAGAAAAAAGGTGTGGGAGTGGGGTATGTTGGAGGTGATGGAAAAGGTAAGTTTTGCTACCAACAACATTTGCAAAAGCCTATCCAGAACTCATCAGCAATTTTAAATAACTAGTGTTTCGGGGTTTTCTCTGGTTGGTAGACGAATGCAAGCTGTTTCTGCCATACTTATATTATTCGTCTTTTCCTTTTTTTTCGTTTTTTTTTTAAAAAATAACTAGTTTTTTGGGGGTTTTCTGCGGATGGTAAACGAATGCAAGCTCTTTCTGCTTTTTCATAGGTTTTCCCTGGTTGGTAGGCGTTTTCTGTACTGGTTGACGAAGGCGTTGCTAATTTTCGAGGTTTTCTCAGGTTTTTTAGCGGTTGTCCCTGCCCGGTAGGCAAATGATGAAGTTTTACCTTGTCGGCGCACGGATACTAGGCACATACTCGCGCGCACACACACACACAAACGTTGCAGTTGCCATACTTATATTATTCGTCTTTACCTTTTTTTTTCTTTTTGTTTTTTCGTTTTTTTTTTTAAAAATAACTAGTTTTTTTGGGAGTTTTCTGCGGTTGGTAAACGAATGCAAGCTCTTTCTGCTTTTTCATAGGTTTTCCCTGGTTGGTAGGCGTTTTCTGTAGTGGTTGACGAAGCCGTTTCTAATTTTCGAGGTTTTCTCAGGTTTTTTTTTTTTAGTGGTTGTCCCTGTCCGGTAGGCAAATGATAAAGTTTTTCTATAATGTCGTCGTTTTGGCTTGTGGCGCACGGATACTAGGCACATACTCGCGCGCGCACACACACACACAGACACACACACGAACATGTTTCCAAAAATGCTTTTTTTGGATTCAGGAGGTCTCAAAATGTGTATTTCCGGTGAAATCTCGGTATCGAATTTTTGGGTGGAATGCAATACTTCCCCTACTTACTATACGTAGTAGAGAAAGTAAAACAGATAAGTATTGGAAAATTTAAGGAAATAACAAGCAATATCTCGAAAACGGTTCACTCGACAAAAGAAATGTATATGGCATAAGTTGTGTATTTTAACGCGATCTACATTTTTTGTGTAGTAAAATTTTGTCTATCTCTTATGGTTTACCAGTTATGCAAAAGGCGTTCACAATGAAGACATTTTTGGAGACATTCCCAGAAAATTTGAGATATACATTTCATTTCTCATGACATTATCTTAAACATATGATATTTTCATCAAAATCGTTATAGCCCATTTTTTGAGAAAATTAAAATTTTCGAAAAATTTTCCATGTAAAGGGTAGTCTGGAACAGAGTTTTATATACAATTTTACAACATTTCTCATGACATTATCTTAAACATATGATATTTTCATCAAAATCGTTATAGCCATTTTTGAGAAAATTAAAATTTTCGAAAAAATTTTCCATGTAAAAGGGTAGTCTGGAACAGAGTTTTATATACAATTTTACAAGTTGTTTTAAGAAATTGTTAAATTTCGGTACCGAAAAAAAATAAAAGATCCGGTTTTCCAAAAGATTTCGAAAGAACTAAGTTGATGTATCAAAATTTCCTTGTTACAAATTGTGTATTTATTTCTTAAGGAAACCAGGAATACAGATTTTTTATAAATTTTAGCGTGCACCGATCTATATTTTTAACTTTTACGCCTACGTTTCTCGTCACCATTGCTGAAGAGGTTGGTTTTTCTACTCTCTCTACCACGTAAAATAGTAGGTAGAGGAGGTATGCATTGCATCCAAATATTCAATATTGAGATTTCACTGGAAAACTAAATACTTGTTTTGAGGTCCCCTGAATAAAAACATTTTTAGAAAATTCTGTGTATGTGTCAGAGCAGCATAACTCAAAAATGAAAAGTCGGATAAATACTAAACTTGGTATTTAGGTTGAGTACCTTCCAAAGATACGGCACAGAGATTTTCAAGAAAGTCCCTCCAACCCAAACTACCCTTTACATGAACTATTTTCCGAAATGTTTTATTTTCTAAAACTGTCTCTGACGATTTTAATTACAACACCATATATTAAAGACATTTATATGAAAATAAAATGTATATCTTGAATTTTGTGGAAATAGCCTGTGAAGTCCTCTTGATTCGGAAGAAATTTTCTATGATCTTGTATAACTGCTAAGGTTTGAGGAAACACACACAATTTATTTGAAATAACTTTTTTGTGACGTCAGCCATTTCCGAGATATCTGTTATAAATGGTTCGAATTGTACAATGCTTAGCCATTCTTTTTTAACGGCATGTCGCTTTTCAGTTCTTGCCCGCCATGTTGATGGAAAGAATTTAGAATTTTAAGGCCAGTGTATAGCGTCCCTTCGGATGTATAACGGATAATGCAACCATTTCCCGAAAAGTTTATCCGGATTAAAATTAAGTGGATATGAAAATAAACTTTCGTACTCACCTATAAGAGATAGAGGGTAGAGGTCATACGAACGTAACACTTGAGAATTTTTATTCAACAGTTGGTGTTACTCCTTAGAAAGGAAGTATCTGCTGCTTCTATTTAATTCTCACATTTTACATAACACGTATGCACTGCACAACACAAAAAACACTACACACGGCACTCGTAGTTTTAAATATTGCACTGATGCGTTAAAACGCTGCTCGCTTGTCATTTCCCACGCACGGCACTGCGCAAAGAACGTGTGCTGATGTTAAGTGTAAATCGAGCGTGAGAAAGGATGTTCGTCAGCGTTTATGCAGCCTTATTGCCGTTGGTAGCGGTCGCGCAGTGGCGGATCGTGACAGGATGACCGCGTTTTTTTTACAACTTGACAATTTTGTGGCGAAATGAGGCATTTAACTCGACGCGCATGTTGAAAACAGCAGTTGCGATAAGCGAGCTTATAAAAACCCGGTGCCAAGAGCAAACGCCCGTAGTGAGAAACGGGAACGATAGCGGATTTTTCTACAAAATCGTTCTATTTGACGAAAAATAGTTTAAAATAAAAACAAAATAGCAGCAGCACTTTGCAGGGAAAGAGCGATCGGTGCATTCGGACGATAAGATGGAGCTGCAATCCGGGGGAAGTCGCGATGGCACCTTGCAGCCTACGTTCGAAATTATAGGACACAAGCAGAGAAGGCTGCCAAAGCTTTTTTCCGGCTTTACAGAGTCTCAAATTACCGTAAACCCGGTCCCCAGAGATGTTAACCCTGAGCAATGGGTATCGCATTTGTTTAACGATATTCTAAACTTTGCGAAAGAGAACCTGTTAGAAAACGAACCCGGATATTTAGGCATATCCATAACAGACGAAAAGGAGACGTCCAAAGCCTTCAACATGAGCGTTAGGCGCGTAGACCAATTGAATGCGGATGTCATTGTTGGAAGCATCGAAAAAGTAATGCAAAGTAACCAACAATTCTTGCTAAGCGGGCCTCTTCACGTGACGTTTGTGTGGACCAAGGAGGTCTCGGGTTCGTGCCACCAACCTTGCGATGCCTGTAGGGATAATAAAGGCATTGTCGAATTAGCCAACAAAGACAACTTGTGTTTAGCAAGAGCCATTGTTGTAGTCAAAGCCAAAGTGGATCGCGACGTCAACTATAGAACGATGACGCGCTCCGACTATCTGCAAAAATCGAAGGCCGTAGCCTTGTGCGCGAGCATCGGTCAAGGCCACGACAGCTGCACGATAGATGACGTCAGACGCTTTGACGCTGCGTTGAAGGGCTACGCTGTGACGGTGTTTGGCGATCATACGGGGAAGCACGTGCTGTACGCGTCGGATAAGAAATGCGATAAATACATCGACGTCATGCTCCACGCCGGGCACTTTAACGCTATCGTGAACCTTCACAAGTGCTTTAAATGCAAATGGTATTGCCGCCGGTGTCATCATCCCTCGGCACACAAAAAAGAATTTCACAGGTGCGACGCCAGGTGTGCTAAATGCCATCAGCAGTGCGATGCGCGATTTGACGCTCACATACGCTGCGCCGGGTGCAACAGAGATTTTAAGGGACCGGCATGCTTTGCAAACCACGCAAAGAAAGGCGTTTTTTACCCAAAGGCGCTGTCGGTGTGCGATGTAGAAAAGGTGTGCACGTCTTGCAATAAGCTCGTGAATGCGAGGTACAGAAAAACCGCGCACGAGTGCGGGGAAAAGTACTGCTATCATTGCAAGACACACGTGAATTCTAGCCACATGTGCTATATGCAGCCGTATGCCGCAAAGAACAAAAGAAAGCGGTACGTGTTTATGTTTATCGACTTCGAATGCACGCAAAACATTCCATATACCGGCAAAAAGGACACATACGAGCATGTACCTAACTTGTGCGTGTTGTACCAAGCCTGCCCGCACTGCATCACCAAACCTATCCACCAATTTACCGCCGATAGCAGCAGCAGCGATGACGAGGACTCAAAGTGCACCACGTACTTTAAAATCATTGTTGTGCGCGAAATCTGTGTCCTAGTGCCTCAAACAAAAACTATGAATTTTAATGTGCTTTTTTTTCTCCTAATATTTCTTATATTGTCCATTTATTGTATTCATATGTTAATCTCCTGTAATCAAATAATCCATTATGTTATTCTCAAACTATGTATTTATATGTTAAGCAAATAATACATCATGTTAATCAAAACTATGTATACATATCTTTATCCAATGTACTGTATTCAAAGTATAAATAAGGAAAACAGTCCCGGATGAGCCAATTGCAATAACGATAATCCTACCGCTCAGGGCGCTTTTCAAACTTACCGCCGCCGCCGTCGCCGTCGCACGCAGCGACACTAGCGACACGAGCGCCCCTAGCGGCAGGATTATCGTTAAAACAATTGGCTCATCCGGGACTATTACTACTCCCATATGCTCCCACAATCACCAGTTTAGAAATCACAGGTCTAGAGTTATCTCAGAAAATACCATAAACTAAGTTTAACATCCGATTTCATTGATATACATTAATAAGTTAAATGTATATTTTGTAATTCAATACTACCTCTTTTCCTGCTCTAGGCATCAAGTCCTTTCCTGATTCAGATAATTTCTGTTCAGCCCCTCCTAGTGCACCAGCTTCTGAATATCTCTTGGTTTATGATTCTTAACCATAAACAGATACCTTTCCTCACTTATTCTGTTTGGAAGCTCTACCAACGCTTGTCTGTATTTTGTTGTTCGAGATTCTTTAAGCAACCAGGTTTTGCAACCGTAACTTTCTATTGTTTTGTTTTAAATTGTTTATATACTCTTAATTTTGCACTCGTTGATATTACGTTGCTCTTAAATCATTGTATGCGAAGTATGTTTTCTTTCTCCGAGTATCTCTCTTTTTCATTGAGTTGTGGACCCTAGAAACAAAGAATTTACAGTTTTAAAAACATAATTATTTATAATTAGGTTTTAGAACTGGTTAGATCCGTTAATACACTTTAAAATGTTTTCTTTTTCATATTTATTAATAACCCGTATTATGCCGGCTATTCCTTGAACTATAGGGTAGTTAAATTATATTCGAACCCACTCGCAGCCTCTCTCTATTGCCCGAGACAGAGGGCAGTCGCCGGGGAAATTACGCCAGCAGAGGCGGACTAAAATCCTTACCTTATAATAGATGCTGGAAATGTTGACCTTCTCTCAAAAAGGCAGCATATCTCGTGTAAATATTCTCGCTCACTCTCCAAAGCTCAGCAACAGGAATTCTTGTGATTTCTTGCACAATGTTTTCTCTGAGTTCCTGTAGTGTGCGAGGATTAGAACGATACACTTTGTGTTTTAAAGGACCCCATAAATAAAAATCACAACTCGTTAGGATCAGGAGAACGAGGGGGCCACAAATCAACACTAATTATTCTGTCATCAAATGCCTCTCTTATTGCATGTAATGATTCGGCAGCTGTATGTGCTGTTGCAGAATGACAACTCATTTGTTACAGTATAAGTAATTCTAACCAAACCTACTTTTTGTTTAGCTTTACAGTTAAATAACACTTTTAGGCATAAAATAATTATAAGCTTATTGTTTGGTGGCTCCAGTTTTACTTTCTCTATTACATATACTGACTTGCATAAATGTGGCCCATGCAATTGTTTTATGTTGGTATTGACAAATGTAGCCCACCCTCTAGAAGCGTGACCACCTCTGTTACTTGAGTAACTGAATTGACAGAGTACTATACCTCTCCCAAAATATGACAAATTGCCCAAGGTTAAAATTACAAGCTTACTTGTCTATCTTCTCACTAGTGGAGTGCCGTTAAGGCAATGTTTCAATGAATTTTGGCCCAAAAAGAAATGTATAATAAAAGCGTAGGAGTAATTATACTACTAAAGATTCTCATATAAATGTTGTAAGCTGCCGTCCAGTTTAATGGCACATACAAATAATTCTTCACTCATTCCTCTAGAAGGCCAAATTATATTATATTGGTTAAGCCTTTGTTTGTGTACCATCGTAATGAAACACTTTCATAGAGGTGGTATGGAGCCATTTCACATTGATTATAACATCGTTCATTGGTTCGTTTTTATTTCCCGGACTTGTTTTCCAGGCTAGTCACACAGAAAACTGATGCCAGCTGCTTGGAGACAGAGGTTGCTTACCTGAAGATGGAAACCTTACCACGGTTATGTGTGTGTGTGTGTGTGTGTGTGTGTGGCATAGCCCCAAAACGAAAGGTCAAATAAATACGAAACTTGGAATTTATGTTCAGCATCTTCCAAGCATTCGACACGAGGATTTTCAAGAAAATCTCTCACATTAAACTACTCTACATGGAAACATTTTCTAACTGTTCTATTTTCTCAAAAAACGACTAACAATTTTGTTTAAAATATAACATATTTATGATATTTACATAGTAAATGAACTGTCTATATATATTGAATTTTTTAGAAATAGTCTGTGAAGTCCTCTTCATTTGGAAGGAATTTAATCTTGTATAACGGATAAATCATAAAGGGCTGGCCAACACGTAGCACACAAAAAGTAGAACTTTTTTAAACACACAGTTGGTTACAAATTATATTTTTGTAAGATTAGCCATTTCGGAGGTATCGATTATTAGTGGTTTGAATTTGATACTTTTATTAATGTGCTGCTGCTATTCAGTTGTTTCTCGGGATTTCGTGGAAAGGGAATGGAATTGGAAAGTAAAAATTGAATGAAAGTGCAAGAAAAGCACACACTGTACTTAAAACCTAGAATTATTATACAATTATAGTATAAAAAACGAATTAAAAATTGTCTATTTTCATGAAAAAGTACAGAGTAGCATGAAAGAAATCGATATTTATGATAAAAAATTAAATTGAGCTTTATTTATGGACGCTCTTTAACTATTATGGTCCTTAGCGTCCCATTCACCTTACTGGTGAAAGACCGGAAATTTTTCTCAGAGGCCTCTTTATCAGGCTTGAGGTTCTTTTAGTGCCGTAAAGTCTACGACACCGGACCTCCGGCTTTACTTCCCTTTCGAAGGAATCAATGCTCAGGATTTTTTTACGCCCGAAAACGTCCATCGCCCTCCGCTGGGTTGGAACCCGCGACCTCGGGGACTAGAGGGTAGCATGGTACCGCTAGACCACGGAGGTCGACAGGTATTTATGATGTGAATATAATTTAAGAACCTAAGGAAACCCAAATTTTGAATAACACATTTTGTAATGTAAACTTCTACGCCTGAATTATTACCTCTGCACAATCATCGGTGCCCTCTTTCATTTATTTTATTTTCTTTCTTCATTTAGTTGTTCTTCCAAGACAGGTGATGTCTGTAAGTCGACCACGATGTTATTGTACTTGACCTTGCGGAAACCTACATTTGAATACAAGCGGAAGCCAGCACAGCGAAGTGCAATACTATTGTGGTCGAGTTTAAGAAGGCTGATAGCAGTGGAAGGGGTATAAACGGAGACAAACATATCCTGCTAGATTTTCGTACTTTATTTTTATGCGATTTTAGGTCATTTTTTGGGTACTACTAGTGTTGTGTATTTACGTAGTTTTCTTCGGTATTATTTAGGTAATATGGTTTACAGATGTTTTATTGTTTGTTCTTAGTTAAACTGTTATATTTCACTATGTTGTTGTTACGTTTTTATTGCAATGCTGTTTTCTTGTAGTGAGTTTTTTCCTTGCTTTCTTTATTGCAGTGTACTACAATAGAACACGGTCTGCTGGACAAGTGCGACCTTTGGAGATTAATGTCTGTATGCTTCAAATAAATACACTCATTCTTTCATTTGTTTATAGTTGCCTTTCAAAATCAAGTTGAGTATTCTTCTGCTAATTCCGTTGAAACACTTGCAATTCTTTCCAGATAAAACCTTCTAAAGGACTTTTGGCTGCAGTTTTACTTCTGCACACTTTGTTTTGAGTTTATAAAAGAGTTTTCTACAACCAGCATTAAAATAATTCTGCACCGGTTCCTCATTACGATTTCGAACTTCTCAGCTAGTGTTTAAAATTGTCCGGTAATGAAATTTCTAAATAAATTTAGTTGGAAAGGTAGAATAGATGAGTGAAAAATGTGAAAGGGGATATATTATACATATATAAAGGAATTGTACATATGAAAGGGGAACCACACATATAAGAATTGTACGGTAATAATTTAATTCACCAACATCTTAAAATATTCAACATCTAAAATTGTACAGAGCTGATTGTAAGACACGGGCGAGCTAGCAAGAATTCCAAGAAACCATAAAAACCGTACCTGTCACCGAGCGGTAGAACGCTACATGGTGGCACCCAAGCGCACGGATCTGAACACACACACATTCTCATACATGTCAGGGTAACGCGTCCTGAGGGCCAATAGGAAACGTCGTTACATTTTTAAACGCGGAGGTGAGCGTCACTAGGCTCCCGTATATAAGGGCAGACAAAGCCTCAGAGCCCGCTCTTATTCTAAATCTAACTCATCGAGAAGTCACGTCGACACGAGGTGCTACAGATGCACGTGGGTGCACAAGGGTGGGGTGCGTGTGAATATAGCTAGGCTCCTGACTAACTTAAAGTGGTGGGATTATAACTATAATGGGAAAAGTTAACCGCCCATAACTATTCAAAGTGTGAAATAAACTTCATTGATTAAGGGAAACTCGCAGTGTATTTTTAACTTGCCTCACCCACTAGAACCTGAGATTTAATAATTAGAGATAGGAATGGAATACTCAACAACCGACGAGCACCAATAGCCGAGGAAGAAGAACACTGCAACAGGCAACAACGACCCAAGGATCATCGATTTCCCGCTACAAATGTCGCCCAACGACTGTTTCCTATAAATGCAATGGTAGACGGGATTTGAACCACGGATCTTCTGCTTCCGTGCGGTTGCTCTAACAAACTAAGCTACCATGGCAACATGCCGGTACGACATTAAATTCAATTGACTCACATTTATTCCGGTAAACCACAAGGAGATCCCAAATTGTTTGTGATGACATACCTCAATAGCGACAGATTGGCAGAAAATGGCCATAGAAAAAAATGAAACCCACGAAATATATTACAAATAATGAGATCTGTAACTGGTTTAAATTAATACAATGGCTTCCCTTCCAACCGGTATAAATCAACACATTCTAAATTATATAAGTATTTCAAAGGTAGAATCAGCTGAAAATTTTAGTGCCATAACCAGGATATGAACACGGAGCTCCCATTTTCCGTGCGGTTGCTCTGATCATGGAGCTACCATGGCAATATGCTGTAGGACAAGGGTGGCGAAAACGACTTTCTTCCGCGAGTCACCAAATATGCAACACGCACTGCATCACAGAGCAGCATGTGAAAAAAAGGGACGGTTGCAGAGAGGGAACGGCGCCTACGAGTCAAAATGACTCGCGAGTCACTTTTTCACCACCTCTGCTGTAGGACATTAAATTCGCCAACTGACTCGAGTTTTTCCCGATAGACCACCAAGTGTCTCACTTCAGAGATAAGCCTCAATGGATACTTACAATTCGTAAGTACTTATTCCCATATTTTATTATTATTTTTAAAGGCCCAATCTGGCCTAAGGATTGCTTTTAAGGTAGAATGAGCTGAAAGATTAAAACTATCCATGTGCTTGGGTCTTCAGATTTATTTGACCTTTACCGCCATTCGGTTTAAATGAATGACGTCATTATTAGCTCAGATCACATACTTTAAAGAGAATTTTTATTTATTAAAAGAGTTAAAGTTGCGAAATTAAAGCCGAGACAATCTATGCTACAAAACCATCCAATTATTTGAGTTACCAATCAGCTTACATGCTTATATTGCGAGTTTACTTTACGTAAGCGAAAGACGTTCCAAATGCAAATACTGGAAGGGGACGATACAAGTCCAATTTCACTAAAGTGACCTCGAAACTGTTGAGATCCCCCCTTGTACCCATCTTTCGCTGGTCTTCCGTCAGAGGCACTGGTAATAATCTCGCTTCAAAGTATTGACGTCTTGCGCAGACAAACATGTAAGTATGTTACAGAGTGTAACAAAAACGTAGGGCACAAATTGCAGGACACATTCCTCACACGTAGACGAAGAAATTACGTTATATGAACATGGGTCTGGAAACGCTTTGTTACCATGTTACAACTCATTTTCTCCAACTCATTAATCATGGGAAACACACAAGGATAGAACGTACCAGCATACAACATGCAACTCTTTCTCACAGGAAATGTTCAATATGCCCTCCGTGAGCATTGATACATGCATTAACCAGCTATCGTAGTGAAACCCGGATGCGCTGATGTATCCCTGGAGTATTGCGTATGGCTTCGCAGCCTTCCATAATACGGGTACGGAGACTCTGAACATCTGGTACTGGGGTTCGATACACAAGAGCTTTCAAACCCCCTCCCCACAAATAAAAGCCCAGTGGGTTTAGGTCCGGGGAGCGTGGAGGCCAGGCTATTGATCCACCTTTGCGTATTCTCTGTCACTGAATTTGTTATTTAGAAGCCGACGGACATTAACACTAAAATGAGGAGGTGCTTCATCGTGCATGAAGTACATGTTTTGTCGCATAGCTAAAGGTACATCTGCTAACAGATCAGATAGCACATTCTCTACGAAATTATGGTAACTTTGTCCGTTGAGCCTGGGTGGAAAAACGTGAGGACCTACCAAACAGTCGCTAACAATGCCGGCCCAGACATTGACAGAAAATCTTTGTTGATGACTTGCTTCAACGCTGTAAATGGTATGGATACAGCCGGACTTCGTGTAACACTCGCCAGACAGTCATGTGGTCAACCTTTATTGTTGCAGCTACTTGTCTTGTACTGACACTAGGGTCGTCGTCAACTGCCTGAAGAATTGCTGCCTCCCGTTGCGGTGCCCTGTTCTTCTAGGCTTCCTCCGGTCGCGAGAATCAGGCTGAACTGCCCCATGTTCCCTAAGATGACCATCAATGGCTTCAAACGTTTTCCTGTCGGGGCACGTTCGTCCTGGAAATCTCTCCCTGTACAAACGTTGGGCTCAAGCGCCATTGCCTTCTGCTAGTCCATACATCAAATGGGCATCTGCCATCTCTGCATTTGTGTACACTGCCATTGCACGAACCAAGTCTGTGATCAACTCTACTAGTACGTAGTAACCCGTGTGCTTGCCAAGGTCGTGGTGCTCACTGGAACAGTTGATGTTACCTGTAAACAAGCAATGACGTAACTCGCATGGCAACAGGGATGTGTAAAACAAAACACTGGCGGTGCACCTACGATAATGACAACGTAACCAGACGTAACCAAGTGTGCCTATTCCCCGTGATTCTAACGTTCTGTTCGTGTGTGTTTCCCATAATTAATGATTTGGGGAGAATGAGTTGTAACACGGTAACAAAGCGTTTCCAGACCCATATTCATATGGCATAATTTCTTCATCTACGTGTGAAGAATGTGTCCTGTAATTTGTGCCGTACATTTTTGTTATATCCTGTATACAGAGACCTAGAACGTATAAGACAAGCAGCTTTTATAACTTACCTATGTACATTGCACTTAAACTCTATGACCAATAATGTATATATTGGAAAGGTAGAATCAGACTGAAAAATGCAATGCCATAACGGGGATTTGAACCATGGATATTCCAGTTTTCGTGGTTCAAATCCTGGCTATGACACTGAATATTTTTCAGTCTGATTCTACCTTTCCAACCGTATCCTAAACACCTCCTGTGTGAAAGAATAATTAATTACCAATGTATATATTAATTAAAAGGCTTGTTATTTAAAATGTGAACTTAAGCCGGTAAAACGTAAATGAATTCCCTAAAACTCCTTGTGTTTTTAAAGCAGTATCAGTTAATTTAGGTTTATTGCTGTAGACATTTTACATTTATAGCAGTCGTCAAAATAACCATTGTACATCAGGGTAATCGCGTACATTATAAAGAGGATTTGCTGATAGAGTCGTTCGTACACGTCTTTTAATATTGTTCATTGTAACATTCTTGATATTATTAGGTAAACTATTAAACATATTTAATGACTGCACTTCATAGCTCTCTTGTGTTTTCTATACTTGCATTTTTAAAAATATATGTTATTATTGCTCCTTGTGGGATAATTGTGAACAAAATCGTATCCAATGTACGTATCTAGATTACTTTAACGTAGTGAAGGCAATTTAAAATATAAATGCTTGAACATTTAAGAATATCGAGGTGTATAAAAAGTGGTTTACAATGTTCTTATGGTGAGACTCCACAAATTAACCTAGCTGCGCTTTTTTGTAGAACTAAAATTTTGTGTCAGGGTGGTTTCTCCATAGAAGAGTTTCGTAATTTAAATGTCTATGTGTATGGCCATAATATACGTTTAACAATGATTGCTTATCAGTATTAAAACTTTAAACTCTTAACATGAAAATACCTCTACTTAATTTATTTGCTATATTATCAATATGAGATTTCCTGCCTAACGCCAATTCGGTACGAATGCCCAGAAATTTGGTTGGTGAAATATTAGAAATATGGCTGAGTGAATATACGGCATTTATCGTCGTATCTTTATTGATATTAAGCTTGTTGACGTCACACCATTCTTGTATTTTTAATGAAATTCCCTCTACTTTATTGGCAAAGTGGATGGAACGTGAGATGGCGTTAGTGTAGTTTCAATCGCATAACTTTAACGTTTGTTTTGTAGTGTGTGTTGACTTATATTCCCAAAAATAACCAATGCTACTAGTTTGATGTGGAATGAGCGACTGAAGCTCCTAGACATTAAGGCGATGGCACAGTGAAACTCTTCATTATTCAGATATACTGCATAAGTAATAAGAAGAACAATGGTACTGTAGTCTCAGGTGCTGTTTTATGCTATTCATACTAGGAGGTGAAATTCTGAAGGGCGATGACATTTGGCATTTTTGCGGCCAAGGCAGTTAAGCATGCTTGGTTTATTTATTGGGTTTACATAATATAATATATTCATACGCTCTATGAATCCTTCGTCTCTCACTGTTCCAGCATTCCAGCGATGCCATTAAAATATCAATCTCTCGTCGAAAATAGAATGTATAATTGTGTGATATTACAGATATCTGCATAAATTCGCCAATGTTTGTATATTTTTGGAGCTTTTAATGGCCACTTCAGCATCTCTCTTTTTTATGTAATTTAAAATGTAGTTATGCAAATTCATATGTCGTCGAGTTTACTGTCCTTTCCGTTCCGTGCTTAAATACAGTGCGTTCGCTATATTGCAGGGCCGCGGATGGCATATATACGCGCTCCGTGCACTGTCTATTACACTGGGGAGGGGGATATTTCCGTTCTAAAACTCCCGCGTTACTTACTCACGAGTGATAGTAACATGCAATATAATGAGTACTAACCTTGTTATAAGTTGTATTGAAAGTGGTGCCCTCTACATTGAGACATTCCTAGCATCTTCAGGTGAAATTTCCATTCACACATTTTTCATCGTCACGAGGCTGTAATTCATGAATTATTGTCACCCTGTAGGCTTTCAATTTTAAAAGCTTAGCAGCTCTATAAACGGGAAGCTTTTGAATCACCCAGTTACTGTGTCTTAGACACTTCTTTGGAGAGTGTCGAATGATACATACATTTCAACATTTTTTTTTCTGCGTTAGAACGTTTCTTTTCCGCTTCTTAGGTTTAGCGTTTAGCGATCCCGTTGTTCTAAACGTATTAACCAAACATACAACAGTTTCTCTACCTGGAATTGGAATACACGAGATTGTACCTGAAATTATCTGCATATCTGTGCACATGATTCGATTTTTACGTATGTATCGCACATTAAACTTTTTTGTTCTAGTGGAATATTGCTGTAGACATTTCAGTGGACTAATAAGAGTAATATAATTCACACACAATACAGATGTCTCGAATGAACTTTCACTTTTGAGATGCACAGTGAACAAACACTAGTCTTCACAGCTCGAAATGAAGGCAGCGCGGGTGCGCTAGTGGAAATACACCCAGGTCACTGCAGTCAAAGGAACCTACGCGTATATGCGACCTATGCCCCGGCTGTAAGTCGAATGCATGTTAGTTAGCAATAGATCTCGACAAAATTGCTTTTCCCTTGCGGTTTCCTCATGCGGCTTCTCTACCGCAGCTTGCACACACGGATGTAACTTTGAGGGCATAAATATAGTTTTGGGGTGTATTTTAACCAGAGCATTACAAAAAAATCTATCTATAATAATAGTACAAAGAAAGAATGTGGATGTGGGGAGGGTAGGTAATCTCGGAAATCATTAAACCGATTTCGATAATTCTATACCATTAAAACTGCTATAAGATATAAAATATTTCTGCTATAGGTATAAAATATTTCAAAACATTATAAAACCGTGGGTTTAAGGAGACTTCTCATACTTAACTCGCCCAATTTCAACTCCGTTTCGTTGAATATTAATATCAGAGGATATCTTTAGCATCTTATTGCGAAGATTGTGACAGAACTTTTATGACCTGCATTCCAAACAGGTATATAAGGGGGCTTAAAATCTTTAAAATTGAGGTAGGGGTGGTTGCGTATCGCATCCATATCACCAAATTTTTATACGGCTTTGTTGAATCTTATCAAGGAGTAATTTTGGTGTTATTTTGACAAAAATTGTTACACTTGAGCTTTAGAATGTGGAAAAAATAAGCTGCCCTGAACTCCTGGAAATTCCACTACCCTCGTTTTCAGATCGTATCTCTAACCCGTAAAATACAACTTTTTGGACTTTCTTCACAAAAGTTTGTACACTTATACTATAGGAACCAAAGAAAAATAACAGGCTACGTTATAACTCTCAAAAACTAACTCTAACAAATTTTCAACCCCTTAGGTAGAAGTAGAGTTCTTTAACGCATCTGGTCAACATGTTCAATTATACTATAGGACCTGGCGAAAATCATAGAGTATCTTACTGTTTAGGAAAAGCTAAATTTATCCCTTATTTTCAACCCTTAATAGACAAAAATATATTGCTTGGCCAATCACGGCAGAAATGTTTATACTTGAGCTTTAGTAACGTGTGAAAATTATGTGTAGGACAGTTTAGATCTTAAACAGAGAGCCTCTATTTATATTTTCAAACCTGTATGCAAATTTGTGCCATTTTGGATAAAACTTGGGATACGTTCACTTTAGGAGTGAAATTTGTAAGCTTATCATCGGTTAAAGAAAGCATCCTAATCATTATTATCCGCTTAGGAGAGGATAGGACTAGGAGTGTAGGTGGGCTTAGCACCTCGACCTACGCAGATTTTTTGTGCCTATGCCCCTGACGGGGCGCCCTCGGGAGGGAGGGATGAGGTGAGAGGTGACAGAGGGCGGCCGGAACCAGGAGGCACGACAGACAGAGGGCAGGTCCATACCATTTAGAGATTTGAACTCCCCGGCTTCTGGCTGGTGCAACCGGCTCTCCCCCCCCCTCTGTGGGCTTACACATACCCTGGGGGCCCGGAACCCTGAGAAAACCCCCAATCCGGGGGACAAACGTTTATTCAGAGCATCCTTTTCCCTTGCTACACACAGACGAGACCTTCCGTCCTCACTTACAACCCTGAAAGAGACCAAGCGGATGAAAGGTGAAGTGAAAGGAGACTGGAGTTGAAATGGAGGGACAGGAAATTCGGGGGATGTAATGATCCTTCCCAACATTCGCCTAGCGACCCGGGGAAACCTCCGAAAAAAAAACAGTGGGTCAGGAAGGTCAGCCGCGGAAATCCAACCAAAGACCTCCCAAATGCGGGCCACAGACGTTGCCGCCTGAGCCATCCCGCTCATTTATTATCTGCTTACTTAGAGAATGCCTCCGTGCAATGGCGCCTATGAGGGCTACTCTGGATAAACAGCTATGCTAAAATATTTTCTGTTCATAAAGTGTTATTTTTACTCTCAGAAACACAACTACATTAACACTTGTGCAAGTTGAATTTCATTACGGTAGCACTTAATACAACCACATTTAATGAAATGTAGCAAAAAGAAGAGCAATTTTAACTCGTTTCCTTTTGGGTTTAGTGAAATCTCCTGTGTAATAAAACTAGCAGAACTCAGCCTTCCACTCCTCCCTCTTCTCCTTCGTCGCCCTCTCCGTCTCTCTCTGTGCAACGTACATTTCGTATGATATTTTGAAAACATGTATTAAAATGAGTTTTCTGAATATTAGAAGAAATTAAAAGCAAGTTGTTTAATAATATAGGCACTTACTATCTGTTCAGTGACGTTTTAGCAAGTGGGGCGGGTTGGCTTATCTCTCAGGTGAAGCTTAAGCTGGTGGGAGGGGATCACGGTATGCAGAACTCGTGCCGCGCGTGGCGCATACAATGGATACAGCCAACAGGCTTTCACTATCGCGCGTCTTTATCTCTCACTTGCCTCATACCAAATAAACACTACCTTCTTCCAGTAGCTAAACCCCTACCTGTTTGGAAGGGCTCCCTACCCAATATCTAAAACGTCGTTGAGCAGAAAGTATACTTTTTTGTTATGCAGATTATGCAATCGTAACAGTGTCTCGTGGTAACCATAAAAATGCTAGTAAAACATAGAGTTCTTATACGTCTAACTGGATTACGTACGCAAGTAAAGACTAAGAAAATGTAACATTATCTAATAAACTTACGTTAAGTAATATTTTTGCATAACTCTATAATAAGCAAGATATTTCCATTTGTGTCCCATTCATATTCAACGTTTTGGATCGTATATTAGGATGCTATACAGGGTGGACCATCTAAGTTGAGACTGTACAATATCTCCAAATCTAAGCACTGTAGAAAGAAATGTCTTGAATAAAATGTGCTTGATATTATGCGGGAAAGTAAATGCCATTAGCGGTATTTTATTTGGGAGGCGTTGTGATGGTCCTTTTAGGGTCAAGTTAATTTAACCTAATTGTAGGCTCTCATTAAAAAAATTAAATTGACCCTAAAATGACTGTCGTAACGTCCTCTAAACAAAATACGACTAATGGCATTTACTTTCCCCCATAATATCGAGGAACTTTTATTAAAGGCATTTGTTTCTACAACGCCTAGTTCTGGAGATATTATACAGTCTCAACTTAAATGGTCCAACCTGTATATGCTGTTCTATAGTTGGACCCTAAAGTATATTATAATCCATCTTTGGTAGCAAATCAGTTCTTTTATTCTAGAGAAAAATAAGGCTAGTATACATGAAATATAAGGTGTTTAAAATACGTTTTTGGCTTCAAGTTAACCTGTTATATATGATAGCATTAATTATTATTGATTCGTTATAGAAAATTATGAAATAAATTTCGGAACAGTATAAAGTTACGGTAAAAAGAAATGTGCAGAAAATTGTAGAGTAGGAAGACAGTAACAAACTAAGCATTTTGAGATTAGGAGCATGGAGTTGCAGATGCAGTATAACAACAGGAACGCTGCATAAACATATTGAAATCTGACTTTATGAAACGTCTTCATATGGCATTCAAAATGAAATGTAACTCGCAGGGCAAATGTGTACATGCTGTCTCAACTATTGTCCATTCCAAACCACAGTGCCTTTCACTGAAAACAAACTCTTTGTATTATCCGCGCGAAAGTAGTTCGCAATCCCCGCCCATAATGGCTGCTTGTTCCCCTCCCACGTGCTTGTTGAACACTATTTAATATATAAAAAGGCGCCCTGCGTGAGAATCATGGTTCAAGATGCAACCTGAGGTAACAATCGATTTTATAAGTATGCGGCAATGAACACTTACGTTGATCACAATCCTCGGGCAAAAGTGCAACACCGAAATCCGAATTCTCCGAAGGTAACTCAGCTGACATATCGGAATCAGAACTACTCTCCAAAATGATGACAAGCTTATCCACAATTCCACAGCACTGTCGCACTTAAAACTTTATCTTCTTCTATGTTGTATTATGTCTGTTTGTATTCCCTGTTCGGTTTCGTTACACTTCTCACTGAAACGCCTGTAAAATCCGATATTAGTTTCGTAATATGCAATAATGCAAGTGTCGGGTATTTTTGTAATAGTGAGTTGAATATATTAAGTACTGTTTGTTTTTAGCCACCTTTTAACTGTTCCCCGCTTTTGTGTTTGACCAGTTTATTCGCACTACACGCACCTTCCTCTGCCATATGAGCTCAAATACCAACTGATTAAATCACAAGATTTGACCTGAGCTGAGCTGAGCTGTGTGTTAGTGTATTATGAATGACTGTTCGCTTATCATATATCCTGTGTTAGGCAAAGTGTTTATTCGGTACTCAGATAGCACCTCTGGAAATTCATTGCTGCATTTCTTGTGTATGTAAGAGAGTGGCAGTCGTTTATACGGTTGGTATTGACAACCAAGATGCTCTCGGCGTTAGCGCAATAGCAGGCGAAAATCATATTTCGTAATCTCTTAACAACTATTATATATTCATTACCTTTAACGATGAGTTCTTATGATAACCGCAATAAAATGTGCAGTTCTATACCTTTCCTGCTCTAATATTTCATAATACAATACATGTATTAAGGAACTATTTACGTTGGCGTAAGAGTATATTCTTGGGTTCGTGACAAGCAAAAGCACGTGCTTCTGTTTACATCAGAGGGAACTCTGGTTTGGAATGGACAGTAGTATGTACTGGTCCCCGTAAGGAGGGGGGGTTCAGACACCTTCAGCTGCCGTGGTGCGGGCGCTGCGGACCCTTAGCACTCGTGGTACTTCTGACGTTACCAGAAGTACGTCGGGCCGAACATTTGAGCCCCTCCCGAAAGGGAGGTGTTCGGATGGGTTGGACTCGGCGAGGCAGTGGTTCCCGATACCCATGGGTGATTGGGTACGCCTGGCTAGGTTAATTCCGCCCAGGCGGGGTTGTGAGACGCCTCGAGACTCTCCGGCATCAGCTATGAGGGATAGCTAGTAGACGGTAGCTAGAAACTGTCGGCCCCACCGAGGTTGTTCGGTAGTCTCCCCCAGTAGGATTCGCCCTGCTGGCCTGACGCGCGTAAGTGGCGTATCCACTTTCGGCCCTGCTTGGAAGGGTCGGTGCGGGAGGTGTCCTGGCCCGATTTCGACCACGCAGGGGAGCGGTATATAAAATAGGCACCGCTCCTAATGGAAAGGCCCACGAGTTTCTCCTGGGTTTGCGAGGGTGTGGTCTCGCGTTGGCGGACCCGGTCCCGTATTTAGTATGTACTGGTACACAATCAGAAACTAACCATTACATTTGCCTACCGTACTCTTTGTACTGAAGAGCACGAGCGTTCGTATTACCGCACCTCCAGTGGGCTTCACACGACACATATGACAGTGAACATCAGACACACCTAGTGGCAGTGACTAGTATTGTGCAAGAGTACGTTTTGCTTATCTGTTACGCCACAAACAGGTTCCACAATCGGAGACTCTAATAATTATGACGTATTCAATGTTGACGCATGTAGCGTACTAAAACAGCTTCTGAGACCCCTTCTTCCAATCCGCAAAGTGCTTGTTTTGGTGTTGGCTTGCTATTCTACAATTTTCTGCACATTGTTTTTCCGCACCCAGTATAATTAGCCCAGGGGAAAAACGGAAAAAGTAGCATTAGCACTGAAGAAGAAGAGGGTTGGGAAGAGGAAGAGGAAGAATATAATGGTTACTTGCAGTATACAAAGACGGTACTAAAACCATCAGTGCCGCTGCATTCAAGTGTCAACTGTTGCCATTGGAAACGCAATAATTTCTGAATTACATCATATAACTACTAAATCAATACTTTGTTTTTTGCTACCTTGCAAGCTAAACCATCATTGTTGTACAGTTCATCAATGAATGATTATACCAAATCGCGATTGATCTGTTGCCAATGTTTTCAGCGAATGCTTGCTTGTAGTTATGAAATGGTCCGCTGTAAAACGAATGAAGGGAGGGGTCAATAGTTGTTTACTACGCTTATTCTATTTTCACAGGTGAATCTGAGAATATATATTATTAACAATACATTTCCAACATTGAGTTCTACTATTTCTGTCATTTCCAATATTTACTCATATTGCCTAATCTACAACAAAGTAGATTTTCTTTATGGACGCTCTCTAACTGCAGTGGTCCTTAGCGTTCCATTCTATTTTGGACGTTAAAGGCTGGTAATTTTGCTCACAGGCCTCTTTATCTACGACACGGGACCGCCGGCTTTACTTCCTTCGAAGGAAGCCACGCTAAGGATTTGTACTCCCGAAAAAATCCATCGCATTCCGCCGGGTTTGAACCCGCGACCTCGGGAACTAAGACTAGCATGGTAACCACTACACCACGGAGGACGACTAATCTACAACATACAAAATAGCAGACTACTATTGAACGAAAGCAAACAATAAAATAACCTTCCCATCCCATTTTACAAACTTGAGATATTGTGTCTTAAAAGAATTAGTGTGGTAAAAGTTTATAGCAGACACTTATTAACAATTTAAACATTGTAGATTGTAGTTTTAAAAGTATGCTTCTGAAACACCTATTATAATTATTCAAGTGTTAGGAGCTAGAAAAAGCTCTGGTTGACGAGAACGGAAAAAGTTCCTGAAATCCCTTCTTCAATATGTGCGCGTACATATTGAGAAAAAGAAGACGCTTGGGTTTTCCCTTTGTTTGTTCATACATAGGATGATTCAAAAGGTTGCGCACACACTTAAGGAACTTATTCTCGTAGAGGGGTCAAAATACAGCAACCTCAGAAACGGACTTAATGTCTAGGATGTAATTCTGAATCAGTGCATGCTTGAGAATGTCAGGAACAACACTGCGGATGTAAGCTATATCGCAATGAGGCACTAGGTTGATGGATCCGATCTGACGCTCCTTGATATCTTCATATGGAAGCATATCATATGCATCGTGCACGTGACACCAGTTTGTGATCAAGAGACACTTCTAGCCAGGATGCTTCCAGCCTCTGACGAGGTTCCTGAGATACGTAATAAATCTGGTAGAGTGTACCAGCATTATCTACGACAATGCTGTGTCTATATTGACTGGCAAATTGCTTCCTAGACCATAACTTCTTGTTCTAATCTTGTTATTTCCACCCTTCTATAAGCTCTTATGTTTGTGCACAACCTTTCGAATCGATTTGAGCAGGCGATTCGTTATTTTAAGTTCTTCTTGAACTCTAACCTAGCGAAGGTATGTTATGATTTCTTTTTGAAAAAGGAAGAAGGAAAGGTGGAATGGCGTGGCTTTGTGCGGTCCCGCATAGCACCCGCGTGAGTAACTGAAGATTGTTGGCTGCCGCCCTATGGGCGGGAGCGCGTAAAGGTAGTTACTACGTTGCAGCCATGAAACCTGACTGCAACATTAGTGGGAATGGCGAGGATTAGGAAGAGAATGGAAGTTAGGTTTGAGGATGGTACTGACGATGATGCTGCTGTTGCTGGTTGAACTCCTTGCATTGCTGCAAGAAGTTCGCGACACTCTCCAGGTTGTTCTTCAGCGTGGGACCAAGTGATGAGACCCGGATGGCTTCGGATGAAGTGCTGTCGAACTGCCCAGCCAGGAAATCCTGTTGAGCAGCTGATGAAGTTTGAACATCCCTGATGAGTTCCTCTAGGGCTGTCAGCTTCGTCGTCATGTTCAGGAACTCCGCGTGGAGATCCTGAACGGCGTCACGTAAGCTCTGAACTTCCTCAATGATCGGCGTGAGTGATGGTACTGGTGTCGATGTCTGTGGAGCGATCACTGGCTGTGGCGTCGGTGCTTGTGGCTTCAGCGATGCCTTCCCTGCGAGGATGCAGGGGGCAGAGCGCTTGGCCGGTGAAGTGCGTTGACCCTCCACAGGTCGCGCAGTAGCGGCGTCGGCGGCGCAGGTCGTGCTGGGTACACGAAGAGTTGGTGCAGGCGGAACCACAGTAGTGGCACCTAGGTTGAGCTGGGCAGGTCGACTCCTCGTGCCTGTAGGCACAGCAGCCCCTGAAGGGTGCCTGGCGTCCTAATCGGCTAACCTCGATTTGTAAGCACCGCCCTAACAAGGTCAGGCCCGTCCTCAAGGCAGCTTCATAGTCGCCAGGTTCTGCGTACTCGATCCTGAGTAGCGACGTGGGTCCTTGGGCTCCGAAGATCCGAGTGGCCTTCAAGGCTGAAGGCCACTGCTGGTGAGCTGTGCTGTCGAGGAACCTGACAGGCAGGTCCCTCGGGACCCCTCGGATGACAGCGCTGTACCTCCAATGAGGCACAGGCTGGATCGGCGGAGGCTGGGAAGCTCCCAGGTACGGCGACGACGTGAACCCCGGTGATGTTGGCGGCGACTGCGGCGGCAGTCGTGGCGAAGCTGCGCTGGATGGCGGCGAAGCTGCGGTCAAGGCATAGGTTGCCCCGGGCTGCGGCGGCTTCGGCGAGATCTCCTCGGCGGGTGCCGGAGGAGAAGAAGGTACTGCCTTAGCAAGCTCGGCGACTCTACGATGCTTCTTCTTCGACATCTCGGAGCTGAGTGTCTTATGATTTCTAAGATATTAGTAGGGGTCTTTAAAGCAACTCGATTGGGCTTATTGCGCCATATTTCAGTGTTATTCTGTCTGTTTATCACTGTTAAAATTCCAAATTAGTTGAAAATTTCTGTCACTGTTCAACGAAGTAATCGCGAAAGGTTGTCAGGTTTTCATTCTGAGAATTTACCGTAATGTTGTTGCATATGACGTCGTACGAAGATGGTAACAAAGTAAGTAAAACACACTTTTTAACGTGTATGGTATTTCCTATTTGTCTGTATGATCTTGCTCAAGTCCTGACTGCGCCACAAATACTGGTTAAAACAAAATTCCATCCACTCACTCATATATCATTTAAGGCATTACTACAAACTTGTATTACAAGAGTATCAAAGTCCAATACTCTACTGGAATGGGCGTTCCTTCTTCTCTTAGCCTTTTTAAACAAATGAATTTAAGGTTCTCTACCTGACGTTATTCTATATCTGCAGTACACTATGCTCACTACTAACAGCTATTACATGGTGATTTTCGTTTCTTCGTATTCTTCCTCTTTATTCTAAACTATGCTTCTCACACAACCAATTCGTCGAACATTTATAATGTTTACCTGAGTTATATTAGTAACCTTATGCACATAAGATGGCTTGCAGGCCTTGTAGCTCAGTCGGTAGAGCACCTGTCTGCTGTGCGAGGGGTCCCGGGTTCGGTTCCCGGCCGGGGGTGGGGATTTTTCTCTAGCCAAGATTCTCCCCTATCCTCCCCAGAGTCTGGAAATATGAATGAGAGTGTGAATGTGTGTATGATCTAAAGAAAAAACCCAAAGGGAATCCGAGTTAATACCTATATATTCCAAAGGAAATGCTGCCGATAAGACCATTGCAGTTAAAGGCGGGGTGGGGTGTAAATGGAACTTTGAAAGAAAATGATGGCTTCCATTATGGAGACGAATAGCGTCTGGTAGATTCAATCCGTCGATATTCCCTCTGCACCTCGGTATTTACAAACATTTCTCTCTAAAAAAGAACAGAACAAGCGATCAGCAGAGCGAATGAGGTGCATACTGTATCTGAAGGTATTGAAAATATCATAGCATTCTATTATTTAGAATAGAAATTGTTTGGGGCTGGAAATGACACGGAATATTAAGTATTTTAGGTACGGAAACAACAGTGTTAGAAATTATATTCAATGGGATCTGGAAACAACCGGAACCTTTTGTTATACAAACAGATACAAGGTCTTTGTTGTTCTCGTAAAATCAGAGCAAAATTGCTGAGGGGAGAGAAAAATTGTTTCCATTACTATTTTGAAAAAAACAGATACTCCTCTATAAAGTGTAAACTTGTAACAGAAACCATAAGAATCAATCGCATGAGAACTGCTCAGAGAACCGTAGTTTATATTGTGCTGTTTTGAATCGTGAATGTGATAAGGAGAATGTGAGCATTAAAAAATATGCGAGTGTGAAACATTAACACTGTTATGTAACTACTTGTTCCTTGAACTCAAACCTTTTCTTGTTTATGCCTTAATGCGTTACGGGCGTCTAGCCACTGTAGCAGTTTTAGGGCATCAACATGGAAAGGCGAAAATCTGTGGGTTTATGAAATTGAATTTTTCATTTCTGATTAAGCTTTCAAACGTGTTTGAGCAATTGGCTGCCAAGGGTATTGTGGGACTGGAAAAGACGACTGGTTGTAAATGAGTTTGTCTCTCTGTGATCTAAAGGAGATTTATTAGTTTGCGTTTTGAGATAGTGACAAAATTTGGCAATAAAATGTTCTACATAATCTATAAAATTCGTTATAGGTCTTCATTTGGACCTTCATCCGCTGCATCGTGGGTAGGGCGAGCTGAGAGGCATCTGCCTGTCCTCGGTTCGTGTGACTTTGAGTGCCCGTAATCTTGTTAAAAGATACACAGAAATTGGATCTGTTCTTCGATAAGAAATGAAGAGTAAAATCCAGTGTCTTTAACAGAGGATAAATTCCAAAGTGCAATTTAAAAAGAATTCCGGATTGTTAATGCTAACTATCCTAAATCGTGCGAGAGATGCGTGGTGGGAAAAGGACGTAATTACAGGTATCCCCTATGATTAATGTAGGTTCTTTATGAACTAATTTGCATGACGTACCTATGCACTCTACTCTGAGAACAAAAGCCGTAGTATGTAAAATGTAGTGAAATGGCTTAAGATGTTAGTCAATATATTTATTTATATCAAAGATGCGAGAGCGTAATACTGACCAGTGTGCGGGCGTTTGTGATCGGTAGAGCTAGGACAAATATCCATTGATCAAGGAATCAACGTAACTACCTAGTACACGTGATGCCGTACTGAATACACGGACCCAGGACTGCACAGTCGACAGTCAGTAGTTCGCTTGCGTTACTGGTTAGGTAGACTTGCTCTCTGGGAGCTGTATGTTTATGTTCTGTTCTACCCCAGACGCTTCTGTTTACAGTTCCAGGTTACCAGTGGCACCCCCTTCCTCTCGCCGCTCTGTCGATACAAAGTCGCTGCGTGCACACATTGTAAGACAAACGATATTTGCCCTAGCTGCGGTGATAAATTACTCAGGCTGCTGTAATTCCAGAGTAAATTACGATTTGTACAAAACAAAGACGCTAAATTGTGACAAACGAGATGCTTAAGAAAGTGAGTGAAGATAACAGAAAATATAGATTAGTTTGTGTTCTATTATGTACTTCAGTGAGACTTGCCGTAATCTTTCCGTTTGTAATTCTAACGCATGGAGAATTTTTTTCTGTTGATAAAAGCCTTCACGGAATAAAGTGGTATTGTAAAATCTTTAATTCGTCTATGGACATAGAATTATCCCCCAAGAGAATGACTTCTAAAACCTTCATATGTTCCTTGCTTAAAACGTATGTATTAGCAATCCAATTGTACAAAATTTATTTCGCAAATAATAGCTGCAAACAATCTAAGCTATGTGTGCCTAAAGTCAAACTTTCAAACTTATCATTATTTAATATTGACACAAAAGGCATAAAAATATTTTACTGAAAAATGTTATTAACTTTTTTTAAGTTTTATTTATGGACGCTCTTTAACTACTATGGTTCTTAGCATCCCATTCTATATTGGGTGTGAAAGATCGCTCAGAGGCCTCTTTATCAGGCTTGAGGTTCTTCTACGTGCCGTAAATCTACGACACGGAACCACCGGCTTTACTTCCCTTCCGAAGGCAGCCATGCTAAGGATTTTTACGCCCGAAAAAGTCCACCGTCCTCCGCCAGGTTTGAACCCGTGACCTCGGGAACTACCGGCTAGCATGGTAAGTTATTAACTGTGGTTTTAAATGTAGATCAAATTTTAAAACCGTATTTGTTATTTCATTTCCCAAGAATTCTTCCACAACCGATTTATGAGGGATAAATAAATGACTGAATTACTTTTGATTTCCTTTAAAGCCCAGGACTGCTACTGAAACTGTCCGCCACCGAAACTGAAACTTGAAAGGATCTTACCGCTCCCGCTGTTCTCACCCTTGGTAGTCCATATTAATGGCACTCCATGACTTGCCCATCTTTCGCTAGAACTTCTGTTGGGATGTGATATAGATAAGGTCATTTGTTCCTCGTGAGGGCTATACAGAATAGGAAAGAGGCGTAGAGTGATGATACCTGTGGAGCAAATCTTCACCCGAGTCACTTATTAAGTTTATCAAATGAGAAATTCCTTATGGACCCCTGAGGTTTTGCATCCTTTTAGTCCAGTTCTCTGAAAGGGTTTATATGAGTAAGTGAAGCCATGCATGCTTGGCTAAGAGTAACTCACATCACAAAAACACACAAAATTGCAGCAATAATAATCATATCATTGCTATCTCTTTGGCTACAACAGAATGGAAGATAAGAAAGGTCTACCTTTGACTTCTCTTGATATTTCTTCATATAATGTATGTTTTTGTAAAATACGATTTGAAGTTTTAAAACTATTATTTATATTCTACCTAAAACATATTTTTCCCTGTAAACGCATATAGATTTTAAAACATTTTGCATGGAATATTAGGAAAAATCCTCTTGGTCAGAAATATGATTTGGCGTTGCATCTCTGACATGTGGTGCTTCTAACCTTAGCTATTGAGGCAAGAGTAAGTAATTAGTAATTATTCTAGCCAATGTAGAAGGGACGTGCAGGAAGATAAAATAAATAAAATGTATTATAAAGAAAAACGGCGATAGTAGCATTTATATATGTATCAAAGTCACATAAATCACCTGAATTGTGCTTTTCCTTACATCAAACATTTACAAATCCCTCTTGTTAACATTTCAGATAATAGAACAACAATACTGCCAGATTCATCTCCTTTGTTTGCTTTCTTTAAATTATCAACAGTAGTAGCACTAGTGCTTATAGTTTTACAACAATTTAACTGAGGTTAATGAATGCTTCTTTTCATGATAATTATTTCGAGTCCGAAGGTCGAGAAATAATTATCTAATCAAAAGATGCACGAGTTTGAAACCGAAATTAAATTGTCATGTAAAACTAGTAGCACGAGTGCTACTCGGCTAGATAATCACACGAAAACCTTGTTATGAACTTACCTAGTTTAGCGCCAACCATGTTTGTTAGTCCTGTAGAATAGAAGCAAACTCTTTGTCGCTAACTGGGCCGTCAATTTTATAATTTCTCTCCGTACAGAATTCTGGAAATTGGTTCCATACCATACTTTAGTACTTCTTTGTATTTTCTGGCGTTAAATTATCTACAGCTGCTTTTATATAACCAATATTTTGACTTCCAAAGCGCGGCATTTTCAGTTGCTATTATTGTAGTCACAGCCTACGTGATCTCACTCACTGCATTCGTACAAATTAAAAACAAGTGCACCAACATGAAATACTATCAGTGTACTAATCGAATGTGAATTACTATGAGTGTAGTACGGCTTTGATTGGCCAGCTGACTAGCATACTCTACCTGTCATTGGCTAATGGCATATTGAGTGTGATTATCATTATCGTTTATAATTTCTCCATATACCTTTGACTCGTCAGGGCACAGTGATTTATTCTAGCCAAATGTACACCATTTCAGGCTTTACAACCACCAACACGTTTAATTTTAAATTAGGCCTATTCCATGTAAAATTATGCATAAAAATCCTTGAATGTTTTTGATGTTCAGAAACAAAATCAGGCTAGCATTACATTAATTAACCTATAATTAAAATAACATAAACTTATTAAAATATATTTTTAACAAAAAACATTTGCACCTTTCTTTATTAGCATCTGTAGTGATTAAAGTATAGTTTAGAACGTTATGCATAATTAAAGCATCACTACTACTTTACCCTAAATATTATGCCACACTAACTCTTCATCTCAAAACTAATTATTACTTTTTTATCGCGGTATTATAAAATAAACACGAATAGTCTACATTTTTTCGGCGCAAGGTGAGAATTGATTAGTTTAGTAAAACTAGGACCCAAATCATGTTACAAGCGTTTCAAAAGAGAACAAATTTAAATGAGGCGCTTATATTATAGGTATCTAAATGTTTACTTGAAATAGAATGCATTCAATCCGATATTTACATGAAGTTCCTGTTCTACATACAATAATGTAGGACTATTCTAGTAATCTATAACAAAGTATATTTATTCGTTATCAGAAAACAAAAAAGAAATAGTCCATAAAACACTATATGCATGATTCATTATCTTCAGCAATACTGGTATGACTACTTAGCGTTGATAGTAAGCAAGTGCATTGATTTTGAATTGGTATTTCATGAGTAAGAACACTATTCAATTTATTAATTGCTTTCACCTTCAGTATGGGAAATTCGAGAGGTACATAAAGTTATAAACAAGAATATTAGTAACCTTGATAAACATAGATGCTCCCTTTCAAGTACTACATTATTAAGCCAATACTTGATTTTTAAATAAGTTGACTCGTGATTTTGTCTACTGTCTTGTTAAGTTCATTGCATTGTAATTATTTTCCTCCAAATGATAGTCCCGAGTTGAGAAATTGCTTATTTACCGGTCACCAAATTTCCAAGCATCTTAAGTACAGAAGCATGTCATTTATCAACAGGGTTGTTCATGGAATAGGATATAGGAAGCACAAGCTGTAGTCGTGATTATGCAGCAGGGAGCTCGGAGACACCAACTTCTGAGTAAATTGGCTGAGTTAGGAGTAGTTAGCAACTGGAGCACAGCACCGCAAGTAGCAATCCAGCAATCGAGAGCAGGTCGCCCAGGTTTACCTGGGTGGGATGTTAATCGCCACAGTACCTAACCGCAAATGCTGTTTTTACCTGTACGATATTGAAGATAATCACACGTAGCACAATAGTGGTCCCTTTGTTTCCAACGTGATCTCTGGGAGGAAGGGATGAAGGGGAGACCCGAAGGGTGACCAGATATGGACGACGATGTGTGCTAGCAAGGGCGGGGTCCTGAAAAATTCGAACATGACACCAATCCTGACGCCGGGTATCCCTGCCTTAGCCACCTGCAACCTGGAGGACCCGGGAGTAGACGAGACACTCCCGAGAAGGAAGGTACCCCCAGTAGCCCCGCCAAGCACCAGGGAGAAATCTTTCAATACCGCAAATTCCAACATCCTGCTGCAACACACCAACCGCCGTCGCCTAATGGGGAGAAAGAGATGAACGGAAATGATGGGCAGGAAGTTCGTAGTAGAAGGGGAATCACTCCAAAATATTCCCCTACCGACCAGGGGAAACCACGAAAAACCCATGGTCAGAGTGATCGTCAGGGCGGAGATCGAACCCGGGACCTCTCGAATGCGACCATCGCAGGTTGTGGGGCAGCCATCTCGCTTGGTAATTGGCTGGGTCAGATTCTTGGTCGTTATTCAGCACTGTGAACATAAAGGTATGTTTAGACCTTAGAATTCAAACAATTCGCGCATGGCCTAATTAAAGAACAGAGTAGAGAGACCTTGTGTGGCTACCTCCTTCCACTGGTAAGAGGATGTAAGGAACCAATGGCTCTTTGCCAAGAGATGTCGTAAGACACGCCTGCCCATCCTCGGTAATCCTATGTAGATTCTTCTTGTGCCTTGTGTACACAGAAATCGATGCCATCTCTCCCCGAATGCTGCGCTTTAGTTCCTTCAACGTGTGGGAATTGCTCCCGTAAACCTTAGGCTTTCATTCTTTACCACAAAAATCCCGTTGGGAAGAGCACGTGGATCGTAATTCAATATTGAAAACTTTATCTTCAAACAACCTCCTTATTGCATTTATCGAAACCCCGGCTCTGTGGCTTCTTCCTGGAGGAATTTGGAATGTTCAGGCTCACCTTGAAGCTTAGTAGTCTTCCAAAAGAGTGCCTTTTGGGGGTGATTTTTTTTCTGCGTAACAGGTATGAGCGTTTCCCTACATTTTGCATAAAAAATCAGAAGAAACAATTTACACCCATAAAATGAACATTCTTATCCCTCTACCGTGGATTTTAATTAGCTCCGGTTCAATTTGATGCTCTCCGAAAATTGAATCGGGGGCCATATTAAAAAATGTTAATTTAATGTAATGTAACCCAACTACCATGCAGACAAAAATTGCCGCTCACCTCGAACTAAATAATTATTTCCATTACTGTAGGTAACTGTTTTTCAAGCTAAATGACCGAGTTCATTTCTTATCAAGGGTAACTTACCTCATATTTAAAAATATGATGTGTTTACATTCACATGGCTTTCTCTACCCTCTATGATTTATTAGTATGTATGCAAACCATTTTAAAGTTTATTTTCCTATCTACTTCATTTTAATCGAAATAAACCTTTACAGAAATAGCTACATTACACATTTCGTTAAGATGCAAAGCGAACAGCAATATTCAATGCTTAAGGACTGGACACTATATGTTGGCCTTAAAATTCCATACTGTTTCCATGCAACCGCGGGAAACAACTGAATGTTGACAGAACTTTAAAGGAATGGCTAAGTATTGAACAATTCGTGCCATCAATAACGGATATCTCGGAATTGGCTAATGCCACAAAAAAGTTATTTGAAATAAGTTGTGTTTTAAAGAGATGTATCTACATTTCTTGTGTATACGTTTTCGTCTATCGCTTAACCTCTACCAGTTATACAGGATTATCCAAAATCCCTTCCGAATGAAGACGGCTTCAAAGGCTGTCCCCAGGGAATTCAAGACATACATTTTATTTGTCATATAAATATCTTTAATATAATATGGTATTTTAATCAAAATCGTTAACCATTTTTTAGAAAATCAAAAAGCCTATCGAAAAACGTTCAATGTAAAGGGTAGTTTGAGGTGGGGAGATTTTCTTTAGAAGGTACTGAATCCAAATAGTAAGTTTGGTGTTTATCCGGCTTTTCGTTTTTAAGTTATGCTGTTCACAGACACACGCACACATGGACCTTTCTCTAAAAATGCTTTTTTTTATTCAGGGGGCCGCAAAACATGTATTTCCATTTAAATCTCGATATAGACTTTTTGGGTGGAATACAATATCTTCTCTACCTATTATGTACGTGGCAGAGAAAGTAAAAAATCGTATGCATTTGAAAATTGTTCAGAAAGAAAATGTCCTTACTGTAATCACAATACTCAACTTTCAATGCAGGTTCTGTAATGCCTATTCAATATTTTGATAGTAATGTTCTAAAGGAATAATCTTAGTTTCGCTAATTTAATTAAATATTATGAGACTTCTCTATTCCTTCCTGCATAATTTACTTTTCTTTGAATACAATGACAGCGAAAATAATGAAAATTACTGTGAACATGCTGTTTTAAACTTTGTATCACAGAACATGTGAATACTGAGCATAGCAGCAACGAATTAAAGCAAATAATTTGTTACAAATTCTACAACATAAAAATTCTACTTAAGAATACATTTACCTCAGGTAATTTTGTAATTGTATTCAAATTTCTGACATTGTATTAATTGCAACCCTCTAAATTTGCATTTTAAATACGCATAAAAAACACTTATGGATCGAACTGTATTCCTTGTTACGTTAGCAACTATGCCAAATTCTCAGTAATGTGCGATTTACGAGAATTTTAAATATACTGACAATTGGTAACACGCATAGAAGACGTTGAATATCATTTGCAAACAGCGTATATTGAGGCACTAAAATAAGCTTAAATATATCAAAGCTTTTTTTTTTTTAAAAAAAAAAAAAGTTCCCTTGTACCCAGTTTATGCTACTGTGTTTTACTGTTTTCATACCGCTTATTTCCGCAACACACACATACACACACCCATGCCCGTGGCGGGACTCGAACCCGCGACCACTCCAGCGACCACGGCTACGAGGGCCGGCAGCTTTAGCCGAATGCTATGACGTTTTTTCCTTGTGACGTTTCCAAAGTTAGTTGTTTAATAAATATTGAAGAACAGAGTGTATTTCCTAAGCATAACTACAAATAGTTTAATCTGTAGGATCTTTAGGGGCAGATAGTAAAATGCATGCAATTACAGTACAAATCTTACTAATCGGATTAGACGAAAGCACAAGTCAGTGCATATTTTTCATCTTACTCCTCTCATAGACGTCGAACGGCAATACACAGCTGCACAGATCATGTGCGAAATTGGTAGGCTACAGCATACGCCAGAGCCAGCCAACTCAATATGTGTGACGTATAACAGTCGTGTTATGTAACACCCTTTAGGTTTTGTTGGCAAGGGATGCAGAGGGAAGGGAAGGGCAGGATTTGTATCTTACAACCACGTAGGCACAAGTTACAATATACATTCCCCTTGGCCCACTAGGCCACTAGGGAGAACTCATTAGGCAGGGCTCGCTTGGCTTAGTCTTGGTGCATGGCGGATGATTAAAAAAGTATGAGAATCTGCTCAATCGCGCGGATGATGGGGAGTTCTAGATGCATATTCTGGCAAGCTGTACGGGTATGCAGGAATGGAGGGTTTAAGGGCATGTTGGACGCAGGCAGGGAAGACGTGGAGGTACCAGGTGGCCCATACAAGCCGTCCTTAGTTGAGGTTAGTTTACACTGGATAGCGCGAATGCCAAAGGAATAGCCTAAGCAGAACTGCAAAGTGGACTCCGTACCGACAGAGAGGAGACCGCTAAATGAAGGACCTATGTTGAAAACGAACGCTTTAACTATTATTACTGGTCCCAGAGCTCATTCGGTAGAGCAGCTGCCTGCTATATGAGGTGTTCCGAGTTCAGCTCCCGGCTGGACTCCAGAAAGTTGTCTTCAAACAACATTTCACGGTATGCTCTGAGTCTGGTCTATGAATGTGAGAGTACCTATGTATGTGTGTGGGGGGGAGTTATCGATTATTTAATAACCAATTCGCCCATTAACAAGAATTTAGGATTGCCGCTTGACGCAAACCTGAGCACACGTGTTAACTCATTTAGTTCCATGATAGTTAAGCTACAATCACTATAACTATAAGGCACCAACTGGTGCCGCAAACTTAACAAAATTAACAGAATTCTATTTTTATTATATTTATGTACCCTTAAAGATGCGTTAGAATTAAATTATTTTCTATTAGTGTATTGTTGATAATAAGCATTGAGTAGAAAGTTTTGTTGTAATATGTCCCACGCTTTGGGAACAAATTTGAAGTAGGTTGCTGCTTCACGTATGGAATGCCAGTTGTAAGAAGGTGTATTATAGTTCTTATGTTGGGGAGTCGATCTTGAAGTAGTTGCAACCGCACGTATATCGTACCCGGTAGCCTTCGTCCCAAAATTTAAAAATATTAACTTTGTAATTTGACTGTTTCTTTAAATATTATATATTTATGTTTGCCTCGGCTGCGTCAGTATTATTTTTAGAGACATGGATGTCTTAGCAGGGAGTGGTGCGACTGAAGAATGTAATTTTACTTCACTCCTTTTTTTAATGCTTGGCACGATTTAAATAACACTTCACTGATATAGAGAGCTGTGAGGTTCTTTTATTAAATACTTGCACTTTTAACACGTAAGCTATTTTTGTCTCACACAAAATACATATTAAATTTCTCGAGGACACATCTCGCGTCAGGAACTCTGTCTTCAAGCAACGCGTCCAATTATGAGCACTGTCTACAAGCAACTGACTTAATTTCTTCCGCCTAAATTTGGAAATGTCTGTATTTCAAGTCTCTAATTGGCTATTCCTAATCCAATAGAATACTTTTATTTAACTTAAGCTTTTTTCTGGTTGTTGACTGGCTATTTTATAAACTTTCAAATTCATTATTGCCTCAAGGCTACCTCATTGTTACCTCATTGTTAGCAACTTTTAACCTATTATTCTCACAGCTCCTACATTATTAAATTACGTAATACACTCACATAACATTATTGAACATGTATACAATAATATAAGCATATACAATGACTGTAATACACACTTTTTATATCTTGTTACATACACATATTGCTTTAAGGTGGGCTGTTATTGAATTTATAGATTATATAATTAGCCTGAAATTATTTAATTGTTAAAAATACTGCCTCAGCATGTGCAAAAATATACTTGCCTTGGTGGACGAATTGATGTAAGGGCCTTTCAGGCCCATGCACTACCTGCAATGATCCATCATTTCGTAATATTATTTCTGTACGTCAATAAAAAAAGTGCGCTCAAGACAGATGCCGCGTCTGAAAATGTTCAGAACACACCCAAGTAGAAATAAAAAGCCGATTTGTGCACACAGACAGATGCCGCCCACTGATTTACATGTGTTTTAACACATGTAAACACATGTAAACACGTGTAACCGCTAATGACCGCCGCTAATGTCACGTCTAATGGATATGTGTGGTAATACATATGTAAACATATGTAACCTGCTAATGACCGCCGGAGATGTCGAGAGGTGATAAGATATAATCGATATCGTTTGTTCTGTGTTGCAGCCTCCCGCCGGTTCCCTTTGCGGTGTGCCGTAGGGAATTGTTTTCTCGAGGCCTGCCGCCATTCGGCAAATTAATTAGGTAATGTTCGTCAAACATGTTTTATGACTACTAAGGCCCTTGATTAATTAATTGTATATGAATTGACTCGAGCGCGAGTGTTAGCGTGTGTATAAGTAGCACGCTCACGAGAACAGTCCGCCATGTTATGAAATAAACCCTGCAACCTGCTTCACGGAAATGTCCATTAGATGACAATGTTAGACGCTTTCACCACATTAATAGACTTTTAAGATTGCATTCCGGATCTGTTTACATACATTAGCGAACAACAGCCCGGCATGTAATGAAAAACTCGCAACCTACTTCTGCCTGGTGGTAACGGTGACCTCCATTAGCTGACAACGTTAGACGCTTTCACCACATTAGCGAACAATGTCAGTAATTGGTTTCCTAAGTGCTCTGCACAACTCTCACCACTTCAGATTTTATCGGAGGAAATGATTTAAAAGCAGGAGCTTCTCCAATCATTTTCACAGTATCGTGAGAACACAGCGATCTAAGCACTCTGCAAACTTTATTCTTTCAACGTGCAATTTCATCAAACGATTCGGTTAACATTATAGTTGAATACTATATATGTTATTAAAAAATAAATACGGTTAACATTATAGGTGAATATTACATACGTTATTAAAAATAAAAAATGGCTTCGCTAATCATTGAATACAATTAAATATTTTTATTAATTAATTGTATATGAATTGGCTTGCATATTTTTGGCTATTGCGTTGTGTCCCCCTAACGTTTCCAGATCTAGGATCGTTCCAGCTAGTTGCGCGCTTCTGCCATCTACCTTCTAAAGTAAAGTTGCGCGCTTCTACCATTTTGGGTCAATTTATTTTTTTTAAATGGGAACCTACAATTAGGGTCCCATTTAAAAAGACCCTGAAATGACCATCACAACGTCCTCCAAACAAAATACGACTAGCGGAATTTACTTTCGCTATAATATCAAGCAAGTTTTATTAAAAGACATTTCTTTCTACAACGCTTAGTTTTGGATATATTGTATAGCCTCAAATTAAATGGTCCACCCTATTTACATAGCGTGATCATGTTGTTACATAGCGTGATCCGGTTGTTACATAGCGTGATCATGTTGGTACATAGCGTGATCAGGTTGTTACATAGCGTGATCATGTTGTTACATAGTGTGATCAGGTTGTTACATAGCGTGATCAGGTTGTTACATAGCGTGATCATGTTGTTACATAGCGTGATCATGTTGTTACATAGCGTGATCAGGTTGTTACATAGCGTGATCATGTTGTTACATAGCGTGATCATGTTGTTACATAGAGTGATCATTTTGTTACATAGCGTGATCATGTTGTTACATAGCGTGATCAGGTTGTTACATAGCGTGATCATGTTGTTACATAGGGTGATCATATTGTTACATAGCGTGATCAGGTTGTTACATAGCGTGATCAGGTTGTTACATAGCGTGATCAGGTTGTTACATAGCGTAATCATGTTGTTACATAGCGTGATCATGTTATATAGCGTGATCAGGTGGTTACATAGCGTGATCATGTGGTTACATAGCGTGATCAGGTTGATACATAGCGTGATCATGTTGTTACATAGCGTGATCAGGTTGTTACATAGCGTGATCATGTTGTTACATAGCGTGATCAGCTTGTTACATAGCGTGATCAGGTTGTTACATAGCGTGATCATGTTGTTACATAGCGTGATCAGGTTGTTACATAGCGTGATCATGTTGTTACATAGCGTGATCAGGTTGTTACATGGCGTGATCATGTTGTTACATATCGTGATCATGTTGTTACATAGCGTGATCAGGTTGTTACATGGCGTGATCATGTTGTTACATATCATGATCAGGTTGTTACATAGCGTGATCAGGTTGTTACATTGCGTGATCAGTTTGTTACATAGCGTGATCAGTCAGTTACATAGCGTGATCAGGTTGTTACATGGCGTGATCATGTTGTTACGTAGCGTGATCAGGTTGTTACATAGCGTGATCATGTTGTTACATAGCGTGATCATATTGTTACATAGCGTGATCAGTTGTTACATAGTGTGATCATGTTGTTACATATCATGATCATGTTGTTACATAGCGTGATCAGGTTGTTACATGGCGTGATCAGGTTGTTACATAGCGTGATCAGTTTGTTACATAGCGTGATCAGGTTGTTATATAGCGTGATCAGGTTGTTGCATAGCGTGATCATGTTGTTACATAGCGTAATCAGCTTGTTACATAGCGTGATGAGGCTGTTACATAGCGTAATGCAAGTTGTACATATCTATACAGACCACCAAACTTTAATTCAGAGTAACAGATCGTTGACATGAAGATGGTAGAGGCAGTCCACGCGCTGGAACGATTCAGGAGCTGGAAACGCTAGGGACACCCAGCGTAATGCAAGTTGTGCAGTTCTATACAGAGTACCAAACTTTAATTCAGGAGGTAAAATTTCGTCGAAATGTAGATGACGGGGACGCGTCACGATGTTGAACGGTCCGAAATCTGGAAATGTTAGGGACAATCCGTTGTGCGGATGACTAGTGTTTCCAGAGAGCATCCTTTTCCACGAATGTTCCCAGAGAGCATCCCTTTTTCCATGATCGCACTCGCCATGTTCTGGTTACGTGTCGTTGTAACGTAATGTTACTGTTAGGATGGTTTAGTAGACATGACAGGCAAAAGGCGGGGGTTCGTACCCTTAAAGATTTGAACCTGAGGTCTGTCCCATTCAACCTGACGTCTACGGGCTCCGTGAACAATAGTTGTCTAGATGACTAATGTTTCAAGAGAGTATCCTTTCCCAGTGCTATGCATAGATCGCAGTTCCCTCCGTCGTCCTCATCCTGGATATATACATAGTTGCGTGTTATGTATTCATTCATTCGCTTTTAATTCCTTCGAGTGTTAGGATTCACGTATTCATTTAATTTCTTTTCGTTTTAGCATGAGCTACTGCCGGAGAAAATCTGTGCAACTAACGAATGAGAAACTCAATTTTTCATACATTACACATGGAGGAAAACGCGTTATTAGATGCTGTATATGGCGGATTTGTAAGAATCGTTCTTTGTCAAGATTTAAGCTTCATAGAGCAACATGTTATACCGAATCGACTCTCTCTCCTACACTCGAAGAATGTAACGTTTCTGGTTACGAGATGTCACGTGATGTTGCGTGGTTATGTTACTTAGTATGACGTCTTATCATGTTATGTTACGTTGTGTTACGTCTTGTTACGTGGTTACGTTAGATGATGATAGGAATGAGAAGATCCAGAACAAACAAGGTGGGAATAGGTTAGGACGTATACTTCACTGTAAACCGATATACAGTTTGCCCCTCTCCGTCTCGCGCACTACTGTTTAACATATATAAAGTTTGTAAGGTTTAGAAAATAAGTATATAAAAGTGTTGTAACGCTGGATGAGAAAAGTTTTATAATCGAATTACTCTCTATATTACCGTATAAACCTACATTCCTACTCCTTCAACCACTGTCTACCCTTGTATCTCTCCCGTTTTCCGTATTTCTCCCATATAAACGTATACTCTACTTCTCAACCCTCTCTAGTCTAGCACCTCTCCTCGTATTTCCCTATCTCTCCCCCGTATAAGCCTATATTCCCGTCCTTCAGCATCTGTCTAGCCTATTATCTGTACACGTTTCCCCTATCTTTCCCATATAAACGCATATTCCACACCTCAAACCCTGACTAGCCTAGCACTTCTCCTCATATTCCCCTACCTCTCTCATATATAAGATGCACCCATCCATCCTGACGTCTCCGTCTCTGTGAACAATTTCTGACTAGAGACCTAATTTTCAGAAGAGCATCCTTTCCCCTATAACATATTTATAGAGGGAGCACGAACCTTTTAGATCAATCATAAACTCGCTCCATAACCAGTTGTATATGATCACTCAACGTGTATTAATCTCAGCCATATAACCTCACGCCCAGAAGTTTATGACGTCACACCTAGAGACATGATGTCTGACAGCATCAAACACGTTTAAACTCTTCTCATAACTACCTGCTTATGCTGTCACACCAGCAAGAGAAGCATTCTCACACGCTCATTCAGACATATATTTCAAATTCAAAGCCTACCACCACCACCACCACCACCACCACCTTTTGTACCAAGGTTAATTCCAGCTGTATTATCACAATACTTAAAGTAAAAGCTTAAAAGGTAACGAGAAGATTTTCCTCCTTATTTAGTTAAATGTATGTATATACTACATTATCTCATGTTTTCATTCCCTTTTCAATTCTTCCTTTCCACCTTCTCACAGAAAGCCCATTACATTTCACTACAATCACGAGAAAAGCAATTTTTCCAGAGTTACACAGATTCTAAGCTTCTAAATCGAACCGTGTAATACTTTTAATAAATGTAATTTAGCTCCCCCACATCAGCATCAAGCATTTAATCTTTATTAGAACCTGATATGATCCCTAGGCTTGAAGATATATGAAATCATCCCTTCGGGATTCGATCTCAGTACTTTAAAGTAATATTTGTCATGATAACGATATTTAAGGACTATATACTCTGTTTGCGTTTACCTTGACATGTCTATCTAAATTAGATTACGCGTTATTAAATTTGTAAATAAATTTCATTGAATCGGTATTCGAACCCAGAACACCAGGAACAAAATAATTTATAATATGAGTTTGCTATGTTAAACAAAGCTGTATGCAGTTACATCATCGATCTAAGTGATATATTCTAGTGTACAGAGGAAAATTAAGGAAGTCATTAAATGATGGGGAATCGAATCAAGCACAACTGATTGGCAATTGTATACAGCATTAATCACCCAGTATAGGACTTATTAATCATGCTTTGGTCCACTCCTCTACCTCTCTTTGTTTCTGAGATAATGGTGATTTAAAAATTAGGATCGAACCCAGAAGGTCAGTTATCTAATTACATATCCACAAGATACTACCTAATAACATAAACGCAATAAAGTTTATTTGACGTCTTTATCTTAATTAGTTTAGGAGTTATTAAATTTATAATTAAATTACATTTTATCGGTATTCGAACCCAGAACACCAGGAACAAAATAATTTATAATATGAGTTTGCTATGTTAAGCAAAGCTGTATGCAGTTACATCATCGATCTAAGTGATATATTCTAGTGTACAGAGGAAAATTAAGGAAGTCATTAAATGATGGGGAATCGAATCAAGCACAACTGATTGGCAATTGTATACAGCATTAATCACCCAGTATAGGACTTATTAATCATGCTTTGGTCCACTCCTCTACCTCTCTTTGTTTCTGAGATAATGGTGATTTAAAAATTAGGATCGAACCCAGAAGGTCAGTTATCTAATTACATATCCACAAGATACTACCTAATAACATAAACGCAATAAAGTTTATTTGACGTCTTTATCTTAATTAGTTTAGGAGTTATTAAATTTATAATTAAATTACATTTTATCGGTATTCGAACCCAGGACACCGGAAACAAAATTATTTACAATATTAGTTTGATATGTTTAAAGGCGCTGTATGCAGTTACGGCATCAATCTAAGTGATATATTCTAGAGTATAGAGAAAAAATAAGCAAGTGATTGAAAGATCAGGATTCGAAATAAGGGCAACTGATTGAAAATTATATACAGTATTAATTACCCATCACAGGAGCTATCAATCATGCTTTGGTCCACTCCTCTACCTCTCTTAGTTTCTGAGATAATGGTGATTTAAAAATTAGGATCGAACCCAGAACGTCAGGTATCTAATTACACATCCACAAGATACTACCTAATAACATAAACGCAATAAAGTTTATTTGGCGTCTTTATCTTAATTAGTTTAGGAGTTATTAAATTTATAATTAAATTGCATTTTATCGGTATTCGAACCCTGGACACCAGAAACAAAATTATTTACAATATTAGTTTGATATGTTTAAAGGTGCTGTATGCAGTTACAGCATCAATCTAAGTGATATATTCTAGAGTATAGAGAAAAAAATAAGTAAGTGATTGAAAGATCGGGATTCGAAATAAGAACAACTGATTGAAAATTATATACAGTATTAATTACCCATCATAGGAGCTATCAATCATGCTTTGGTCTATCCCTCTAGCTTTCTTAGTTTCCGAGATAATGATGATTTAAAAATTAGGATCGGACCCAGAACGTCAGGTATCTAATTACACACCCATAAGATACTACCTAATAACATAAACCCAATAAAGTTTATTTGGCGACTTTATCTTAATCAGTTTAGGAGTTATTAAATTTATAATTAAATTACATTTTATCGGTATTCGAACCCTGGACACCAGAAACAAAATTATTTACAATATTAGCTTGATATGTTTAAAGGTGCTGTATGCAGTTACAGCATCAATCTAAGTGATATATTCTAGAGTATAGAGAAAAAATAAGTAAGTAATTGAAAGATCGGGATTCGAAATAGGAACAACTGATTAAAAATTATATACAGTATTAATTACCCATCATAGGAGCTATCAATCATGCTTTGGTCCATCCCTCTAGCTTTCTTAGTTTCCGAGATAATGGTGATTTAAAAATTAGGATCGAACCCAGAACGTCAGGTATCAAATTACACATCCACAAGATACTACCTAATAACATAAATGCAATAAAGTTTATTTGGTGTCTTTATCTTAATTAGTTTAGGAGTTATTAAATTTATAATTAAATTACATTTTATCGGTATTCGAACCCTGGACACCATGTACCCAAATATACATTCACAAGAAACTAGCTAATGACATTAATGTAATAAACTTTATTTGACGTCTTTATCGTAATTAGCCTCTGAGTTATTAGAATCTGAATTTGTAATCACTCCTAGGATTCGACCCCAGCCATCTCGGTCAACTTGGAACAAGGACCTAATGACGCGGCGCATTCCAAAGAATTGATTAGTTTTTATCTCATTGTTCTATAACTTTACTTTAGAATGAAGATGGTAGAAGCGCGCAACTTTACTTTAGAAGGTAGATGGCAGAAGCGCGCAACTAGCTGGAACGATCCTAGATCTGGAAACGTTAGGGGGACACAACGCAATAGCCAAAAATATGCAAGTCAATTCATATACAATTAATTAATAAAAATATTTAATTGTATTCATTGATCAGCGAAGCCATTTTTTATTTTTAATAACGTATGTAATATTCACCTATAATGTTAACCGTATTTATTTTTTAATAACATATATAGTATTCAACTATAATGTTAACCGAATCATTTGATGAAATTTCACGTTGAAAGAATAAAGTTTGCAGAGTGCTTAGATCGCTGTGTTCTCACGATACTGTGAAAATGATTGGAGAAGCTCCTGCTTTTAAATCATTTCCTCCGATAAAATCTGAAGTGGTGAGAGTTGTGCAGAGCACTTAGGAAACCAATTACTGACATTGTTCGCTAATGTGGTGAAAGCGTCTAACGTTGTCAGCTAATGGAGGTCACCGTTACCACCAGGCAGAAGTAGGTTGCGAGTTTTTCATTACATGCCTGGCTGTTGTTCGCTAATGTATGTAAACAGATCCGGAATGCAATCTTAAAAGTCTATTAATGTGGTGAAAGCGTCTAACATTGTCAGCTAATGGACATTTCCGTGAAGTAGGTTGCAGGGTTTATTTCATAACATGGCGGACTGTTCTCGTGAGCGTGCTACTTATACACACGCTAACACTCGCGCTCGAGTCAATTCATATACAATTAATTAATCAAGGGCCTTAGTAGTCATAAAAAAAATGTTTGACGAACATTACCTAATTAATTTGCCGAGGGGCGGCAGGCCTCGAGGAAACAATTCCCTACCGCACACCTCAAAGGGAACCGGCGGGAGGCTGCAACACAGAACAAACGATATCGATTATATCTTATCACCTCTCGACATCTCCGGCGGTCATTAGCAGGTTACATGTGTTTACATATGTATTACCACACATATCCATTAGACGTGACATTAGCGGCGGTCATTAGCGGTTACACGTGTTTACATGTGTTTACATGTGTTAAAACACATGTAAATCAGTGGGCGGCATCTGTCTGCTTGCACAAATCGGCTTTTTATTTCTACTCACCCATCGTGCCTCAGCTGCATTTTGGTGCGTCTCTGCACAGCTGTGTTCATTATTGGTAAACGTTGCGTTTTTGTCTGAATGACCTGGCTCGAACTGCATGCAGGCGACCACGTGACGCTTATCAGTGCTACCACGTAAGCACCTGCAGACAGAGCACCCCAGTGACCTTTTGCTTTGTACCTGCATTGCCCCTTTGAACAGCACTTATGCGCAAGTTATTTTGCACCTATGCATGCGGGAAACATAAAACTGCAAAGGGCAGCTTGTTTAGGCCACCTGATAATGGCAAATTTCCACTTGAGGCGAGAGAGCTGGTTGAAGGGAAGGGCGGGGGTGTATGCAGAGCTAAACGTAACCAGCTGGGTGTTGGTGCTTTATTTTTTTTATAGTGTTTTAGGTCATTTTTCACGTATTGCTAGTGTATTGTGTCTATCTCTCTTTCTTAACTGTTCTTTGGGTAGTATAATAGGGCATAAAAATACATCGCAATGCAGTTTACTTTTGTTTGGTGGGTTGTATTTGTTTAAGATGCTATATTTGATATGTTTGTAACACATTTTTCTTTCGTTGGCGTCTTCTCGTAGCGTCTTTTTCTGTCTTGCTTTATTTCCCTATGTATTATAAAAGCGTGTACGGTATGCTGGACCCCAGAGATTGATAGGTATCATTATATGTATACTTTAGATTCATACATTCATTCAACTTTGCATTTTCCTTTGGCTCGATGTCCTACACGTTTAAGCGAGCTTAGAGCGTGACTTCATCGCTGACGTCGCAGTATGCACTGTAGAAAATGTTTCGATAATTGGATCTTATTTAGATCCAACAAGAGCACTTCAAGTGAGAGACGAACTACCTGTTTTTATTACCTAGGCGAAGAAAGTTTTGAGTCCTTAAAACGCCAAAGCTTTCTGCTACTTGCAATTAATCGTGAAAGTTGCGGTTATTAAAAAATTAGACTCCATCAAATTGCATGATATACATGCAACCCTTTACTACGACGAACATGACGATGTCTTCTTCTTAACTGATTACCCTCGTCTTTGTATAATTTACACCCCAAGGACTTACAAGCCAATATCTTGGGTCAGTACACTGTCAAGGAGCACACAAACTCTAGACCACAACATATCCAGGATGGATGATCAGACCAATGCCTAGTATGGCGGTGAAGAAGAAGGAAATGAAATGTAGCGATGAAAAGGATGATAGGGAAATTTGCAGATCAGATTATCCAACCCAGTATTCGCCTAACGACCCAGGAAAACCGCGAAAAAACCTTCGGTTAGATTGATCGGCTCGGGGATTTGAACCCCAGGCCTTCCGAATGCGGGCCACAGACGAGACTGCCTGAGCCATCCCGCTCGGTAACCGTTTAGTACGATAAGTTAAAATGTTCGGCGAAGGAACCTTTTAAATTATTCAATTTGTATAACCCCTTTTAACTTCCGAGGCCATTCCGAGAGAATAACTCTTGCTATTCGAAAGTAAATCGAAGCACCTTCAGACTTTGTTGCCTTTGTCACTTCCGGTAATCCCTGTCCTTTATCGATTAGCAAAGTAAAAACAAAGGGTCATTTTGGGATACACAAGAGTCACTCCTAAGTCTCGGAAAGCTTCAAAAGCTACTTCAGACAAGAGGGGCACTCAAATACACCCCTTGCTATCGCAACATAATGGAGAGTCTGTAACTTACGGGCGAAAGGCGAATAATGCTTTAGTGAAATAAGAGAAATTTGCTTTCAGTACAAAATTGGTTAGTTTACAAGAACCGAACGGCACAAACTGCTACAGAGCTGGCCATCGATACGTATAGTATAAACCACACATACCGTTATCAACGCCGCGGCAACTTGTGCGGCTCGCATTTGGGAGGTCCCAGGTTCGATCCCCAGCGACCGCCCACTCTGACAATGGGTTTCTCGAGGTGAATGCTGGGTTGCTCATCTACCACGATTCCCTTTCCATCATTTCCATTTCATTCCATGTCCTTCTCATCCTTCAGGAGTACTTCTAGTTTTCGTGGTGTATGGCGGTGCCGTACAGATGACGCGGATGTTTGCTCAAAGGAAAGAGTACTCCCCTTGGATACCAGAGGGCTACTTGGTCGATGGGTTCGTTGATGCTCTCTCTAGGCAGCTCCAGCAGTGTGGCGAGTCTTCTAGCCTGGAACTGTTAGGGACTACCACGCATCTCTGTGGCCTGTCTGCCTGAGCCTGTAGCCTCCTGTGGTTCCTTCACTTCACCCCTTCCTTCTGGGGATTGGTAGCCCCAATAGATCTCGTTTAGGTCGCAGTGCGCGAGGTGTCGCCCTCCGTTGTGTAACCTATACCATTATCAATATACGTAAACTGTAGATAAAACGCGAACAAATACGAGTTTTAACTAAACGGCTATATATTGTATTACTGCTCTTTGTAAAAGTATCAGATGTTTCTATATGAAGGTTTATAAATGCGACCTATTACTTCTAAACCTAAGTTCCAAAACTGATGAATACTGAAATGGTTAATGTGACCGTATCTAATTTAAATAGGGCATTACAAACAATGAAACACGATATAGCTTAAATGAATCATTTGGTAGACAAATCAGTTCAACATTCTAAGGCTGTGACGTCTCAGTAGTTCGTAAAGTGCGACTTGTTTCTCTCTGCTGTAATTACAATGTAACTCATTTTGGTTTCTTTTTGGCTTAGCAGACTCGCTAAGATTTATTAAGACATCCTTTTGACTTAGCAGACGTACCAAGATCATCGTTACTTAGACACAAGAACATCCTGCCTTTTATGTTCCAGCAAAGCCGTGGTTCTGTGCTGGGAGCAGTTGCTTCGCATCCATGCTTTAATTTTTAGTATTTAAAAGCTGCTGCTTGCAACTAGCCTTATAGCTGAGGTGCATCAAAGACAATAAAAAAATATAAATATTTTTAAAACACAGATGAATTTCATTTAAAGTGCTTAAAGTGATATAGACTATATGTTTACAACAGAAATTACTTACATGCTAAGAATTTTCAGCATAATTATCAGCAAAGGTATGTAGAATTTTTTCGTATTGCAAATTGCTCCGTGGTTATGACTTTAGTATTAAGCATAGATTTGTATTTTTGTTTAAAGTGAAATGTGATGCCTTATACGTCTTTTCTTCTACAAAAATTCAAGGGATGAAAAGTAGTTCTTAATTTCAAGAAAATGGGTATTCTAAATGATCCTTATATCTATAATTTACGTTTTAAAAACGCCCATCGTGTTCCGGCATCTCCAAAGGATTTTCATTTTTTTTATACAATAGCACAGTCGAGTGCCGATATAATTGGCAGTGGTTTATGTTGGTAAGGAAATATTCTTTGTACAGAGTCTTTTAAGATAGGGGAAAGTAGAAAACCGGTTGCTCTTGCCCAGGTCGGTTAGGTGTGGCGGTTCTTTGTGATAGCTGCCGCACCGGCCGCACGAAGTCTTTATCTGCTCCTTCCATTATCTCAAAAGACTCCGAACAAAGAATACTAAACCATTTCTGCCACGCCCAGTTCCTACCCCTTACCTGATTTCTAGCACTCCAATTAATATTTGTCTTACCCACTATCTTCCTTCGTTCCCAAGCATGAAACCTATAGGATAGTGTTTGAGTGAACATCTTTTGGCATCAAACCAATAAGAGGTGGACTCATCCAGGGGCTGATGTGGACCGTCGTGTTGTTGCAAAGCATGCTTTCCAACCACTCAGGTGAAATGTTTTCGTACCTCTCCCCGTTCGTCATCCAGCTAGGCCTGACCTTTGTTCATAGGCTAATGCGTAAGTATCTGACTTGAATTCAAACCAATAAGAGAGAGGTTCACCCTCTGGCTGGTGAAAAACACCATAGGAAAGCAAAAGCATCGGCACGTTTCCGTGCACTCGACTGTAACTGAAACCTTAAGAAGATAATGAGTTGACGTTTACACACCTCTCATGTGTACATGGACAAAACAATGACATAAATTTGAATTAAATTCATTGAAAATTTTGGTATTTTATCATTTTTAGTGGTGGGATACTTTTAAAATTTAATGCTATACTTTATATTTTTACTTTCTCTACCACGTACCTAAAAGGTAGAGAAGATATTGCATTCCACACAAAAATTCGATACCGAGGTTTCACCAGAAATACATGTTTTGGGATTCCCTGTATAAGAAGAAAAGCATTTGTATAAAAATGTCTCTGTGTGTGCCTGTGAACAACGTAACTCAAAAACAAATATTCAGATAAACACCATTCTTGGTATTTCAGTCCAGTACCTTCCAAAACTGCGACACGAAGATTTTCAGGAAAATTCCCCCACCACATACTACCCTTTACATGAAAATGTTTCGAATTTTTTTTATTTTCTAGAACTGGCTCTAAACATTTTAATTAAAATGCCATATAGTAACGGTAATTAGATGGCAAATAACATTTATATCTGGAATTTTCTGGGAGTACCCTGTGAAGTCATCCTCATTCGAAAGGAATTTTGTATAATCTTATATAACTGGTAAACATTAAGTGACAAAGACGTACTACACAATAAATGTAGATATCTTTAAAACAGAATTTATTTCCAATAACTTTTTATGGCATCAGCCATTTCTGACCTATCCGTTATTAATGGTTCAATTGTTCAATACTTTATTCTTTTAAAGTCCTGTCAATTTTCAATTGTTTCTCGCGATGTGGAAAGAGTGTGGAAGTTTAAGGCTAGCGTGTAATGTCCAGTTCTAAAACATTTGACTATCGCTATTCACTTTGTATCTATAACGAAATGTGTAAGGCAACTATTTTCAAAAATGTTTATGTTTATTAAAATGAACTATAGAGGAAAATAAACGTTCGTAAGAATAGCTTGCATACCCACTAATAAACGATAGAAGGTAGAGAAGGTCCTGTGAATGTAGCCTGTGTTTCTTATTTGAATGCATTAATTTTACTGTAACAATTTTAAAAACGTTGGGTATACTCTATACGATTCTCTCTGAACGTTAATGAAAAACTACATGGTTTTTAAAGTATGTCCGGCAGTTTTTGCTATTTAACGGGGACCTTTGTAGTTTTGTCAACTGACATTCCTTGACGGCTCTATCTGGCATATAAGGCTTATTTCTATCCGCACACGCAATGTTTACGGTCGATGATGAAAGAACGAGCCATGCGCTCTTGCTGACTGTATAACACACTTCTGACGTTTTGATTCCGCTCCCATAGCAGCTTTGTTTTACAGCTCAGTTCCATTTAATTTTTTTCCCGGTCGGAGCGTACTGTGACGGTTTCATAACATAGACCCGACGGAAATAATACTTGCTGAATCATGAGCCTTCCCCCCCGTCGTTGGTAATGGTTTTTCACTTTTGTTGGAAGCATTTTGCTGCATGGTATATGACTCCATATATACGACCATATGGGGATCCGTACTATTGTATGATTTATGAAACCAATCACTTTATTGGAGTGATAAAACGCTGAACCTAATAGCACAATGGTAGACAGATTGGTCTCTCTTTTTTTTAACAGTAATATTTGCACTTTAAAATACACATCCTCAAAGCCTAATTTTGATTTTGGTTGCTTTTAGTCCAAAATCTGAGACAGTAATTCGATTTTAATCTGGTAGCCTAAGAGAAACTTAAGTGATTTCATTTTAAAATCGTTTTAATTTCATTAGCGTTGAGGGACAGGTAATTACGTGTATTTGGAATCAGTGTTGCCAATTAGTATTATCTAGAGTTACCAAATTGTAAAATAAAGGTTGGTAGAAAGTGCATAAATCAATATAATTACCACAATTAATTAATAAGCAATTGTTTATAATATTTAATAATTTTAAAAACAAAATTTATTGCGTAATCGGAAGAAAAATACATAATCTTCCAGCTCCTCCTCAGCAAACTCTATAGAAGATTAAGTTGAGGATTGCACTGGATATTTCGATACAGCGGCTATGGTTCAAGCTTATCGGGAGATTGGCACGGTGCAGTTAGAGAGACAAGTAGGAATAAATAGACGCGGCAGCGCTCTCGCCCATCCTGAACACCAAAAGCGCAATCGACATATAACCGAAATTTTCTGAACGTTTCTCTTCTCCCCGCCTTCAGATCATTCTCGAATGTTCTGTGGAAATTTTCAGCGGGTTCGCAGGTCATGGAGTAAGTGAGTTGGTGAGTGCGTTTCTGATGTGATATCAAGTGCGGTTCTACAAATGAGTTTGTGACGACAGTTATGACGTACAGTGAGTGTTGCTTCCTCAAGAGATGAGACGTCTTGTGTTCGATTCCCCAGCGAGAGAATCATTCGAAGAGGAAGCTGCTTCGCGCGTATTTCATTACGCGGCTACGTCACGAAGACCAGTGAAGTGACCGGAAAAACTGAACTAATCAAATTAGTGAAATGAAAGTGAAAACTGAACAGTTACAATATGTACCGGGTAGTGTGTACGCTGAAATAGCACCAATTTTGCGTACGTTTCCTGGGAGTTCGTGCGAGTAACACGTTTCTCCTAAAATCCTAAGAGCATTTCTGCAATGCAATACAGCCGCCAGAGTTGAGTACTTAAGCCGATTTCTTAGCTTCGTTCCGACAATGTTCAACTCACTAAAAACCTATACCTCCGCTTTGGAATGCCGGAGGGCGAGAATTGCGATTGCAAAACCTACCATTTCTTTAAATGGATTTGCTCGCGCCGCATCTTCGCAGCAATCTACTTCAATCCAGAAGTCCACAGTGCTGGAAATGTGTTGCCATTTTATAAATTTAATTTGCTCACTGATTGTCTGTTTCGCTTACTTCACTTAATTTTTGCTCTGTATTTATTTTATTTGGTATTTACAAATCCCATTCTTCAACTAGCAAATGTATAAAACCAAAAATTTAAATCCCTCAGTATTACCTCTAAATGACTCCCAAAATTGTCTGGTCTCTATGTTTTGAAATTCTGTCGCTATATCACTTAAAAAGAGTCCAGATCTAGCGACTTAGAGGTTTTAGTGTTTAACGCCCGTTCTTACTGCAAACGGCACCACAGGCGGTGGGCATTGATGATACGTGGAATGAAATGGTTATTGGGAAAGGATATTTAGGAAAGAAACGTTCAGGACTAAGTTTAAGGTAACTCCTCAGCATTTGCCAGTTTTGAGGGCTGAGGAAAACTTGAAAATAACCCTCTTTTAGGGAGGACGGTCTTGCCTGGATTTGAACCGCGCACCTCCCGCTCACGAGTCCGTGCCACTAAGAGTTGACTATACCATTTGGAATGCGTGTATTCTCAATATTTAGTACCTATGTTGATATATTAATTTAAAATGTAAATTATACTTCGTAAGTAGGAAAACAATAGCAAACCATGTGAGGCAGGTTTTAGACAGACAGTTTTAACCACTCTGTTAACCACTCCCTGACATTGTCTCCCGATGAATGTGTTACACAAGAGGAAATGGAAAGTTAGCTCTTGCAAGTCGACATGAAATAATTATTTGACCATAGCAAGCCATTTAGAGCACTCGAATATTATCTTTTGATATTCGTATAAAATTCCATGTAATAAATTTAAAATTCAATCAACAACGCAAGCAGAATGAATATAATTACAAACTTTATAAGTAAGTGGAATTAATTGTTCTTTCACACAAGCCGTGTGTTGGACAGGGTTGGAAAGGTAGAATCAGATGACTGAAAAATTCAATGCCATAGCCGGGAATGGTTCAAATCCCGGCTATGGCATTGAATTTTTCAGTCATCTGATTCTACCTTTATAAGTAAGTCCTCAACAATTAACTTTTATGTGTTAAAATGTTTGAACAGTTAATTAAGCACAAAGAACCTCGCCGGGCAACAAACTTGCAGATGGTTAATTCACTTTAACATACCTTGAAGACTTATTTAACGTTACAGAATTCTTCAAAAATACAACACCAAACCATGCACTGAGGCTAAATTATGTAACATTAGCTGCCTTACTCACTGTTTAATTTATGACTTGCTTAACCTCCCACGACAGTTATTCCTGTAAGAAGGTATCTTTTAGTGATGAAAGAATTATGGGTATGTGCGCATAATTTTTAGACAATTAACTGTAGATGGAATTTTGAACTTACTACGTTCTGCTTAGACCCTTGCTTATTTAATAACGTAAACACTCCAGAGTTCTCATAATTAGAAACCCTTGAAATCAGTATTCTACGAACTTGGGGCCAAACTGGTGAATGTGAATAATTCTTCACTTTTAAACAATTAATTTAAACATTCTGGAAATGCACATTAAGTTTGGGATTAGTCAGACGGAGGGGGCTTCAGCCACTGGAGTTCAGCACCACACGTAGGCCATTGTAGGCTCTTTGTGACTTACGTTACCCTTAGGAGGAAGGGATGAAGAGGAGACACGAAGGCGATCAGATCTGGACGGCGATGAGCCTAGCAAGGACGAAGTTCCTAACTATTCCAGAACAATATCTATCCTGATGCCGGCGAACGAGTGTGCCCCAGGAAGGGGCACCAGCCAGCTATCCAATCGCCAGGGAGAAATCTTTACACAACGGAAACTCCGCCGTCCCGTCGCAACGCACAAATCGCCCTGGAGTTGTCCAATCTGGAAACATTAGGGACCCCGTCCGTGCTTGCGCCTGTCGTACGGATCTGGTCGTCATTCTGGTCACATCCCTCCCTCTAAAGGACACGATGACCTGAGTGCAGTGCTCTGCCCCGGTTTTGAGGCCCCTTCCGTTCGTCAGAACCTTTAAACCACTGCGGCATCAACTCATAACTACACTGGCTTTAACCTCTACTCGAGTTGCCTTCAACCTAGCCTCGGTGCTTACCCTTAATACCTACCGTCTCTCCCCGGAATTTTCTCTTTTTCCTAGGTACAATAGGCGGCGCGATAAAGCTCTTACAGCTCATACAGCACATCCTGGTCTATTGTCGGTTCCAGTGTTAAAGAATGATGTGATCTTATACGACAAAAAGTTCAGAAATAATTAAATTCAGTCACAACGACACACTTAAAGGTGCTGAAAATTTTGTCTAGAACAAATAAAAAATGCTGATGTGTTACATTCACTTTATCTGTTCATTATCGTTACTTTTTATTTAGGTAGTTTCTACTAACTTTTCTTGCAAAAGCTTATTTTTCTAATTACTTCTTGTTAATCTCGATAAACGTTTGCAGAAGTAGTTTTATTAAACATTTTGTTGTGACTATAAGGACCCAGGAGACCGGAGCGATAGTTAAATGTTTCAAAGCGATTCGCTATATGCTGGATTTGAAATTTCACTGTTTCCATTACATCACGAGAGACAACTGAAGATTTGCAGCACTTCAAAAATAACAAAGTATTGACAAATTCAAACCAATAACAAAGATGATCTCGAAATGGCTGATGCCACATCAGGTTATTCGAAATATATTGTACATTTTCAAGCGGTCTACATTTTGCTTAGTAAGTTATCTCTTAGGGCTTACCAGTTATACAAAATTGTATAAAATTCCTTCGGAATGAAGAAACTATTCCCTGAAAATCAAGATATACATTTTGTCATGTAATTATTTTATACTGGGTGGACTATTTAAATTGAGACTGTATAATATTTCCAAAACTAAGCGTTGTAGAAAGAAATGTATTGAATAAAAGTTGCTTGATATTTTGGGGGAAAGTAAATGCCATTAGTCGTGTTTTATTTGGAGAACGCTGTGATGGTCATTTTAGGATTAGTTTAAATTGACCCTAATTGTACTTTCGCATTTAAAAACACTAAATTGACCCTAAAATGACCACCATAACGTCCTCCAAACAAAACGCGACTAATGGCATTTACTTTCCCCCGTAATACGAAGCAACTTTTAAGATATTTCTTTCTACAACGCTTATTTTTGGAGATATTTTACGGTCACAACTTAATGGTCCATCCTGTGTATGTGGTGTTTTAAACAAAATTTTTAAACATTAATTGGAAAATAAAACAATAACTACAAATTGTCCTTGTAAATGGTATATTTTCTTCAAAATCTTCATGCTGCTGCCTTGGAACATACTGTACTTAATCAAGTTTGGCATTACCCGACATTTCTTTTAACTTTACTGTACACACACGCGCGCGCGCAGGGTTTTTTTTCTAATATGCCTTCATTTTTATACAGAGGGCGTCAAAAATGTTACTTTCTCAACCTGGTAGACAAAGTAAAACAAATACTGTGTAAGGACTGTAGGTTTGTTTGTTATTTCATTTACTCTCTTTACGGCATAGGGCATTTTTTGTTATTTAACACAACAAAACCGAGCAGGATGGCTCAGGCGGTTGCGTCCGTGGCCCACATTCAGAGGTCGTGGGTTTGATTCCCGCGGCCGACCTTCCTGACCCATGTTTTTTTTTCGGGAGTTTCCCCGGGTCACTAGGCGAATGCTGGGAAGGCTCATTGACTCCCCCGAATTTCTTTTCCCTCATTCCCTCTCATTTCATCTTCCTCTTTCACGCTACAGTTTGGCTTCGGGGCTGTGTGTCGGACTACTGCGGACAGATGGCGCAGATGGCTTGTGTGTTGGAATTTCTTCTCGGCCCCATCAGATGGAGGCCGCTCGAGTCTTCACAGGCGGGTCGAGCTTTCCCCGGCCTCCATTGGAGGGGAGCCTGTGAGTCACCCGTCGGTGGTTTGGTAGGGCTGCATTGACCACTCTCCGGCTGGGTGGTCAAGCTTGTAACTGTAAGAGACCTCTGCGCGTCTTTGTCGCCTGCGTTGACCAGTCCTACAGCCCATACGTCACCTGCGGTTCCTTCATCTCATCCGTCTCCCCGGGGTTGTATGCACAAAAGATCCCTGTGTGGGTCGAGGTGCTAGGTGTCCCCTCCGTAGCGTAATCCTAATCCTAAACCTAACGCAACAAAACTCTTCACGAGTATACTTTTGTAGTCGTTTAAATTCACGAAAATCAATTTTAATAATCTGTGGATTTCGTAGTGCTTCGCTTTAGCTGAAGATGCAGTCTTAAACTGAAAACATAACCAGTATATAAAAATTTCCGCCTCCTATCATTGCCAAACGTTGATACCGTAATTATTGACGAAGATACAAATAATTAAATAAAGAACTGATAGTAAAATAGAGATAATTCCACTAAATAATTTCGTATATTAAATCAATGTATAATGTAATAAGCCTGATTTAAAAGAGTTTTGCCGAGAAAAAGTTATTTAGCGACTCATGTTAAGGAAAATACACTAGCAACAGCCGAGTAACGAACGCGTTAGTATAAACGTTCCTGGAATGCAGTTAGAGGTTGAGTTCAGTATGTTTGCAAAGTCACGTAGGCAGGAATTCAGTAAATTAGAAAGGAATGCAATTCTTAGATTCGAGGAGGTACCGCATAGTAACAGTGTCAGAGCATGCATTCGAAATCAGACTTACTTAATCTTACTTACTTACTAAATCATGTAACCTGCTTGTGAGACAGCTCTTGTTATTACTCATGTGATAGTTTCATTTTAAGGAATGTAGTGCCTAATGACGCGCTTGAGTGAGATAGATTTAGCGGCTATCGCGAGGGATCTTTCCGAGTAACACTTCTGCGACTTACGGCAACTGACGCTTCCCATAATTATTATTCTAGAGGTACTTTAATTCCTTAATTCAACAGTCGCCGACTCTTTTAAAACCAAATATTTGAGTCAACATTAAAATTTATCAGCTCACTAAACTGATGTTATGCTTTCACATTACATTCACGCATACCCAGGGACAAAGAACTCATAGCTATACCACTGTAGCAGCTGGCAGACTAGACAAAGCAGAACGAGCTAGGAGATGACATCGTAGAACTCATCAACAAAGCAGGTAACATTAAACATTATCTAAATAGATGCAACTTCGAGATAGCAGCATCAACATTTGGAGCGAAGGGTATGGCTTCAAAATTGTCTCTCCACGAACGGCTTCAATGTATTATTACACATTTTCTAATCTCAAAAATAACTTTAACACAAAGCAAGAAATGTTCCTATTGAGCGAGATGGCTCCACGAGAACGTGTGAGACTCGCATTCAGAGGACCCAGGTTCGATTCTCGTCGACCGCCCGCTCTGACCTTGGGTTTGTCTGCGCTTTTCACTGGTCAGTAGGCGAATGCTGGGGTGGTTTCTCCTCTACACGATTTTCTTTCCATAATTTCCCTTTTGTTCCTCTTCCTTCTCATATTCCAGGTGTACTTCTAGGTTTCATAGCGTACGGCGGTGCCGGACAAATGGCATGGATGGTTACTCAAAGAAAAAGTACTCCCTGTGGACACTAGAGAGCTATCTGTCGCCCTCTCTGGGCAGCTGCAGCAGTGGGGCGTGTCTTCGAGTGCCTTTGACTTCCGCACGTCTCTGTAGCCTGTCTGCCTGCGACATGTACCCTCCTGTGGTTCCTTCACTTCATCCCTTCCTCCTGGGGGCGGTAGCTACAATAACTCTATTTTGGTTGCATTATGCGAGGTGTCCCCTCCGTTGTGTAACTATAATCAATAAGAAGTGTTCCTTTTCAGGGAAAGATGAACTTAATATCCTGTGTAATTTCATAATCTTGAACACATTGAAAACATAAAATGATGATTCGAATCGCATTACCTTAAAATGACTTCTAATGGTTTCCATTTCTAGCAGAGCTCGGCAGGTTTGCGTATTTCTTGACTTCAGGTTACAACTACAATATTAGAAGACTGGCTTTATGAATTAGCAGGCTATCTTTGCCGATTCAGTTAGCATACGTAACTTTCATAGGATTTATTCTGTCTTCAGTGTAACGATGTACAGCGTTGGCATTACTGCAAGTTAAATCATCACCAGTATCCTCTAACAATAAAAAAGTTTGTAAGTTTTCTTTCGCAATTCTTATTGCCTTTGCTTTTTACAGCTTTGCATCTAAGTATGCAAGTTCATCGTAACTTGGAGCGCTGTTACAGAATTCAGTAACTTCCGTAAGAAAGGATTAACTTCTAAACTTCCTCCATAACTGGTTTTTGGAGCACCTGAAATATGTATATCCGCCTCAGAGTACCTACTTACCAAGTATGCTAGAAGGAAAGTTTACAGGTCACAGCATTTGTTCCCAATATTGCCTCACATAAGCTACAGAACACAATAGGTTTGAATAACACTTGTTTTATTCCGTTTACAGTTTTGTTTATACATATAATAAAACTGTAACTAAAAGTTTATGGTAATTCTTGAATTTTGGATAAATGGGTTAACATTTATAATGGGATACTCTCAAGCCAGCAATCAGAATTATAAAATTGTGTGTGTTTGAAGAGAGAGAGAGATAGAGTGTTTGTGTGTGTTACGTGGAATTATTTTCGTTATTTCTAATTTTCTTAAAATGACACAATGATGTCCGTTAAAATGTCGTGTTTGGGATATTGTCATGGGAACTAAAATTTATACCTCGGATTTTCTGTAAGAACTATTAAATACTCTTCAAACTTATTCAGTGTATGTAACTGGTGAAAGCGTAAGATGTATTTTTTCTCATTGTAGAAAAAATTTAGATCCCGTTAAAATCTGCAGAAAGTTATCAAAATTTATTTAACGCGAATAAATGAATCATTTTTCATTTGAACAGCATAATATACGCGATACCTGTACATTCATAATGTAGAGAATGTGACTGTTTCACATCAAATTTATTTAAAATAACATCGCTTTATTATTTTACCAAACCTTAAATTAGAAATTTACTTTCCACTAGTTAGTTTTCGAATTGCTCTAAAGTGAGTTTTATGCTTGAAGTAAAAGAATAGGTGTGAATGTCCTTAATAAATACACACTTATTGAATAGTAAACACACTCACAAAGAAGAACAAAAGACTGCCTCTGTGGTCTGGTAATTAACATGATATATTCCAAATCCACAGATACCGTGTTCGAATCCCGGCTTGAGGATGGGGAATTTTCATTAACCAGGATTATTTTCTTTCCTCCCTAGAGTCCGGAAGTATGAGTGAGACTGTAAATGTGTGTGAATATAATGCTTATAGATAAAATTAATGTAAACAAGCCCAAAGATAAAGAATATTAAACGAGTGAATATCACTGCCGATGAGCGAATTGTTCCCAAGGCAAAGCCGCCGATCTGACCTTAGTTGTTAAAGGCAGCATAAATGGGAAATTAAAACAAATTTATATGTTACATTCACATTACTTTCTCTACCTTCTATCGCTTATTAGTGGGCATACAAATTATTCTTAAGAACAATTATTTTCCTGTCTACTTCATTTTAATTGAGAAAAAACTTTCCGGAAGTACTGGATTACACATTTATAAATATAAAGGGAATAGCTATAATCAAATGTTTAAGAGCTGGGCACTATGTACTGACCTTAAAATTCAATTCTTTTGGCGTGCATCGCGAGAAACAACTGAATATAGAAAGGTCTTGAAAATAATGTAAAAGCTTCTAAACAATTCGAACCATTAATAAGGGTTATCTCGGAAATGGCTAATGCCACAGAAACTTTCTTTGAAATAAACTGTGATTTTAAAGAGATCCACATTTTTGTGTAGTACGTTTTCGTTTATCGCTTAAAGTTTACCAGTTATACAAGATTATACAAAATTTCCTCCGAATGATGTCAACTTTACAGGTTATTCCCAGAAAATTAAAGATATGAATTTTACTTTTAATGTAAATATCTTTAATATGTGGTATTGTAATCAAAATTGTTGCAGCCATTTTTAGAAAATAAAAATTTCAAAAAGTTCCATGTAAAGGGTAGTTCGAAGTAGGGGATTTTCTTGGAAATCTTCGCGTCGCATCTTTGGAAGATGCTGAACCTAAATACCAAGTTTGGTATTTATCCTACTCTTCGTTTTTTAATTATGAAGGTCACAAACACACATTCGGATTTTTTTTCTAAAAATGCCAGTAACATTATAGAGAGAGCTGGCGCAGAAATGCGTTTATATGGGAAAGGATAGGGAAAACGACGGTAAATGTGACCGTTCAAGGAGGAAGATGCGTTTATATGGAGAAGATAGGGAAAATGTGGACAGATGATAGGCTAGGTAGATGCTGAAGAAGGGGGGGGGATATGGACTTATACGGGAGAGATGTGGAATACGAGGAGAGGTGCTAGACTAGACAGGTCTTGAAAAGTAGAATATGACTTTTATATGCGAGAGATAGCAAACCGAAATGAGGAATTAAGCTAGGAGGGTTTGAATAGTAGAGTATGCGTTTATATGAAGAGACGAGGAAAACGAGGGTAGATGCTAGGTTGAGAGAGCCTTCAAGGAGGAAAATGCGTTTATATGGGAGAGGTAGGGAAAATGAAGAGAGATCCGAGGTAGGGCAGGGGCTGAAGGAGGGGGAATACCCTTTATATGATAGAGGTAGGGAATACGGGGAGAGGTAGTAGGCTAGACAGTGGTTGAGGAGTAGGGTATGCGTTTATGTGGGGAAGATATGGAAAACGGTGAGAGATGCTATGCTAGATAGAGTGTGAAGGAGGGGGAATGCAGGTTTATACCGGTGAGATAGAAAACCAAGGAGAGATGCTAGGCTAGACAGATGCTGAAAGAAAGAATACGCTTTATATGCGGGAGATAAGGAATACGAGGAGGGGTGCTAAGCTAGACAGAGGTTGGAGTAGAGTATGAATATATATGGGAAAGATAGGGAAAACATGGAGAGATGATAGGCTAGTACGCTAGAGAGCTAGAAAAGACATTTATATGTGAGAGGTAAGGAGTATGCTGAGAGATAATGGGCTAGACAGATGCTGAAGGAAGGAGGGATACGCTTTATACGGAAGAGGTAGGAGAATACGAGGAGAGGTGCTAGACTAGACAGGACTTGAAGAGTAGAGTATGGCTTTTATATGGGAGAGATAGCAAACCGAGGAGAGGTATTAAGCTAGGAGGTTTTGAATAGTAGAGTGTGCGTTTATATGGAGAGACGAGGAAAACGAGGGTAGATGCTAGGTTGAGAGAGCCGTCAAGGAGGAAAATGCATTTATATGGGAGAGATAGGGAAAACGAGGAGAGATCCTAGGAAGGGAAGGGGCTGCAGAACTGAAATACGCTTTATATGTAGAGGTAGAGAATAGGAGGAGCAGTGATAGGCTAGACAGTGGTTGAGGAGTAGAGTATACGTTTATATGGGAAAATATAGGGAAAACGAGGAGAGAGGCTAGGGATGTTAGTGTTGACGTATGTGTAATATTCGTCCATACATAAGATCATCTAACATCATTGACTTCAAGATTTAAACGCTAACAAAGGCTACATTGCGTTCTAACGTGCTGGATTCCCTGATTACATCCCCCTAAAGGCTGGACGCAGGCCGTTGAATTACCCGCTCCACATGCATTTTGATTGATACGGTATAAAGAGTAATTCGGATAGTATCGCAAGTGTTCATGGTAATTCAGAGCAGCGATTCGTACCAGAGCTATTTAAGGTAATTTCGCATGATTCGGGTCTTATGTCAGGTATTTAAGTCATTTTAACAGGTTATTCAGATAACGTCACAGGTATTCATGGTAATATAAAGAGTAATTAGATTGTAAACACTTCTCATCCAATGCTACAACACTTTTATATACTTTTTTCTAAATCTTACAAACTTTTTATATGTTCATTAGTGTGCGAGACGGATAGGGATAAACTGTATATAAAAGTGTTGTAGCATTGGATAAGAAGTGTTTATAATCTAATTACTCTCTATATTACCATGAATACCTGTGACGCTAGCTGAATTACCTGTTAAAATGACTTAAATACCTGACATAATACCCGAATCATGCGAAATTACCTTAAATAGCTTTGGTACGAATCGCTGCTCTGAATTACCATGAACACTTGTGATACTAACCGGTTTACCCTACATATATACGATACTATCCGAATTACTCTTTATACCGTATCAATCAAAATACATGTGGTGGTGTACTTCGATCGATATCCTGCGTCCAGCCCTTTAGAGACGCGATGCCGGGACGTTAGAACGCAATATAGCCTTTGTTAGCGTTTAAATCTTGAAGACAATGACGTTAGATGATCTTATGCATGGACGAACATTACACATACTTCAACACTAACCTCCCTAGCCTCTCTTCCTCATTATCTCTATATTTTCCCATATAAACGTATACTCTACCCCTCAACCACTGTCTAGCCTAGCACTTCTCCTCGTATTCTCTAGCTCTAAGTGTAAAGCGTATTCCACTCCTTCAACCCCTGTCCTACCTCGGATCTCTCCTCGTTTTCCCTATCTCTCCCATATAAACGCATTTTCCTCCTTGAAGGCTCTCTCAACCTAGCATCTACCCTCGTTTTCCTCGTCTCTCCATATAAACGCTTACTCTACTATTCAAAACCTCCTAGCTTAATAGCTTTCCTCGGTTTGCTATCTCTCCCATATAAAAGCCATGTTCTATTCTTCAAGTCCTGTCTAGTCTAGCACCTCTCCTCGTATTCCATATCTCTCCCGTATAAGTCCATATCTCCCCCCTCATTCAGCATCTACCTAGCCCATCATCTCTCCACGTTGTCCCTATCTTCTCTATATAAACGCATTTTCCTCCTTGAACCGTCGCATCTACCCTCGTTTTCCCTATCCTTTCCCATATAAACGGATTTCTGCGCCAGCTCTCTCTATAACATACTACTAATGGCCTTTTAGATTCAGGGGACCTCAAAACATATATGTGCGTTGAAATTTCGGTATTGAATTTTTGGGTGGAATGCAATACCTTCTCTACCTACTATTTACGCTGTACGTGATAAAGTAAAAGGATCAAAACTATGCACATGTCACTAACCATTTTTCACAATGAACGTCGCTCCCACATTTAAGTAGTTTAGTATCAACAACCGCATTAAATATGTTTTCTATGCAGTAAACTGCGTTTTGCAAGGTATATTGCAACATAGACTTGTACGTCGGTTGTTTTGTTCACTTCGCTTTGGCCACACAACTGAAATTCTCCTGAACATTAAAGACTGAAAAGCGCTATGTTCAAGTCTATAGAAAAAACTTTGTTGTTGATGTGCCTTATTTTTGGCAGTATCCCTTTTTACTACCAAGCGAGTTGGCTCCGAAATAACGTGTGAGACACACTGAGTGGGATAGCTCAGTAACATCTGTGGCCAGCATTCGGAGAAGTCGTGGGTTCGATTCCCTGTAGTCGACTTTCCTGACCCATGGGTTTGCTCGAATCGCCAGGCACATGTTGGGAAGGATCATTACATCCCCCGAATTTCCTGTCCCTTCATTTCATCTCCATCCCCATTTCACTCCACCTTTCATCTGCTTGATTTCTTTCAGGGTTGCAAGTGCCGGCTGGAGGTCTCAGCGTGCGCATGGCACGGGAAAAAGATGTTCTGAGTGCACCTTTGCCCCCCGGACTGCAAGCGGTCTCCGGGTCCCCCAGGGGATGTTTATACATCCATTAGAGTTCAAATCTCTAAATGGAACGGACCCTGCCCTCTACCTGTCGTGCCTCCTGGTCCGGCCGCCCTCTGTCTCCTCTCGCCTCAAACCTCCCTCCCGGTATCGCCCCGCCAAGGGCCTAGGCACGAAAGATCTGCGTAGGTCGAGGAGCTAATTCCCTCCGCTTCTAGTTCTATCCTATACTAACCTTGAGACTCGCATTCGGGAGGTCCCGGATTTAATTTCCGTCGATCACCCACTCTGACCTTAGGTTTCTCGTGGTTTTCCCTGGTCGGTAGGTGAATGCTGGGGTGGTTTCTCATCTATTACAATTTACTATCCCCCATTTCCCCGTCATTCCGTTACCTTCTCATTATTCAGGTGTGCTTCTAGTTTTCGTGGTTTGCAACGGTGATGGACAGATGACTCGGATGCTTGCTTGAAGGAATGAATATTCCCCGTGGACACTAGAGGGCTGCTTGTTTGGGTGGGTCGTTAATCGTCCTCTGTGAGCAGTTCCAATAGTGCGACAGGTCTTCGAGTCAGGATTTCCGCTCGTCTCTGTGGCCTGGCTGCCTGCGACCTGTAGCCTTCTGTGATACCTTCTGTTTATCCCTTCCTCCTGAGGGGAGTAGGATGCAGGATGTGTTTATCGGAGGAGAGCACCTCACCAATGTGACCAGCTTGATCTATTGCGGCTACGTCCCCCAGGAGGCAGGGATGAGGTGAAGTAGCCTCATCCTGATCGCAGGTTTGCGGACAGACGGCCCACAGAGACGTGCAGAAGTCTCTTCCCGTTTTGAACCTCTGCGTACCAGTAGAGGCGAAGAATCCCGAGAGAGGGCAACGAAGCGACCCTAACGGGACGGACAACGCACCCTGGCGTTCACTGTGAGAAATCTTTCCAATGCGCAAGCAAGTACGCCATCTGCCCGACACCGCCAGCACCACAGGACCCGAAGATGCACCTGAAACATGAAATGAAATGAAAAGGGGGGGCGGAAGGAGAAATCGTGGTAGAATACACACCCCGGCATTCCCCTAGGCGACCAGGGGAAAACCACGAAAAAACCCATGGTCAGACTGGACGTACACCGGGAATCGAACCCGAAACTCCCGAATGCGATCGACAGACGTTGCAGCCCGAGTCATCCCGCTCGGTATCGGAGCAGGATGCCACAATAGCACTCCCGTAGGTCGCAATACGCGAGGTGTCTTCCGCTGTACAGCCGATACTCTATCCCTTATTACTCCGGTTTGGCACATGACTATACAGTTAACCTGTTAATGGCAGATTAGCTCCTTGCAACTATTTGTATTGTTTATCGATTTGTTTGTTCCATATTGATGACTGTTGTACAGACTTTATTTCTACAAAATATCCTTAGACATTTAATACTGGTTTTTGCTAATATATTCCGAAAGTGTTACACCTTTTATGTACTGAATAATGAGAAAAATTATAGGTCTTAGTAATACTTTTTTCACAATGGAATGCCGTAGGCTAAGCTTGCAATGTGGAATCACATTTGAAAAATTAGTGGCACAACTAGGGTCTAACATGGACCTTCCGTGCCGATGTTCTACCCTTGAGCTACCGTGATGGATACCCGAAGGATCATTAAACTTTTCTTATCTGCCTGGTGTAACCCTAACGAACGCTGAGAGTTACATTTGATAATTGTTCTTTCACACCGATTATATGCTTGCTATTGAAAATCAGTGGCACATTTAACCACACGGCTTTGTCTTTCCGTGCATATGCTGTGCCCTGAGCGATCACATCGAGGTACCCGACATGCGCGTTAAAATTCATGATATATCGCAGTAACTTCACCTTGAAGGTTCACGGGGATGCACGAATCAGATAAGAGAAGTATACTGATCGTTTGGGTAAAGCCTTGCGGTAGTTAATGGGTAGAACACAGGTGCGGTGTGCCCAGGATTCTTCAATCCTGGCCGTGGTAATTAATTTTTCAAATCTAATTCAGCTTTCCAAGCGAAATGTAGAGCCTTGATTTTGCTAGACGATCAGACATAGAGTTCACCGTCGGTCCGGGTGGCTCTGGCCTTCTGATCTCAAGGTCGCGGGTTCAAACCCGGCCCAAACCCATTGTTTATTAAGTGTGCTTAAAAGCGACACCCCATGTCAGTAGATTTACTGCATGTATCGAACTCGTGCGGGACGAAACTCCGGTACACCGGCGGCGCTGATATGATCCTGGCAATTCTCAGCGTCGATAACAAACAAAATATTTTTATCACCGTCAGGACGTCGGCAGTTCAATGGGTAAACGCCAGCACTTGCGCGTTTTTGTTTTTGGACACTCTTTAACTGCTGTGGTCCTTAGCGTCCCATTCTATATTGGGCGTGAAAGACCGGTAATTTTGCTCAGAGGCCTTTTTATCAGGCTTGAGGTTCTTTTACGTGCCCAAATCTACTACATGGGATCACCGGCTTTACTTCCCTTCCGAAGGGAAGCTAGTCCAGTAGTTCTGCGAGCTGAAGCACCTGTATATAATATGCTTCACCGAGTCGTCTTGTTTCAATTGTTAATACGCTAATATATAGTGTCCCAAAATTAGATCGACAAACTTTGGGAGCTGATAGATAATATTATTTGGAAACGTTTTGTTAAGGCAGTTTTTTGCTACGGTACTTGGTTTAAGTGCTAGAGAAGCTGATGTCATTCCTGCCTGCCATCCAGTTTGTTTAAATACGACAAAATGAACAACGCAAATCACGTATTGTATTTATCTCAGTAAGGTGCATAATCTTAGTCTAAGGAACAAAAGCGGAACACACAAGCACCTCAGTGTTTACAGTAGACCACAACTTTCCCATTCAAAGCCAATGTTGGAACGCACGTCCATTGCGGTGAACACAAACTGTATTGCCGCGCCATATTCTGCCATGCTCTCACTAAGACACCAGCCATTCCTCTGATTTCGCAAGATGCGCAAGCTATGCGTGCCACAAGCTCCTCTTCAGATTCAGCAGGCGTGTCTCAGAAACTACAGGCTTCATGTGTCCCCGCAAAAAGAAGTCAAGTGGGGTAAGGTCAGGGAACATGTACGTTCCATGTTGTAAATAAACTAAGGCCTGGTTGAGAATATGTAGTATGCTGCATGCGTTCTGGAAAACAATAATGCACATTTCAAGGAAGCTAGCATTGAGCTCAGGAAGTAAACATAGGATAAACCAAATTAAGCGTTTGTGTTTTGTTTCTTTCGTGTGTTCTGTTTCTGTTCCTTGGAATAAGATTATGTACCTTACTAAGATATACACAGTACTGTAATTTGCATATTTAAACAACCTGGGTGGGAGGCAGTAATCACATTAACTCGCCTGGCACTTAAAAGAAGTACCGCAGCAAAAAAACGTTACTTAACAAGAAGTTAACAAGAAGTCCCAAAGTTTGTGTCTAGCAAATCTTTACGTAATCATCGGAGGAAAACTATTTGCCGTACCTCAGTGGTGGGTATTTTAATACCTATGAAAGTGAATAACATTTCGTGGTCTAGAATGTCGTTTTCCGTGGTGTAGTGGTTACCATGCTAGCCTCTAGTTTACGAGGTCGCGGGTTCAAACCCGGCGAAGGGCGATTGATTTTTTCGGGCCTAAAAATCCTTAGCATGGCTTCCTTGGAAGGGAAGTAAAGCCGGTGGTCCCGTGCCGTAGATTTACGGCACGTAAAAGAACCTCAAGCCTGATAAAGAGTCCTCTAAGCAAAATTGCCGGTCTTTCACGTCCAACATAGAATGGGACGCTAAGGACCAAAGCAGTTAAAGAGCGTCCATAAATAAAACTCAATTTAATTTAATTTCGTGGTCTAGAATCATTTCCATATTGTAGCCTCATGTTAGTAAACTTCAATATCCTACCCCGGTCAGCATTTTAATGATTTTATATTTCATAAAAATAATTGCAAATTACTTCATTTTCCGTCCGCTTACTGCTTGCAAAAGTTTTATAACTTTTCATAAGTCTATGAATATGGGTATTTATTTTTAGAAGCAATAAAAGTGTAAAAACTATGTGTATAAATGGAATTAATATTTCCGCACGTAAATTTACATCCGCGAGGTAAAGCGTCGTACCTTGATTTACAATTCCAATTTTTCCTTTCTTTTAAATGCAAAGCAGTCCCTATCCAGCTTCCCTTCCGAAACGAAAGTTTTAATCATCACAACTAGAGTGTAGCTTTACTCTCCCCACTTGAAACTTCCTTACTTGTCTCCTGGATATATTGTTATTTCCGTCAAGAAACTGAAATACAAAGAGATGGAAACCGAGGCTATACTCGTTCATTTGTAGCAAGAGACACAGCAAGGCAACCAAACGAATGTAATAACGTCCCTTGCATGCAATCATAGTATTTCAGAATTAACTCGATATAAATCTAACACGCCTTGGTTTGCTTTGTATGTCTTTCTTATTGTTCTTAAGAGTACACCAGTAGTCTTGCACGGATGCCTTCTATAAGAGGTTGAAAATAGTTTGTGGCCTACAATGTTCAATCACACCTGAAATGTAAGCGTTCAAAGTTATGTCCACATTGGTAAAATGGTGCAAATTTATACATAAGAACTTGAAAATGTGAGTAAGGGTAATTGTTTGAAGTTGGAGGGTATATGATTGTCTCCAAGTCCTATACCCCAAGTGCAAAAAGGTCTACTCTGATTGACCAAGGAATATACAGTTGTCTATAAGGGTTTGAAAATAAAGGGTAAGAAAATTTTTAAATATACCATCAATTATGATTAAAAATATCAGATGCATTCATTTTAGAAGTTGTGGAGTAGCCTATGATGTTTTTATAGGTACTGTGGTATAATTCTACAATATTTTGACAATATGGGTTAAGGAGATGCGCTACTGAAATGGGTCATTTTGCAAGTTTTTCATTTAAATTCTCTCTCTAAATGTGTTATTTTATACCATTTTCAAAGCTCTCCATACACAGGTATTTAAATTGAGGCTGGTCCTGACACTGTTCTTTTCCATGCAGAGCGAAATGTATCACTTATTTTGGAATCTTCAAAGAATCTTGGTAGCGTATTATTCTTAGCACCATATACCAAGCTACTGTGGGATTGTTTTAACTTTTTTCACAATATGGTAACATGTGATTGAAGAATTTGAATACATGTTTATCTATAGTGTGATTCTGCATAGAAATATACTTTTCTACATATTGGGAGCAAGAATATGACTGCAAAATATTAGTTATTTGCACCTTCAGAATATGCTTTGGCATATAGAATGTATGTACATAAATATAAAAGTGAATATTTGCAGATTTTAGACCTCATTTTTAGTGTAGAGTCGGGTGCAAAAAAAAAAAAAAAGTGCCGATACGAGGAACCGCCGCGATTTAAGTTGGCAATCAATAATTAACACGCCTGTGCCGCGCCTTCCATCCCTCATTCGGTTACAGAAGTTAATGATTGAATGCCGATCCAATAAGAACCGGACTCATTCAGGGGCTAGTATGGACAGTCTTTGGGAGGCATATTGCTTCAACCATTCAGCTGACATATACCAATTCTCCACCCCTTTCATCGCCCAGCTAGGCCTGACCATTCTTCATAGGGTAATGCTAGCGTATCGGACTACAGCTAAAACCAATTAAGAAGATGGCTCACCTAAGGCAGTCGCGGAACACAAATGATGAGATTCTGCCAACATTCAAGAATAGAAAACACTAAAAGTAACCAAAAGCATCGACACTTTTTTTTTGCACTCGTCTGTACATTATAATAGGAAGGTCAAAACTTAAAACGTTAAGAAATATTCCACTTTCCAAAGCGTTAAGGAAACAAATTGTAATAGTTGGTGCATTGGCTAGGTGGAATAAGTAAGCTTTATGCGAAGGGATCAGAAATAGGCCTAATCTGCAGCTGCACGTATTTTTGAGCTTTCCACGTTTGGGATGAGTATACTGTAGTTATTTTTTGGATCTGTAAATAGAGGATGGTTTTATAAAATTTACAATTAAATTGAAATGCAATGGTAGCGGATGTGACCTGAGGACATTGATATTTCACTCCTCACTCTCGCTGTCGTGCTCCCAAAATTTCAATCAGCTTCCTACCATAACGCCATTTAGTACTTAAAAGTTTCGATAATTATGAACCTAGAATAGTAATACAGGATGTATAATTTTTTCAGGGCTCAATGGTAAAATTATGTGTACCATGTGATCATATTTTGTGTATACACACATGCTCAAAAGATCCTAATGTACGCAATTGGTTTCGCCCATATCATTTACAGTGGTCAGTTTTTCGTGTTTTGCTGACTGGTAAGCAGGTTGCCATACTGCGGATTGTAGCTCATACTGATAACTATGTTTTACGGACCGCGGCCATATTCATTTAAACGCCTATATAGAATGTGAACGCATGAGAGAGGCAGTTTTCTTGTGCATGGGCAAAAAGTTGTAAGATCCACTCCATTCTTATCATTTCGGCTTAAAAATAAATAAATAAAAAGTATACGTCTAAGGTAAAACTTAATAAAAACTAAAGATGGAATGAAGGATAAAAACTTTCTCACTCGAATAAATGTTAGTGGGACTGCCTTGTGTGCTTGAAAATTCCTGAATTAGAAGCATTTGATTGTGCATGTAAAGTATTAAACTAGTGAAATGTAGAATAAAATTGAAAATAACGCCTTGTTTACATGCTAGAGCCTCCGAAACGGGAAGGGAAGTGACTGCAGGCAAATAAACTGTACACTTCTTGACAAGCAGTAGATGCCACAGTCATTAGTTAAAGCTAATGGCAGTGATTTTTTTGTTGCGTTGTGCATTTTATTAAAGTTAAGAAATCACCGAAATAGAAGAAAAAGCGGTGTGAAGTCACTGAATTGAAAGTCTGCCATCTGTTAATATTCGTAGTTTGTGTACAACGCTACGCTTTCATTAAAGAGTGGCAAAATTCGTACTCAAAAGGAAAATCTGCGAATCGATCAGGCAAGCAGTTAGGTATGACTGGTAGGGACCAAGAATTTCCGCGTTTAACGGAAATGGTGTAAGCGAAAATCACCAATCACACCTCTCTCCTAGCTCTTTCCATCTGCCGCCTCTTTGTTTTGATCAGGACTGAAGTAGCTTGACTCAAAAATATATCTTATGGGTTTTCCTCGCGCACTTAAATAACTCCCTTATTTCGTTCTGATTGAATCTGTGGCTCAAGACTCCAGCTTCTGCGCTAAGTCAATTGGCGCTGATGTACACCATCCATAAATATAAAAAATAAATAAACAAATAATACACCTTAGAACATATTTTATATTTGAAAATTACGTGGTTGTCGCAAAACTCGAGTGATATTCTGGTGAGTATTGTAATAAAGCACGTGGTTTGGAACATGTTGGACACTGTGCTCTTAAAATAATCAAAACGTTGCTTCTTGAAAGATATTTCAGATCGAATTTTTTCTAAACTCTTTTAGTGTTGCATTAAGTTTCCATCGAGAGGTGGAACTATTAGCTAATGATTTTTCTTTTCGCACTTTAAGTGCGTGTACTATTCCTCCCTAAAACAAATCCTGTAATGAAATGTTCATACAGTTTTGGTAACGAAGGATTTGTGGCAGTAGAAAGAAACCAAGCGCTATAATGCGTTTTGTGTGCTTTTCACGCAACGGCTTTCATGCGCTGGGATGTTCCTGGAAGGATATCAAATAATGACGAGGGTCGTAAAGGAGTTTACAGCACCAAAATGTCATCAAATTAAATGCATGGCAGAACAGCTTTCAAGCGTTTGTCACATCGTCAGAACCTCCAGTTGGACATAAAAAAGCGTATCCTGACGGGCGTGCGAAATACAGAGATTGTGTCGTGGTATCGCATAACCGTGCCCTTTGTTCGTTCTTATTCCTGATTTACATCGATGTTTGTTGCGGCTGTGTAGTACACACTGGCTCGTGGTTTCCATTATGCGTTGTGGCTGCTTTTCCTCTATGGCTGAACTCCACTGCTCTATTTATGACCTGTCAATCATTTGGAGCGTATATTTGTCTCTTGGATGACAGTTCACCTTCAGCAACATGATAGCTACATGCAGCGTTAGAAATGTACGAGTATAATAACTCTGCTTGTCGATACAAAATGAAAACATGTGTTTCCATATTTCAGGATGTTAGTTGAAAAATTCAGCGCATTATTATACACGTATATTCGTTTGTAAGAGCTCTCTGTATCCCGGAAGTAGAACGAAATTAATGTAATAGAACTGAATTTACGTGGTACATTGAAGCCATTCTCGGTGCGACAACTTTGATACAGCTCCCTGCTTTTAATAACATTTAATGTTCTCTGCTGTGTTGACTAGTTTTATGATGTTATCATCTCGTAGCTTATACTGCGTTGTCTCGTGCGTCCGCTGCTCTAGTGGTATAGCTATAAGTTCTTTATCTCGGGGTATGCGTGAGCTTATTTTGAAAGGATACCACCAGTTTAGTTAGCTGAGAAATTTTAATGTTGACTACAATGTTCAGTTTGAGAGGAGTCGCCGACGTTTGAATTTACAAATTAATTACTTCGATGACAATAATTAAGCGAAGCGTCAGTTGCCGTAAGTCGCAGAAATATTACTCGGAATGATCCCTCTCAATAGCCGTTAAATCATCTTAACACCGGCGCTACAGAACTTAGAAATTACACACGTGAGTAAGTCAAATGAGAGTCAAGAATCTCAGGAGAGTCACAAATACGTCCAGGAATGTGAATATCTCTGATTATAATGCACGAAATATTCTTAAGTTAAGCTCCACTTATCTATCGCTACTCCTCCCAAAGCTCTTTCTCGCGCAGACCAATCTTAAAATCCTACGTATGCGTCTCTTATCTTGTTGTTAAGCCGTACGATTCAGTTTTTTTAATTTACAGAATTGCTGCCTACGTGACTTTTCAAACGCATTTAACCCAAACTAACTGCTTTCCAAGAATATTTAAGCTAATGGGCTATTACTAATGTCTTCTTTACATGCTTATTAATTACCTTTTTCTTTCCGGACAAATATTTTACACAGGCTTATTACATTATACCTACATTGATTTAATATGCAAAATTATTTATTGCAATCATTACTCTCATTCCGTTATTTAATTATTTATATCCTCCCGTAAATAATTACGGTATCGGCATGTTGCGAGATTGAAATATCAGAGTATCCAATAGGAGCTGGGCATGTCTACACATAGTATTACTGCATACAGCAGTTAAGGATGACATACTCTTGTCAATAGAAGGGCATTGTAGGTGTCATTTCTGGTTTGAATTCAGGACTACCCGCATTTAAGACTTAACTGGCAGCTTTAATTTCGGTGCTTCCAATTGAAGGAGAAGCTAGTATTTTTGCAAGCGATATTTTAGAGCATGGCTTGTCAAGCTACGGCCCGTGGGACGAATTCTGACCCGCGGGTTGCTTTGGTTTGTCCCGCCCACAAGCTTAACAACATATGAATAAACAGATACGCTACGGCTATATTGGATTACTTTATTCGTGAATTAAAATGAAGCCCTCGGATTTTTAAACAAAAATTAATATACTGTGGCATAAATCCTGCTACAAGTTATCAGTTATGAGCGGTTTACTGACAGATAACGTTGTGTCGGCAACACAGCAAACAAACATTGTGAAGCAACCAGGTGACGGCATCACGCTCACACATTATCGTCATTTGCAATTCGGAGTGCAGTTTCGAAGGTGAATGTTGGAAAGGTGGAATTAGAATGAAAAATTCAATGCCTTAGGCGGGATTTGAACCACGGCTCTTCCAGTTTTCGTCCGGTTGCTCTTACCAACTGAGCTACCATGGCAACATGTCGGCACGACATTAAATTCCCCAAATGACTCGCATTTTTCCGGTAAACAACAAGGAGATCTCAAATTCATTTTGAGATGGCATAACCGAATGGCGACTTACAATGTCATAAGTACTTTAAGTCCCAGGCTTCATGGTTTAACCAACTATTAGGCCACTCAATTCATTTTTCTTTCACACAAGCCGTGGTAGGACAAGTTTGGAAAGATAGAATCAGACTGAAAAATTCAATGCCCTAACCGTGATTTGATCCACGGAGAATTTAATGTCGTGCCGACATGTTGTCATAGTAGGTCAGTTGGTTCGAGAAACTGGGCGAAAACTGGAATATCCGTGGTTCAAATCCCGGCTTGGCATTGAATTTTTCAGTCTGGTTCTCCCATTCCAACCTTGTCCTACACACAGCTTATGTGAAAGAACAACTAAGTACCAAGGCGAATGTTGTTCTGTCAGCTCTCTTAAGTTAATTCATAAAGATTTAATAGCACGTAGCTCTTACCTTGTGCTTACTTTAATTATGGCGGGAGAAGAAGAGGAAACTTGACGGTGAAGTTACTTTGTTTAGAACGACAATTATAGCAGAGAGGAGTCAAATTTAATTCTTCTCATTGCATATGAACTGCTTTCAACGTATAGGTGTTTTAATGTATTTGTATAGTATAGCTTACGAGTTACATTGTCATGAGACTATGAAACAAATATTTGTTACAGTAGGTAAGGTTTACGTTGAAACATGACCATTTTGACCCTACCTGACCGGTCTAGGAGGGGGCGGTGCGCTAATGACAGTTCCGAGTGCTGAGAAACCCCGCCACAGTCACCCCTCTCAGTATCAGCTGTAGTGTTGTTGCCAGTTGCACTTTTGGCAGTGAAATATGGAAAATATCCTGATATCTTCGGCCGCCCTTGCTTCACTGGCTTTCGTATTGTTCCCAGCGGGTGTTGGTTGTTCTCTTCTAAATTTCATGTTTCAACCTACCCAGATTTTAAATAGTTTCAATAGTAAAGGTTTTGAGATTAGGCAGTTAAGGATTACCAACTGTCATGTGGAAAATAGTGCTAGCTCCTTCTACTTTCCATGTTTCGGCTTAAAGCAAATGCACCATAAAGATTCAGTTGCAGTTCAGTTCAATTGAACACTGTGTTTGTAAACTTTTTATTTGTTTTAGTGAAGTTTCACATTAAGAAAATGATCACAATAGATGTAATGTCGGAGAAATTCTGGGTTACTTGTAGGAATTATGGTTGCCACAAAAATGAAAATACCCTAATGACTAGAGAGAGATGAGTGATTATTTCCATAGAAAATTTAATCCTGGTGTATTACAAAATAATTAACATTTCGAGTTTATGCGTATCTTTTTTACGTGAGTAGGGTACCGGCTTGCTGCTCAACCCCAGGAGTTTGATTTTGGAGTCATCTTCTCCTAGACTACGGCTTAGGAACTCGGTCTATCCTCCACGTTACGCTGTGGACAGGTCACACGGCCCTGGGCAGGGTCGCTACTCCCTGAGTAAGGCTATCTCCATAGAGAGTCCTTACCTGTTACCCCAAATAACTAACATATTATTAAATGCTCTACTGCAGTTATACTTCAGGTTATCCTATAAATAATCTGTGCCATCATTTGTACTCTTCTATATGGAATACGGATAAAGAAATTAAACGAGATACCAATCAAGGCGTTAAAAACCCAAGAGGAAAACCGAGGAGATGGCATCGCAGTAACGTGTGTGATTCGCATTCATGAGGTTCCGGCTTCGAACACTGGCGACCGCCCATTCTGACCCAAGGGTTTTTCGTGGTCTTCCCGCGTCGGCAGGCGAATGCTGAGGTGGTTCCTCTTCTGCTCTCCTACCCCTCATTTCCTGTACACATCATCTCCTTCATTTTTACCTGTTTCAGGGTTGTAAGGCCAGGCGACGGTGTTTGGCGGGCTGCGGCTGGGCGTTGGATGTACGCTTTGTAGAGGTTTTTTGCCTGGCGTCGCTGCGGGACTACTCAGTTAGGACCCGCCTCCGAGTAGGCCCCCAACAGGGGGACCGCTGGGGGGCTAGGAGGCTTGTGGGTGGGCCCGGGCGGGGTCGTATGCGTTCGATCCGGAAACGTGGGACCCCGTCCATGCTTGCACCCTTCGTCATCCGGATCTGGTTGTCCTTCGGATCTTTCCCACATCCCTCCCTCACAGAGGTCACGGTAGACGCAAAAAGGGCAGTTGCGGCCTACTTGCAGTGCTCTGCTCCGGGTGCGGAGGCCCCTTCATTCGTCCCTACCTTTATCCAAGAGGAGAAATTCTAACCAACGACAAGAGAATATGCTCGCCACTTTCAGTTATCGAGCTTCAGTAATCCTAATTTGAAAAGTTAGCGACAGACAAAAACAGGATATAGCTGGTTGATAAGTTCATATACTTTAGTGTTCAGTATTCTGTTTTAATACACACTGAAGAATACTGCTTAACGCTTCTTCTTCCAAAATCGCGATGCAACCTAGCTCTCACATTACACAGTCCCTGCAGCTCGTGAATAGCTCATCAGTTCTGTTGATAAGTATACATCCGAGATGTTTAACACATTATTAACTTAAATGTAGTGGAGTTTTGCAGATGTAAGTGGATTTCCTTTTTATATTTAATATACTTCTGCGTTTCCAGTTATGTAAAGCTTATGGATTATTTTACTCTTACATTGTGAAAAGCGATATTGACAAGTAACTTAATGTAATTAATAAATAATACCGCGATATGTTAAAGATGCATTTTTGAAACCTTGCCATCATTTTGGGGCAAGGATAGCGAAAACGCCTTCCTTCCGCGAGTCACCAAATATGCAACACGCACTGCATCACTCAGCAGCATGTGAAAAACAAAAGGACAGTGGCAGAGAGGGAACGGCGCCTACGAGTCAAAATGAATCGCGAGTCCCGTTTTCGCCACCTCTGGTTTAGGGTATCCATGCGTTGAGGGGTAATTACTGGTGTGCATTAAAAGAAGACATAGAAATAAGATTAAAGTCTTTAAACTCAATTTAGATTTACTATAAGTTAACTTTTGGATGGATGTTTCTCCGCAGCTGGACACATAAATACCAAGTTGGCTATTAAATATCGCTTAACTTTTAAACCCCAGCTGGGTTACACTGTTGCCCAGTACAGCTTAAAGCAAAAGAGTTATTTGAGGGAAGCAAATCTGTTCTCCACGTGTGTCAAAGGAAGCCACATAACAACATACTGTTCAAGTATATACACTAACGTGCTAAACAGTGGCCCATTACTTTAGATCCCAATAATGTTTTTCACTCCATAAGGTTTGCACCTTCGGGTAACCAACCTCTGACTCCATCCAGCCGGTATCAGTTTTCTATGTGACTTGCCTGGAAAAATAACCAATTGACGATGTTATAATCGATGTGAAATGAAGGGCTATGAAAGACTTTCGCTACGACTGGCACAAAAGGAAACCCTTGAACAATACGACATAATTGGGCCTTCTATAGGTAGGCGTGAAGAATTATTAGCGTGTGTCGTTAAACTGAACGACAGCTCTGCCATTTATGAGAGCTTTGATCAGCGATATGGAGACGAAGACAAAATGTTTCGTGTTTATTTACACGTTTTTATTACAATGTATTTTATTTTTGCATCTAAAGTCAAGAAATTCTTGACTTAACCGTACTCCGCTAGTGAGAATATAGAACTGCTACTCTTTGGCTAGTAATGCCATATTTTTGGGGAGTACCTTGCCAATCCAGTGGCTAGAAATTATACTGGAGGAACAGAGCAGCTCACGCTGGAAGAGGGAGGGGGTACATTTTTTATTACCAACATAATCGGCTACGCTCCATTATGGGCCACTTTTATGCACGCCAGTATACATATTCAGTTTACAACTAATGGCTAGGCTCTTATTTTATGTAGCATCAGACGTTTTTTCCTCGCTCATCTCCCAAGCCTAACAGAAAAGATTTACAAAACTGAAGTGATTTTTCAGAGAAAACATGGTGGGAGTGCGCCACTAAGAGTGAAAGCAACAAAAAGCGACAAAATATGAAAAAATATTATGTGGATGAGTACACACTATACCTAATTCCCTCATCCTCTTTGGAACGTTACACGAAATATTTCTTTCTTTATGAATTGAAAATTTTAAGTACTGATGGAAGGGTACTGCTATTTCTCGATACTCGATACCGAAAATGACTTTTGAATTCCAATACTCTATAAAAACCTGTGAAGGCGATAGGTTTTTCACCGAATTATGTTCTTACTAGTAGTTTTCTGTGTATCAACTCATATAAGCAATTTTGTATTGTATGCAAATTCCCAAATTATTCCTGTTTAACATTCTCCAATTTGGCTGCAATTTTTTTATCTTGATGATGCAATAGGTTATATATCTCGATTATTATTCAAAGCTAATAATAATAATTCCTTTGATTCCCTTTTTATGTAACTATATTTGTACTGAAAACGTTTTTTACAGAATTTCTACCCATATTATAAAAATTAGTTCGTAAGGTACACCTGCAAGCCACGCTCCTGTTCCAAGTTTGACTTGCTTAAACACAAACTAACAGATGGAAGGAAAGAACAAGTATTTCCAGTACCTTAGTATTATATTACGTCTTAAGTTCTGATGTGTTTCTACTGAATTGAGAGGTTTTGGTCACCGGGGTACGTAAATGTAATGGCTCAACAAAAAATTGAGTTTTATTTATGGACGCTCTTTAACTGCTGTGGTTATTAGCGTCCCATTCTATATTGGGCGTGAAAGACCGGTAATTTTGCTCAGAGGCCTCTTTATCAGGCTTGAGGTTCTTTTACGTGCCGTAAATCTACGACACGGGACCACCGGCTTTACGTCCCTTCCGAAGAAAGCTATCCTAAGGATTTTTACGCCCGAAAATATCCATCGCCCTCCGCCGGGTTTGAACCCACGACCTTGGGAACTAGAGGCTAGCATGGTACCACTAATCCACGAAAGACGTAGGGAATCACCATGCCGGACTATTGCAGAAACGTGATTTAATGTGTTAGCTAAATCAGTTTCATTAACAACTCGGTTAACGCTGCGTATTACGTGAGTATCTCTGCTCCTTCCCTATTGTTTTGTATGTTTTCATTTAGATATAAGAGTCTATAAAATGTTTCATTGACTCATCCACAGTAAACGCAGTCAAGGTCTATCAAGACTATAGTCCAGCAACCCTTTGGGGACACGTGCGAGGTGAATTTAAAGTCCTCACACCTTTCATTCCGTATCTAGCATAAAGGTAAACGCAACAAATTTCAATAATGCAAAACTTAAAAATTTAAAAGTAACAAAGATTTATCTCAAAGTATTATACATACTTCGATACCACCGAGTATCGAAGTATCGACAGTATCGAGGTCCCATCACTAATTTTAAGTTATGAAATAATCTCAGGTAGAGCAAAGTTTTAAACAAAATTCTACATTCACTGTTTTCAATGTTCAGCCTACCATAATGCAGGAATTTTGAGAAGCACTACTCTAATGTATAACGGTACAACATAATTACAGTATTTTAGACGGGTGGAAGTAAAAAAAATACCTTTCTCGACGATAGCACTTTATAGGGATGGGACCTCGATACCGTCGATACCTCGATTCTCTCGATACTCGATGGTATCGAAGTATGTCTGATACTTTAAGTTAAACCTTCGATACTTTTTCGACACAATTTTTAGGTTTCGTATGATTGAAATTTGTTGCGTTTAACTTTAGGTATGATAGATAAAGAGTGAGAGACTTCACGTTATTGCCTTGCACGTTGCCAAATAGTTGCTGGACACAGTTCTTGATAGACCTTGACTGCGTTTCCTGTGGGTACATAAATGCAATCTTTCATAGACTCTTGTGTCTAATTGAAAATATGCAAAACAATGAAGGAGTAAGGGTACTCATGTAACATGCAGCGTTAACTGATTTGTGAATGAAGCTGATATAGCTGGCGCACTAAATAACATTTCTGCAATAGCCTGGCTTGGCGACTCGCTCTCAGCCATTACATTTACCTACTCCGGTGATCAAAAAAATGTGAATCCAGCAGGAACAAATCAGTTCTTAAGACGTGAGATAATACATCGCATGGAAATATTTGTTATTTTTAGTTGTTTGAATTTCACGTAAAAGATATGTATTAGTTTATATTTCCAAGACTGCGGAATAAAAATGAATTGCTAGTATTCTATGGACAGAAAGTCCTTTAAAGGAAAGTTTTCAGCAAAAAATATGGTTACATAAAAAGCGATACAAAGAAATTATTATTATTATTATTATTATTATTATTGACTAACAATAAGGTATATTTAACCTATCGCATTATCAAGGTAAAACAATTGCAGCCAATTGAAGAATGTATCAAACAGGCACAATTTCTGAATTAGCAATCAATACAAAATTGGTTACATACGTTTATACACACAAAACTACTAATAAGGACAAATTCAGTGAACAAGTTATCCCTTTACAGATCTTTATGAAGTAAGTATCGAGTATCGGTATCGAGTATCAACAAATAGTTGTATCGCCCCATCACTAGTATTTTTTATTCACTTCTGGTTCACGTTGTCGTGGTACAAAATTGAATTTCTTGCATCTAGTGCTGGTAACCTAACCTACGTATGTGTTTTGCTTGTTTCACTGCACATACATGCATGGCAAATATTAAATATTCTAACTTCTGATATATTCATTATTGCAGACTTGGAATATAATCATATTTGATATTACCTGAATCTTTTCATTTAAATGTTACCTGGATCTTTGCTTTGTATTTATTTTTTAATATTTACTTACGATTTAATTCATGCAACAGCTAAGTATGAGCTATAAGTTACTAAATTTTAAGATATAAAAAAAATCAGGCGTGAATAATCGATCGCCAGTTCGCCACTAAGGTTAATTTTGGTAGCCTTGTGGAACCAATGTTCAACAGCTGCGGGTAATTAATTTTATTTTCGCTTAGGTACTATTTATGTTTTTCACTATCGTGTAAAAATAGTATGCAATATGCATGCGTTAACTTCCTCGTTTTCCAACGATGCAATTGCAGGTATCGCAATGTACTAATAAAATGTTAATATTAAAGCATTTGCTGATTTAAGTCACTGAAATACAGCCTCGTTCCTACGGTTAAACAAACACACCGTGTGATATCCCACAATCTCAGCCGATTATCTTTCAATACTTTACAGAGCGCCAGATCTGACACAAAAGAACTAGAAGAAAACTAAAAGTTAGAAGTCCTTTGTACTCCAGGACCTTGTAGTTAAAAGAAAGTTATTTCGGTTCTTTGAAACGACGTGAGAATTTCTTTATTCCAAACTTTTCCTCGGAGGGTAAGTTTTTATCTGCCTCTCTTTCTTCCCATTACGACTCTGCATCCTGCTTTTGGATGCAATGCAATGTAATAAGAAGATGAAACTTCCTATAACAAACTGGTAACTTCTGAGACGAAGGATTTAGTACTATTGACCGATAATTGTTGTTCTAACTCTCTGCTGCAGCAGAGTTTAGAGCAGTTACAGGTCTCTGGGAAAACTGCTGCGTGTAAGCACCCAGCATACATCATTGATGAAACTATGCCCATAGATTTTAGGAGTGGCACTAAGTTTCTCGTCATTTATAAGGGAGTAAATCTAGTAACTTTCAAGAGCACTATTGGAAATGACATTATTGGAAAGGGCACTACTGTGAGCTGAATACCAATGCCAGAACATCCATAGGACTGAGCCCACAGGCCCACACCTACGTGAAAGCTGGGTTATTTTCAGGGCGAGGTCAACGTTTAGATTCGTTTGAACTCTTGATTACTCACAGAGTTGAAAGATAGGATCACACTGAAAAATTCAATGCCATAGACGGGATTTGAACGGATCTTCCGGTTTCCGTCCGGTTGATCTAGATCCGGAAGATCCGTGGTTCAAATCCCGTCTATGAACATTGAGCTTTTCAGTATGATTCTATCTTTCAACCCTTGAAAGAACAATTAATCAACATTGATTGACTTAACAGAGATGATTTATCAAGCCCGGGATTTAAAATACTTACGACATTGCAAGTCGCCATTGAAGTGTGTTATCTCAAACATGATTTGAGATCTCCTCGCATTTTACCAGGAAAAATGCGAGTCATTTGGGGAATTTGTGTAGATTGGCAATGGTGCACTGAAGACGTGTAATTGAGGATATCCGAATATTCATCGATAACTTCTGTCACGTATGTATTAACAACATAATTAACATTACCACTTAGGCAGAACTTTATATTGAATATTTCAAAATAATAATTACTAAGCAGCAGCAAGGAAGTGCAACATAGTCCTAATTTAATACTCTCACCCAGCTGTTTCACCAAGTAACAAAACACTGTCGTACCATGCCACCCAACAAATTCACAGTACAACATCGTAATCTTGAACAGAATATCCTCAGCCTCGCAGAATCAGCTATTCTACTACTACAACTTTTGTGTGCTGTAAACATGGATTCATGTTACGTATGTAATATAAATTCTCAGGAAGAGGTGAGTTGCATATATAGGGGGTTGGGAGCACAGTTTTGCGCTTATATGGGAAAAGATAGGGAAAACGAGAGTAAACGCAACGGTTCAAGGAGGAAAACGCGTTAATATGGGAGAAAGGGACTACGAGGGTCGATGATAGGCCAGACAGGGGTTGAAGGAGTGGGGATCTGCTTTATATGAGAGAGGTGGGGAATACGAAGAGAAGTGCTAGGCTAGACAGAGTTTGAGGTGCGGAGTATGCGTTTATATGGGAAAATAGGGAAACGTGGACAGATAATGGGCTAGACAGAGTTTGAGGTGTAGAGTATGCGTTTATATGGGAAAGATAGCGAAACGTGGACAGACAATAGGCTAGACAGGGCTTGAATGGTAGAATATGACTTTATATGGAAGAGATAGCACACCGAGGAGAGGTATTAGGCTAGGAGAGTTTGAATGGTAGAGTATGTGTTTATATGGGAGACGAGGAAAACCATGGGAGTAGCTAGGTTGAGGGAGCGTTCAAGGAGGAAAATGCGTTTATATGGGAGAGATAGGGAAAGCGAGGAGAGATAGTGGGTTATACAGAGCTTGAGGAGTAGGGTATACGTTTATGTGGGGGAAGATATGAAAAACGGAGAGAGATCCTATGCTAGGAGAGAGTTGAAGGAGGGCAATGCGCTTTATATGAGAGAGGTAGGAATACGAGGAGAGCTGCTAATCAAGACAGGTTGAGGAGTAGAGTATGCGTTTATATGGGAAAAATATGGAAAACGGGAAGAGATGATAGGCTAGACAGATACTAAAGGAGGGGAATGTAAGTTTATACAGGTGAGGTAGGAAACCAAGGAAATGCTAGGCTAGACAGATGCTGAAGGAGAGAGGGATACGCTTTATATGGAACAGATAGGGGAAATGTGGAGAGATGCTAGGATAGACACAGTTAAAGGTAGAATGTGTTTTATGTGTGTGACAGAGAGAGAGAGGGAGATAGGAAACCGAGGAGAGGTATTAGATTAGGAGGGTTTGAATGGTAGAGTATGCGTTTATATGGGAAAATATAGGGAAAATGTGAAGAGAGGCTAGAGAGGTTAGTGTTGATGTATGTATAATGTTCATCCATGCATAACATCATTTAGACTCATTGACTTCAAGATTTAAACGCTAACAAAGGCTATATTGCGTTCTAAAGTCCCGGTATCTCGCCTCTAAAGGGCTGGATGCAGGACATCGATCGAAGTACCCAACACATGAATTTTGATTGATACAGTATAAAGAGGAATTCGGATAGTATCGTATATATGAAGGGTAAAGCGGTTAGTATCACAAGTGTTCACGGTAATTCAGGGCAGCGATTCGTACCAGAGCTATTTAAGGTAATTTCGCTTGATTCGGGTAGTATCGCAAGTATTTAAGTCATTTTAACAGGTCATTCAGATGGCGTCACATGTACGCCTTGGATATTCAAGGCTCGATGATAAAAAAGATTAAAGGCATAAAAGGTAATGCTATTAAGGAGTACACCACATTCGACATCTATACAGACTGTCTTAAAGCCAAAGAAATCATGAGAACGCCCATGAATCTGATCCTGTCACGGGAGCATGCTGTTAGCACAGTGCAAGGGAATAAAATTACATTGACGCCATACAACGATAACAGAGTTATTGCTGAGGATGGAATAACGACATATGCATATGGGCATTACAGCATTACAAACTGCGCATAACAGAATGTAAGTTGAGGATGAGTATTTACTCCGTGAGTCTACAATTTAAAAATGGAAGTTTAATCTTGTGTGGTGTATACACCTAGCAGACACCTGATGAATAATGAAGAATAAGGAGATGGAAGGGGAGGCGTTAACCCTGCCGTTAGGAGCAATCCTAGTGCTAGTCTCAAGCCTAGATAAAGGGGAGAGTCGTCTACAACGAACTAAAATAAAGGTATGTTGACGTAAAGCTTTTCAATTAAGACTCTCAAATAATAAAACTTGAATAAAACGACGCAATTTCACTAAAAGAAGCTCGAGGTTATCTCTGGTTAGCCAGATTAGGTTAGACGATGACTGAGTAGAATAGATGATGAGAGGATGGTCTGGGATTGGTTAGATTAAGCTAGGCTAGGCTAGGCTAGGCTCGGCTCGCCTCGCCTCGCCTCGCCTCGCCTCGCCTCGCGTACTGATTGTGTAAGTTATGAAGGATGTGTTTGCTTAGATTCTTACCAATGGGTTGGTTACGTGGTTATTTTCCTTCTTGTTACGTGGTTACGTGTTTATGTTACCTCATGTCACGGGTGTTACGTCGGGTTATTTGGTTATGTTACGTCTTGTCACGTGGTTACGTGCATATGTTGCGTTGGTTACGTCTTGTCACGTGGCTATGTTACGTGGCGTTACGTCTTTTTACTGCATCATGTTATACGGTGTTTCGTCTTGTCACGTGGTTACGTGCTTATGTTACGTAGTGTGACGTCTTGTTACGTTGGTTAGGTTAGATGATGATGGGATTGAATAGACAATGACAAGTCAAGGTAGGGATAGGTTAGAGCGTTCGCTGTGGGGTTAGCTTAGAATACTTCTATATACGTTCACTGTAAACCAATACGGAGTTTATCCCTCTCCGTCTCGCACACTAACTGTTTAACATATAAAAAGTTTGTAATATTTAGAAAATAGGCATATAAAGGTGTTGTAACGTTGGATGAGAAACGTTTATAATCTAATTACTATCTATATTACCATGAATACCTGTGACGCTAACTGAATGACCTGTTGAAATGACTTAAATACCCGTGATACTAGCCGAATCATGAGAAATTACCTTAAATATATCTGGTACGAATCGCTGCTCTGAATTACCGTGAACACTTGTGATACTAACCGCTTTACCCTACATATATACGATACTATCCGAATTCCTCTTTATACCGTATCAATCAAAATTCATGTGGTGGGGTACTTCGATCGATGTCCTGCGTCCAGCCCTTTAGAGGCGCGATACCGGGACGTTAGAACGCAATATAGCCTTTGTTAGCGGTTAAATCTTGAAGTCAATGAGTCTAAATGATGTTATGCATGGACGAACATTACACATATATCAACACTAACCTCCCTAGCCTCTCTTCACGTTTTCCCTATATTTTCCCATATGAACTCATACTCTACTCCTCAACCTATGTCTAGACTAGCACCTCTCCTCGTATTCCCTACCTCTCTCATATAAACCCATTTTCCTCCTTGAAGGCTCTCTCAACCAAGCATCTACCCTCGTTTTCCTTGTCTCTCCATATAAACGCATATTCTACCATTCAAACCCTCCTAATCTAATACCTCTCTTCGGTTTGGTATCTCTTTCTCTCTCTCACACTCACATAAAACACATTCTACCTTTAACTCTGTCTATCCTAGCATCTCTCCACGTTTCCCCTATCTCTTCCGTATAAAGCGTATCCCTTCTCCTTCCTTGTCTAGCCTAACATCTCTTTGGTTTCCTACCTCACCTGTATAAATCTACATTCTCCTCCTTCAGTATCTGTCTAGCCTATCATCTCTCCCTGTTTCCCATATATTCCCCATATAAACGCGTACTCTACTCCTCGACCTCTGTCTAGATTAGCACCTCTCCTCGTATTCCCTACCTCTCTCATATAAAGCGCATTGTCCTCCTTCAACTCTCTCCTAGCATAGGATCTCTCTCCGTTTTCCAGATCTTCCCGCACATAAACGTATACACTACTGCTCAAACTCTGTATAACCCACTACCTCTCCTCGTATTCCCTACCTCTATCATATAAAGGTCGATCCCTCCTTCAGCCCTGCTCTACCTCGGATCTCTCCTCGCTTTCCCTATCTCTCCCATATAAACGCATTTTCCTCCTTGAACGCTCCCCCAACCTAGCTACTCCCATGGTTTTCCTCGTCTCCCATATAAACGCTTACTCTACCATTCAAACCCTCCTAGCCTAACACCTCCCCTCGGTTTGCTATCTCTCCCATATAAAGTTATATTGCACCCTTCAAGCCCTGCCCAGCCTATTATCTGTCCACGTTTCCCTATCTTTCCCATATAAACGCATACTCCGCACCTCAAGCTCTGTCTAGCCTAGCACTTCTCCTCGTATTCCCCACCTCTCTTATAAAGCGCATCTCCACTCCTTGAACCGTTGCATCTACCCACGTTTTCCCTACTCGTTCCCATATAAACGCAAAACTGTGCTCGCTGCCCCCTATATATGCTACTGAGGTCAAAAAACACATAAGCTACTATGGATCGATTGCAACCGAACAGTACACATAAAGTGTTTAAACATTCGGATAGAAGATCTCAAATTTGTTAAACAAGGTCCTGCGCATGAAGTGTACCAACTTAACACGAATGAAGGGTGATACAGAACAAGTTGTTTCGGGGATAACTACTGAGAGTTCAAATGCTGGAATAATGGAAATACTACAACGGATAGAAAAAGTGATTACTGCAATAAAAGTTTCTCAAAGAACATTAGAAGGTTTAGGAGTAGATTTTACAACAAATCTCAGATTTAACAGACATATTGAATTAATCGTAACAAAATCGCTAAAATGTCGACTGCATCATTAGGAATGTTTATACATTTAAAGAAAAAACATTAATTGGACTTTACAACTCCTTTGTTAGACAAAATCTCGAATACGCATATATTATTTGGAATCCTAAGACCATAAAGTATGGCAGCTTAATAGAAAAAGTACAATCGAAACTTTTAAAATATCTACTATTTAAAAGAATTGAATGTTAACCTACGTACACAAATTGTGAAACCTTCTCCGATATATTTAAATTTCAGTAGAGAGATTGCGGGATTAGTATTTATGTATAAAGTATTACATTCTAATATTGATGATATTAATATTATCACAAATATATTATTTTATGTACCAAAAAAATAATTAGATTTAAGAACCTGTTTTTCTTCCCAAGAGCAAACATAGAAATCCATAAAAATTCGCCATTAAACAGAATTGTATATTTATATAACAAACTTCATTATTTCGATGTAGATATTTTCAACGTGTTTGAAAATGAATTAAAAAATGCCGTAGTCAATAATAATTTTTTTCGTAGATTAATACAAATGTTTAAATTAGAAATAATTCTATAATTACCATGCCACCTTCTCTTTTCTTTTCTTCTCTAGTTGTTTTTATCCCTTTTTTTCATATTTCGTTCCTCTTCTCCAGAACTTTTAGTGTTGTTTATAATCTTTGCTTGTTTCTTCTACATTAGTTAGATTTATAAATGATTGCTACGACATTTTTGTAATGAACATTGTAATTGGGCTTATGCCTGTTATATTCAGAACAATAAAAAGAATAATTTAATGTCCTATCGGCATGTTGCCATGGTAGCTCAGTAGGTTAGAGGAACCGAGCGGAAACCGGAAAATTCATTATTCAAATACCGGCTATGGCATTGAATTCTTGAGTCTGATTCTACCTTTCAAGCCTTGTCCTTGTGAAATAACGATCACTCAGAGTTGTAATTTACTTTACAAACACTCTCGTAAGATCTGTTTCTCCCCACGATGTAAACAAAGGTGAAAATACAAGTTTATTGCGTAACATTAGGCATATTAGAAGAGCATTCTATTTTCAACCTAAGTGAATCAAACGCCGATATTCGTATTTAGGCAATAAGATTATGAAGCAACATACAGTACTAGCCACGGACAAACTAATGCGATAGCTCATTAATGTAATAAGATATCTAATTCACAACTTCTCAGCATCAACACATTAATAATTTCTTTCTTTAACATTTTGTTTTAAGTTTTACGTGTTATGTATTGTTTGCTACTATTATACGTATAATAATTAAGAAGATGTTAAAGACACATATATTCATAATGTACACATGTAGAGAACAAGTATATAACGTTATAACATATAAAATATAATGTGAGAGGGAAAGATCATTGTTAGCTATACAACCAGTAATAAAAATTACGAGAAATGCAGTAGCATTTACGTAAGCATGTAACGATCCTTGAATTCATAATTAAGACAATGGAAGTCTGTAAACACACACACACACAAACACACACACACACATATATATATATATATATATATATATGTCTGTGTGTCAATGTACCTATAATTCAAATACGTACGCTAAGAAACGGTTGAAGGGAACGCTAACAGAAGCTTGTCAGACTTCGAGCAGAAAGGTCGTGTATAAGCTCGTCAATAAATAGACGCTAAAACTACGTATTTAAAGTCTGCCAGTTATACATATTTTAACATGACAAAGGTACTAATGAATTGTGAATATCTACATGTGGTTTATCTAAAATACAAGTGAAAGAGTTAACAGGATACGTGTGTGTAAAATATTTTAACATTCTCCATAGCTAACCCTGACAAGACACAATTGCTCTCCCTGTCAAAATACAGCAGCCGTGGTATAATTATAAAATAATAATTACAACATACTAACACACTCACAAGAATGCAGATATACGATCATCAGATTCCAGTCTACGAGAACTTCATGATACATCACAAGAGTATTGGCATCAAGACGACCTAAAGGTACGTAACACAGCATCCATCATCTCTCTACGGGTCTATCATCATCAACTTAGTGGGGTTCTCAGCGCACAGTGTCACTTTGACGTGGGGGCCTACCACGTAGGAACCGCTACAATTATTTTTAAGGTGTGATAATCTTGAGAAAAGGAAACATTTTGAAACCTCCACACACGCTTTTTGTATCGGTAATATTACTTTACCCAGTTTATACACGCCGTGCAGATATCTTTATGGTGAACTTTTGGATTAATTTCAGAGGTCAGCACACGATGTTATAACCTTATTTTTATCTATGCTGGGGGAAATATGAAATCCCTTCTTGCCACAGATATTACCTGGCTTTTGAGGGTTTCCAGTGTTCATAATAATGATGACACATATTTAAGTGTTGAGAAACTGTTAAGTATTATGGTAACTGGAATTAAAGAGTGTCAACAAGTCAATACATGAATAATTGCTTCGTGAAGGAATGGACATCTAGGGATTTGTGACCTAATTGTTATAATTTAATATACAAAGAAACAATTTAATATTTGAGTTTGTACAAAGGTATCTCGGATTTGAACCACTTATTCAATGGTGGAGGGCTCAAACTGTGTGAGTGACATGGTCTATCGCTTGGTAAAAAGCAAATTTAATTTTTAATTTATGATAGTCCATATGGCTGCTTGATCATTCTGAGATGTTTATTTCTGTTAGGATTGTTTTTTTTTTGAGGTGATTTCGTTAGGTGGGCTACTCTAATTTATCCATGGAGAGCTAACATAATCGAGATCAGTTTTTAGCGAAATATTTTCTGTTTTTCCCCTACTTTTGTACGTATAGCAGTTTAATATGATGTGTGATCTTACTTTTAAACATATATTTAGTATGAAAAATTACGAGAAAATCTATTACATCTGAGATCTCATATTTCAAGGATGGCCTCTTTGAGCTTATTGAGTTTTTAGCGCTGTGGAGTGCTACGAAGTGGTTGTTACACAGCTGTGGATAATGGAGGAATAAAGGATAACGATAAATGCAAAAGTGACAGCTATGGTTATTGAAAGAAAAGCAAAGAGAATACGTATGCGTATTCGAGATGAGATAGCGGGGCAAGCTGACAGATACTTGAAATGTAGCAAAATCAGTAACATTCTTGGTCTATCGTGAACTGGAACACAGAACAGCAATGGATAATAAAGTTATTAGAAAAATGAAGCATCTATGAACACTTGAAGAAAGAACTAAGGAACAGACGACAAAAGTTCCACGTGGGAAGAATACAGTGCCGGTCCCCATGGCCATGCTCTCTAAAGCGACTAGTTGGTGTTTCGTGGCCAGGGGATTGCAGGTTCGAGTCCCGCGTTGGGCAGGGGCTTGTGTATTTGTAAATGTGTGTGTTGTATTTGTAAATAAAATGGAAACAACCAGGAAAACAACAGGAACGCAGGATAAAAAAGTGTCATTCTATAATACAGAACCTGGAACGTTACGACGAAGTAAGGGAAAGCCATTAGGAGTATTAGAAATGTGTATAAGAAAGAAAATGGACGGATAAAGTAAGTAATTTGTCTGTTATAGAAAATTGGAGGAAGGAAAAAGAACACTGACATCCAGCAGGAGAGGAAAATTCATCGGCTGTTACACTGGAAGAGAAGAGAGTGTTTTCTAAGAGATTCACATAAGGTAGTATATGGGAGAAAGTTTGGGGTAGAGGATAACAGATGGTGGTCAATATTATAATAAATGTTGCATGTGCCAAAACAAAGAGGGAAGTGAAAGATAGGAAAAAAATGAAAAATGAAGGAGGCTGGGCTGGTGGGGAAGGACCTACACTACACCAGAAAATTATTATTATATCATTATTATTTATTTATTTTACGAATTTCTCCTACTCTATCAGCTTTCGTTATAAACTTTTTTTATACATCTTGTAACGAATGTGAACAAACACGTATAATAAACAGTACAGCTCTGCATGCAGTTTATCTACATTTGAAAATCTGGACGTCCGCAAAAGGCACAGCATTTTATACACCAGTCCAAACTATGTAACCAAACCCGTTCCTCTGATCAACTTCCCTTTCAAAAGCATATGCTCATGGGAAATAACAGCAGTAATGCCGATATGGTTAACCAAACCCGCATCACTGTAGCCGCCCTCCCAGAGGTATTGGCGTCAAACACAATATGTCCGTAATACTAAGAAGTAGAACGCTTCATCACTGCATGGAAATGTTTAAATGCTTGGTTCCGTGCTAACAAATGTAAGTAGGGAAATACAGCTAAACCTCCTTGATGTGTACTAATTGGGATTGTGAGTAGTGCGGATTAAGAGAAATAATAAGGAACAAACAGTTTCGTTATTGCCACTGTAGTAACAGGACAATGCGGTGTAAAGGATACGAAAATTTCTGATATCATTCTGTAGCTTCCAACTTCTTTTTACTTTCTCTAACACGTACATACGAGGCGTGTTTTTAAAGTAAGCTTCGCTTTAATGTTTTACCGCTACAGCGCTGCAGTCGCATTAATTAGCAAGCCAGACGCAGCTGAGGCGATCGTTACTTTGTGTTTTCCTGTTGTTAGAGCGTTTCGAAATATTCAAAACAATCGAACGACCCATCGACTGTGAAGTCGGGTTAGTGATTCGCATTTTGAATGCGAGAAATGTTACGCCAGCAAGCATTCTTCACCAGCTGTGTGAGGTTTATGGATTAACAATAATGAGCGACAATGCCCAGCCACACGCAGCCAAATAAACTCGAGATCTGATCGCATCATTTGGTTGGAAAAAATTTGACCACCCTCCCTACAGTCCGGTTTTGGCGCCAAGCGATTTTCATCTGTTTCTCATATGAAAAAATTCCTTGATGGAAAACATCTCAACGAGGATGATGATGTGGAATAAGAAGTGCAGACTTGGCTTTCATCAAAGGCGACATCATGTTTTAACGAAAGCATACAAAAACCGTTTCCCGTTACAAGTGCCTCAATAAAGGCGTTAACTATGTGGAGAAGTAGTGTAAGGTAATGAAGAATAATAAAGTATTTGGAAAATTATGTTGTGTTATTTTTTTAAAAAAATTATCAGTACTTACTTTAAAAATATACCTCGTTGTAGGTAGAGAAAGTAGTGCATTCCATGCGAAAATTCGATACTGAGGTTTCACCGGAAATATGTGTTCTGAAACCCCTTGAATATAAAAAAAAGCAAATTTAGAAAAAATGTTCGTGTGTGTGTGTGTCTGAACGGCATAACTTAAAAACGAAAAGTCCGATGGTATTTAGGTTCAGTACCTTCCAAAGATGCGACACGAAGATTTTCAAAAAAATCCCCATCCCCAACTACACTTACAGTTAACATGGGATATTTTTCGATTTTTTTATTTTCTAAAAAGTAGCTAACGATTTTTTAATTGAAACTACATATATTAAAAGTATTTATATGACAAATAAAATGTACATATATCTCGAATTTTCTGGGATTAATCTTGAAGTTCGCTTCATTCGGAAGTAATTTTGTACAATCTTGTATAACTGGTAAACGTTAAGTGATAAACGAAAACGCACTACATAAGAAATGTAGATGTCCTTAAAACACCGAATTTATTTCAAATAACTCTTTTTGTGGCATCAGCCCTTTTCCGAGATATTTTATTTATGGTACGAATTGTTCAATGCTTAGCTTTTCTTTTAAGAACTGTCGATTTTCAGGTATTCGCGATGTCATGGAGAGTGTATGGAGTTTTAGGGCCAGTGTATTGCGTCCAGTTCTAAAACATTTGACTATCGCTATTCCCTTTGTATCTATAACGACATGTGTAACGCAGCTGTTTACGGAAAGGGGTTATCTCGATTAAAATGAACTAGATAGGAAAATAAACTTCGTAAGAATGATTTATTTACCAACCAATATGCGATAGAGGATAGTGAAAGTCATGTGAATGTAACACATCAGATTTTTTCTTTCTCTACCACGTACTAGGTAGAGAAGTTAGGTATTGCGTTCCACCCAAAAATTAAATTCCGAGATTTCACTGGAAGTACATGTAAAAAAAAAAGTATTTTAGAAAAAGGTCCGTGTGTATGTGTGTGTGTGTGTGTGTGTGTGTGTGAGTGAACTGCATAACTGAACAACGAAAAGTCGAATAAATACCGAACTTGGTGTTTAATTCAGTAGGTACCTTCCAAAGATGCGACACGGAGATTTTCAAGAAAATGCCTAACCAAACTACCATTTACATGCGACATTTTTAAAACTTTGTTATTTTTTCACATATAGCTCTAAATATTTTTATTAAAGTACCGCAAATTAATGATATTACGTGACAAATCAATTGCATATCTTGAATTTTCTGGGAATAGTCTGTGACGTCCTCTTCATTCGGAAGGAATTTTATATAATCTTGTGTAAGTGGTAAACTTAAGTGATAGGCAAAAACGCACTACGCAAAAATAGATCTCTTTAAAACATACAATCTATTTCAAATAAGTATTTTGTGGCATAAGCCACTTCTGAGATATCCGTTATTAATTCTTTAAATTTGAAATATTTGTCATACTTTTAAAGTCTTGACGACATTCAGCTGTTTCTGGCGGTTTCATGGAGAGAGTATGGAATTTTAAGGCCAGCATATAACATCCAGTTCTTAAACATTTGACTATCGCTTTTCCCTTTGTATTTATAATGAAATTGTAATGTAACTACTTCTACAATCTATCCCGACTAAAATGAAGTAGATAAAAAAATAAGCTTTTGTAACAATAATTTTATATCTATTAATAAATGGTAGAGGGTGAGAAAGCCATGTGAATGTAACACATCAGGTTTTCTTTCATTGCCCGCATTCAACTGATATAACATACTTCCACAGTGCATTTAAATGCAACATGGAGGTTGCTTTTGATCTCGTTTATATCCGAAGCAGCGCGAATACCGATTCCAAATTTCACGCAGACAATGGTAACATTAGCAGTGTTTTTGAGTACTGTAACTTTCATATTTGGAGTGAAAGAGAAGTATGCTATTGGTTTTCTTATGGTTTGATGAATTACCTTTTCCATTTATTTTGTTTTACTTGTAGGGTACGATAAAAGGGGGTCCATTTTATGTACTTAATGTGTGTGTAGTATATTTTTATGCATATTTTCATTTAAAGTATTAACTACAGCACACACTATAAATTACTAAGAGTTGCCTCAGTTTTTCTGTTAGAATCAGTATCTGGTTATGGGGTAGTCAGACGCAGGGGCCCCCAGTAACTGAAGCATAGCACTGCACATAGACCATAGTGGACCCTTTGTGCTTCCAACAGCAACCGTAAGTGCAAACAGCATTTTGTAAGTACCATTTAACTTGACAAAATGTTAGGCCTTTCCTAAACGTTAGGCGAATAAGCAGAGAAGCCCAATGTATTCTCTTAAGAGCTAAGGTTCAAAGTCCATAGTTCACCCCACCTACTATATTTGAAGAGATTGACAAGCTAAACCATTCAAGTTTCAGTCCTTGGCAGCACGAGTGGAAATGAGTGGCAAGGGAAACTCCCTTCATTCCCTCTTTGTATAAGGTTGGGCATCTTTGCGCTTAAGTGTTACTTGGTCAGCATGTGATATATAATTATGCATTTGAATTAGCCTTATTTTCCGGTACAATGGACGTTCTGAAAATTTTAATACTATCAAGAAAACTGCAGTGCTGTTTGTTGAATGAGGTCGAAATCAAAGGTCTAAAACAAACTACAATAAATGAATGCGTACTATATCGCTAGCTGTTTTGAGATTTTCATTCCTGGGTTCACAACACACATCTCCATTTTTGTAAACAAGAAAATATAACTTGTACTCCGCCGCAGCTGTGATTCATTTGTCAACAAAGGTGAAGTGATGGTATGCGTGTAGTCGGTGTAAATGCTAACACCAGTGGCATAGAACAACACAATGGAAACTGGGGCACCAAATTGTATACATACTTATAGAAGGGGAAAACGGAGGATAACCTTACATTAGTAGGTAGGGACACCAAGGTAGCGCACTGGTTTCGTTTACGTCTTTGGTACTGAGGGTCCGGGGTTCGGTGGCGATTTTAAGTCGGTCTATCCACGCCTTCACCCCTGACTTGCTCATGTGAAGTATCCCCAAGGCCCAATGTGGTTGGGAGTTCACGGTAAAAGCTGTAGGTCCTGTCATTCCACCACTATCTTCATCACCCTACTGTCGTAGGCAACGGACTCCGCCCACTCAGTGCCTCCAACTCAGAAAAGTGTCCGACATCTCTTGGTGGAATGAGGTATCCATCGAAGGTCATAGACTATATGAGGAGCGTTAGAAATGATGACATTGGTAGGTATGAGATTGGCACCCCTGAGGTCCCGATCCACCTGTCCAGTTTTGGAGGCTGGGGTTTAATGTAGACAGCCTTCCTCTGTAAAACTACTTGTCTTTAGAGGAAACGGTAGGTGATATTCTAAATGTAGGTACAGCAGAGAAGTGTGTCCTGAGGATAAGGCTCTAGACAAAAGAACATTTGAGAATCCAAATGTCGCAAGTTGCGGAGTCGTCATCAACCAATCCCAACGGCGTGCTGGCTGCAGAGCGCACAAGTTTACTCTTGGAGCAGTCATTGTGCATGAGCTGTGTGGGAGAGGGAGGGGACGATAACTGAAACCGTCTCAGTGGCGGTCTACCAGTACAATAATTCGTATTCCGTATACTTTTATAACCGAGCGAGATGGCTCCGCGGTAGTGTGTGAGCCTTGCATTCGTAAGATCGCGGGTTCGATTCCCGTCGACTGTCCGTTGTATAACCTAACGTATACTTTTATAGCCTACCGGTATTGCACATTTTCATGTGCTGCTTTTTTTTTAAATATTAATAATTTACACTAGAACAGGGGTCATCTAATCATTGCTCTGTGGTGCACAGGTAAGTGTATGGCTTGATCAAATGTGTCTGTGAAACAGAGTATGAGTAAAAGGGGAGGTTGAAAATTTACATTGTGCTAGACATACAGATGAATCCATTTTGTTATCCCCACAATATAGTTAATTTCAGTTCAAAAAATGCAAAAAATTATTTTTAAATTTGATTTGGAATCTTCATACTCGTAGCACTCCACTTTCATTTTTATTAAACAGATTCGAAGGAAATACAAATAGTTTTTACAAACAGTTCTGAATATGAAAAAAGTTTGACATCATTAAACAAACAGAGTAGAAAGGAATATTTGGGTTGCATTCTTATTTGTCACTTCTAATAATAATTTTAAAGCATTATTGGAAATGTAACTAATACTAAGCCAAATAAGAATTCCGCGTCCATATTTTTTGTTTCTTGAATTATTTATATATGAAAGCAATATTTATTTCTTATTTAAAAAACAGCAGATTAAACTATTGTATTCAAATGCAGAAAACGTATTGCTAAACTACGACAACAAACAGCGTTGATCATGATTTTTGTTTCTGAAACAAATTAAGTTTTTCCTTTATTAAGTTAGCATCACAAGATTTTCCCCACACGAAGGTACAATAAACATGAATTTTGGTTTCAAGCTCAAATTGACAAATTTTCATGTTCTTTCTAATAATAATAATAATAATAATAATAAATATGTCTTAAGTAACAACACATATTTCCCCAACATTGTTTGTAGCGTATAATTTTAACATAAAGAGTATTATTTTTCACAACGGTTTAACATGTACAGTCGAGTGCAAGGAAACGTGCCGATGCTTTTCTTTAGTTAATGTTGCAGATCTCCTTATGTTTGTTCCACATCAACCCTGGGTAAGTCAATCTCTTATTGGTTTGAATTAAATTCCGACACGCATGTATTGGCGTATGCACAAAGATCAAACGTAGATGTGCGGCAAAAGAAGAGGCATAGCTCCACACCAGCCCCCGGATAAGTCCATCTCATATTGGTTTGATGTCAAAGTCTGGCACTCAAACATTAATCTATGAACACAGTTCGGTTTCAGACTCAGGAGTGAGGGAAAAAGAGGAAGTCAGAAATACGTTGTGTGGAGTTGGAAAGGTAGAATCGGACTGAAATATTCAATGCCATTGCCGGGATTTTAACCACGGATTTTCAGCTTTCTGTTCTGTGTCTACTGAGTTAACTTGGCAACCTGACGGGACGCCATTAAAATCTCCAACTGACTCGCATTTTTTCCCGGAAAATCGCAAAGCGTTTTCAAATTCATTTTGAGATAACATACCCCAATGGCGACTTACAATCTCTTAAGTACTTACTTCAGCCCCGGGCTTACAGTTAACCACTATTAGGTCAAATCATGATAATCCACTGTTCTTCCACACAAGCCTCGTGAAGACGAAAGTTTGAAAGGTAGAAACAGACTGATAAATCCAATGCCATAGCCGGGATTTGAACCACGTATATTAAGCTTTCATTAGCTAGACTATTCCAAAGTCGTTTACTTTAATGATTTAAGTTTACATTTTGTTGTTTATATAGACCTGAGTGGAACATCGGTTTAATCAAAAAGGAAAGTAAAACCAGCAAATCAAGCACTCTCTCAAATTTGCTCCGTCTTATTTCATTGCCCCAGATTAGCAGTTATAATTAAAAAATTAGTTTTGGAAATACCTGATGTAATGAATTTACTGACCTTCTTAACCACTGAACCAGTAAACAACAAAAACTCTTCATTTTACGTGACCTTAATCTTGGAGCTTGGAATTTCCCCAGCCGAAGATTACGAAATTCCTAATTCTTCTGCAAGCCGTCACTACGATAAATTAAACTTCTGACCTTAACCTAGTTTCGTCAGTTCCTCCAGGAATCGCCTACTGGGTTTACTTTTGTTTTCTTATTGAGAGTATATACAGTTTCCCTAAATTTACTCTTAAGATTAAGCCCAACATTTCTGTATGGTGCAGGAACTTTTATAAATTTTCTTAAAGAGACAAAAGCCTGCTTTTCTCAGCATTTTGTTTTTATATATGATTCCTATATAAATTTGTGCTCTAAAGCATATATGTGTTTTGTGCTTTTAGAAAGTCTAACGATCTCGCGACAAACTTACTGTCTGTTCAGCGATATTAACTAGTGAGGTGGGGTTGCTTATCTCTGACGTAAAGCTTTAGCTTCTGGGAGGTGTACACATTATGCTGAACTCGTGCCACGCGTGACACGTATACAGTGGAAAACAGACAACAGTCTTTTACAATCGCGCGACTTTACCTCTCACTTGCCTCAGACCAAGTACACACTAACTCCTTCCTTGATTGATAAAGTACATAGATCGTTCTGTAAATGTATGTTAGGTTTATCTATTTCATCACCTAATGGAGCAGCAATGTTGGAGTTGGGAAGAGTAGATAGCAAGGGCATGATAATAGAAAGGATACTTAAATGTTGGCATAGATTGAAATCATTGGACAAGCATAATATCTTGAAACAATGTGCAATAATACAAGAAAAATCCAATGTTAGGATGAACTGAGCTAAAGGAATAAGGAGAATCTTACACGAAATAGGAATGGGTAACTTATGGGAGGAGAGAGAGGGGTTAGTTAAAGGTTTCTGGAACGAAGTGAGGAACAGAGTAGAAGATATAGAGAAACAAGAAGTATTTCAAAGTCTGGAAGGAAAGAAACGTTTGGAATTATATAGACAATTAAAGGTGGACTGGGAAGGGGAGAAGTGTGTGGATGTAGGTAATAGGTTAGTGAGAGAAAGGTGGGCCTGGTCCAGATTAAGTGCACATAAGCTAAGGGAAGATAGGAAGGGAGTGTATTTGGATAGATGTCCTCTTTGTGGAGAGGCAGATAATGATTTGCATTATATAATTGAATGTGAAGAAACGAAGTTGTGGAGAAATCAGTTTTTACCTAAAGAATGGGAGAATGTTAACAAAGAAGTATTAAAAGTTAGGATAATGAAAATACAAAAGGAGAGGGATATAAAAAGAATAGGAGAATATATGGGGAGAGTAAGAGAAAAATGGTTTAGAAAAATAAAGCAATATGAATTTGTTATGACCCACCATGCATAAATAACCACGGTGTTAAAATGCATGATGGATCAAAGAAAGAAAAAATAGCACCTCAAAGTAATGTATTAAAATTTGTAAGAATTTTGTATAGCATTATGGAAATAAATACAAATAACTCCTCCTCTAGCTAAACTCTTACTGGTTGGAAGGACTCTCCCAACCACTTGCTAAAACGTCGCTGAGCGTATAACACTTGGTAAGTTCCGACTATCCTCGCAATACTGTTTTCACTTGTAAAATGAAGGTCATAAATAATAGTGGTTTATTAGTACAGACTTGTAGCGCAAAGGTTGGCCCGCTCCAGTGCACATCGCAAAGATAATGGGACTGTAGAGGCGTCTGTGGAAACGTCCAATGTCCCTTGTTTTGTGGCCGCTACTGTCATCTGTGTTTTCCAGTACTATGCTCATTGTAATGTGTTTGGGCAGCACATGGCGTTAGTCCCCACATATTATTTACATTAATGCTCATTGTATAAATACCAATCTGCTAAGTATTGTCACACCCCAAGGAATAATTTAGATGGTAGGGCTTAGGTCCGGAAACATTCCTCTATTAACTTACGACACAATTGGGGTGGACACGGAAGCGAAGCCAGTTCCATTTCATGCATTATTATCACAAACTTCCTAACTTCTATATAAACAGGAAGGGGAGGGAAAATACCTTCAAGAATTCAACAGGAATTCAAAGAACAGCTTGGCATATTTATTATAAAAAAGGAAATTTATAAGTATTACATTATTACCTGGTGGTTGGGAGGAGTGCGTGCTGCTTACCCTCCCATGGTGACTAACGTGCTTCTCTCACAAAAAGAGGCAGATTTTTATTTTGTGAAAAACAGGACTAAAGGTATAAGGGATAACAGTACATGGAGGTTTCTGGGGAGGAAAAAGGGATTAGGAAGGGAAAGTGGTTGTTCTGTGGTGTATCCATTTATTGGGATAACTGTGGCATTGTGGAGTCCGGCACCGCAGGTGCAAACCGGGTGATTCTGGGTGCTTAATTAAATACTTGATTCTGCTTGCACGAAGAGCCGTGGTCGTTAAGACATGGATATAGATTGGGGGCAGAGAGTGCGTCATTGCTGAGGCCCTGGTGCAGACCTGCAAATTGTGGTGTTTTTCTGTCCGTAGGGACGTGAACCTCCAATTGGCACCAACTCGAGTTCTAATTGGTTGACGCTTGTTAGTAGTGTTCGGGTGTGTTCTTGTAACATTTCATCAATTTGCTTGTGAAGCTTGTAAAATCTGGAATCGTTGATGTAGTTGGCCACTTTGTCCAGTTGCTTGTTGAAGGGGTCCCTTAGCTTGTAATTTTCGTGTTGGATGCCGTTGGATTGGTGGGCCGAGTTCTGGCCGTCCTCGAGAGTACAGCGCAAGGTTTCCTCCCACGTGGAAATGCGGTCTGTGATGGTCTGGATTGAGGTCTTGAGGGCCTGGAGAAGTGCTGTGTGGTCTGTGTGATCATCTGCATGGTAGCGGCGTTTGGTGTTGTGATTTGTGGCGTTCTGTGGCTGGGCGGCATTGAGTGGCTGTGATGACGACGGCGTGGAAGCGTGATGGGGCATCGACTATATGGTTGACGGTGTCTGCAAGGATTCCTTGGGCACACCGCGTGTCCTGTATAGCGACCCGTGGAATGGCAGGCTGCGCCTGGTTCAGGTGACGGAGAGGCAAGAATTCGAGTCTGTTTAGCTGTGACGGTGTGGATGCACGTGGCCATGGTCAGCGGCGCTGGGCGGAGCGGAAGATAGGCGTCTGGCAGCTGCCGGTGAACTCCGCGCACTACAGCGCTGAAGTGCGGCAGTGTTGTGAGGTCGGCGAACTATAGGGCGGCGATAGGCTGAGCGGCTGGGTTTTCCTGTTCCAGAGGTGCGGTGTGAGTCTCTGTTGCTGTGATGGGCGGCTGAGGTGATGCAGGTATGGGTGGCGCTGAATCTGGTGACGGCCGTGATGTTAGTTGGCAAGTGGCGATGCTGGCGTTCTCAGTTTCCTCCATTCTAGGATTGACTGCGGCGGCGGTTCTCTTCTTCTTTCCTCGCATGTTAACTCCGGAACCGCTGCGAGGCGATTGTCTAGGCAGATGGACGAGCAAGTGGCAGTAAATACCTGCTAACTTCTCCCTTACACTCTTCGTCGTTAACTATATTTTATGCTGAAAACTTTTTTTAAAGGATTTTATAACCATAGAAAAATAAACACTAGCAATTCTTTATTCTGTAATCTTGAAAATATAAATGAATATATATTTTTGTTATTAAACTCAAACAACTAAAACTAACAAATATTTCTATGCGCTGTATTATCTCACGTCTTAAGTTCAGATTTTTTTCTTCTGAATTTCCAGATTTTGGTCACCGGAGTAGGTAAATGTAATGGCTGAGTGAGTCGCCAAGCATGGCTATTGCAGAAACGTGATTTAGAGCGTCAGCTAAATCATCTTCATTCATAGCTCAGTTGACGCTGCATGTTACGTGGGTACCTCTACTCCTTCCCCATTGTTTTACATGTTTTCATTTAGACATAAAAGCCTATGGAATGTTGTATTGCCTATGAATATTCAAACACAAGAAACGCAGTCAAGGGCTATCAAGAACTATAGTCTAGCAACTCTTTGAAGTCCCGACACCTTTCATTTCTTATCTAGCATAAAGTTAAATGCAACAATTTTCAATAATGCAAAACTAAAACACTTAAAAGTATCGAAAAAGTGTATGTTTATCTCAAAGTATTAGACATACTTCAATACCACCGAGTATCGAGATCCCATTCCTTGTTGTTGTTATTATTATTATTATTATTATTATTTTTATTATTATTATTTCTCAGCAGCTCTTGCCGTTTACAGTAGCTGCCTTAACTTTCGGTTTGATACTTATGATCACTGCATAAACATGTATTAGTATAATGAATGCAGGCACCCAGTTTTCCTTCTCCCTTTCATTTCACACTAGAACTTGCTTTTACGCTTTCTGCGCTTTTAAATGTAAGCGGTACTTTATGAGAAAAGTTATTCAGATATCTAGGACACACAAAATCTAATTTTCACAAAAATGCTTCATACCACCTTTTAGCTTAAAATTGGAATTTGAAAAGCAAAAAAATGGAAAACTTTCGGAGTACTGAATAACTGACGACAGGACTACGACAAGACATAGCATATATTGCTTCTAAGAACATTCGCGCCTGATGTTTAACTTTGGAATCCATTTTTAAGTGCACATCGTTGTTAAAAGGTACTAAGGATGCAAAATTTCAGAAATAATGCCAATAACCCATATAACCTAAGTCGAAAACTGAAAACTATGCTATAAATTGCGCGGTATTTTAAAAACGTCGAGAATGTCCCATTCTGGATACGACAGGCTTATGGTTTTAGACTTTTTATATCATTCAGTCCGAAGATTATGTGGTAAATCTCCGAACTTTTTTACTTAAATCTAATTTATATACATATTATACTTTGCCCAAGGGGAAACTTTATCCTTTCTGTCTTGTTTACCCTTGCTCCACTGCTAATGATTATCCGGCTTAACGACGAATGGTGGATCAAAGGGATTGAAAGAGTACCCTAATCCTGCTTATTACCACACATTACCAAAACCCGAAACCGTCAAAGGATACTTCAACGCTGGGAAAAGTTTCTGCCGAAGAATGAATAATCCGTAAAATAGCAAAATGTATAAGTGCTTGCTGGGAAAAGGTTCCTAAAAACAAACGATAAGCTCCTAAAATGTTTCTTATAAGTAGGTTTCCTTCTTAATTTGATCAAGCACAGAGACATCTGTGAGAGCTACACGTTGAAATTACCTCATGTAACTCGGTTATCTGTACGGTTGAGAACATCCGTCGTATAAAATAGAAGGTATTAGTACTGGTGTTACTTGCGAATATGGTATGAGAAGAAGCTGAGGTTAATTTTGTTTTCTATATGTAATCCACTTTAAACTCGGGATTAAACATTAACAGAATCCTCTCATTAGATTTGAATGTTGTAATTCCGTATCTTCTTGAGGAAATTCAAGTTGCCGGTCTCCTTAATTATGATTATGAGGGCGTTTGGGTTTGCTATTCCTTCGTGTGGGAGGTTGCGAGTTGGAGCCCAGACCTGGGCAAGGGAGTTTGTGCCCGTGTAATTATGTGTGCTGTTTTTATACAACCTGGTCAAATTGAATTGAATAGAGTTTTATTTATGGACGCTCTTTAACTACTATGGTTCTCAGCGTCCAATTCTAAATTCGGCGTGAAAGACCGGAAATTTTGCTCAGAGGCCTCTTTATCAGGAGTGAGGTTCTTTTACGTGACGTAAATCTAGAGACCACCGGCTTTACTCCTCTTCTGAAGGAAGCCATGTTAAGGATTTTCCAATTCAGTGCCCTCCACCCGCGACCTCGGGAACTAGACGTGGTACCCCTAGACCAGAAGGACGACACTCAAGGGTATGAGAATCACGTATGTTTTCCTAAACGTGAAATGTTCCATGTATACCTAGGAAATGTCAGGACATAATTTATTTTCATGTTTTTTAAATTAAGTCACAAGAATAATTTAATATTTCCCTTTAGGACAAATCAAGGTTACTGATTAGGAAGCACTTGCTTGCATTATGTGTTTTATTATATACACTAGGAAAAACAACTTAAACCATATCTAAGTACCCATTAATCAGTTTTATCCCTATAAAGGTCAAAACCAGCCTTTGGAAAGAGTGCTAGAAAGTGCTACTTAAGACAACGAGTGAGGTAGTGCCGTGGTAACACGTGTGACTCGCATTCGGGACGTCGCGGGTTCGACCCCTGGGACGCGCTCTCTGACCCATGGGTTTTTCGTGGTTTACCTGTGTCGGCGAATCCTGGGGTGGTTCATTTTCTACCAGGACTTTTCTGCCTCTCATTTCCTGTACCCATCGTCTTGTCATCTGTTTTACACCTGTAGGACCAGGCGACGGTGTTCGGCGGGTTGCGGCTGGACGGTGGATATGTGCTCTGTAGAGGTTTCTTCCCTGGTGTCGTTGTGGGACTACTCAGTTGGGTGGGTGCCCCTTCGGAGCACTCTCGGAGGTTAGGGGCTTATGGGTGGTCCCGGGCTACGTCGAATGCGTTCGTCCTGGAAACTTTAGGAACCTCGTTCATGCTTCCGCCCGTCGGCATCCGGATCTTGTCACCCTTCGGTTCTCTCTCCTCATCCTTGCCTCCCAGGGGTCACGGTAGAAGTAAAAGGGCCATTGTGGCCTACTTGTGTCTGTCTCGGTTTCGGGTGCCCCTCCGTTGGTCCGCAGCTTTACCTTTTACCAGCTGTGACCAGCAATTCAATTCCATGCTAAATTCTCTGGTGTACAAAATTAAAGCCCCTTGGAACATTGCATACTTTCAGACTCAAATATCCTGCAATTTAGCAGCTCTTTTGTCGAATTTTAAATGTTCAATGTAAAACTGTAATAGAAATTCAAAATCAAATCGTTATTCCTAATCCAAATACGTAAATAGTACAATTAAGCTACCACAACCGTTTACTTAAACTATAAATTTATTAAAATGAAGCATTATAAATATTAGTGCAGCAAAATAAACTAACTTGAGTTATATTCAAGCTAAAATGACTGAAACAACAGCAACAATGGCTGCTTCTTACCAGCACTAAACCGTATGCTGGAAAATGTTATACATGCAAGCACAACATACAACTTTGTACTATTTCACATCATCTGACATAGACCAATGATATGCTAGAAGAAATATCATACCAATCGGTTTCAAATTTCCATAACTGAGGACCGTACTCTGTTATAGTTAAGCAAATACCCAATATGCCTTTACGGTCAGGCATAACCAGAGTTGCCAACCTTGCAGATTTATCAGTAGATCTCCTGATTTTTTTTATAATTTATACTACTTATTTAGTGATTTATTAACGAAAGGGAGCAAATCTCCTGATATTTTAACTTGTGCAGTAATTAAAAACGAAATTGTTGCTCTTTGAAATCGGAGACAAAATGAGCGACAATATTAAAAGTCTGGCCTCGCAGCTCAGTCCGTAAAGCACGTGCCTGCTGTGTGAGGGGTTCCGGGTTCTGTTCCCAGCTGGGGTGGTATTTTTTCTGTAGCCAAGATTATTCCCTATCCTCCCCAGAATCTGGAAGTAGGAATGAGAGTGTGAATGTATGTAAGCATATGTGTGTGTGTGTGTGTGTGTGTGTGTGAGAGAGAGAGAGAGAGATCTAATGAATAAAACCTAAAGTTTACCAGAAAATTCAACGACGAGCGAATACGAGTCAACACAAATTCCTGTAGGCAATAATATGTTCCAGTGGAAGGGCCCCCGATAAGATCATTGTACACTGGTGTGCAAAACCTACGGACGAAAGTAATCTGCGCAAGCTGCGACACTGCCAAGTAACATAGCTCGATGAAACTTGAATCATACATAGAGGGAACTACTACAGTAGGCAACTAAACGAAATATGCAATGAGACGAACAGAAATGCCACTTGTATTCATAGGCCACAAGCTACACTTAAGTCAATACGACATATGATGGCGCTCTAGATTTACAGAAACATGGTGCTTAAAAGGATGTATGATCACCACGGACAGCAATGCATGCTCTGCATCGTGCTCCCATGCTGGTCACAAGGTTGGTAAGCCGTTCTTGTGGTAGGGCGTTCCATTCCTGCACCAGCGCTGTTAACAACTGTTGGATGGTCGTTTCTGCATGTGGATGTGGATGTGCTGCAATGTGTCTCCCCAAAGCATCCCACACGCGTTCGATGGGATTTAAATCGGCGGAACGGGCAGGCCAGTTCATTCGCCGAATATCCTCTCGTTCCAAGACATCCTCCGAATGCGCTGTTCGATGCGGTCGCGCATTGTCATCCATAAAAATGAAGTCAGGGCTCACTACACCCCTGAAAAGACGCACATGGGGAAGGCGTATAGTATCACAATAACGTTGACCAGTGAGCGTACCGTGTTCAAAGATTTGGAGGTCGGTGCACCCATGCAACATTATGCCTCCCCCAACCATAACACCCGGACCACCAAAACGATCATGTTCAAGGATGTTCCTGGGTTCATTACGTGTTCCCACCTCTCGCCAGATGAGGGTACGTCGAGAGTCACTACTTAGATTGAATCTGCTCTCATCCGATAAGAGCACGCGACCCCATTCCTCGTTGGTCCAATTTTGATGATCTTGGGACCATCGCAAACGGTGCCGCCGATGTGCGGATCTCAATGGAACACAACGTACTGGCCGCCCGGCAAAGAGACCACCTCTGTGTAGTCGCTGTGCCACTGTGTATCGTGAGATTGCGTGCCTAGCTGTCCTATTAAATGTGCTTGCAATTGCACCCGCTGTTTGTCGTGGATCCGTTCTTGCCTGTTGCACAATGTAGCGCTCATCTGCAGCTGTAGTTGAGCGTGTTCGACCACCATCTCTCCTTGGGACAGCGGTACCTGCGGTTTGGAAGGTTCCGCATGCACGTGAAAATATGCTGTGAGCAATTCCAAACTCCTGAGCAACACTCGTCACACTTCGCCCTTCTTCCAGTTTCCCGATGATTCTTCCCCGTGTGAAGTTATCCAAATGGTGTCTACACGACATGTTGCAATGAAGAACACCACTACAGTGCACCGTAACAGCTCGCTAATTGCCACACACCGTCTTGTCCTGTTTCGTCAACTACCCCTTGTTTTTTGTAGCATAAAAGTGTGAATTTGAGCTTTAGGACTGTTTTTTTGCTTTTTTTTCGTTTTTTAATTTTGTGCAATGTACTTATTTATTTACTTTATTTTGGGATAGTTTTTAGGATATTATGAAAACTACTACACAAGAAGGATAAAGCTCTTTGTTTCTTCTTCTTATCCCTATTCTTATCATATGCCCTCCTGCAGTGGACACTTAGAGCTTCCTTAAATGCGGGAGATCCAAGGCCAAAGTGGTCCTTTTGTCCAACTCCCAGCGTTCCTTCCGGATAAACATCTGGAAGGCCTGTATATTCACTGCGTCCCCAACTTTTAGTACCCAAAAATAGGTGGCAAAGATTAGCCAAGTAAGGGCATCTGTCAGTTTCTTGTCACCGTGCTTGAATTCGAGATTCAGATACACCTCCCGTGGAAACATCTGCACGCAACTACAAATCACTCCTATGCGTCCATATACCCAGTCCCGTATTGGGCGTACGACGGCACAATCCACCAACTTGTGACTCAAGGTCTCCACCGCAGAACACCTGAGGCAGAGATTTGATGTTGCTCTGCCATGCCGCCACAATTTGTCAGCTGTCGGAACAACCTCATTGACAGCCGAGTAAACCGCAGCTTTCCAGTCAGTGGGGATCTTCGGATTCTGAAATTTATTCCAACTTGTACTCCATCGTCTAAGCGAAGAGTTTTGTTGTACCCGCGGTAGAACACTGGTGGTAGACATCAGATGTTTGTAAAAGAAGGCTGACCGAGTAAAGGCCAACCTCTGCGTAGTAATGGTGGGTAGGTCCGCAGATGTCTTCCACCACCGCCGAAATTCAGGTAGCCGCCTATCTGGAAGACGAAGTTGTGCTGCCCAAAAAGGTTGCTGTAGCGTAAGGCCCTCACGCAATATAGTTTTCCCAAGAAGTACCAGACATTTCACATTCACTGCGATCAACCCACAACCACCTTTATTAACTGGCAGACGTAGTTGTTCCCTGGAAACCCGATAAGCAGCTCCAGACCAGAGAAAATAACCAATAAGGGATTTGATCCTCTGAGAAAATTGCTTGGTAATGGGCAACACTTGAGCAATGTACCAAATCCTACTGAGGGCGTAAGTATGCACATACCACACTCGTTGGAAAAGGTTAAGTGACCAAGTCCGCTGCTCTACTAAGAGCACCCGTAACTTCGTCAGCTTGTCAGCCCAATTAAGTGCCACGGTCTCGTGAAAACAGTGCGTACACACAACGCCCAAGACCTTCGTGCGGCTTACTGTCCGCATACCATGAAGGTTCAGGGGTTCTGGCCAATGACCAAACTGTAACACCCCCGACTTGGTAAAATTTAGTTGGGCACCAGAAACGGAACAATAGTCGCGTAGACACCGATGCAAGGTGACCGTATCCGCGTTGTTTGCCAGGAAGACAGTCACATCATCCGCATAGGGGGTAAGTTGGAATCGCTGACCGTGCAGTTCTACGCTGCCGAGGGATGACTGTAGTTGTCTCAAAAGGGGATTGAGGCTCAACGCAAATAAACCCATAGACAGTGGGCAACCCTGTCGGACTGACCGCTCTATGCGGAGAATCGGAGAAAGGTATCCGTTGCAGAGTATTCTGGATGTCGCAGCAGCATAAAGGTTGTGTAATAATGAAAGAAACTACCCTGGGATCCCCAAGTGCCGCATAAGCGCCCAAAGGTAAGAATGACTAACGTTATCAAAGGCCTTTTCAAAGTCAAGGTTAACCAATGCCACTGGAAGCTTCTCGGTTTCAACATGACAAATAACATCCCTCAATGAGCCAATATTTTGGATGATGTTCCTGCCACTCGGAACCACAGTCTGGACGTTGCAGAGAATTGCTCCAGAAACCAGATTCAGCCTTGAAGAAAGCACTTTCGCCAGCAACTTGTAGTCGCATTTGAGCAAGATAATCGGCCTAAACTCTGCAACGGTTCTCGCACATTGATGCTTCGGAAGCAGTAGTATTACGCCTTCTACAAACTTCTCGGTAACCTCAGAGGAGCGCTGAATTTCTGCAAAAACTGCTGTGAGTTCGGTAGCAATGATGTCCCAAAACGTGGAATAGAAGGCGTATGGAATACCATGCGGACCAGGAGCAGTGTTCTGCTTCACACTCTGCAACCCTGCCGCTAGTTCTGCAGAGGTAATAGGTCGCAAAAGAGAGGAGCCGCTCTGCGAAGGCAGATGATAATGCAGCGGGAACGAGGCGGCACCTGTATCGGAAGCTTTGGAAAACATATCATTGAAATAGTCATGAAAGCAGCGGATGATAGCACAGGATCCAGAAATTATCCGCCCATCGTGACAAAGTTCAGGTATAAAACGCTGCCTGCCCTGCTGGCGCTCTCCGGCAAGATGAAAAAGAGAGAAGGTTGCTTCTGCAGCCATATGTCGACAATGGGAGACGTCTCGAAGGCGGAACATTTCCAATTGCTTTAACGAAATTTGTTCCTTAATAGCATGCAGACATTGGGACACATCATGACCGGCTCTTTGCAGTTCAGCGAGATCCTGTAAAGCAGCATAATAGAAATCCAGTAGCTCTCGCCGTTCCCTGGCTCGTTGGAGAACTGCCCGTTTAAAAGGGGAAATAATTGCTGGTTTAGCCTTATAAAGCCACCAGGAAAGTTTGCTGAGAGAATTGAGGCACGAGGGACGCAACTTCCCCCACAGTAAGCGGAAGTCTCGATGGCAATTTTCCTCCGCGAAAATGGATACAGGAATCCTCCAGTAACCTCTCCCACGCGAGGCAACAGGTGCAATCTGCGTAATCCGACAAACGACTGCATGGTGATCACTGAACGGAAGGGGGTGCACTCGAAGATCATGGACCGTAAGAACCAAGGTGCGAGAGAAACAAAAGCTGTCAATTCTAGAAGCCGACAATCCACGGACAAAGGTGAAGTCCACACGAGAACCATACTTGGGCTCCCAGGCATCCACAAGGTCAAAATGCATCACGATTTGCTTGAGCATAGGACTAAGGTTGGGCAACCCATGCTGATCTTTGGTAGCAACAGTACAGATAAAATCACCACCAATGAGATATGTAGAACCCTTAGAAAGGTAATTGAGAAGAGCGGTTTTGAAGAATAATTCTCGTTCAGACCGACGTTGAGAGCCAGAAGGTGCATACAAATTGATCAAGACTATGTCAGTGTACAGGGCGGAGATGAAGCGTCCAGAGAAATGAAGGTCGACGTTGGTAAGACGCATTTCTTTGCGGTAAATCAACGCCGTTCCTCGGCCGTCCGGTCCAAGATTGACGATGTTCTCATAATGACACAGAAAATCAAGATTGGGCACATTGACTTCCTGTAAAAATCCAACATCCACATCATATAAGTGTAGATATGCAGCAAGTAAACGCTGATTCACCGGATTACGAAGACCATTAACATTTATAGAAACAAAGACGTGAAGAAGTGTCATATAAGAAAAACCACGAATGAAAGGATATTCAGAAGGAAAAGCGCAGACGAGGAAATACAGCACTACTAGGGGAACGGACACCAAGAACGGGAGATTTAAACTGATCTGCCACCTTTCTCACCTGGTTTGTCTCGCGGCACCGTAGGTAAGACATACGGATGCACTCTGTGTTTCTGCGAAGATTTGTCTTTCAGTGTATCAGCTTTCTCATAATCACCATCCGGAGTCACGGCGGGCAGGCCAGGCAACTCGGAAGTATCCAATTCTTTTGCCATCAACGGTAAGGCGCGGTCCACGTCCTCTGACCAGGGTTGAGCATCGTATCGCCGTCCTGAGGTGGAGGTTCTGTTTTTGCGAAGCCGTGGATCCCGTGACTGCGTCGCAACTCTCGGTGCTTGAGAGGTTACTGCTTCACCTTTCAGCTTCTTGGAATCAGGTTCGCCTTCCGGATGACTGTGTTGCAAAGAGTCCGTAACAGCACTGTCAGATGTGATGGAAGGTGCTGCCCTCTGGTCATTAGCAGGAGACACTGAAGTCACCGAGATTGGCACCTCGGCAGCCGTAACCGCCGAAGGAACTGCAGCAACCATTGTCACGTCCGCTGGAGGCACCGCATCAGGTGAAACAACGTCTTTCTCGGAGATTGGTTTAAACAACTCACTCATCAGTTGATGCCGTAGCCGGGATTGAGGAGGAACAGATGCCCGTAACCAGCGTTGAGGACAATCTGCTTTCAGATGTGTGTTATCCTTGCAAATGAAACAAACCTGTTCTTGTCCACTGTAGGTAATGTAGGCCTCAAACCCGGCAATCTTTAACGTGGAAAGTATCGGTTTAGTAAGTTGAATATGCATTAAGCGTATACCAGTGTAAACTGGAAATCTACAACGGCCAGACCAACCGTCAGTAGTGATGTGCAGTGTCTTGCCGTAATGTTGAAGCTCGTAAACTACCCTGTCGTTACTGATTTCAGGTGGCACATTGTAGACGCGAACCAAAGTATATTCTTTATCTGCCGCCGTAAGTTGCCCATCCGTTACTTCACCGGACATTAAAGCAAATTGGAATGCTCCCTCGTATTTACGTAGTACATCTTCATAAACACTGCACTGTTGAAACTTTATATAAACAGCGTTTTCTCTTCCCACCAACTGAATTGTATGTACTTGCGCTGGAGAGAGTTCCAAAGTGTGGTGCATCCATTCGCGAATTTCAAAAGCCGTGGGCCGTTGCATACTCTTATTAAACGCAACTTTTATAGTATTTTTACGTACTGCCTTCTGTTGCTCCATTTCACTGCCGACACTCAATACACCACCAACACGAAAACAAGAGGCGCGGCAACAACCAAACGCTCTCCAACTCGCGATGTGCACCGACCAAGGGCCAGACCACGATGTAGTTGGGGGACAAGACCCATTTGGCACTATAGGCTCGCTACACTCACGCCATATGACGTTCAGATTTCTGTGTGAGAGACCTCTGGCAACATGCTCCTGCACCTTCATGTACTTCCACCAAGTAGTTCATTTATTATGTTACTTAACTCATCTCGTCCTTTGGTTTTGCACACCAGTGTAGTTAACGGTGGGGTATAATTGCAAATATTTAAAAAGGGTGAAGTGTTCCCAAAACTATCAAATTGAGTGGGAACGAGATGCAAAATTAAAGAACTGGTTAAACCGCCTTAGAAAACCACGTAGAATCCCCCCTAAAAAGTATAGAAAGGGCTAAGAATATCGTTGGTAAAAAAGTTCATTTCTGTCACAAGCTGCCACGTTAGACACGAAAGTAAAGGAGGCAAAAATTCGTATTTCAGCTTTGCTGAACACAATGTTGCATTTAATGCAATGGAGCATTTGCCTGCTCTAATCAATTCCGCAGCGGCTATGGCCCAAGATTTTCGGAAAGTTGGCACCGTGCTGTTGGGGAGATAAATAGACGCAGTAGCGCTCTCTCCCAGCGTAAAGACCAGAAGCGCTATCAGATAACCAAAATCTCTGGAAGTTTCCCTTCTCCCCTGTGGGAAATTCCAGTGGCTGTGTAAGGCAGTGTGTTTCTAGTGAAGGACCTAGTAAGCGAGATAGTGAGTGCGTCTCTAGTGCGACGTCAAGTGCTGGCAATTCAGTACGTTCTCAGAGTGAGGTGTAACATCTATTATGACATACAGCGCGTGCTGCTACTGCAAACGATTAGAGAGGTCTTGTGTTCGATTCTTCAGCGAGTGAAACGGACGAAGGAAGAGGTTACTTCGCGCGTATTTTATTACGCCGCTACATTGCGTCGCGAGAACTAAAGGACAGTGAAAGTTGAACTAAATCGCATTAGTGAAGTGACAGTGGAACTTGATGAAGTGATACTGGAAACTGGACGAAGTCAAAGTCACATACCTGAAAACATACATCTCAAAGTTACAGCTGATTAGAACGCAATGACAACGGGAAACATTCGTGCGGGACAAATTAGCTTTAGAGCATGCACCAAAACTTTATCAGCTACCGGCATACCATTGTTACGAGGCATGTTCTTAAATTAAGAACCGTTATAATATTTTGCCGTTGAGGCACTGGAATCGCGATTTTGAGCATGCGCAACCACTTCCTCCATTCATTAGGAAGCCAGATACAGATGTGAGTGATCGTCACGTTGTGGTTTCCTGTTGTTAGAGTGTTTCGAAGTGTTCAAAACAATCAAACGACTTGCCGACTGTGAAGTCAGATCAGTGATTCGTTTTTTAAATGCGAGAAATGTTACGCCAGCAAACATTCCTCACCAATTGTGTGAGGTTTATGGGGAAACAGAAATCAGTGACAACTCCCGTCCACACGCAACCGAACAAACTGAAGATCTGATCGCATCATTTGGTTGGGAAGAATTCGACCACCCTCCCTACAGTCCGGATTTGGTACCAAGTGATTTTCATCTGTTTCTTCATCTGAAGAAATTCCTTGGTGAGAAAACATTTCAAAGACGATGATGTGAAACAAGAAGTGCAGAATTGGCTTTCGTTACAGGCGACATCATTCTTTGACAAAGGCATACAAAAGATGTTTCCCTTTACGACAAGTGCCTGAATAACGGCGGTGACTATGTGGAGAAGTAGCGTAAGGTGTAATGATAATAAAGTATTTGAAAATAATTGTCTGTTATTTTTAAAAAAAAATATCGGTACTTACTTTAAAAACACGCGTCTTATTTAAATCCGCAGGGATATGTTTATTCTAAAACGTCTTTTTTCTGTTTACCCTCCTCGTATGTAGGAATTACACTCCCAGGACTTACAAGCGGGTGTCTGGGGTCACAGGCCTGTCGAGGAGCAGACACTTTTGATCAGATAGAATATCCAGGATGGGTGATCGACCGATGCCTGGTAAGAGAGCGAGGAAGTAGGTAGATGATATGAAATGATGGTGAAATGGATGAGAGGAAAAGTCATAATGGAGCAAAATGGGAACGCTCATGGAAGAAAAGGGTGTTAATGAATTGCGTGATCTGATAGCGAATTCGAAGGAACACATTTGCGATGAGAGTCAGGGACAAACAATAGAGAAATAATATCAAACTAATGAAAGTGCAAATCGTATTATAATGCATTAAATCCAGATAAACATGGTTCGGGTTCAGGATAGTAAGCAAGCATAATTAATCAAACTGTGTAACGAATCTCGTATATATACCGAGTGAGTCTTCTCATCCTGCGGATTGAGTAATTATGTAGTTCCGGTGTTGTACAGGCCTTGCCGTAAACACTGTTCACTGCATCGGGTCGTGTCAATTTGGTACGAAATAACTGCTTTGCACCGCTGTTCGTGCAGTAACTTGCACTCGTAGCGCAACAGTGTGCGCGTAACCCTTCAGTGGTAAGATCGCAAGTTCAAATACTGCTACTTGAATTGTGCTGATACGGTTCAACACGGCCCGGTATTTGATTTATTGAATATAGATTAAACAAAGATAACGTAATACTGTAATGACATAAATGACGGAATATAATGAAGTGATAGCAATTACGCGATGACGTTAATAAAGATGTAAAATGTTGTATTTAATACTGTAACTCAATAGAAAAAAAACGTGATACATAAGATTGCAACTTGTTTGAGAAAGCAAGGTTCGGGTCGCCTGCCCATCCCTTTCTTGTGATTGGAAAGGTCTGTCGGCATGTATACAAATACAGAGAACCAGTGTACAATAAGACTCGGAATGTTGCTATTTCTTTTCTAAGCTGAAGAAGCATGACGTTTGTGCCGAGCAAAGGATTATAGTCATAAAGATATGTACGTGCTACAGTATAAATTCAACTAATTGTAACTAGTACCGTGGGAAAGAGAAGGCTGACGAGAGCTGAAATCTTAGGCAATAAATTGAAAGTAAAGAATACGAACTGGCGAATACGAAAACAGGATGATTAAAACCGAACAAAATAATCACGTGACATATGGGGAGTAGGAATGGTATCGGACATGGCGAAATTTACAAAATACAAGTAACTTCACTCTTAGCTGAACTCTGCGCCGTGCAAGTCAGGCCGCGGCTATGAACGCAGGGAAAGTATTACAGTGCTTATTAATATTGCCGACTAATCATCTCTATCTCAGTCGCGGATATTACGAATGGTGACGATCGAACGGTTTATTTCGAATAATTGACGCAGTGGCGGCTCGCGTTCCTAAATGTGTAACAATATCAGAATAATAAAGCCAACATTTATTACGGCCGATGTTTTATATCGCAATAGATACATAATTTCACCCCCCTGTAGACATTACAGAGTCAACACTGCTCCACGCTAGCCGAAGAAGGAAGTCATACACCAGGAGAGTAGCTCAAATCCGGCCTATGAAAGTGTGACTTAAAGGTTACGCATCGAGAATGCGGCCAGCTTCGGTGCTTTTTATGTTTAGTAAATTTAACGAGAACCGATCGTTTGACTTGGAAGTGTCTTTTCACTTATTTAGTTTAATTAGTGAGTTTCGTTAAAACACAAATTATTACTTGTTAGAATATGCCTTAATGAGCATCATAAGTAAATGAAAGAAATGAATAAAGAACTTATTTATTCGCAGGTGTGATTTGAACTTCCGACCTTTGCTATGACTTTCCAATATATTAATCGTTGCGCTATTAGAGAACGTTAACAAAGAGCACCACCGTGCTCATCATCTTTAAAATGCAGGGTTGCCCAGTTACCAATCCGCAGGAAGAGAAGACTCACGCGATATATATAGTAAATCTGCTTTGAATGCACCTAATTAAAAGGTACATACATTTACAAAGAAAATGTGATGTTACATTCATGTGGCGCTCTCCATTCACTATCGTTCATTTTATATAGGTAGCTTCCACACAAACTATTTTTTACGAAAACTTATATTTCTATATACTTCCTGTTAATCGCGAAAAAGCTTTGCAAGAATAGTTACATTACACATTTGGTTGTAGGTACAAGGGGGATAGAGCAGACCGAATCGGTGGTCAGATGTTAAAAGTGGTCGCTATACGCTGGCATTGATATTCCATGACATCGCGAGAAACAATTGAACAGTGACAGCACTTTAAAACGACGGTAATATATTGAAAAATTTAAACCAATTATAACGGATATCTCGGAAGAGGCAGATGCCACAAAAATTATTTGAAATAAATTGTGTATTTTAAAGAGATCTACATTTTTTGTGTACTAAGCTTTTGTCTTTTATGGTTTACCAGTTATATAAAATTATACAATGTTCCTTCCGAATAAAATGCACTTCGCAGACTACTGGAATAAAATTCAAGATACACATGTAAAATATCTTAAACATGAGTATATGGCAATTTAATCAAAATCGTAAGAGGTATTTTTGAGAAAATCCAAAGTATAAAAAAATTTTCCATGTAAAGGGTAGTTTGGGATCGGGGTATTTTCTCCAAAACCTCCGTGTGGTAGTTTTGGAAGACACTGAACTGAAATACCAAGTTTGATATTTATGCGACTTTTCGTTTCTGAATTATGCTGTTCACAGGCACACTAGCCTTTTCCTAAAACTGCTAGTTTTAATCATCCTCAAAACGTGTTTTTCCGCTGATAGTTCTATATCGACTTTTTGGATTTTGGATATTGTAATACAATAGCCACGTGGCAGAGAAGGTAATAGTAAAAAGAAGAAAGGAAAAGCATACACAACAATGTGATTTAATCATTTATATGAATAGTGGAGCAAAGTGCCAGGATCAGAAACGTGATAATGCCACCTTCTTTATCGCATCTCTAACTTGTTAATTTGCGATAGCTTAATCCATATATACCCCATCCCCCACCAAACTTTAATATTTTGCGTAAATTGTGCACTGATTTCGCTTGCTTATGCACCGTATTTGTACAAGGGAGGGCGAAGGGATCGTGGATCGAACTACATTGCCGTATTGTTGTATGACCAATTTGTCGTGTGTTGAAGTCAATAAAAATATGTTTTTATTTTAAGGTAAAGAACGTACGAAATTGTTATTTAGGTTTATATTGGAATCATAGTACTCGCAGGTTTAAGCTTTACATGCTGTTGAAGTAGTGCGAACGAAATGTTTGCCTTTGGAAAGGTTGCGGTGGCGACGGTGGTGTGGAAGCAGGTTTACCTTTAAGCACCTCACCCTAAAAAGTTTTTATGTGCACTTCGTGGTTCCTAAAAAGCTTTTTTGTGCACTTCGTGGTTTCTAACCTAGGGTTCAACAGCTACATTTTTTGTTATTTACAGTATTGACGAAATTAGGGCCTACTTCTAGTTTTACGGTAGCTCCAAGAATCTGTCCTCTTGTCTTCTGCCTTGTGGCTTCGCATTGTAGTAGGATGTGTTTCGCCATTTCAAGGGCTGGTAAACGTAGACAGCGTATGGGTCCCATATGGTATAATCCCATTGACTTCAGGTGTTTTCTGGACTTTCCATATCCAGTTATGAAGCTTATAACTCTTCTAAGTGAAGGTTTGTTAAGCTTAGTAATTCAATTACTTAATTTTTCTATAGGCTTATTAATTAATCGCTTAAAGAGTTTGTTTTTGGGTATTGCTTCCCATTTCTTTTGAATTACTTTTCGAACCCAAGGTCTGTGTTTTTTGCATTTAACATACTTATTCCACAGGCAGGTTCTGGCCCTATAAAGGAGAAGGGTACTCCTTTCTTTGCTAAGGAATCATCCTTTTAATTTCCCGCGATACATGTGTGTCCAGGTACCCACCGTAATTCTACTGAGATGAGAGTGGAAATGTTTGATAAATTTTGGAAGGGTAGAATCAGACTAAAAATTCAATACTATAGCCAGGATTTGAACCACGAATCTTCCGGTTGGCTAGAGCAACCGGATGGAAACCGGAAGATCCGTGGTTCAAATCCCGATTATGCCACTGAACTTTTCAGGCTGATTCTACCTACACACGGCTTGTGTGAAAGAGCAATTAATTGCCACATTTGCCTTTGTTTAAAGGAGTTGTGAACTCGAAAAAATAATTATATCTGTAGAACAATATAAAACGAATAGAAAGGTAGAATCAGAGGACTGAAAAATTCAATGCCATAGCCGGGATTTGAACCACGGATCTCCTGGTCTCCCGTTTTAATCCCAATATAAAACGAATGTTATAAGAAGCGAGATGTTTTGGTCACATTATCACTAACTGCAGCTATTAGTAACAAATGTTTGCAGAAAACATACTACTAAATTATAGAAATAATAACCTACAGATTTTATTTTTCAGTAGTAAGCCACAACATTGCTTTATTTATTACAATAAATAATTGTTTCCCTCAGGAAGTCCTAAGAAATCTAAATTTTCCTACTTAATTTGTATTTTAAATCTATCAAATTCATAATAATAATAATAATAATAATAATAATAATAATTTGTTTTAATATGATTATTATTAATTATTATAAACGGACAAAATTACCTTTAGCTTTTCTTCTATCATTATTTGTAGCGTATTATGGTTCTAAATAAGAAGTGCCGTCCTTCAAATTTACCTCTAGCGTACGTTGTTTTGTCACACCGTCTCCGTAGAACTACAAACATCTTTGCATGACTGCGGATTCAAGAAGAAAACTAATCTAGGACGTTTAGATGATGTTCTAGTCAACTTCCTTCTAAAACACCAAGAAGGGTATACAAATCTGATAGGCCTTGAGAATTCTCAGTGGGCGAAGGAACTTCTTAAAACATGCAAATATGAGCGCGTTGGCAAATTTTGCAAACAAAGCTCACTTGCTGAAGATCCCTCCTAGGATTTTTTCCGTTTTTACATTCAAAAGATAAAGCTCTTAGTTCATGACAAGAACGTGCTTGAACTTCTTAAGTCAAAACGTTTTATAGCATGTTGTTCGCTCTTAAGGGTCTGGATCTCTCGAGTTTGTAGAACTGCGGAAATTATATTGATAAAGTTCTCTTGGTGCTGACAATCTGTCATTTAAATGTGCCTTCATCACTGGTTAATCCCATCTAGTAAGAGCACATCTAATGAAAGGAGAAAACGGAGACAAGGAAGGAAGCTTAGACAAGCTCCTGTTGTGAATTCCTTTGAGATGTTAACTTGCAGATGATAGCATGTCAACTGTGTATTTCAAGCTAACTGAACCCTACTCGGAAAAAGCAGTGAATGACACTTAAGTTAATGCCGAAAATTGAAAAAACTATCGAGATACTCAGAAGGTATCACATTTTACACAATGGCATAGCGTGAAGTATTGGAATATATTACCGGTTTTTATTCCATAAACCCGATCAACGGCACCATTGTCGTTGTTTCAGTTATATGCCGCCTTTAACATCCAAGGTAACATCGGCGGCTTTGTCTTTGGAATAATTGCTCATCGACTATGATGTTTACTCGATTTTTAGACATTAAATTCAAACACACATTTATTCACTCGACTCAAATCAGAATAAACAGATATCTCAAAGAAATGAACACCACAATTCCTAATATCTCCTCAAGGCAACTATAGTCGGATCATCCACCCTGGAAGAAGAAAATACCTCCCCTTGATTTAGATTTAAGCAAGCATAATCAGATAAATACCAACCAACTAATCTACCAGCAGTTATTTAAAGAAAAGCTAGAAAAACACACATCTAAACTCTACATCTATACGGATGGTTCTAAAATTGAAAAAGGCAATGGATCTGCTGTGATATGTGGAGATATCATTCTCCAATACAAATTACTATTCTTGTTCTCTATATATGGTTGAATACGCTCTGAAAACTGCCCATTGTGACCCTTACATAATTATCAATGACTCTCTATCAGCCGTAAACGCAATATAAGACACGTTCTCTATCAATAGTATTGTAAACGAAATACATAATCTTGTTACCATCCTTTATAACTTAGAAAAGTCACTCAATTTCATGTGGATACCATGTCATAAAAACATACCGGGTAATGAAAGAGCGGATACTGCAGCAAAACAAGCTACAGAACTACCAACACAAGATACTAATATCAAAATACCTCTCCAAGATGCAGTCACACATTTTAAGAAGAAATACACAAAGAATGGCTGACCACCTAGATGAACAATTCTACAAGTAAACTTCATGATGTACGTGGAACTTCAACTCAAGAATATCCAATAAGGCAGCTAACCAAATTGTAATATCCCGACTACGAATTGGGCATACTAACCTGACACACTCTTATTTGTTAAATAGAAGCTCTCCACCAATTTGTAAAACATGTAAAACAGCATTAACAGTAGTACATATTATACTAAGATGTCCAAAATTTGAAAATCAACGTAGTCAGGTTGGTATGCCCAGAAATATTTCTGCAGCACTCAATGATGACACTTTCATCCAGAAAGTAATTATTTTTCTTAAATTAATTAATATACATCAATACAGTTAACCAAATTTTAACCTTTATATATATATATATATATATATATATATATATATATATATATGTAATGTGTATTATAGTGTAATCCAATAATGTAAACAACTGTACATGAAAGGTCGTGATAAAACCTGGGAAGGTTAAAACGATCCTAAATAAAACTTTAAAAAACGTTTATTCTCTCACTCATATTTCCAACCTCTAGGGAGGATCAGGAATAATTCAGGTTAAAGAAAAGTTCCCATCCTCCAGCCGGGAATCGCAGATTTGAAAATTAGCGTACTGAACACTAGATCACAGAGGCAGTCAACGCCATGATTATTTCTGTTTAAAAAAGGATATGACTACGAATCTTCAAGGTTTCCAAGTAGCTTTATCATTCGAGCACGACCGGGCTATTAGAAACATTTCTTCAATCTTACATATCCACACATCAAAGGAGGTCCCTATTAGAGCTTTCCATTCAAATAATTTTGGTCATTATTTTGTACCATTCATGCCATCGAATACAAGTGAACTGGTGCATGCGAGCGAGTTGGGTACACTGTGGTTCGAGCGGTATCCCGCTCAGTCCACTCCGTTTGATACACCAAACAAGTTGGTGTATCATTTCCTGTTCCAATGCCAGGTATGACCAGACACCAGGGGAAGGCTGAGTCTGGTTTCTTCACTGGCGTTGTTGTCGCAACTTAAGTTCGCGTGATATTACGGTATGGAGTCGAGTGATGCAAGTGAAAATGTTTCCTTAAAATTAAACGAAGGCATAAATCGGATTTATTTGGGGATTATTGTCAAGAACACTTTATAATAATAACAAAATTATAGTAACAACAGCGACAACCACAAAATCACCACCATCATTACCATAAAGTGTTGAAGTGTTTTTAGATTTGTTTTTAATACAACTATTTGATTTTTTTTTTTTGTATATTTGATATTTCTATTGTAAAAACTTGTATTTGATATTCTACTCTCAAATATGATTGTTTTCCATATGAAAATTTTCATTACCGTGTTTCTTCTCAGGTATGCTTACAAAGTTTATAAGTTACGTATTTTATTCCTAATGATATTCTTTATTTTAATAAGAATTTTTGAAAGCATTTTTGAGAAAATAAAACTATATTGCGAAAGATTTTCCACGTGAAGGATTGTTAGGAATGGGGTTTTAGTCTGGCGTGCTTAAATGGTATCTGAATATACTAGTATGAAATGTAGTATTCCGAATTCTATTTCGAGTGATGTTTACATGCGCGCTCACACACACATGCATACATACATACATACGTACATACATACATACATACATACACACATACATACATACATACATACATACATACATACATACATACATACATACATACATACATACATACATACATGCATACACAAACCCCCACGCATTTAAAACGAAGTTTCATTTGCGTTCAGGGATACTCGGAACTTGGGCTTAATCCTCGATATCCAATATTTAGGTGGCATATGGTACTTCCTATACTTATCAGGTCGTGGGTTCAAACCCGGCGGAGGGAGATGAATGTTTTCGGGCGTAAAAATCCTTAGCATGGCTTCCTTCGGAAAGGAAGTAAAGCCGGTTGTCCCGTGTCGTAGATTTACGACAAACCTGATAAAGGACCTCTGAGCGAAATTTTCGGTCTTTCACGCCCGATATAAAATGGAACGCTAAGAACCATAGCAGTTAAAGAGCGTCCATAAATAAAACTCAAATTAACTTTTTCCTATATTTTTCATAGCTAAGTGGCAGAGAAAGTAAAAGTATATAATTATATAAAGATCAGAACTCCAGGTATAACAGACCAACTGCATCTGAGAAATGGTGGTAAAAAGCGAATTGCTGAGAAAATGTAATCTTTTTCTGTCCGTTGAATATCCACTGAGTTCACCATTGCTAAGAGTAACCAAAGTATATTTTACCTCAGAGAGATTAGAGTGCAATGGACATTTATATGATAGATGTCTGCAAGGGCTCGGGCCAAGCCCTCGGGTCTTGGGCCAACCCGACCCGGCCCTGCCCTCGGGCCGGATACGGGTTAATTTCAAAAAAGCTTTTGTGGGGCTCGTGCCGGGCTAGGGCTAGAAAATAAAGTCGAAAAACGTTAATTTATCACAACCAACACAGCTTTTTGTTTGTCATATAAATATTTTAAACTTATAGTATTTTAATGAAAAGCATTAGCGCCATTTTTATAAAATAAAAAAATTCTCTATATAAAGCGAAAATAAACACAAAAAGACTAATTTGTCATATTTTTGGTCCTAATGTTAAGATGCATGGAATAGCTAAGCAAGCATAATCAGATAAATACCAACCAACTAATCTACCAGCAGTTATTTAAAGAAAAGCTAGAAAAACACACATCTAAACTCTACATCTATACGGATGGTTCTAAAATTGAAAAAGGCAATGGATCTGCTGTGATATGTGGAGATATCATTCTCCAATACAAATTACTATTCTTGTTCTCTATATATGGTTGAATACGCTCTGAAAACTGCCCATTGTGACCCTTACATAATTATCAATGACTCTCTATCAGCCGTAAACGCAATATAAGACACGTTCTCTATCAATAGTATTGTAAACGAAATACATAATCTTGTTACCATCCTTTATAACTTAGAAAAGTCACTCAATTTCATGTGGATACCATGTCATAAAAACATACCGGGTAATGAAAGAGCGGATACTGCAGCAAAACAAGCTACAGAACTACCAACACAAGATACTAATATCAAAATACCTCTCCAAGATGCAGTCACACATTTTAAGAAGAAATACACAAAGAATGGCTGACCACCTAGATGAACAATTCTACAAGTAAACTTCATGATGTACGTGGAACTTCAACTCAAGAATATCCAATAAGGCAGCTAACCAAATTGTAATATCCCGACTACGAATTGGGCATACTAACCTGACACACTCTTATTTGTTAAATAGAAGCTCTCCACCAATTTGTAAAACATGTAAAACAGCATTAACAGTAGTACATATTATACTAAGATGTCCAAAATTTGAAAATCAACGTAGTCAGGTTGGTATGCCCAGAAATATTTCTGCAGCACTCAATGATGACACTTTCATCCAGAAAGTAATTATTTTTCTTAAATTAATTAATATACATCAATACAGTTAACCAAATTTTAACCTTTATATATATATATATATATATATATGTAATGTGTATTATAGTGTAATCCAATAATGTAAACAACTGTACATGAAAGGTCGTGATAAAACCTGGGAAGGTTAAAACGATCCTAAATAAAACTTTAAAAAACGTTTATTCTCTCACTCATATTTCCAACCTCTAGGGAGGATCAGGAATAATTCAGGTTAAAGAAAAGTTCCCATCCTCCAGCCGGGAATCGCAGATTTGAAAATTAGCGTACTGAACACTAGATCACAGAGGCAGTCAACGCCATGATTATTTCTGTTTAAAAAAGGATATGACTACGAATCTTCAAGGTTTCCAAGTAGCTTTATCATTCGAGCACGACCGGGCTATTAGAAACATTTCTTCAATCTTACATATCCACACATCAAAGGAGGTCCCTATTAGAGCTTTCCATTCAAATAATTTTGGTCATTATTTTGTACCATTCATGCCATCGAATACAAGTGAACTGGTGCATGCGAGCGAGTTGGGTACACTGTGGTTCGAGCGGTATCCCGCTCAGTCCACTCCGTTTGATACACCAAACAAGTTGGTGTATCATTTCCTGTTCCAATGCCAGGTATGACCAGACACCAGGGGAAGGCTGAGTCTGGTTTCTTCACTGGCGTTGTTGTCGCAACTTAAGTTCGCGTGATATTACGGTATGGAGTCGAGTGATGCAAGTGAAAATGTTTCCTTAAAATTAAACGAAGGCATAAATCGGATTTATTTGGGGATTATTGTCAAGAACACTTTATAATAATAACAAAATTATAGTAACAACAGCGACAACCACAAAATCACCACCATCATTACCATAAAGTGTTGAAGTGTTTTTAGATTTGTTTTTAATACAACTATTTGATTTTTTTTTTTTGTATATTTGATATTTCTATTGTAAAAACTTGTATTTGATATTCTACTCTCAAATATGATTGTTTTCCATATGAAAATTTTCATTACCGTGTTTCTTCTCAGGTATGCTTACAAAGTTTATAAGTTACGTATTTTATTCCTAATGATATTCTTTATTTTAATAAGAATTTTTGAAAGCATTTTTGAGAAAATAAAACTATATTGCGAAAGATTTTCCACGTGAAGGATTGTTAGGAATGGGGTTTTAGTCTGGCGTGCTTAAATGGTATCTGAATATACTAGTATGAAATGTAGTATTCCGAATTCTATTTCGAGTGATGTTTACATGCGCGCTCACACACACATGCATACATACATACATACGTACATACATACATACATACATACACACATACATACATACATACATACATACATACATACATACATACATACATACATGCATACACAAACCCCCACGCATTTAAAACGAAGTTTCATTTGCGTTCAGGGATACTCGGAACTTGGGCTTAATCCTCGATATCCAATATTTAGGTGGCATATGGTACTTCCTATACTTATCAGGTCGTGGGTTCAAACCCGGCGGAGGGAGATGAATGTTTTCGGGCGTAAAAATCCTTAGCATGGCTTCCTTCGGAAAGGAAGTAAAGCCGGTTGTCCCGTGTCGTAGATTTACGACAAACCTGATAAAGGACCTCTGAGCGAAATTTTCGGTCTTTCACGCCCGATATAAAATGGAACGCTAAGAACCATAGCAGTTAAAGAGCGTCCATAAATAAAACTCAAATTAACTTTTTCCTATATTTTTCATAGCTAAGTGGCAGAGAAAGTAAAAGTATATAATTATATAAAGATCAGAACTCCAGGTATAACAGACCAACTGCATCTGAGAAATGGTGGTAAAAAGCGAATTGCTGAGAAAATGTAATCTTTTTCTGTCCGTTGAATATCCACTGAGTTCACCATTGCTAAGAGTAACCAAAGTATATTTTACCTCAGAGAGATTAGAGTGCAATGGACATTTATATGATAGATGTCTGCAAGGGCTCGGGCCAAGCCCTCGGGTCTTGGGCCAACCCGACCCGGCCCTGCCCTCGGGCCGGATACGGGTTAATTTCAAAAAAGCTTTTGTGGGGCTCGTGCCGGGCTAGGGCTAGAAAATAAAGTCGAAAAACGTTAATTTATCACAACCAACACAGCTTTTTGTTTGTCATATAAATATTTTAAACTTATAGTATTTTAATGAAAAGCATTAGCGCCATTTTTATAAAATAAAAAAAATAACAGAAGCTTCTCTATATAAAGCGAAAATAAACACAAAAAGACTAATTTGTCATATTTTTGGTCCTAATGTTAAGATGCATGGAATAGCACAGTTATCGCATCACCTAATTGCGGATAACGATGCAACAGCACGGCAGCTGCAAACTCCGGCTCCCTCCGTCCACTCACACTAGGATATTCTGGGCAGATTGCAGTAATAGGGGTGGCATGTGGCCAATAAGGCAGTGTGCTGTGAACATGCGAATTCCTGGACCTAAGTCACCACTATTTCTTTAAAGCGGCTCCTCAATTGGTCCCAAGGCCCTGAGTGTATCTCTGCCTCACAGCAGAGCAAACATTCCCATGCCGGTCCCGGCAATAATCGAATCCATGTTACTTTCAACCTCAGGCAGCAGCGCTTCGTGTACTAGAAATAATAATCAATAACTGCAAAATAATTTTATTTAAAAGAGAATTAGACAATCGGGCCCGGGACGGGTGGCACAATCTTAATTTTCGGGCACGGCACAGAACGGGCCGGGCAGTGTGGTACAACGTAACCTAACTCGGGCTCGGATCAGATCAGATCGGGCCGGGCCGTGTGGTACAACGTAACCTAACTCGGGCTCGGATCAGCTCAGCTCGGGCCGGGCCGAGTGGTGCAGTGTCACCTAACTCGGGCCGGCCCGGGTGGCAGGGTATAACTTATTCTCGGGCTCGGTTCAGCTCGGGCCGGGCCATGTGGTACAATATAACTTATTCTGGGGCTCGGTTCAGATCGGGCCGGGCCGAGCCGTGTGGTACAGTATAACTTATTCTCGGGCTCGGTTCAGTTCGGGCCGGCCCGAGTGGCACAGTATAACTTATTCTCGGGCTCGGTTCAGCTCGGGCCGGGTCGTGTGGTACAATATAACTTATTCTGGGGCTCGGTTCAGCTCGGGCTCGGTTCAGCTCGGGCCGGGTCGTGTGATACAGTATAACTTATTCTCGGGCTCGGTTCAGCTCGGGCCGAGTCGTGTGGTACAATATAACTTATTCTCGGGCTCGGTTCAGCTCGGGCCGGGTCGTGTGGTACAGTATAACTTATTCTCGGGCTCGGTTCAGCTCGGGCCGGGCCGTGTGGTACAGCATAACTTATTCTCGGGCTCGGTTCAGCTCGGGCCGGGTCGTGTGGTACAGCATAACTTGTTCTCGTGCTCGGTTCAGCTCGGACCGGGCCGTGTGGTACAGTATAACTTATTCTCGGGCTCGGTTCAGCTCGGGCCGGGCCGTGTGGTACAGTATAACTTATTCTCGTGCTCGGTTCAGCTCGGGCCGGGCCGTGTGCTACAGTAAAACTTATTCTCGGGCTCGGTTCAGCTCGGGCCGGGTCGTGTGGTACAGTATAACTTATTCTCGTGCTCGGTTCAGCTCGGGCCGGGTCGTGTGGTACAGTATAACTTATTCTCGTGCTCGGTTCAGCTCGGGCCGGGCCGTGTGGTACAGTAAAACTTATTCTCGGGCTCGGTTCAGCTCGGGCCGGGTCGTGTGGTACAGTATAACTTATTCTCGTGCTCGGTTCAGCTCGGGCGGAGCCGTGTGGTACAGCATAACTTATTCTCGGGCTCAGTTCAGCTCGGGCCGGGTCGTGTGGTACAGTATAACTTATTCTCGGGCTTGGCTCAGCTCGGGCCGGGCCGTGTGGTACAGTATAACTTATTCTCGGGCTCGGTTCAGCTCGGGCCGGGCCGTATGGTACAGCATAACTTATTCTCGGGCTCGGTTCAGCTCGGGCCGGGTCGTGTGGTACAGTATAACTTATTCTCGGGCTCGGTTCAGCTCGGGCCGGGTCGTGTGGTACAATATAACTTATTCTCGGGCTTGGCTCAGCTCGGGCCGGGCCGTGTGGTACAGTATAACTTATTCTATGGCTCGGTTCAGCTCGGGCCGGGTCGTGTGATACAGTATAACTTATTCTCGGGCTTGGCTCAGCTCGGGCCGGGCCGTGTGGCACAGTATAACTTATTCTCGGGCTCGGTTCAGCTCGGGCCGGGCCGTGTGGTACAATATAACTTATTCTCGGGCTTGGCTCAGCTCGGGCCGGGCCGTGTGGCACAGTATAACTTATTCTCGGGCTCGGTTCAGCTCGTGCCGAGCCGTGTGGTACAGTATAACTTATTCTCGGGCTTGGCTCAGCTCGGGCCGGGCCGTGTGGCACAGTATAACTTATTCTCGGGCTCGGTTCAGCTCGGGCCGGGCCGTGTGGCACAGTATAACTTATTCTCGGGCTCGGTTCAGCTCGGGCCGAGCCGTGTGGTACAATATAACTTATTCTCGGGCTCGATTCAGCTCGGGCCGGGCCGTGTGGTACAGTATAACTTATTCTCGGGCTCGGTTCAGCTCGGGCCGAGCCGTGTGGTGCAGTAAAACTTATTCTCGGGCTCGGGTCAGCTGGGGCCGAGCCGTGTGGTACAGTATAACTTATTCTCGGGCTCGGTTCAGATCGGGCCGGGCCGGTGGTACAGTGTATCCTATTCTCGGGCTCGGTTCCGATCGGGCCGGGCCGGGCCGGGCCGGGCCGGGCCGGGCCGGGTGGTACAGTGTATCCTATTCTCGGGCTCGGTTCAGATCGGGCCGGGTGGTACAGTGTATCCCATTCTCGGGCTTGGTTCAAACGGGTCGGACCGGGTAGTACAGTATAACTTATTCTCGGGCTCGGTTCAGCTCGGGCCGGGCCGGGTGGTACAGTGTACCACATTCTCGGGCTCGGTTCAGATCGGGCCGGGTGGTACAGTGTATCCCATTCTCGGGCTTGGTTCAAACGGGTCGGACCGGGTAGTACAGTATAACTTATTCTCGGCCTCGGTTCAACCTGGGCCGGGCCGGGTGGTACAGTGTACCACATTCTCGGGCTCGGTTCAAACGGGTCGAACCGGGTAGTACAGTATAACTTATTCTGGGGCTCGGTTCAGCTCTGGCCGGGCCGGGTGGTACAGAGTACCTCATTCTCGGGCTCGGTTCAAACTGGTCGAACCGGGTAGTACAGTATAACTTATTCTCGGGCTCGGTTCAGCTCGGGCCGGGCCGGGTGGTACAGAGTACCTCATTCTCGGGCTCGGTTCAAACTGGTCGAACCGGGTAGTACAGTATAACTTATTCTCGGGCTCGGTTCAGCTCTGGCCGGGCCGGGTGGTACAGAGTACCTCATTCTCGGGCTCGGTTCAAACTGGTCGAACCGGGTAGTACAGTATAACTTATTCTCGGGCTCGGTTCAGCTCGGGCCGGGCCGGGTGGTACAGTGTACCCCATTCTCGGGCTCGGTTCAGCTCGGGCCGGGCCGGGTGGTACAGTGTACCCCATTCTCGGGCTCGGTTCAAACGGGCCGAGCCTGGTTTCAGAATTGCGCCCACGCAGACCTCTACTGTATGTACATTTCATGCTCACGAATAAAGTATTATTATTAAGAGTGCCAGTTGCAGGGAAAGCTTATGGCATAACAAAGAAGAATAAGTATATCTGACCGTCCCTAATTTGTTATATAAGTATAATTTCGCACGCGCTCGGCTATAGCAAGTTTCACATGCGTTCTTAAAGGGAAAACTGATTTTAATTCAACATTTACTATACGGCTTTTACAAATGCTATCCCTAACAGTGTCGTTTACCAAACAATTACATTTCTGTGCCAGAAAGGCGCGTGATTGCAGAGGAATTGCTTTGCATTTTTTCTATAAACATACATGGAATTAATATTAGCCTGTTGGATCATGTTAGTAATACGCATCACTTGGCACAGGCTATAGCTGATATCTATACTTCGTTAAAACCCATAGAGCAATATGCTAACGAATATAACTCTCATAATGTACACTCGATCAATTTTAAACTGGCCGGCGTCTGAAGACGGAGCTCGAATCGGGTAATTCCATGGGACCTGGGGACATATAGTCTTTGTTCACAAGACTACGTATATTCTGTAGTAGTTATAATGAGCAACATAAGTATAATCAGAAAAGTCTTCTGAGAAAATAATTTATATACGAGATTTGAAACAAACAGATGTTCCAGAGTGTTTCAACACTGAACATTTGTAACCAAAACACACTTTATTGATTTATGATTATCAAGTGAAGTATGACTGAAGCTCGTTATAATACCATGCCTGCTGTAACACTCTTAGCTTAGTGGTAGAGATTTAGTTGATGTTACAATTTCAAATCTTCCTGGATCTACTCAACTTTTTTTGTTCCTTTCATTTTAAATACATGAGTAAACAGGTTCTCTTCATTTTTTAGTATGTGGCGTAGTCCGTCATATCGGTAGATGGCAACCACGATATTAATTTATTGTTTGGGAGGAGATTTCATACTCGGTCAATTTAATTTTATAACACAAATTTCACCATTATTGTAAGTCTATTTTTAAATAAAATGAAATGACAGAAGCAATATTATTTAATTATATCACACTAAAACGGGTTGTAAAAAATAAAAGACAATAATCCACTACGAATAATCAAACTGGAGCTGTTTGCGTAGAGCTTAACCACTACTCAAGCACTGTATGGAGGTACTCCAGATCAGAACCTTGTGACTTGTATTATAGAGTGAGACAAAGCTGCGCACGGAAGTTGTCACAGTAATCTGTTCGTGTTATCTTATTTACTGGAAGCCTGTTATTGTTTTATTATTTTGAATTTTGGGTTCTTTGTCCTCCGGCTAGCTATTATTACTCAGTCCAGCAAATATCTCTGAGCAGGGCGTGTAAACGGAAAGGAGTTTGTTACTAAAAGATACCACTGATAAAAAAATTTATTTTCACACTTTTATTGCCGTCACACTTAATAGTTCACATCTTTAATCTTTATACACGCCTGACTGTAACTGTTATATTTCCGAATGTAATTACTGTCGTATTAGTTACCGCGTACTTCACATTTTGTAACTAACTTTACGACGCGAGAGATTCTTCCAAACTGTATAATGTGCACTTCACGATAGATTCTTCAAGACTGCGCGACGTGTACCTCGTGAATGATTCCATAGAACTGCGTGATGTATACCTCGCGAATGATTATTTAGAACTGCGTGGAACATGTTTATGGCACGAGAATATATACTCCTTCACCTCGAAATGCCTAAACATTATAATAGAGCTGCTATTGGTTACCAAATCGCGCCAACATTAGCGTCTGTTTTGTCAGCCAATCACAATTACTAACACATGTGCTCTAAGGAAGATATTCCCTCCATTTCTAAAGAAAGGCACGCTACACTGACGTCATTTGTTTGTCTCTTCTTAGTGATAAACAACTCGCCCCATCGGTTCATTGTTACCCACTTCTATTGTCAGTTTCAGTGAGGCCGTGTAAACTAATTTCCTAACAATGCTTATGGCTAACAAACATCTAAAATCATTGTCATACAATAATGTTAATTTACACTACAATCACTCTGGCATTCGCAGTGTTGTGATATAAAATACTGCCTCAAAGTCGAGTTTTTGAACCGCACGCCCATTCGAAGGTACTTTCAAAAAATTTAACTGCTCAAGACACCGGATATTTTTAATTTGACGAAATCACCTCTGGATTTCGGACTAGATACGAGCTTCAGACTCGGTGTTTATCTTATTGAAACGTATTTTCGGGGAAATATTGTGGGAAACCATTTCTGGGAAACGTGGAGAATGTCCTAAATGCCATTGTAAGTTCGAAGGACAGGATTTTCCTCTTGCGATAATATAAAACGTAAATGAAAGGTTTGATGTAGAGTGAGTCTTGTATTCAGCTAGACCAACTGATTGGCGGGTTTAAAACTGGGTGCTAGATGCCACATCCAACGTCCGAATTTGAATTAACAGTCGTCAGGTCACAGGCATCTTAACTGAAACTCGCATAAAAAGCCATAAACGCACATTCTTGAATTATTTGCTCTATCATAGTGTTGGAAACAATGACCTTCAATGCGAACACATTCATTGTACCTCTTGTTTCGTGAAGGGTTTCTTCAGGCAAGGTATGGCGTTGCTGAACTTGCTTTTGAAAGAAGAAAAAAATGTGATGCTGTACGCTTGACTTTATTCACCAGATTATGGATAATTGAGCTGCTGGAAATTGTAACCTGTAACGTCCAGAAAGTTGCGATGGAGTTTTGTCCCAGCTTTTGCAGAAGCGTATTTCAGTGTGCACTATGCAGATTAAACCTTGTTGTAAAGTACCCTTTCACGAGGAATAGTTTGTGATTGTAATAAAACAAAATTTCGCTAAGGGTGACAAATTATATTCCATGCAACTGCCAAGATTCAGCCGATAAAACTCACGTGACCTGTGCTCTGGTCTTGAGAATCAACGAAATTAGGAGTAGATATGGCAGTCGAAGGCCGCTGTGTAACAGGTTTAGTCTAATTCCATACGCATTGTGGAATGAGCATGGTGCTCATTTTACTGTTGGATTTTATGAAACGTCAGTAAGACAAACTCTTAGGTAACAGCTCCCGGCTTCATCCGAATCCGAAGACGGATCTCTTAGTAACAATTCTGACGTGTAAGACTCATATGACCTCCTATAAAATTACCGTTTATGTTAAGGTTATTCTGCAAATTTTTCACATACAATTTTATTTTTCTGTCTACCCCGTGCTATAGTCATAAGAAATATTCGCTGAAAGTGGGTTAATATACATTTTGTATGTTGACGCACAAAATCAGGTAATTCTGATATACACTGCCGTTTGTGAAAATTGCAACAGCAAGAAAGAATTTCCCGAATATCTCCAAACTTGGTGGAAGTGTAGAAGAGTGTGCAAGCAATAAGTGAATAGGTTTGAAGAGAGATGGGGTACACGTAGTCCGAGCAGAGCCCTCTCGTGTCGGTCTGACGAGGTCAGTATTGCGCCCAGTGTAATCAGTGCAGAGCTGTCAAACAAGGTAGAAAGAATACAGTGAGTGCTAGTATGCCCCGTCGACGTCAAAGGGAGCCATATCGGCATACGAGTGAGTTCGAACGGGGCAGAATGATGTCTCCGGGAAGCGGGATTGTCATACCGTGACATTTGCGCTCGTACAGGGCATGCTGCTACCGTAGTGATGCGTGTGCGGATAGATGAAGGTCTTACGCAGCGAAAAGCGGGTAATGGACCACGGAACATAATCACAGCACGGGATGACCGCCATCTTGTCCGCATGGCCATAACGGACCGTACAGCTTCATCCACAGTGTTGGCTCGACGCTGGAGCACTGCAACGGGTGTGGACTTGTCTGCATAAACGGTTCGTCGCCGTTTGCTGCAGGTTGAACTGGTTTCATGCATGCCATTACGTCGGCTTCCATTGTCCAGAAACCACAAGCTCTTCCGTCTGCAATGGGCACGTGAACATAGTCACTGGGGTGCTGAGTGGCAGAATTTAGTCTTTTCGGACGAGTCCCGCTTCAACGTGTCCTACAGTGATGGCTGCATACGTATCCGACGGTACCGTGGTGAGCGCAACCTGGAGGGCTGTATTGTTGAGCGGCATAGCGGACAAACACCAGGTGGGATGGTTTGGGGCGCCATTGGTTATAACAACGATCTCGCCTCCTACGAATCGAGGGCACTTTTAACTGCAACCGGTACCTAACATGGTTGTAGAGCCTGAGGCACTCCCCTTGCTTCAGGTATCTCCACAGGCAACATTTCAACAGGACAATGCCCGGCCACATATTGCGAAGAATTTACAAGCCTTCTTCGAAGAGCGACGGGTACCATTGCTTCCCTGGCTTGCACGTTCGCCTGACACGTCGCCCGTCGAACATGTTTGTCTGTTAGTCGTCACCTAGTGCGTCACGATCCTCCAGTAACCAGTGTCACGGATTTGTGGACTCGAATACAAACTGCGTGGAGGGAAATCCCTCAGAACCTTTGTGATTCAATGCCACGGCATATAGCAGGCTCTAATTGCAGTGCATGGAGGCCACACCAAATACTAAGTATTAGGGCTCAAAGATCATGTATAGATTTGAAAAGTTTATCATTTGTTACTTGTCATGTACCTAACGTGTGGTATTAAATCCATCGAATTTATGTGTTTCCTTCTTGGTATTGCAATTTTCACAAACGGCAGTGTATTATCATGATGTTGCATTCTATTTGCAAGGCCACATGTGAAGCAAAAGCATAGTCACTTAACATTTCAAAGTGCTAAACACACCTAAAGGCCGAAACTAACTTAATTAAGCCATGCCGTTAATTCTTAAGGTTTCACAGAGGTACAATTTCAGTATGAATCAAAGGACTTGAAAGGCAAGTCATAGGAAATTAAAAATATACATTATTATTGTAATTTCAAATGTTAATCCTATGCTATTTCACTCAAAATCATTCCAACTGTTTTTGGGCTGGGGTGGAAATCTTCACATTGCTTTCATACAAGCTGCCTATCTATGTACATTGGTATAAATTATACAACGGAGGGGGACACCTCGCGCACTGCGATCTATATGAGTCTATTGTGGCTAACATCCTCCAAGAGAAAGGGATGAAGTGAAGGTACCACTGGAGGCTGCAGGCCACAGAGTCGCGCGGAAGTCCCTAACAGTTCCAGGTTCAAAGACCCATCCCATATCTAGGGCTGCCTAGGGCGATGAAAGACCTGTCGACCAAACAACCCTCTAGTAATTACGAGGAGCACATTTTGCTTTAAACAAGCATCCGCGACATCTGCCCAAAACCGCCATTCACAACGAAACACATATTCTAACGTGAAAAGAGAATGATGGAAAGGAAATCGTGGTAGATGAGAAATCACCCCAGTATTCATTTGCCGACCAGAGAAAACCATGAAAAAACCCAAGTCAGAGTGCACGGTCGATGGGAATCAAACCTGGGGTCTCCTGAAGGTGAGCCTCACACATTATTTATTCATTGTTTACGCGGTACGTCAAAATGTGCATTTTCAGCGGAATATCTTATTTAACCGGTGAAAGAAGTAAAACAAAAGGGACTAAATTATCAATAAAAGTTCTCCCTATTGAATATCAACGATATCTGTCTTCTCTTTGGCTGCAACCGTGTAAAGCTTCATGCTTAAATTTGGGAAAGCGTTCCACAACAGATTGACAAAGAATACCGTCTAGTATCTAGATTATATCCCCGGCAATACATCTAACATCGCATTTGAAGATCGAATTTGCTCGGTCCGTATGATACATATTTACTAAAGCTGCAAAATGAGTATCCTCTTTGCAACGTTTGAAAGTGTTCACTCAGCCGAAACTGCTGCATGTAATGGAATTTAAATTCTAAAACCCTCCATTACCTTCTGAATACAGCCTTTATCACTTTTATTCACAACAAACGTTATTCTCACACCCACGTGCGAATTAAAGGCTTTAAAGCTCTCCCTTGATTTTCATAATCGAGCGAACATGTCCTGCAGATGTGCTAGCTTCGAGAAAAACTGGAAGTAACGACCAAGAATACACATTCTCAGTTCCGATACCAGCTCAAACCCTGAAATACATGACGATCTTAGAACGGCAGGATAATGATAGTTTCAGATTTTAAATAAGTGATACTGGAGTCTTAAAATTCAAAGTGTTAAACTAAACCTTATAAACTTCTTTAACGGATTACTCTCCTGTTTATAGGACTTACACCCACATGGACTTACAAGCCAATGGCTTGGGTCGGTGCCCTGTCGAGGGGCAAGCTAACTCTAATCTAGCACATAGCATATCCAGGATGGGTGATCAGTGCAATTCCTGGTATGGGGTGGAAAAAAACAAGGAAATGAAAAAAAAAAGTTAAATTAAATTGAGTTTTATTTATGGACGCTCTTTAACTGCTGTGGTCCTTAACGTCCCATTCTATATTGGGCGTGAAAGACCGGTAATTTTGCTCAGAGACCTTTTTATCAGGCTTGAGGTTGTATTACGTGCCGTAAATCTACAACACGGGACAACCGGCTTTACTTCCCTTCCGAAGGAAGCCATGCGAAGGATTTTTTACACCCGAAAAAAGTCCATCGCCCTCCGCCGGGTTTGAACCCACGACCTCGGGAACTAGAGGCTAGCGTGGTAACTACTACACCACGGAGGGTAGTGGTTACCATGTGGGTATACAAATTATTCTTAAGAAAAATTATTTTTCTATCTACTTCATTTTAATTGAGATAAACTTGCAGAAATGGCTAAATTACACTTTTCGTTATAAAGACAATGGGAATAGCGATAGTCAAATGTTTGAGAACTGGATGCTATATGCTGGGCTTAAAATTTCATACTCGTTGCATACATTCACGACTTAATGTCGTTGGGATTTAAAAGAATGACAATGGAAATGAAATGTAGTGTTGAAGGGGTTGATGTGAAAATTCACGGATCAAATTATCCAACCCAGCATTCTCATAGCGACCGAGACTTCGGTCACATTGGTTGGGCCTGGGGTTTTGAACGCGGGACCTTCTGATGCGGTGCACAAACATTACCGCCTGAGCCATCCTGTTTGGTACTTTATGAACTTGAAAAGGAGAATTACCTTGAGCATGTATTTAAGACTACTTAAGTTGGAATTGTACCCAAGCACCAAAATATGAAATGCCGCATTTTTCGCTTGCTAGAATAAAACAAATGTCGCATGCTACTAAACCTTTACTACAGGAGTTTGGGACAGGGTTGCCAACAAAACGAGAAAAAAACTCACTGCTGCATATTGCAATCACAGCCCGCTGCATGAATCTCAGCCGTGTTTCAATAAAGGCACGCATTTCCATTGTATTTTCTGGATAAAAATAGAAAGGATGGTATTGGTAGTAGGCATAGGGAATCACAACACGCAAATGGAGTAATGCTATTTTGCAGATTCCAGGATGAAAAAAACACTGCATCACGTTAAAGTTTTTGCATATGGTGATTGGTAGAAGTAGTTGATCTATAATTGCCTCAGCAATTTTATTTCGAGTTGTTCAGATCAGGTAGTTGATGTAATTAAACCCTGTAATTAAATGGTTCTCACAAAAAAAGGCAAACGATCAATAGTTTAAAAAAATCTAATGCGTTACATTTACATGCCTTTCTCTACCCTCCATAGTTTATTAGTGGGTACACAAATTATTCATAAGAAAAATTATTTTTCTATCTACTTCAATTTAATTCAGATAAACCTTTGCAGAAATGGCTAAATTACACATTTCGTTATAGATACAATGGGAATAGCGATAGTCAAATGTTTAAGAACTGGACGCTATATGCTGGCCTTAAAATTTCCTACTTGTTCAATGACAAAGTACTGAACAATGCAAACCATTAATAACGGATATATCGTAAATAGCTCATGCCACAAATAATTATTTGAAATAAATTGTGTATAAGAGATCTACATTTTTTGTGAAGTACCTTTTCGTCTATCACTCAACGTTTACTACCTATACGTACAAGATATAATTATAAAATTCCTCTCAATGAGCAGGACTTCGCAGGCTATGCTCAGAAAATTCAAGATATATGCGTTTTATTTGTCATATAAATATGTTTAATAGCATGTTAATCAAAATTGAAAGGGTCATTTTTCAGATAATAACAAATTTCGAAAAATCTTCTTTGCAAAGCCTAATTTGGGGTGGGGGAGATTTTCTTGAAAACCTTTTTGTTTCGTCTTTGGAAGATACGGAACTTGAACACCCAGTTTGACATTTATCCGATTTTTCGTTTTTTAGTTATGCTGTTCACACACACACGCGCGCGCGCGGACCTGTTTTCTAAAACTGCTTTTTTTCTTATTCAGGGTCCTTAAAATATGCAATTCCGTTTAAATCCCGATATTGAATTTTTGGGTGGAATGCAATATCTTCTCTATCTATATGTACGTGGCAGAGAAAGTAACAAGTTACGTGCTTTGATCTCCTGCAGAAATTTCAATGCATTGGGCTCGGCTAACCCCAAGGAAATGTGTGTAATGAAGTACAAAACTTAAAATTGTATGACAGTTTATTAAAATAATAGCATTTTGTTTTGTTTCAGCAAAAGGCTGTATTGTTATTTTATTCCTATGTATGCCCGACACTATTGGCGAATTATTATATTGCATTTGCAAAGGTTGACTGTTCTTGGTTCTGATAAAATTGTGATTAGCCTGTTTTTAAAAGCGCCCATTGAATTACAAGCGATTTTATTTACTATATCAATTTGATAAATCCTAACTGAAGGCACAAATACTTACACCAAATACACGTTACAGTATCTAGAAGTTTGTGGCGCACAAAGTCATGAGTGGAAGAGATAAGCGTATTGGTAAGTGATGATTTCGTGTCTACGTGTTTTACAGTGAGCGTAGGATTAGACTAGACCGACTGCTCAGCGGCCTGGTACTGGGTGACAGCTGGCGCAGCCAGAGTCCAAATTGGTTGCAAACATCCCGGTAAAGTAACTGAAATTCACACAAAAGCTATATAAACGTACATACCGAGCGGAACGAGCAGGTGGTAGCGCCTTAGGTGTGCATTCAGGAGCTCCCGAGTTCGCTTCCCGTTGGACCACCCACCCTAATTTTGGGTGTTTTCGTAAATTTCCCTGGTGGATAGACAAATACTGGGGTAGATTATATACTACCACAAAATTTCCTGCCACGAATTTTCCCTCATTTCGTTTCCTGGGTAACAGGGTTAGGCACCTCGAACGGTGGTGTGCAACGTCTTCGGTGATTGTGCTTTGAAGAGAAAACTATTTCCTCCCTAGCATCAAACTTTCTGTCCAAGCGGCTGTGGGCATCGAAGGGTCGGCCGGGGATTTTAAATCTGAAATGTTAGGGACCCCATTGCGCTGAGGATGCTGCCATCATATTTGGCCCCCTTCGTCTTCTCTCGCCTCATCCCTTTCTCCCTAGCCTTGGTCGCTGAAATACTCTTCCCTTTCTAATGTTCACATACACATAGATACTTGGCGTACCTGCATTACTACAAGTGTTGAAAATTATTACCTTGGTTACGATCAATTCATTGTACCTGGAGTAAAAAACGTAGCTCTACTGAGTAAAATGCTTTTAAATGGAACTGTTTCGTCCCTGGAAATGTTAAAAGACGTAGTTACCTGAGCCACAAAAACATCGTTTGCTTGAGAATTGTACAAACTTAATCTGCCAAGAAGAGATGGCGCTCCACCATCTTAAGGGAATGTCACGGCAGGAACTTTGATGAGTGAATGGGAAGGCATGGTACAACTAATTGACTCCCAAGGTGATGTGACCTAACACAATTAGACTTTTCAGTATGGGGAATTTTGAAAAATGCTTTTCGCAAAGGCCTACAAATTCGGAACATTTGAGCAACGTGAAGCGCTAAACAATAATGAAGATCTGGTTTAATGTAATTTAGTTTATAATGTAAAAAACCGATGTGAAAAATCTATTGAAGTAAATGGGGAGCATTTTAAGCAACTCTTTTAAGTTATAAATTTTCAGCAATTTAAATAATAGTGAAAATAATTCCACAAGCATTGTGTTATTTCTTTAATAGTCTTTTAGCTTTTAGTTTCGCGGTCAAGTGAATTTTGGGACAGCCTGTAGATTATAGCTTTTCGAGATTGCAGCTTAGTGATATTTGCATACATTTCCCGAAAGCTCGGAAATGAATATAAACTTCAATTGGTTGTAGTTCTGTGAAGCCATAATCAATAACCAAAGCGGAAAAGCTTGAAATCTCTAAACATTTTCTGTATCTCCGGAAAGGATTTCCAGTGTTTAAAACTGGTCGTATTGCTAATTTTCTTCAGGCAACACAAGGGTTGCTCAGTTTTGTTTTCCAAAAATACATAAGACACTTGACCTTATTCACATTATGATTAGCTGCCCACGTTTAGCAGCTTATGACGGAAAATTCTCTGAAGATTTATAGCAGAGGAACGTTTCAAATTCGCATCACACAAAAAAATAGCTTGTTCCAAAATATACTCAATCATAATGTTGCAACCACCAGAACTCAACTGATAAAGTTACGTGTAGTTAGCCGTGATATTGAGAAAGAACCTAACGGCGGGTACGGTGTTAGTCAGTCCAAGACCGATGCCCATTTGGTCTAGGCTAATCATGATACTGACGCAGTAATTTGTATCACAAAAATGTAAATGTCAGAGTGATTGTAGTGTGAATATGCATTGCTGTGTGACATTGATTTGAGATGTTTGTTGATTGTAAGCATTGTCGAGAAGTGGGTTTATACGGCCTTACTGAAACTGACAATAATAGCGTGCAATAATGTAGCTAGGGGGTGAGCTGTTTATCATTATTAGAGACGAGCAAATGACGTCAGAGTGGCGTGTTTTTCTTAGAATTTGCGGGAACATTTTTCCTAGAGCATATGTTTTCGTAATTTTCATTGGATATAAAAATAGACGCTAATGTTGGCGCGTTTTATTAACCAATAGCAGCTCGGTTATAATCTATAGGCATATTGGGGCGAGGAAGTATAAATTCAGTGTCAGAGTCAAGTTTCACGGAGTTCAACAGAAGCATTGATAGAGAACACATCGCACGCAGTTTATCGATTTGCAGGGTACGCGTAGCAAATTTCTGAAAAATCTCTCGCGTCGTAAAGTTAATTACACAAAAAGTTGAAGTACGCGAATTAATAATGTGCAGTAAATAAGTTATTATAACAGTTTCAGTTTGGCGAGTGTCAAGATTAATAGGTGAAAGTGAATAATGTGTTACGACAATAAAAGTGTAAAACAAATTCTTTTATCAGTTTTATCTTTGAATAAAAACTCCTTTCCGTTTACACACCTGTACAAGATAAGTGCTTGATCGAGAAATTATAGCTAGCCGGAGGACAGTGAACCCAAAATTAAATACAATAACAGGCGCTCAGTAAAAGATAACACGAAGTGACCGCGACAAATTGTCTTTTATACGTGCGGCAGATAAAAATGAAACATCTTCCAACTACAAACAAATACCCCCGCAATACGTCCTTTTGCTTATTGCAAAATAAACTCCACTACTATTATTATTATTAGTAATCTTACCTTTAATGCGTGGTTTGTTATTTAGTGCATAATGAAATACAGATGTGTTAAAAGTTACAAGAAGAATTACTACTACTACTACTACTACTACTACTACTACTACTACTACTACTACTACTACTACTACTACTACTACTACTACTACTACTACTACTACTACTGCTACTACTACTACTACTACTACTACTACTACTACTAGTACTACTACTACTACTACTAATACCACTACTACTACTACTAATACTACTACTACTACTACTAATACTACTACTACTACTACTAATAATAATAATAATAATAATAATAATAACGTGTATTACAAAAACATTTGTAACGGTATTACTTATAATGTTGATGCTTGTGATGTTTGTGTATGTGTGTTTACTTCATGTGAAGCCATCTTGTGACGTCATTCATTTGTTCGGTTTGTAGCTCCATCTGGTGTTAGCAATTTGTGGTAGTATTAGTGTTTGAAAGAATTTTAAGTTTTGTTTACTGTCCTCCGGCTAGCTATTATTTCTCAGTCGAACATGTCTCTTGATCAGAGTGTGTAAACGGAAAGGAATCTTTTATCCAAAATATAACACTGATGAAGAAATTTGTTTTACACATTTATTGTCAAACACGTTAACTATCACATTTATACATTGATCTTAACACTCGCCAAACTGAAACTGTTATAATAACTTCTTACTGATCACTTTTAATCCACGTACTTCAACCTTTTTGTATAATTAAACTTACAACACTTTAGATTATTCATAATTCTGCTGAGCGTAACTTGTGAATCGATACCCGACGTTTGCCGTACAAATACTTTCGACGAATTGACTGACTGAAGACGACGCGTAGTGTACACAGATTTTTGATGAACTGAACGACTGAAGGCGACGTGTAATGTATTGAGATTTTCGATGAACTGCCCGCGATCTACCTCTGACTTGGCTTTTTATACACCCACTCCCCAATATGCCTAAAGATTATAACTGAGTTACTATTGGCTAATAAAACGCGCCAACATCAGCGTCTATCTTAATATCCAATGAAAATTATGAATACACACGCTCTAGGGAAACATTCCAGAAGATTCTCAAGGAAAAACGCGCCAACATTACGTAACTTCCTCGCCTCCAACAATGACAAACAGCTCACCCCCTCTCGCTGCATTGTTGCGCGCTATTATTGACAGTTTCAGTAAGGCATTAAAAACTTACTTCTCAACAATAATTACAATCAATAAACATCTTAAATCAATGTCACATAAAAATGCATATTCATATTACAATCATTATTTACATTTAAGTAATTTGTGATACAAATTACTGCATCACATTATAATATTACAAATAATTACTTGATGTTTATACTTCTTCTCTAATTAGATACTTGTAATTGCATATAGTAAATGCATTTACCTTCACCTAAAAATTCCGCTTTTCTACATAAAAATCGAAGAAAATAAATGTAATATGAAAACCAAATTTAGAAGGGATTCACGCGTATTCATTGCCGAGCCAAGTTCTCCCAAATTATCTTTTCCATTGTATGAATGATGTAATAATGACTGATATAATGGAGTATTTTGAAGAAAAGTAGACCGCTCCAGAAACTGCAATTACAGAACAGGTAAGTGAAAGCTATTACATATTTAATATTTTTACCGCATTAGAATTCTTGTTACCACGTTAGAATTCTTGTGTATGAAAGCGTTACACATCAAAGTGAGCGGGAACCAAAGTATTAAGATGACAAAATCCAAAAGTAAAAAAAAAAAAAAAAAAAAAAATTAGGAAATTCACCCTAATCTTAAGAACTCTATTAGTACTTAAAATAATAGCGGAAAATAAAAATATTAAGGTAAAAAATTCAGACGAAAAAAGAAAGAAACAAAAAATATTAAATTCAATATTTTGAGTCGTCTTATGATGAGTTCCACTATTGACAGAATAGTGGAAAGTTGACATAATTGCGTTATTACATGAAAAATTTCATAAAGAGGGGATAATGTAGCAAATATCAACAGGAAATTAAATTGAATTGAGTTTTATTTATTGACGCTCTTTAACTGCTATGGTTCTTAGCGTCCCATTCTATATTGGGCGTGAAGGACCGGAAATTCTGTTCAGAGCCCTCTTTATCAGGCTTGAGGTTCTTTTACGTGCGGTAGATCTACGACACGGGACCATCGGCTTTATACGTCGAAAAAATCCATCGCCCTCCGCCGGGTTTGAGCCAGCGACCTCGGGAACCAGAGGCTAGCATGGTACCTAGAACACGGATGACGACAAACAATATCATCAGGGAAGAGTTAACGGGCAAGCTGTGAACTTGGCTTTTTAGTGTTTATTTACTGAAAAATCTGATGTGCTACATTCACATCGCTTTTTCTAACCTTTATCGTTTATTAGTGTGTATATAAGGATTCTTACAAATGTTTATTTTTCCAATTACTTCTTTTTAAATGAAATAAACCTTTGCAGAAATAGTTACATTGCACGTTACATTACAGATACCTACACAGGGAATAGGAATAGTCATATGTTTTCTCAGAACTGGACCATATATGCTGGCCTTAAAATTGCATTGCAATCGCGAGAAACAACTGAAAACCGACAGAACTTTAAAAGAATTACAAAATATTGAACAATTCGAACCATTAATAAGGGGTATCTCGGAAATTGCTTATGGCACAAATAAAAATTATTTTCAGTAATAAATATAAAATAACATAGTTAATTAAAATATTATTGATAATGCAAATATTAAAACTAAAAGAAATAAATCGATTTAATGAAAAATCGAATGCTTTAAAGAGATCCACATATTTTGTGTAGTACGTTTTTGCCTACCGCTTAACGTTTACCAGTTATCATACAAAATTCCTTCAGAAAGAAGAGAACATAACAAACTATTCCCTGAAAATTAAGATGTACATTTTGTTTGTCATTTAAATATTTTTAATATACGGTATATTAATCAAAACCGTTGCACCCATTTTTGATGAAATCGAAAATTTCGAAAAATATTTCATGCAAAGGGTAGTTTGGGGTGGGGATTTTCCTAAAAATCTCCGTGTCGTATTTTTAGAAGATATTAAACTTAAATACCAAGTTTGACATTTAACCAACTTTTCGTTTTTGAGTTATGCTGCTCACAGTCACACACATACACACAAACACACGGACCTTTAAAAAGGCTCTCGTTGTCGAATTTCTGGATGGAAAGCAATACTTCTATTTACTACAGGTAAGCAGTAGAGAAAGTAAAAATATCATAGATATCCATATTGAATGTTGCATCATGGCTGCAGTATCAACACCGTGGTTTCAAACAGTCATCGATATTATTTGACTCTAATATGTAGCCATGGCGTAGCTGAAACATGCTCAAATACGAGTATGTGCCCTAAAACCAGTGCACTATGGCATTCAGTATAGTAACTTCATCAAATGAACTACCTGAACCAGTAAGTGAAAGTTTTGAGGTAACTAACTTGCTAGCCATGGTGCACGGTCTCCTGCGAGTGCTATCTGTGGGGGACATTAAGAGGATAGAGTGGAGGGGACTCGATACCGATCCATTAAATGCGGATATTGTACCTCTGCCCCTCGAGGGGACGCCCTCGCGAAGAAATTATCAGGTGAGAGGAGACGCCGGGCGGCCGAAACCAGGAATTAAGGCACAGCAATGACAAGGTCCCTACACTTTCCAAATTGAGACGCCCCGGCAGTCGGACAGGCAGACCGGGAGCCCCGCCCCACATACAGGGTCCAAACCCCCAAGGGACGGTCCATATACCCCGGCAACCAGCCGAAGGCCGAGGGACGGAGAAAGTTTCAGAGAGCATCCTTTTACACTGCCACGCCGTACCCGAACACCATCGCCGACATTTCCAACCCTGAAACAGACCTAACGGGATGCAGGATAAATGAAATAATTAATGGAACGGTGTGGAGGGACAGGAAATTCGGGGGTTGAGAGAAACCACCCCAGCATTCGCCTGACGACACCGGAAAACTCTCGAAAAATCCCATGAGTCAGAGTGGGTGGTCGCCGGGAAACGAACCGGGGACCTTACGAATACAAATCGCACGCCTTAAAGTGGGGCCACCTCGCTCGGTACACTAAGATAAGTGTACAAAGCATTCCTCAGACAAACTGAAAGATATCTGTTATGAGCGTAACAAATGATTAAGAAATTGTAATTTGTAATATGCTAACACATGTAAGTTGAAAAGCTGAATCAAGTTCCAAGTTACTGTCTACACATGACTGGTGTGAACGAAGATTATCACAACAAAACGCTTAATAGCGGTTAACCTTAAATCCGGAAATTTAAAGTATTTGCGCCATTGCAAGTTGCCTTTGAGGAATTATATATCTAATATTTGAGATCGGTGAAGGTGAAACTAAATGACAAAAACTGCCAAAAAGTTTATATTGTGACGCAGCGGCTATGGCCCAAGGTTATCGGGAGGTCGGCACCGAGCGGTCCGGGTAAACAATGAAAACTGTGCTCGCCAGCGTAAACACTAAGCTAGAGGATGGGGAGGGAGGGCAGAAGCTTCCAGAAAGTTCTAGTCATCTCCTGAAAGCGCGCCCGGTGTTTACGCTGTCGAGCGCAGTTGTTTACACCGACCGCCCGGCGCCGACCTACCGATAACCTTGAGCTATAGCCTCTGCGTCACATATTTTTTATTCTTCTGATAGTCTTATTAATTAGAATTTCTCCTTTGATTTCATATATATTTTATCATTGCGGGCAGAATACTTATATTTTAAATACATTTATAAAATGGTACTAAATCTGTCATTTTGTAATGCGGTTTCTGCACCACTTCGCTGAAAAATATAACTCCTATACCCTTAGGAGTAGAGATATAAACTTTAGCTCATCTTTTAGAAAAAATCTTGCTCTACAAATTGGTTCTTCTATTAATGGGAAATTAATGTTATATGTTGCCAATGCTAAATCTGCTAAATTCTGACCCGTTACCTCAGAAACTATTTAAGATATCAGAATGAACCGTTTGCAGATATAGTTCTAAGTTGACTGATCTACTTTTATCCAGTAAACATGTTTTACTAATGAAAATACGATCTTTCTTAATCATACCATGTTTTAATTAAAACTTATCAGCAATTACTTACTTAAAAATAACCAGCCACCTTGTTAATACCAAAGTAGATTCATAACAGCGCTTAGAAGTTAATTTTATCATCCTAAAATTTAATTTAGCTATTTCAGTAATTTCTGAGAAAATGGATAATTTATACCAAAAATTGTCATTCACAGGAAAAGCTGCTCAAAGTAAAAATAGAGAAAACAAACTCGCATATCTTTTCAAAGAAATAAACCACATGGCCCGAGAACACAGAAGCCGACATTTAACAGTAGTATCAATTTGTAGGATAAAACTTCCCCTAAAAATGAGCTAAAGTTTGCCCCTTTACACCTAAGTTTGTAGGAGTTACGATTTTTTTGTGTGTGTGTGAAATGAAGCAGAATTCAAAACAAAAACTGGTAGATGTAATACAATTTTTAAAAATATATTTGAAAAATAAGTATTTTGGCTATCACAGAATGTGTATCAAATTAAAGAGGAAATTCCAGTTTATAAGACCGCACAGAACACTAGAAATGCGCTTTTTTTATTTGTCAATTTTCGCTTTTTAATCTCCTCTTAAGTATAGCAGCTCCTATCCTCAAGTCTTGTAGTATTTTTCTTTGTAAGTATATACGAGTTTGTTTTCTGCATCTTTAACTTGAACAGCTTCTTCTGTACAGATATCTCGTCGTGGCAGCTCAAGCGGAAAAGCGTCGGGACGTGGAGCCGTTCTGTGCTTTTTTGAAGTCTGATTCAACTTTCCAACTTAGTGCCTACACAAGGCTGGTGTGAAAGAACAATTATCGCAACACAGTTTGCTAATAAGTTTGGGGATTTGCGAATATCGAAGGTGAATTTTGTGTGAGGTGAATGAGAACATGATATTCTAAGTACATTGGAATTTATATATAAAACCAGCGTCTCCTCCGTTGGCTCCAGTGTTGTTTAAATGAAGCTGAAGTATACGTTATTGTTGATTCGGTATAATTACAATATAAGATTATTTTACGTAAAATATATAACATTTTCAGGGTAATTAATAACTTCATTACATTTCCAAAGCAACAACTTCAGTAGACCGTCCGGACTCCATTTCTGGCTAGCACATCAATCAAACCTCTAGGAAGGAGTACACTGTTCCTAATAACTCTGCCCTCTTACTGATCTTGTGTTTGTTATCAGTAGAGCTTGGATTTATATGCAGTATAAAGTATGAATATATGCATGCATCTATGCACTAAAAATCTGTAAAATATGCACTTAAAAAAAGCATATTGTTTTAACTTTTTCACATTTATTAATCTTGATGAAGTAATCAGATTGTAAATTCAGTCTTAAACAGAGACATTAACAATATTAATATTTGTTAGTCTTTCTTTCAGTCTAGTTTACCATTAGTCGTTTGTATTGCAATAGATAATTAAATATTTTTCAAAGTTTTCAGGAAGAAACGACTTTCTTCTGTCGCTTAAAATGTTTTTATATGAAGAGAAAGATCTCTCTACTTCACACGAAGCCACAGGACAGTATCGGAAAGAGGCTATGTCACTTACAGAATAAGCATTAAGTTCTTTTTCAGATTCTCCTTGTAGCACCTGATTCACATCCCGAAGAAACATTAAACCTGGATATCTTTCTTCAACTTTCTCAGTTTTGTTACGAAGACACTTTCCTATTTCTCCAGGTATATCTTCGGCGACAGCTGTTTCGTATACTTGCAGGGCAGAAGATAAAGACATTCCTCTTTTTTCCAAATGTTTGATTGTGGCTGGTATTTTAATAAAGTAGGTCTTAATAAACACTAAATTACTCTGGAGACCCTTCTCATTGCAAGCACTCATTGCAGCAGGGATACTTGCAGCTTCATTTTTGTCCATCACGTCGAGCACCTTTTTCACGTCTTCCAGATGATCACTGTAATATAGAGCTGCTTCAATCCATGTTCCCCATCTCGTGAGGATAGGCTCTGGGGGTAAACCAGTATCTTGTATCATATCAGTAAATAATTTCAGTCTTAATGGCGCCTTAACAAACACTTTTTTCACAGAGGAAATTAAGGCATTTACTTCTGGAAAATTCGCTCGAATTTCTTCCGCTAACCGGTGGAGAACATGTGTTAAACAAGTCATATGAACTGCCTTAGGATAATATACCTGCAAAGCTTAAACTGCCTTATGCATGTATGCTGCTGCATCTGTAACTATCACCAAGGGTTTTTCCTCATTTTCTTTAGCAGGCCACAAAACACATAATGCATCACGAACAACTCTAGCAATCGTCGAATGGTTTGTTACTTCCAGTACCCTGGAGACAATGAGATATTGCGTTCCTGGTTCAGATTCAGTCATTTCCCACGACGACGTTGGCAATAAATCTCCCACACGAGTCGGTTGTTTCGTCTACAGATAACCACAAGTTTGAGTCGCCGTTATCGTCTCTTATTTCTTGTATTACCTGAAAAAAATAATTATTATGTTGAAAATTAGTAAAGATAAAGGGTGCAGTTTGGAGGCTCAGTTTTAGGGGAAACAAGTTTAAAAATATATAAAAAAAGTGTTTCTTGATAAACAACTAAAGAAATCAAAACTCCGTGACACTACGGGCCATACGTAATTTTGTTTCCATTTGTAAATATTTGTCTATAATGCATTTAAAAGTTTTATATAAACGACAAATTTTCATAAAGTTCAAAATATTGGGGAGGGTGTTGGGGTAGTTGATACACAAACTAACTTTGTTTAATAAATTTTTAAATTTACCTCTTCATAAACTTTGCCAAGGTAGTTTTTCCTTATTGCTGATTCGTCAGGAACATTTCATCCGGAATATTTTTCCAGGAAATTTCGAAATTCCATATTATTTAACTTATTCAAAGGAATGTTGGCTGAAACTAATGCTTTGCAGATATCTTTCGAAAAATTATTACTGTCATCGTTTCCAATTCTGCTTGCAGAAAATGTAGCTGGTAAGGTTGTTTGGATCTTGAAGACATTTTTATTGATAACATGTCTATGAGTAGCTGTTTGTAAATGTTGCATAATCTGGAACTTTTTATCGCAGGACACCTATAACAATTGTATAAAAATAGTATGAGGTTATTTTAGTTAAATAAAACCAACACTCACAATCGAAAATCGCGTTGAGTTTTAAAATATTCTGAAAATACAGCAATAAAACTTACATGTTTTTCACACACTTGACACAGTACTATATTTCCATCTGTTGTTAGAGTAGGATTTCCATTAATCCAGTTTCGAAACTTTACTGCTCTTCTCCTTAGGCATTGTAATATTTCATTTCCTACTGCTTACACTTCAGAATACACACTAGTTACAAGTTTAAGAGTGACTGAAAATGGCACCTTTTATTTCTTGGAAATGTTATCATTGCGTCAGACGGCTTTGTTTGCGTAACATTAATACAAACCGTGTCTTGTAACAATAGCCTCGCCGAACTTTAAAGATTTGCCGCATGATTGTTGAACGCTATCTAGTTTATCTGTTGACAGCACATTTTTATGTCAGGAAGCGCTGGTTGTTGATAGCTATGTTCTAACTCTCGGGGATCTGTTATGCATTTAGAAACATGATAGCTTAACAGTTCTACACAAACAACAACAAAAGAGAAATTTTCTCTGAACCCTCTCAGTAGTATAAGTCCCGGATGAGCCAATTGGATTAACGATAACCCTGCCGCTAGGGGCGCTAGTGTCGCTAGTGTCGCTGCGAGCGACGGCGGCAAGTTTGAAAACCGCCATGAGCGGAAGGATTATCGTTATTGCAATTGGTTCATCCGGGACGAGCTAAAAGAATTGAGGATTAGGGAAAGATGAACTAAAAACAGGAAGTGACGTGGAATGTTTTGATTGGTAAAAATAAGACGAAATGTGATTGGTTCGTTAATTCGGGTGGAAGATGAAGGAAGGAAGATAAAAGAGTATGGAGGACACGTGATGGAGAGGAGCGGAGCGGCGAGATGTTGTCTGTGCGGAGGTCGGGACTGAAAGAGGGAAAAGATGGCGAACGAGGGATAAAAAGTATAACAGAAAGTGACGTGTGAAGTTGTGATTGGTGGGGATAAGAAGTGGTGTTATTGGTGGAAAGGAACAACTGAAAGTTGTTGATTGGTAAGAATAAGAGAGATTATGATTGATGGTAAGAAAAAGGTGTGGGAGTGGGGTATGTTGGAGGTGATGGGAAAGGTAAGTTTTCCTAGCAACAAGATTTGCAAAAGCCTCTCCAGAACTCATCAGCAATTTTTGAACGTTGGATGATAGTTTTCTTGAGTGGATAGAGAGATGGGGCGATATGAGGCGCGGTGGCGAAAATGGGAACTAAACAAGATGGTTGAGACAAGAGGTCTAAGGACGAGGAAATTTCGAGATTAGTGGTCAACATGGCGGTCGCAAGAGGTGGGGGCAAGGAGACGCGGTGATGAGAATGGGAACTAAAAGAAGATGGCGGTAGCAAGAGCTTAGAAGAGCAGATTTTGAGGTTAAAATAGTGGGAACTAAAAATGGCGGAGGGTTGGCGACAAGGAGATGCGGTGAGAACTAAACAAGATGGCGGACGCAAGAGGAGGGTAAGGAGATCTGAGGTTACAGTACCAAAACACCAAAGGATATATTCCTACGCCAAGCAGGGCCGAAAAATAATTATGCGTGTGGTACTTACCTCTTACTGGTGTTGATGCGTCACCAAAAGCGCAGCAGCTTCACGCGACGTGAAAAAATAAAAGCAAACTGTTTTTGAAAATGCTTAACCAGCTTTAAGATCAACCAACATCACTACGCACTGATATACCTAGGTTTTTTAAAGCGGTACAGACGCCCTTTGCACAGACGTAATTTAACTATACCAAAAACCTGGTACTGGACCATCGTAATGGTCGCTAGCGTACGTAGGAGCAGGGTTCTCATAGCCGGTCGAAAGCGGTCAAGAAAGTGTACGACGTAGGTGTTCAAAGTAGCTACTGTCGAGTGAACCGTCGAGGTGTGAATGAACGAGATCTGTTCTTGCCGGCAATCTGGTTCGGAGATGTGAGGAGCGGTGGCAAAATGGGAACTAAACAAGATGGCGGAGACAAGAAGTCAAGAACGATGGGATTTGAGGTTATTGGTCAATATGGCAGACGCAAGAGTGGTAATCAGCAGTCGATGTGTGTCACGATATGCCCGCTGCGATGAAAGAGCTCCAAACTGCGCGATAACTTGAAAAATATTGCCCGGCGTGACGCATTGCGCGGCGCGCGCGTTTGCCGTAAACCGTTACAGTTGCCATACTTATATTATCCGCCTTTTTTTTGGTTTTTTTAAATAACTAGTTTTTCGGGGTTTTCTCTGGTTGGTAGACGAATGCAAGCTATGTCTGCTTTTTTCATAGGTTTTCCCTGGTTGGTAGGCGTTTGCTGTAGTGGTTGACGAAGCCCTTTTTAATTTTCGTGGTTGTCCCTGTCCGGTAGATAAATGATGAACTTTTCCCTTGTCGGCGCACGGATACTAGGCACATACTCGCACACACACACATTCACACACACATACATTCGCTCACAAACTCTTTCCATTTTTCGGGCTTTTAAAAAATTAAATAGGCACACACACACTATAATAGTAGCGTATAAAAAAATTTAACAAACAAAATCCACACAATGACAAAATTGAAAATGTATATATATTTTAACACAAAAGTGTGCAGTGCAAAATAAAATAAAAATTAAATAGGCACACACACATTTAATAGTAGCGATACCGCTTGATAAGGCACAAATTGCACGTTGTTTGTTAGGGCAATGCATTTTGAAAGTTGGCACACTGGGAAGTTGGTTCGCACAAAATCCACACAATGACAAAATTGAAAATGTACATATATTTTAACACAAAAGTGTGCAGTGCAAAAGAAAACAAAAATTAAATAGGCACACACACACATTTAATAGTAGCGATACCGCTTGATAAGGCACAAATTGCACGTTGTTTGTTAGGGCAGTGCATGTTGAAAGTTGGCACACTGGGAAGTTGGTTCGCGCGGCGACCAACCGACTACTTCCGTTCACACGGTCATTTTTCATGCTATGGTGCAGTTTGCACGACGGGTACAGCACGTGCTTCCCCGTATGATCGCCAAACATCGTCACAGCTGTGATAGCTTGTCGGCTTATTTCATGTTCATATTCCTTTTCAACGCATTTCGTTTAGAGGTATTGTTTATTTGTTTCTCATGGCAATACGTTTTTGGCATAAGTTTTTTGCATTAATTTTATATAATGGATTGCGAAACTGGAAGTTTCTATTTGTATTTATGACAACTATGAAAATACAAGAAGGACAGGCTTTTTCCACCTACCATGCTGTTGCTGATGGTGCGCTCGGCGGCCATATTCGACAGGGTGCGGTTGGCGGCCATATTCGACAGTTTATTGCAATGCGTGCAACAAGGGCACACAGCCACTTGTTGCTCGCGTCGAAAGTTTGTGCGTGATATTTCTCAGATTTTATGCACCGCACATCACAAAATCACTACACACGCCACTGATAGTTTTAAATATTTGACACTGATGTTGAAGTTGTGGCGGGGCACTGTTTTTAACTCCACACGCACTTAATAAATCACATAACCGTGTGGAAATACTTAACCTTCGGCGAAAAGCGCTAGTGGGAGTGCAAGCTCAACCACTATTAGCAACTTATAGCAAGCGTTATAGTTCTGCTCGCGTTAGTCTTTCCTCCTAATGTCGTTGTTGATGGTGCGGTTGGCGGCCATATTTGACAGTTTATTGCAATGCGTGCAACAAGGGCACACATCTACTTGTTGCTCGCGTCGAAAGTTTGTGCGTGATTTTTCTCAGATTTTATGCACAGCACAACACAAAATCACTACACACGACACCGATAGTTTTAAATATTTGACACTGATGTTGAAGTTGAGGCATGGTACTGTTTTTAACTCCACACGCACTTAATAAATCACATAACCGTGTGGAAATACTTAACCTTCGGCGAAAAGCGCTAGTGGGAGTGCAAGCTCAACCACTATTAGCAACATGTAGCAAGCGTTATAGTTCTGCTCACGTTAGTATCGGAGAAAACAGTAAAAAAGAACGATTCTCATGTGCAGCGGTGCAGCAGTACGTGAATGACCGTGTGCTGATGAAGCAGTCGATGTGTGTTACAATATGGCAGCCGTGGTTAAAGAACTGCAAACTGCGCGATAACTTGAAAATGACCGTGAGAACGGTGCTGATAAAGCAGCCGCGTTTAAAGAGTTGCAAACTGCACGATAACTTTAAAAAAAATGGCCGTGCGAACGGATGCTCATCAGCGAGAAAATCCTTTAAATGCGGTTTTATGGTCGATGGTAGGGAAAAGTGCAGCGGTGGATGGATGGATGGTGTGACCGGAAGTGCACCGGAAATGACTGCGATTACAACTTGGCAAGTTGTGGCGAAATAAGGCGTCAGGATTTTTAATGAGGCATTTAACTCGACGCGCAGGCTGAAACTGCGGTTGCGATAGAACTGCAAACTGCGCGATAACTTGAAAATGACCGTGAGAACGGTGCTGATAAAGCAGCCGCGTTTAAAGAGTTGCAAACTGCACGATAACTTTTAAAAAAATGGCCGTGCGAACGGATGCTCATCAGCGAGAAAATCTTTTAAATGCGGTTTTATGGTCGATGGTAGGGAAAAGTGCAGCGGTGGATGGATGGATGGTGTGACCGGAAGTGCACCGGAAATGACTGCGATTACAACTTGGCAAGTTGTGGCGAAATAAGGCGTCAGGATTTTTAATGAGGCATTTAACTCGACGTGCATGCTGAAACTGCGGTTGCGATAAGCGAACTTATAAAACCCAGTGTCAAGAGCAGCCGGCCGTAGTGAGAAACGGGAGCGATAGTGGATTTTGCTATAAAATCGTGCTATTTGACGTGATATAAGTTTTAGAGCAATACGCGCACATGTGCGGGTGTCTTCATCGATCGGTATTGACCATCGCCCTAGTGATAGCAGAACATACGCCGCAGCAGTTGTTCCCAGAGTGTTAAAGCCGAGAAAAATAGTTTAAAATAAAAACAAAATAGCAGCAGCACTTTGCAGGTAAAGAGCGATCGGTGCATTCGGACGATAAGATGGAGCCGCAACCCGGGGGAAGTCGCGATGACACCTTGCAGCCTACGTTCGAAATTATACGGCACAAGCAGAGAATGCTGCCAAGGCTTTTTTCCGGCTTTACAGAGTCGCAAATTACCGTAAACCCGGTCCCCAGAGATGTTAACCCGGAGCAATGGGTATCGCATTTGTTTAACGATATTCTAAACTTTGCGAAAGAGAACCTGTTAGAAAACGAACCCGGATATTTAGGCATATCCATAACAGACGAAAAGGAGTCGTCCAAAGCCTTCAATTTAAGCGTAAGGCGCGTAGAGCAATTGAATGCGGATGTCATTGTTCGAAGCATCGAAAAGGTAATGCAAAGTAACCAACAATTCTTGCTAAGCGGTCATCTTCATGTAACGTTTCTGTGGACCAAGGAGGTCTCGGGTTCGTGCCACCAACCTTGCGATGCCTGTAGGGACAAAAAAGGCATTGTCGAAATAGCCAACAAAGACAACTTGTGTTTAGCAAGAGCCATTGTTGTAGTTAAAGCCAAAGTGGATCGCGACAACCACTATAAAACGATGACGCGCTCCGACTATCTGCAAAAATCGAAGGCCGTAGCCTTGTGTGCGAGCATCGGTCAAGGCCACGACAGCTGTACGATAGATGACGTCAGACGCTTTGACGCTGCGTTAAAGGGCTACGCTGTGACAGTGTTTGACGATCATACGGGGAAGCACGTGCTGTACGCGTCGGATAAGAAGTGCGATAAATACATCGACGTCATGCTCCACGCCGAGCACTTTAATGCTATCGTGAACCTTCACAAGTGCTTTAAATGCAAATGGTATTGCCGCCAGTGCCATTATCCCTCGGCACACAAAAAAGAATTTCATAGGTGCGACGTCAGGTGTGCTAAATGTCATCAGCAGTGCGATGCGCGATTTGACGCCTACATACGCTGCGCCGGGTGCAACAGAGATTTTAAGGGACCGACATGCTTTGCAAACCACGCAAAGAAAGGCGTTTTTTACCCAAAGGCGCTGTCGGTGTGCGATGTAGAAAAGGTGTGCACGTCTTGCAATAAGCTCGTGAATGCGAGGCACAGAAAAACCGCGCACGAGTGCGGGGAAAAGTACTGCTATCATTGCAAGACACACGTGAATTCTAACCACATGTGCTATATGCAGCCGTATGCCGCAAAGAACAAAAGAAACCGGTACGTGTTTATGTTTATCGACTTTGAATGCACGCAAAACATTCCATATACCGACAAAAAGGACACATACGAGCATGTACCTAACTTGTGCGTGTTGTACCAAGCCTGCCCTCTGTGCATCGACGAACGCCACAAGACGGCATACTGAGCCAATGCGGTTGCAAAGAATGGGTGTTTATGGACGAGCCCGTGAAGCAGCTTTTCGAGCACATCGCGCAGGCGAGGTTTGAAGCCTGGGACGTCTACGTCGTGGCGCATAACCTCAGAGCTTACGACGTGCAGTTATTATTAAAGTACATGGTGGTGCACTTAGACCGGGCGCCGGAGCTCATCGTGAACGGGAGCAAGATCTACAGGATGAGGTACGGTGACGTCACATTTCTAGACTCGCTCAACTTCATACCCATGCCACTCTCCCGCTTTTCCAAGACCTTCGGATTGAAGGAATGCAAAGGTTATTTCCCGTACCTGTTTAACACGAAGGAAAACGAGCAGTACGTGGGTTCGATTCCCGACAAAAGGCATTACTGTCCGGAGGGTATGTCGGCGGAGGGTCGGAAAGCCTTCGAGCAGTAGCACGAAGAAAAGGCGTCCTCCGGGTACGTCTTCGACATGAGGGCGGAAATGGTGGCGTATTACAAGATGGACGTATTTCTACTCAGTCAGGGAGTTTCCAAATTCAGAAGGGAATTCTTGGACGAGAACGGAATAGACCCGTTCAGAGAATGCGTCACCATCGCGCAGGCGTGCATGTGCGTGTATAGAAAGCGCTTCATGCCGCTTAAAAAAATTGCCCTCTTGCCAGCGGACGGGTATCGACTAGCGGACCGGCAGTCTCGCGCCGCATACATATGGCTAACTTGACTAGAGATGCAAAACCGCATCGTCATCCAGCACGCCATGCGAGGACGCGAAGTTAAAATCGTGAGGCACAAGGTGGACGGGTACAGAGAGGCTGAAAAAACCGCGTACTTCTTCCACGGCTGCTTTTACCACGGCTGCAGGCGGTGCTTTCACAATCGCCATGCGGTGATATACAACTCGGGACACGAAACCATGACCTCCAGGTTAGAGAGCATCGAGAAGGTCACGGCCAAGATCAAGGCCGCCGGCTACGCCGTGGTGGAAATGTGGGAGTGCGAGTTCAACGCCGCGATGGAGGCCAACCAGGACCTCGCGCGCCACACAAGGGACTTTGCGGTACCGGAACCCCTGAACCCCAGAGACGCCTTCTACGGAGGTCGCACCAACTGCACCAAGACGTACTGCGAGGCGAAGGGGGATAGCAAGATATACTACTACGACGTATGCAGCCTGTACTCGTACGTGTACAAGACGAAGCCCTACCCCGCGGGCCATCCCAAGATCCACGTGGATCGATTCCCGCGCTTGGAAGACGTGGGGGGCGGTTTGGTGAAGTGCGAGGTTCTACCGCCGTAACACCTGTACCACCCGGTGCTACCGGCGCGCATCGGCGGCAAGCTCATGTTCCCGCTATGCCGCGCTTGTGCGGAGGCGGGGAACCACGACGAGTGCCACCACGGAGAGCGCGAGAGGGCGTTGTCGGGTACCTGGGTGGTCGACATTATGAAGGTCGCTCTGGAGGAGGGGTACCGCCTCCTCCGGGTCCACGAGATCTGGGAGTACGACGTGGTGCGGCACGAACCGACCACCGGAGCCAAGGGTCTCTTCGAGGACTACGTGAATCAGTTCTTGAAGATCAAGACCGAAGCCTCCGGCTGGCCCTCGGATTGCGACGACCCTGCCGCAAAGCAGCAGTACGTGGAGCAATTCTTGGAACACGAAGGCATCGCCCTGGATCCCCAGGCCATCGCCACCAACCCCGGCAGGCGGGAGCTGGCCAAGCGGATGCTCAACAGTTTCTGGGGCAAACTGGGGCAGAGGTAAAACCTCCCCACGTGTGAGCTGGTGGACCGATACGACCGCCTCCTGGAGCTGCTCAACGACCCTGGCGTGGAAGTGCAGACCTACGTGCCCGTCACCGACCGGATCATGTACGCGGTGTGGAGGTACTGCGAGCAGCACCGCAAGGTCAACCCCACCGCCAACGCCGTCCTGGCGGACTACACCACGGCTCACGCGCGCCTGGTGCTCTACTCCTACCTCAAGAGGCTGGGAGAACGGGTCTGCTACTTCGACACCGATTCCGTCGTCGTCGCCGCCGCTCCGGGTGACTGGACGCCGTCCGTTGGACGCCTCCTGGGGGACATGACGGACGAGCTGGAGAAGTACGGGCGGGGCTCTTACATCGCCCAAGAGCTACTGCATGGAGATCGTTTGCTCCGAGACGGGCAAGACCTTCTCGGTGTGCAAGGCGAAGCGGATCACGCTCAATTCGCAACCTGGAGCTGGTGAACGCCGAGGTGATTCGCGACGTGGTGCTGAGGGACAACGACCGTGCGGTGAAGCTGGCGGGCACGCAGATTTCGCGGAAACCGTCTTGGACGGTCGTCACCGAACCCAGCTCGAAGACGTTTAGGATGGTGGTCAACAAGCGCGTTCTCGCCTGCGATCACGATTCCTATCCCTACGGGTTCAAGAGGAACGCATAAATGAGACGTCTAGAGCCGCGCCAAAGTCATTTCGAACCGGGCGCCCCTGAGGAGACGATGCCCGGTCCCCGAGACCTGGGGCGATTCGAGTTTCCCAGCACGATGCTCGTGGCGGGGCCGTCGCGCTGCGGGAAGTCGACCTTCGTGAAAAACCTGTTACGTCACGCGCATCGGATGTTCGACGTACGTCCCAGGAGGGTGCTGTGGTGCCACCCTCCGGACTATTCGCCGAGACTCGTAACCTCGGCTCTGCGTTGCGAGACCCACGCGGGCATACCCGAACTTGCTTCGGTGGGCGAGAACGACCTCGTCGTCCTCGACGATCTGATGCTGGAGGGGGGCGGGAAGGACGTGTCCAATTTTTTCACCAGAGACTCCCATCACAAGCGCTTCGACATCGTCTACATCCTGCAGAACGTGTTTCCGCAGGGTCAGAAATATCGCAACATCTCTCTGAATGCAAACTACGTCGTGGTCTTCAAGAACAACCGGGACAAGATGCAGATCGAGAGACTGTGCCAGCAGATCGATCCCAGGAACTCTAGGTTTCTCTTGGAGGCCTTCGAGAAGGCCACCGAACGCCCTCACAGGTATCTCGTGTTGGACTGTACTCAGTACAGGTCCGCCCGATACAGGTATCGAACCGGCGTGCTGCCGGGAGAAAACCTCTCTTATTACGTACCCAACTGAGACCGCCGAGAGGACTCGGGTTCGTTTCGTTCTATATTATCACGGCAGGGTCTTACCCAACTGAGGCCATTGATTTTAAATAAAAAGTACCGCTGTGGGAGCGAACGTCATTATCGCGCAAGCATGGCTAGAGGTAGATTAAGGCTTGCGACGCTGACCAGTCCTCGCATAGCGAGACAGCACGGTAATTTGACAGCTCTGGCCAAGGCGAAGGCCCCTCTGCGCAAAAAGTTGTTAAAAAATGCCGATGGCGATCTGATCAAGGCCATTAGCTAATGTATGCTCAACGTGTGCAGAGGTCACGTGCAACTTCCCGCAAAGTGCTTGGGTCGCCTAAAGAAGCACAAGGCTTCTTGGAGGAAGTTGACGGATAAACGGGTTCCTCTGAAGAAGAAGAAGAGCATCTTGGTTTAAAAATGAGGTTTTTTGCCGGCATTTCTCCTACCCGTCTTGGCTTCGCTTGGCGGCGCGCTAGTGTCGAAATTAACAGGATGAAGAACGGCAAGCAGATCCTCGTTGCACCGCAACCAAAGACCGTCGATAAGCTTCACGCTATAGACCGCACCATATCCAGATTGGCTAAAGAAATTCAGAACCTGCAGAGCGCAAAGTTCTCTGCCGACGTAAAGTGGCGAAAAAAAAAGGCGGATAATATAAGTATGGCAACTGTAACGGTTTGCGGCAAACGCGCGCGCCGCGCAATGCGTCATGCCGGGCAATATTTTTCAAGTTATCGCGCAGTTTGCAGCTCTTTAATCGCAGCGGGCATATCGTGACGCACATCGACTGCTGATTACCACTCTTGCGTCTGCCATATTGACCACTAACCTCAAATCCCCTCGTTCTAGACTTCTTGTCTCCGCCATCTTGTTTAGTTCCCATTTTTGCCACCGCTCCTCACATCTCCGAGCCAGATTGCCGGCAAGAACAGATCTCGTTCATTCACATCTCGACGGTTGACTCGACAGTAGCTACTGTGAACACCTGCGTCGTACACTTTTTGACCGCTTTCGACCGGCAATGAGAACCCTGCTCCTACGTACGCTAGCGACCATTACGATGGTCCAGTACCAGGTTTTTGGTATAGTTAAATTACGTCTGTGCAAAGGGCGTCTGTACCGCTTTAAAAAACCTAGGTATATCAGTGCGTAGTGATGTTGGTTGATCTTAAAGCTGGTTAAGCATTTTCAAAAACAGTTTGCTTTTATTTTTTCGCGTCGCGTGAAGCTGCTGTGCTTTTGGTGACCCATCAACACCAGTAAGAGGTAAGTACCACACGCATAATTATTTTTCGGGCCTGCTTGGCGTAGGAATATATCCTTTGGTGTTTTGGTACTGTAACCTCAAATCTCCTTACCCTCCTCTTGCGTCCGCCATCTTGTTTAGTTCTCACCGCATCTCCTTGTCGCCAACCCTCCGCCATTTTTAGTTCCCACTATTTTAACCTCAAAATCTGCTCTTCTATGCTCTTGCTTCCGCCATCTTCTTTTAGTTCCCATTCTCACCACCGCGTCTCCTTGCCCCCACCTCTTTCGACCGCCATGTTGACCACTAACCTCGAAATTTCCTCGTCCTTAGACCTCTTGTCTCAACCATCTTGTTTAGTTCCCATTTTCGCCACCGCGTCTCATATCGCCCCATCTCTCTATCCACTCAAGAAAACTATTATCCAACGTTCAAAAATTGCTGATGAGTTCTGGAGAGGCTTTTGCAAATCTTGTTCGTAGGAAAACTTACCTTTCCCAACACCTCCACCATACCCCACTCCCACACCTTTTGCTTTCCACCAATCATAATCTCTCTTATTCTTACCAATCAACAACTTTCAGTTGTTCCTTTCCACCAATAACACCACTTCTTATCCCCACCAATCACAACTTCACACGTCACTTTCTGTTATACTTTTTATCCCTCGTTCGCCATCTTTTCCCTCTTTCAGTCCCGACCTCCGCACAGACAACACCTCGCCACTCCGCTCCTCTCCATCACGTGTCCTCCATACTCTTTTATCTTCCTTCCTTCATCTTCCACCTGAATTAACGAACCAATCACATTTCGTCTTATTTTTACCAATCAAAACCCTCCACGTCACTTCCTGTTTTTCCTTCATCTTTCCCTAATCCTCAATTCTATCTCCTCGTCACCATCTGTTGCGTTCGACATCTTTCGCATGTTGACCCTAACCTCAAACCTCTTCGTCCCTCCACTTCTTGCCTCCGCCATCTTGTTTAGTTCCCATTTTCAGCACCACGCCACCGCCATCTTGGTTTAAGTTCTCCACGTTTACCTCATATTTTTAACCTCAACTTCATGCCTCCGCCATCTTATTTAGTTCCCATTTTTACCACCGCGCCTCACATCTCCTCGTCCCACCCTTGCCTCCGCCATCTTGGATTTAGTTCCCCTTCTTACGTCCTGTTTTAACCTAAAAATCTTAACCTCAAATCTCTTTGCCCACCACCTCTTGCGACCGCCATGTTCACCACTAACCTCGAAATCTCCTCGTCATTACACTTTTTTGTCTTCGTCATCTTGTTTAGTTACCATTTTCGCCACCGCGCCTCACATCTCCTCGTCCACACCATTGCCTTCACCATCTTGGATTTCGTTCCCATGCTTACGCCCTGTTTTAACCTAAAAATCTTAACCTCAAATCTCCTTACCCTCCTCTTACGTCCGCCATCTTGTTTAGTTCTCACGTTGGCCACCGCATCTCCTTGTCGCCGACCCTCCGCCATTTTTAGTTCCCACTATTTTAACCTCAAAATCTGCTCTTCTTAGCTCTTGCTACCGCCATCTTCCTTTAGTTCCCATTCTCACCACCGCGTCTCCTTGCCCCCACCTCTTGCGACCGCCATGTTGACCACTAACCTCGAAATTTCCTCGTCCTTAGACCTCTTGTCTCAACCATCTTGTTTAGTTCCCATTTTCACCACCGTATCTCATATCGCCCCATCTCTCTATCCACTCACGAAAACTACCATCCAACGTTCAAAAATTGCTGATGAGTTCTGGAGAGGCTTTTGCAAATCTTGTTGCTAGGAAAACTTACCTTTCCCATCACCTCCAACATACCCCACTCCCACACTTTTCTCTTTCCACCAATCATAATCTCTCTTATTCTTACCAATCAACAACTTTCATTTGTTCCTTTCCACCAATAACATCACTTCTTATTCCCACCAATCACAACTTCACACGTCACTTTCTGTTATACTTTTTATCCCTCGTTCGCCATCTTTTCCCTCTTTCAGTTCCGACCTCCGCACAGACAACACCTCGCCACCCCGCTCCTCTCCATCACGTGTCCTCCATACTCTTTTATCTTCCTTCCTTCATCTTCCACCCGAATTAACGAACCAATCACATTTCGTCTTATTTTTACCAATCAAAACACTCCACGTCACTTCCTGTTTTTCGTTCATCTTTCCCTAAACCTCAATTCTTTTAGCTCGTCCCGGATGAACCAATTGCAATAACGATAATCCTTCCGCTCATGGCGCTTTTCAAACTTACCGCCGTCGCTCGCAGCGACACTAGCGACACTAGCGCCCCTAGCGGCAGGATTATCGTTAATCCAACTGGCTCATCCGGGACTTATACTACTCCTCTCTTTCTCTTAAAGTGTCGTTGTGAAATACAAATTCGTATTTCATGAATAATTGCTGAAAAAGTAAAATATATGCAAAAATATGCAGAAATTAGTTAAATATGCACTAACCCCTTAAATATGCATTTATATGCACTATAAAACTTTCATAATAAACTCCTTACAATATGGAATAAATTTATTACTTACTTGCATACGTCTAACTATCAATGAATAAAACATGCAAATATGCAAAAATCCGAGCTCTAGTTATCACGGAACCAGCATCGATGAAGAAGCTTGATCTCAATTCTGACTTTAATTTAAAGATTTATAACTCCTCGACAGGCAGGTTTTATAAAGGGATGTTAACACTGTATCCTCCCTAGCGTCTTGTATAACACATTCTTTATTTTATAAGAGGCGTGTTTTGAGTAAATACAGATAATGTTTTTAAAAAATAACGGAACATGATTTTCCAAATACTTTATTATCATTCATTACCTTACACTACTTCTCCAAAGTCACCGCCGTTATTCAGGCACTTGTCGTAACGGGAAACCAGTTTTTGTATGCCTTCATCAAAGAATGATGCCGCTTGTGAAAGCCAGGTCTGCTCTTCTTGTTTCACATCATCCTCGTTGAAATATTTTCCACCAAGGAATTTATTCAGATGAAGAAACAGGTGAAAATCGCTTGGTGTTAAACCCGGACTGTAGGGAGGGTGGTCGAATTGTTCCCAATCAAATGATGTGATCAGATCTTGAGTTTGTTTAGCTGTGTGTGGCTGGGCATTGTCCCTTATTATTGTTTCCCCATAAACCTCACACAATTGGCGATGAATGTAACATTTCTCGCGTCCAAAACCGAATCACTGATCTGACTTTACAGTCGGCGGGTCGTTCAATTTGGAAACGTTCTAACAACAGGAAAGCAGAAAGTGACGATCGCTCAAGCTGCCTCTGGCTTCCTAATGAATGGAGGATGTGATCGCGCTTGCTCAACATCGCGACTGCAGCGCCGCAGCGGCAAAATATTAAAACGGTACGCACTTTAAACACGCCTAGTGTAACTCAGTTAAACATATTTTATCAAGCCACTAAAAATATTGATATGATAGTCACATGACTTTCTGTAATCATTAATAGTTTTCATAATTATTACACATAGGCATAATTACTATTAAGTAAAAAAGACTATTTTAACTACCTGATAATCATGATTAACGTTCAACAAATACTTTCTATATACGTATTTTGTTCTTGCTACATAGGAGTTAACTAAAACCTGAGACAACAGTAGAGTGTTGTACACATTCTAGCTTGATATTCTACAGTTTTTTCAAGGGTTTAATAGAATAAATCTGATTTGTTACATTCACACGACTTTCTCTACCCTCTAACGTTTATTCTTGGGTAAACAAACTATTCTTACGAAAGCTTATTTTTCTATCTACTTCATTTTAATCGATAAAATCTTTGCAGGAATAGCTGTATTACACATTTCGTTAGGATACAAGGGAAACATCAATAGTCAAATTTTTAAGAATTGGACGCTATATTCTGGCCGTAAAATTCTATACTGTTACCTGAAAATCCACAGGGCTTTAAAAAATGACAAAAGTAATGAACATCTCGAACAATTAATAACGATTATCTCGGAAATGGCTTATGCCACAAAAAATTACTTAAGGTAAGTTATGTTTTAAAGAGGTCTACATTTTTTATTTAGTGCATTTTCGTCTATCATTTAACGTTTACCGGTTATATAAGGTTATACAAAATTCCTACTTTCCATTTTATTTATCATATACGTATTATAATATATTATATTTTAATAGAAAACGTTAGAGCCACTCTTTTGAAAATTTAAAAGAAACTCGAAAAGTGTTCCATGTAAAGGATAGTTTGAACCGAGGGGATTTCTCAAAATCTTTAGTCGCATCTTTGGAAGGTATTGAACTTAAATACCGGGTTTGGAATTTTTCCAACTTTTCATTTTTGAGGTATGCTGTTCAGAGACACACACACGCATCTTTTTCTAAAAATGCTTTTTTGGGGGTTCAGGGGGGCTCAAAACATATTTCCGGTGAAATCTCGACATCTAACTTTTGGGTGCAAAACATAATACTTTCCCTACTTACTATACACAGAAGAGAAGGTAAAAAAGAACGGCCATTTAATTTTACAGGTGCACTGGCACAACAAAACAAATAGTCCTAGTCGTATGCTAATAGTCTGAGGCTGAGCTATTGCGAAAAAAGTACAACATTGAATAATTTCCCAGAATTGGTTAGAAACTATACAATGTCTTGCTCCTTATATAAAATCTGTCAATTATGAGCATTTTTTAAGGGAGATAAAAGATTGTTTTGGATATGTGTTTATATCATATGAGTATTATGAACTAATGATGTCACCATTTACTATTTATGCCTTATTACTCCTGACGAACTCCTATGGAGTTGAATCTTTATATTCCGTTCCTTTTGACTTTGTCAAGCATTGTAATGTTGGGGCAAACTAATAAAGACGAAGAATATTAGAAAATTGTAACGATTGCTTTGAAAGTTTTATTCCGTGTAAATCATTACTTTAAAGCTCTTTACATTTTCCTGATATAAAAGTTAGCACTTATTGTTTCTCAGTTATAAAAATAATAAAAGCAAATATCACTTAGCAGCTATCGACATAGAATACACAATATATGTTTTATCGTCAATGATATCTGTTCATATATTTTAAACAATGGTATTAGAGCTAGAGCTGTTTTGGGGGAAACAAAAAATAAATGACAATGAGTTTTTCATGGTTTTTCCTGATTGGCACAGGCGAATGCTGGAGTCGTGTATTCTACCACGGATTTCCTCTCTCTCCCATTTCCTCTCATTTCATTTCCTTCTTTCGTGTTTCAGGTTGACTCCGGGGCTGCGGTTGGGTTGGTGTCGGGTAGATGGCGTAGAGGCTTGCGAATTGGAACTTATTCTCGGATCTGCTAGAGGGAAGCCTGTCAATCTTCCCCTGCTGGGTCGTATTTCCCTGGTCCCAATAGAGGGACATCTCCGAGCGACCGGGTGGTCAAGCCTGGAACTTTTAGGGAACTCTGTGCGTCTCTGTCGACTTGCTCCGGCCTACTCTGCATCCCATACGTCACCTGCGGTTCCCTCACCCCATCTGTTCCTCTCGGGGATGTATGCACAAAAGATCCATCGGGGGTTGAGGTGCTAAGTATCCCCTACGTCAAATGGTCATTGTCATAGTCATATTATTTGTGAAGGGAGAAGTTCCTGCCTTGACTTATGTATGAAATCTGGAGTCTATCTGACCTTTAATTTTTCTTATGTGTGCCATTAACAGATTGACGCACTTTTTCTGAAAATCCTTTTTCTAATTCGTGAGTTTTCAGAACATCTATTTTAGGTTCAATTTCGATATGGAATTTTTTTAATCGGATATACTTCCTCTAAATCAGATACCTAAGTGGTAGTCAATAATTACCCGTGTTTTTTTCTGGACGTCAACTGTATAGTATACTGACGTGCATAAAATGTGGCCCATAATGGAGCACAGCTGTTATATTGGTGCTGACGACTTATCCCCTCCCTCTGCCAGCGTGACCTGCTCTGTTTTTCCGGGCATAATTCTAGTCACTGGGCACTTTAGCAGGGTACTTTACCTTCCCCAAAATGTGGTTGAACTGCCGAAGGGTAACATTCCAACTTAAACCTTTTACTCTCACGCTCCACTGTCGTTTTCTTAACACAGATTTTCTAATTGCCGTTCGACAGTGGCATTTACTTTAACCTTCGTCTCCATGTCGGTGATGAAAGCTCTCATATAAATGTAGTAGCTATCGTCCAGTTAACACATGCAAATAATTTTTCACTTCATCCTCTACTCGGCCGAATTATGTTGTAATTGGTTTAGCCTTTCCTTGTGAACCAATAGTAGTGAAGCTTCTTCATAGAGGAGGTATCCGCACCACCCCTTCGTTTCACATCGATTATAACATCTTTTTTGATTCGGTTTTGTGTCTCTGAATTTCCTTCAGCCCAGTCACATAGTGAACTAACACCGGTTGGGTGGAGTCGAAGGTTGGTCACCTGAAGGTGGAAACCTTACAGAGCTTTAAACACTATTGTGATCCAGAGAAATGGGCCACTTTTTCTGCAAGTAAGTGAACGTCGTTCATAGTATTTGTCCATTAACGCAAGTACCTCAATCTTGTACCTACAGTAACACGCAGCTCGTGCATTTAATGTTAAATTCAGCAGCTGTCTGTTCAAGCATAAGCATACACACATTCTACCAGCTCTTTCTTTGTTCGTTCTATTAAATCCGCATCATCTGCATATGCAATATTTCGGCTTGATTTATTAAAAACACGGCGCTTGTTTGAATGCACGAGTCGAAGTAGGAACATCAGTTTAATTCCCAGCGTTGTGCCACATTTCTCTCTAAGATATGAGTGCCCTTGTCTGTACGTTTTGACCCAGTTAGTCTCTTGGGTGCTGTTATTTCTGTGGCGCTGTCAGCACTACGCCCTTACTTTTGGTTTTAGTGCGGGCAAGGGTTAATCCATGCTTTGTGTATGAGGCAGCACAAACAACACCTAACCTAATCAAAATATGTCTTTAGTGTTCTCTCCTTTACTTCTCCTAAAAAGTGTCACAAAGCGGAAACCTTTATCAGCTCGTACACAACACGTGCAGAATATCTTTACTGTTCCCAGGTCGTAACAGTGGGATTTCCTACAAAAGTTCGCCAAAGTTAGCTAACCAATACTTGAACACACCAAACTATATTGGTACTTTCTTCCTCCTAAGATGAAACATGGAAAACAAAATTTATCCAAGGAATATGTATCGCTGGAATAGTCATGAACCTTTTCCTGCCAACAGAGCGAGATGGTTCCTGTAACTGTGAGGCTCGCATTCAGTTGATGTCGTGTTCAATTCCCGTTGACCGCCCACTATAATCTTGGGATTTTCATTATTTTCCTTTATCGCTAGGAGAATGCTGGAGTGGTATCTCATCTACCACGATTTCTTTTCCCTCGTTTCCCTTTCATTTCGTTTCCTTCTCATGTTTCAGGTTCGTGGCGTGTCCTTCTAAGTTTCGTGGCGTGAGGTGGTCCCGGACAGAGGGCGCGGACGCTTACTCCAAAGAAAGAGTGTTCCCGTAAACGCTAGAAGGCTGCTTGGTTGAACGGGTCGTTCATCGCCCAATCTGGGCAGCTCCAATAGTGGGAGGGATCTTCGAGCTAGGAACTGTTAAGAACTTCCGTGCGTCTCACCGAGCTGGATGGCTCAGGTGGTAACGTTTATAGTCTGCACTCGGGAGGTCCTTGGTTTGATTCCCGGCGAACGCCCACTCTGGCCCATGAGTTTTTTCAGGGTTTTCCCGGGAGGTCAGGCGAATGCTGGAGTGATTTCTTTCAGCCTCCGAATTTCCTGTTGCTACATTTCGTACCACCAAGTATTTCATGCATCCTTCACCCCATTTGGTCTGTTTCAAGATTACAAGTGTCGGCGATGGTGTTTCGGTGCAGCGTGACAGGGAAAAAGGATGCTCTCTGAGAGCTTTTTTCTATCCCTTGGCCTTCGGTTGGTCACTGGGGTGTAAGGACCGCCCCTTGGAAGGGCGTTGGACCCTGTGTGGGGGGGGTTCCCCGGTCTGCCGTTCCGACTGCCTGGTCGTCTCAATCTGTAAACTTACGAACCCTGTCATTGCTGTGCCGTCAGTCCTGGTTCCGGCCAACCAGTGTCTGCATTCACCTCATCCCTCCCTCCTGGGGGCGCCCCCCGTGGGGCGTCGGTACAATATCCTCATTCCTGGATCGGCGCGAATCCCCTCCGCTTCGCAATCCAATCCATTCGTCTCTGGGGCCTGTTTGACTGTAGCGTCCTGTGGTTTCTTCACTTCAACCCTTCCTCCTAGGGGCATCCCTCCGTGGGGCGTCGGTACAATATCCTCATTCCCGGATCGGTGCCGAATCTCCTCCACTTCACAATCCAACCCAATTCAATCCGTGCGTCCTGTCAGACTGTAGCGTCCTGTGGTTCCTTCACTTCATTCGTTCCTCCTAGTGGTGGTAGCAGCAATAGACCTCACGTAGGTATGTCACAGGTGTTCCGCTCCGTTGTATACTCTATACCGTTTTACTGCCATTAGATTTTTGAATGGTGTTTAACGCCCGCTATTAGTGCATCCGACACCACAAAAGGTGTTACTGGTGACACATGAAATGAAGTGATAATTAGGATGGGAAATTTTAGGAAGGAAACGTTCCAGACTTTAGTTTAGGGTACCACTCCGGCATTTGCTAATTATGACTGAGAAATACATGAAGAAAACCTCCTCAATCAGGGAGGACTGTCACTGGATAAAGATCAGGTGTGTGAGGGCCGCTCCACTTTTAGACAAACTGATTCCAGAATGTACGCCTATATTTTTAAAAAATTCTAGCTGTCAAAAAAACGAGAGGAAATTTTTAATTTCAACATACAGAAGGAACAAACTATATTAGAGTTTATGTCCCGGTGTTTTTACAGAGTTTTCACATTCTCTACTTCATAACTTTTTTTGAAAGTTGCATCACTTTTTCATGTATCGTGTTTACCGCATAATTTTATATGCATTTAGTAAAGAAATATTTATATAATGCTTGACAATATCACCGAAGTTTGATTTGAACTAAGGGATGCATAAATGTATGAAATAATAAAAACTGAGGTGTTAATGAGGAAGTTCAGTAAAAAGTTTAATGTCTAACTTTTGACATGCCTTCCTCCATGAGATCAAAACTAAATTTCACTGAAAATTCAGACATTATACAAAATAATTTGCTCTACTAAATGCATCTAAGCAATTTTACAAATATCACATAGAAAAAGCCGGAAATTTGGCGTAATTTGCCACAATTTATAAAACTTATAAAATGACAGATCTTGAAAAAATGCCAGTTTTAATATAATTCGATGTTTCCGAGTATTAAAATGAGAATTTTCTCTCCGTTAATTTGAATGCTAGAATTGTTTAGGGTAGAGAGGAGTACCTTCAAGAATCGCTGTAGTTAAATAGCATGGCCTTGTAGGGCGAGATGAAAGGTGCGTGACTTTTCTCCTTAAAATATGTTACATCTGCTTCAATTATTCAGATCCGTAATTAACACGGGGCGGTTTCATAAGAATAAGCTGGTTAGCACCACTCTCACCAGTTTCTACCTACCATAAATCCATGTTTATTACATCAGCGGCACCCTCAGGGGCCCACCTTGTGAGTAAAGTCCGCCCTGTCTCCTGGGATTAGAAATAAGGAGCCCTGGTCCCCCAGGTTGGGGTTTAAGCATGGGGTTCACACTACACCTCTCTTAGGACATGCGTTTCACTCATTCGTTTCATATGGTACATAATGATACTCGCTCGTTTCTTCGAGCCCAACTCGTTCGAAAAGCAGCAGCGAATATACCAAACTATCGAGCTTCTGGTTCCCATGCCCTCTGGTGAGAAATGGTTAGGAAATGGGTATTTACTCATTCGAGTATTGGCTCGTTTAAGAGCTCAATCTAGCGGTGTTGTCAAGCGTATTGCTTCAGTGCGTTAAGGCAAAGGCATGACAATAGCCTATGCCATTATATGGGTTTTCGATTGCTTCTACCTACTGTTGCGGTCAAGATTTATTTTACTACATTATGATACACATTCGGCGGCGCCGTGGCCGAGTGTTTAGACCGCTCGCCTCCCACCGAGGCGGCCCGGGTTCAATCCCAGGGACCTGCATGTGGGATTTGTGGTGGACGAAGCGGCGTCTGGGCGGGTTTTCTCCGGGTTTCCCCCGCCATTCATTCCACCAACTGCTCCATCATCACCTTTCCTTTCATCCATTTCACCCACATTTCGTTTCATCTCCTTCCTTCATCCCATACCAGGCATCGGGCTGATCACCCATCCTGGATATTCTGTCTGATCCATGAGTGTCTGCTCCTCGACGGGCCTCTGACCCCAGGCACCCGCCTGTAAGTCCTGGGGGGTGTAGGTCCTACATAAGCGGAGGGTAAACAGATAATGCATGCATGATACACATTCCATTTTCATGTTTTGTCTTATCATTACACCTAAGCAAAATATGTTTGAAAATATGTTACAAAATAAATATCACAAAAATGTCATATACAATTTCATTCGGAATTTCTGTGAGAGGAAAACAATTGTCATCCGTATAAACATTTAGTTAAATAAACATTACAAATTATATATTATAATGCAACAAATGAATTAATAATTATTCTTTAAAGTCTAGAAAGCACCCTCGTCCTATTCTTTACACTAACGAAACTTGGGTAAACCAAAACCACGGTAGAAGTTTTACCTGGCAGGATTCTAAATAACGATCCCATTAGGTAAAGGATCATAGCTAATAATCTGCCATGTCAGATAGGCCAAATATGGTTTCATAGAAGGGGCAGATTTAGTGTTTCAGTCAAAAAGTGGTGGTGGTTATGATAAAGAGATGAGTAATGTAGTGTTTAGGGAATGGTTTAGCGAGATCTTCAGAAAGTGGAAGAGTGTGTGGTAGCAATGGACAGTGCCAGCTATCAGTCTATGCTTAAAGAAAAAATCCCCAATTCAAATTCTAGGAAAGCTGAAATTTTGACATGCCTTCAAAGCAAAATATACCTCAATCTACGTACACAATAGCCAAAAAATAAATTAATTGTAAAACAGCCGGTAAATATTATTATTGCATACATTCCGCTTGCATTTCACTTTTATCATTCGGCTCCAGTGTACGCGAACTTGAGCTACGTATAAGGAAGACAGGTAAACAAACTGAGCTTTCCCCTTGAATCTGGTCACTCTGGGTGTTCGAACAGGAAATGATGCATATACTCGTTCGGTATACCAAACGGAATGATCTGAGATAGGTACATCGCTCGGAAACCAGTACATCGCAAGTTGGCTGTATGCAGGAGTTCAAAGCATGAATAGTACAAATTAGGACCAAAACTCGTTTGATGGACAGCTCTAGCTCACATCCCCCATCTTGTAAAGCTTTGTTACGAGAAGGATGATTTGTTGGTGGCAACTTGGAATGTTCAAACTGTGTTATGACCTAGAAAATGAAAGACGTGGAAAATGAAATCTTAAGGTTTAGACTGGATGTAGTAGTGTTAGAAGAAATAAGATGGAGTGGGAAAGGAAGAATAAATAAACATGATTACACCTTATTGTATTGTGCATCAACTGAAACTGAACTACACGAGGTAGGATTTAGAATATCGCAAAGAGCATTAAGACAAGCCCTTAGAGTTTGACCCAGTTAATGAAGGGTTGTTTAAGATGCGATTTAAGCAGTGGCGGCTCGTGAATATATATTTAGGATGTTCACAAAATGTTAGATTCAGACAGTCCTGAAAATGTTAAATAACATCTACTGCATAATAGTTATGATTATGAACACATTGATACAACTTCAGCCGCTCTCAATGATAATAATACTAATAATGTGTAATTTGTCTCGCAAATGAAAGGGTTATTTAGTGGATTTTTATTGTTTTGTACATAATTCAGTTTAGAGCAACAACGAAGTAATGTTTTAAGTCTTCGCAGTACCGCCGCGGTACCGTTTTCACTACTCTCCATTTGCATTCCTTCGTCAGGCAAATATTAATATTGCTAGCTTATTCCCACTCAACAAGGCTCATCTTCTGAAGCAGGAAAACGGCACAATTCCATCTTTCAAAATGTCCTGTCCCTGCACACCGTCCACACAAGTTAATCAATACAAATACACGTTACTCCGCCCTGTAGGTACACGTTAAAAGTTAAATAGGGAAAATTTGTCTATTTGTCATCAAGGCTGACACTATCTATTTATAAAGAACACCCACGTGTCTGTTTTTCAATCGTGCAAATGTCTTTATCATTCTATAGTTTAAATCTATAATAGCATAATATAATATACCATAACTTACCCAGAAATCCTTAATTTATATAGAAAATAAGCTTTCCTATCCTTATAATAACATATACTCACATCAGATCTAAATTTCGCTGTACAGTGTGTGTATTGGTATAACTGTTCAGTATGCCAGCATCTAGCGGGATTTATGCCAAACTGAAAACCGGGGGTTTCCAACTTTCCACCCTTGCATGAATGAAATTTGTACAGTATGTGTTTGTGTGGCATTGACGTAAACTTATTGCTGAGAAATGGATAATAAGGGCCAATGCACGTCTTCAAGCGTGCACGACCCGTATGTATTTCACCCATAAGGTAATTACACCATACCAATTGCGCATGCGCACAAGCCCCTAAACGTGCACAAATCAGGTTGTGCTCACGCCTTTGTTGCCAAATCTCAATGAGTTTAGAGGAGAAGCGCGGTAGATTTAAACGCCGTGGATTTTATATTACCGCATCTATGTTACGTGTAATTGCATTCAAAGAAAAAATAACCAATAAATCCGCAAGGTATCAAAATAAGGGTGATCACGTGTTCTTGTGCTCTTACACAGCAGCCGCCACTTTACTTAAGGTCAAATTTATAAAAGTAACTATAATTTTTATGTATGCATCCGTGGAGCAAAGGACGAAGTTGGACAGGAAAGAATTTTTGTGAGAGCTTGGAAAGAGGGTGTGGTGAAGAAGGAGTTTAAATGATACGTCGATAGTCTTGGTTGATTTTGATGCTGGAATGGAGAAGGGATCACTTGGCCTGAGGTGGGGAGGCAAGTGTTGCATGAACTAGGTGATGAGGATGGTGCCTTACTTGGGCAGTTTGTGATTGGAATTATTTTGATTATTAACACAGGAAGTTTCTTGTGTGCTATTGCTTTTTCAAACTGTGTCAGAACTGTATTGTACGTTTCTGTCTGCTCAGGGATAGTTCTTGTTTACCCTAATCTGTGAAATTTCTATTGCTTAATTTTTGTCTTTCTTGATTTACTAGTTCTATTTTCATCAAACATTTAGGTTTTTAAATTTCTCGTCTGATATTGAATTCTGAACTGTGTCAGAACTGTACTGTATCTCATGTCTACCATAATTTGATATATTTCTATTGTTTAATTTTTGAATTTTTTGTTTACTGATTCTACTTCTGTAAACCCAGTGTTTCTTTCTGTAATTGTTTCGATTGTATTGTTTTTGTGTCAACCAGTGCATAAATATATAGCCAGAGTGTGGCGCTGACGACCTGGGCAGTTTTGCGCCATTAAACTGTAAATAAATAAATAAATAAACATCGGTGGCAATCAAGCATGAACGTTTCGGCTGGAGCTGTCCATTGAACGAGAATTGGTCATTAATTTGTACTATTCATGCCTTTCAACACAAATGTGTTCGTGCATACTGACGAATTCGGTGTTCCGTTGTCAGTCTATTTTGGTATACAAAACGATTTGTATCATTTTCTGTTCGAACGTCCAGTGTGCCGTATGCAAGGTGAACCTTAGTCTGGTTGCGTCCCTAAGGTTGTTGCCACACGTTATTTGATGCGCAGCCTATGTTCGCGTGATATTCTAGTGTGGGGTCGAGTGATACAAGTGAAAATGTTTTCTTAAAATTAAATATAGAAGTTTATCATTTAATACTACTACTACTACTACTACTACTACTACTACTACTACTACTACTACTACTACTACTACTACTACTACTACTACTACTACTACTACTACTACAACTACTACTACTACTACTACTACTAATAATAATAACAATAATAATAATAATGTGTTTTAGGTTTACTTTTAAGAAACTCTCTTTGGTTTTATTTTTTATACTATTTTAGAATTCGTATTGTAAAACATTAAGGTGCTCTCATGTGTCGATAGTTTTGCATTAGAAGATTTTGTCATTACCATGTTTATTCTCAGGTTTGTTAATCTGTATATCGTTAAAACAAAACGTAATTCCAAGTACAACAGAAAGCTTTTTATTACTGGACCTAATTGCATATATAACTGATGTAAAGCAACAACTTTTGAGCTAATTAAACTTAATTTGTGTTCAAAGTTAGTAGTAACATAACTCACTTTAATGACAGTTGTGCAATTTCTTGAATTTAAGGAATAATATTGTTTAATTTGTTGTATTGTATATAATTTGTAACGTTTATTTAACTAAATGTTTATACACATGACTCAGTAGTTTCTTCCTCCCACATAATTTCTGAATGTAACTGTATATAAAACTCGTATGATGTTTATATTATATTATATATTTTGATATATGTTTTGCTTAGGACTAATGACAGAAGAAAACGCGATAAAATGGAATTTTATTTACGTATCTTAAAGTAGTTAAAGAAGTACATAATGACGTAACAGTAACTAGAAACGAAGTGGAACATGCAGTAACATGGCATATGCTGTTGTCATTCATTTGCATTAATACACTGGAACAACACGCCTTACAGCAATGCAATGATGTGAACTGTCGAACGAGCGAATATTCGAATGAGTAAATGCCCCACGAGAGCGCATAGGAAGCACAAGTTCAACATAGTTCGACATATTTGTTGCTGGGTTCTAAGAAACAAACGAGTCTTATTGTGTGCCACATGGAACGATCTAGTAAAACGTACGTCCTCGCGAGCTCCAGTACCGGCAGTGGCCCCTAGATACCAACAATTTGGCTATTGGAAATCACACAGGATTATCAAAGTTGTCTTATTCTTTCTGTTTCGTCGTCCTCCGTGGTGTAGTGGTTACCATGTTAACCTCTAGTTCTCGAGGCCACGGGTTCAAACCAGGCGGAGGGCGATGGAGTTTTTCGGGCGTAAAAATCCTTAGCATGGCTTCCTTCGGAAGGGAAATAAAGCCGATGATTCCGTGTCGTAGATTTACGGCACGTAAAAGAACCTCAGGCCTGATAAAGAGGCCTCTGAACAAAATTTCCGGTCTTTTACGGCCAATATAGAATGGGACGCTAGGAACCACAGCAGTTAAAGAGTATCTATAAATAAAACTCCATTTATTTTCTTTATTTCTGTTTCCATAATGCAAATTGCAGCTCTCCAGTTAAATACCCTCAGTTTATTATTAAGTTCAGCATATAGTTGCGTTTCTCCACTTACTCACTGTGATCTTTTAGAAGGTTTACTGAGTTTACGAAGTGTGTTAAAATCCTTTTGTCTACCATCTCTCACCTATGGAAACCTCATCATGCAGTGCAGGCAACATTATTAGAAATGACGTCGCTGTTTAATTTTAAATATGATCAGACAAAATTTGAAACAACATAACGTTTTTGGCTAGCATTTAGAATGCAAAGTAGCGATGAGTTTTACAAATGACATTCCACCAACTCAATTTCTTTAACGTAATGTTGGCATCTCTACTTGTATGTGCTACCACAGAGAATCTCTGTATTAAATGCTATCGTCTTACCCCTCGACACCCTCACAATTCAAAAGTGGAAGCCCTGAATTCCTCTGCACATATCTGAGGTGTGCTGTGCTAGCCAGGCAGGAATCCATGGAACTGCATTGCTCCTCATTGGAAACTATTGTGTATTCTTGCTGCTCATAACGTATGTTACATAAAAGCATTAGGAAACCAACTATCTTAATTAAAGCTCTTCTATCCTGTTTTATTTAACTGGTGGCATGTAACCGTCACTGCAGCTACCCCTAGAGTAATCTGTGCTGTGGTACTTTCTTAAAATTAAATTTATGCTTTCAATATTCTGCCAAAATTGTGAACACAAACGCTGAACCAGCAGCAGGGGAGGGAAAGATAAATCTCATGGTAGACCATATAATTGTATACAGGGAAACATCATTTATCATACATGAGACAGTTTGTTAACAAAAAACATAAGACTACTCAGAAAAAATCATGGGACATATTTTCCATCCTATAAATAATAATAAAAAAAATTTACTGTAACATGTCTGAAAGACCTGTGGGATGTTATGTAGTTCTTGCTAACGAGGTAATGAATGTTATTGTGAATAGAACTACAAACGCAATGAATCAGAGAAACATCATCATTTGTGAGACAAGAACGCAAAGCAACTTGATGTTGGAAAAATTGAAACTCTCATTTCTGATTATGACAAACTTTTAAAATGAGTTTTTTACTAAATTTGATAACCCAAATATAAAGGGGAAAATGTCATTTTAATCTATTTTATTGTACAGAAAGAAAACCAATATATTTATAGTATAAAATTCGCGCACACAAGTTCGAATTTTAAACAAACAAGAACATCTTAATGTATACTCCCTTCTCTTCAAAAATGACTTTGCTGCTTTTAATCTACTCTAGTGGTACAAGCAAATATTCATTCATTCATTATCTGTTTACCCTCCTCTTATGTAGGACTTACATCCCCAGGACTTACAGGTGGGTGCCTGGGGTCAGAGGCCCGTCGAGGACAGACACTCATGGATCAGACAGAACATCCAGGATGGGTGATCAGCCCGATGCCTGGATGAAGCGAAATGTTGGTGAAATGGATGAAAGGAAAGGTGATGATGGAGCAGTTGGTGGAATGAATGGCGGGGGAAACCGGAGAACCCGGAGAAAACCCGCCCAGACGCCGCTTCGTCCACCACAAATCCCACATGCAGGTCCCTGGGATTGAACCCGGTCCGCCTCAGTGGGAGGCGAGCGGTCTAACCACTCAGCCACGGCGCCGCCCTACAAGCAAATAATTTTCTCCAAAAATTTTCCTTTAATTAGGCTCCATATAATGTTATATTATAAATTACGGCCATTGTACGGAACCTTCGTTTGGGCGCATGGCCCAACGGGGAATCACTTGCCCTGCACCGCGCTGTTTCTAACCGTTCTGTTCCCCCTCCTCCCCGTGTGTCGGCTAATCAGGTCAAACGAAGTCCGTGAACTTTCTAGTTATCAGCCGATAACGAGTCCGGCGTTTACGCAGGCGAGCGGCCGTTATCGTTGTTTACCCCGACTGCCCGGTGCTCGACCTCCCCATAACCTAGAGCTATAGCCGCTGTGTCACAATATTTAATTCGTGTTTCTTTCTGGTTAATGATGCTGGTACATTAAAACAGGCTGTTTAAAAAGAAATTAAATACAGTGGTTAATAAAGCAAAAATTAAAAAGGTAACATGCATAATTTTGAAAACAAAACCCTCTGCCTAAAAAGCCCCAAAAAGCATTAAAGGATCCTATTCTCATACTTTAATAGATGACAGAGGAATGGTTTCTGAGAAAAATGTAGTATATATTAAGCATTTTAAAAAGCTATAACATAAAAGGAAATAAAGTTAATATTGTAGGTCAGCATAAACAGTATTGTGTTACAAAAATTTAATTATATTAATGCTGAGTTTAAACAATAAAAGCTTTACATAAACTCCGCATTGTGTCTTTAGAGACAATGTGCCGCATTTACGAACGGACTTTACAGAAATGTTTGCATTCATAAATGGCTTACTCCGTGTCTAGAATAAAAAGAACTAAGCGATTTATATTCACAAGTACACAGTGCATAGATATAACAATTACCTTAGTATAAAACCGAAGTAATGCTTTGAATAGCTAGTTGCTATATAAACGTATATATTTTTTGCAAAGCATGAACCGCAGGTGGCAATATTTGAAGTGTGCCTATGCAAGAACATTCATAGGAGAAGGATTTCTCTGTTTCCATCACCGTAGTGTTGAAGTAGCGTATATACTACATCCTGTTCTGTTTGCCTAACGGCTGGATCGATACTATAGCTGGTCGTCAAACACCGTCCTACGCGCGACAGTATTTCTCTTCTTAGCTGGCAGCGGAGTGTCCTGCGAGGATCTGCACCAGCGATATCGAGACGAGCGCATTAATCCTCAAATTATTTGTGGACTTGAAACGCTTTGTGCATTGTCAGGAATGCATTGGTGTACAAAATAAACGAAGCCAGGAATGCATCATAATATAGTGTGTACTTAAAAAACGTGTTAAAAGTCTCAGAGGTAGATGGGTACCATGTGATCATATTATGGTAATAAAGCCATGTCCAGAAGTTCTTTGTTTACGTGCTAAATGTCTAAAATATGTAAAAGGACGTAGGCACTCCAGATTACAAAATATGGGGAAGAAGTAAAAAGAAAACCTAGATACTGTAAAAGATAAAACAGACGAACGGAGGCGACCGTCTAACTGAGGTAGCGCACCGCAGGTAGGCCGCAACAGCCATTTTTGCTACTACCGTGACCCCTGGGAGGGAGGGATGAGGGGGAGAGATCCAAAGGCCGACCAGATCCGGATGACGACGGGCTCAAGCATGGACGGGGTCCCTAACGTTTCCATTCGTACGCATTTGACGCCGCCCGGGCCCACCCACAAGCCTCCGAACCCCCGCGGTCTCCCCTGGTGGGGCCCACTCGGTGGCGGAACTTAATTAGCATCCTACGACACCAGGGAAGAAATCTCTACAAAACACACAACCACCGCCCAGCCGCAACCCGTCGAAAACAGCCACCTGGTCCTACAATCTTGAAACAAATGACAATAAAGGAGATGATGGGTACAGGAAATGAGGCATAGAAAAGTTGTGGTAGAAGAGGAACTACCCCAGCATTCGTCTGCCAACCCGGGGAAACCACGAAAAACCCATGGATCAGAGTGGGCGGTCGCCGCAATCGAACCCGGGACATCCCGAATACGAGTCGCACACGTTATCGCGGCGCCACCTCGCTCAGTTCTAGATACTTAAGTAAACAGATAACATTTTAATCAACCACTGCAGGGTTGCTTGTTACCTGTTTCACTTAAACACTTCTGCAATCTTAGAAACATGGTGTGGGATGGGTGATTGCTGCTGAGGTAAGATTGTTGATAGGACCGGCAAGTCTCTCTTGCATTCTTTCGCGCTTCCGCGTAGATGAGATGCATCTCGATATACTCCGCATTTGTGTACAAGACCGCCGTTTTCATTCCCACTTGGCAATAGCCATACAGATTAGTTCCGCGACGTATGAAATTGCTGAACAGAATAACACTGTAAACACTACCGTTGTCTGTAGATATAGTGAAGGACTGCTGTGTGTCACCAGTTGATACAGTACCATTGGTAAACAACTCTTTAATGAAAACGTCTACTGCTTGTTGCGGAGTTTATAGTTTGTTTACCTACATCCTTCCGCTGCGGAAGCTCTAGCGCTTACACAACGAGTTCTGGACGGGGGTTTATACTCGTAAAAAGTGTGATCAGTGATCACACGGTACAAATCTATCTACTACTAAGCCTTGTAATATATACTGCTTTACAGCCTGTATTAGTTCTTCTTGTCATTGCCTAAATATTACTAGTAACAAACCATTGAAATACAGCCACGTTTGAATGTTGATATGTGGCAGTAGAGTGCACATAAATTCTGAGGTGATCCTGTTTTTATAGAAATACGCATAATACTATAATATTTCAGTAATAAGCAAAACATATGAAGATACTTTTGATTTTTTACTTCATGATCTAAGCTTAGAATAAAACAAAATACATAATAGTGAACACTTTCCAATATAGCGTGGACCATTTTAGTTGAGGCTGTATAATATCTCCAAAACAAGCGTTTTATAAACACATGTCTTGAATAAAAGTTACTGGATATTCTGGGGGAAAGTAAATTCCATTAGTCGTGATTTATTTGCAGGACGTTGTGGTGGTCATTTTAGGGTCAATTTAATTTTTTTAAACGGGAACATACGTTTTTATGTTATTTTCTCACTCCTCATAAAAAAATAAGCAACATTTGTATAAAGCACCTTGCAATTGTTCTTACACCAACGTAAATAACAACGAAAATTCTGAATGACTGTGTACGAACAGCGCAATGAATTGTTGGACCATCCATGAATGGTCATTTGAAGGTCAAGTTACGTTTCGTAATTGGGAACCAACAACTTTTATTTTGTTTCCTTGTTCCTCATCACAAAATAAGCAGCTTTTTATAAAACATTTTCTAATGAGAAAACAACATACAAAATGTAGGTTCCCATTTTAAAAAGCATAAATTAACCCTAAAATGAACATCATAACCTCCTCCAAACAAAACACGACTAATGACATTTACTTTCCCCCATAATATCAAGCAACGTTTATTAAAGGCATTTCTTTTTACAACGCTTAGTTTTGGAGATATTGTACAGTCTCAACTTAAATGGTGCCCTCTGTATAATCTATATAATCAAATATACTGCACAATAAACATTTAGTATTTCCGTTATTCGTTCAACCACCGAAAATTAATTTGTATTCTCGTGACCATAAATTTTATTTTCTAAATTGCATTTTTGTATTTAACGTAGTATATTTGCGACGTTTTTAATTCTTAACACCGTCTGAGGTGATAGTAAAATAAGGAAATACTAAATTAATGACTAAGTATACAAATTGCATTACATACTTGTGATACGTAATTGCACTCTAGCCACTAACTTCAATTTATTTGGGTAGAAATAAATGACGGAAGTATATCTTAGCACTGATTTTAGGTGATTTGTATTTATTACTGTTTACTTTATTCTTTTATATGCTGCTGTACAATTATTTGGATACTTCTGATATTAATTTATATTTTTTGCTTGAATGTTCTTGGGTAGACCCTAGTCTCTAAACCAAGTATAAAACCTGATTAGAAGGAATCGTCATTTACAAGGGGGATGAGGAGGAGCAGCAAAGGCCGTCAGTTAAGTAGAGTAATTAGATATTCTGATTTGGATAAAAAAAAAATCAATTAAACGCATAGAAATATTGTTTTGTATGTTATTTTCCTGTAATATATTTAAACAATACACATTGGTTTCTAAAATCTGAATGTATCCAGGAAGTAAAAACCTTTTCTAGGATCGTCATTTCCCACATGCGAGTTCTTTCTCGACTATTACCACTTCATCGTATTGTTGTCCTGCATTGGGCATTCCTCCCACAACTTTTCTCATTTAATACCAAATGTACCAATGTTGATTAAGATTATTACTGGCCGGCGTCTGAGATACAAGCATGAATCGGGTACTTCCGTGAGCGCTCGGGACAGCCAGGTTTTCTTTTTCACAAGACTGCGTATATTCTTGTAGTAGTTATAATAGGGAACACATTTATAATCACAATAATCTTCCGAGAAAATAATTAATATACGAGATTTCAAACAGATATATGTGCATTTGTAACCAAAAACATTTTATTGATTTATGGTTCTTAAGTAGAGCATGGCTAAAGCGCATTAAAATGTCATGCTTACTGTAGCACAGTGTTAGAGAATTAGCTTACTGTTCCTGAGGTTATAAGTTCAAATCTCCGTGGAGCTACTCAACTTTCTTCCCCTTTCATTTTGAATACATGAGTAAAAATATAAGAGATTTTCTTGAGTTTTTATGTATATGGCGTTTATTTAGTAGTCCGTCATACAGGTAGTTGACAAACATGACATTAATTTGTTGGTCGGGAATAGGTTTTATACTCAATTTAATTTTATAACCACAAATGTTTACCATAATTTAAATTATATTCATGTGTAAAATGAAGCACCTCAAGCAATATTATTTAACTATATTGCAGTAAAACGAGTTGTAAAAATGAAAGATAACTACGGAAAATCGAACTCGAGCTGCTTGCGTAGAAGTTAAGGTAGCCCAAATCAGTGCCGTCTGGCTTGTATTATAGAGTTGGCTAAAGCGGCCCACATAAGTTTACAGTTGAGAACCGCGCACTCACTCGAAGGGACTTAGAACAAATTTAACTGCACAAGAGACCGGCCACAGTTCGACCGAGTGTACGGGCAGCTCTAGCCTTTTATGTGGCTCTTTTCAGTGGTTTCTTCAATTCGACAGACTGTCGGTCTTTTCTACTGATAAAGCGCTTGGTTTCAACTGGGGCTAGAGTGTGCGCTTGTGCCGTTGGCTTGTTTGGTTTTGCTACCTATCCCAAGCATGGCACACATGCTTCTGGGAACAATTTACGTAAGGTTACTCACTGTCAAGAATGATCGGATGTGTCCTGTCGTTTCTCGACATTTAGTCAGGAGAAGGGATGGAGATTGAATTCAGTTTTCTTTCTGCTACTTAACAATATGTGGTGCAACTATCTCCAAGAACACCGAGCAGGATGGCTCAGGCGGTAACGCCTGTGGCACGCATACGAGAAGTCCCGAGTTCGATCCCCAGTGACCGCCCACTCTGACCCATCTTTGCTTCGTAGGTTTTCCGGGCCGTCAGGCGAATGCTGGAGTGGTTTCTTTCACCCCCCCAAATTTCTTTTCCCTACATTTCGTTCCAGTAATCATTCCATTTACCCTTCACCCCTTTTGGATTATTTCAGGGCTGGGAGTGTAGGCGGTGGAGCTTCGGTGCAGTGTGGGAGGGAAAAGGATGCTCCCTGTGAACGTTCTCCGTCCCTCGACCTTCGGCTGGCTGCCGGGTATAAGGACAATTACGCCCTAGGGGTCGTTGGACTCTGGCAGGGCGGGGTCCCCTCTCTGCCTGTTCGACCGTCGTGGCGTCTATATCTAGAAACTGCAGGGACTCTGTCATTGCTGTGCCGTCTCTCCTGGACCCGACCGCACGATGCCTCCCTTCACCTCATCCCTTCTTCCCAGGGACGCCCCCTTGTGGGGCGTCGGTACAATATACTGTCGTCCTCCGTGGTCTAGGGGTGCATTCTATTCTCTAGCTCTCGAGGTAGCGGGTTCACATTCGGCGGCGGGCGATGGACTTTTTCGGGCGTAAAAATACTTAGCATAACTTCCTTTGGAAGGGAAGGTGCCGTAACGTAGATTTACGGCACGTAAAAGAACTTCAGGCCTGATAAAGAGGCCTCTGAGCAAAATTTCCTGTGTTTCACGCTCAATATAGAATGGGACGCTAAGAACCATAGTAGATAAAAGAGCATCCATAAATAAAAAGAATTTAGTACAATATCCTCATTCCGGGATGGATACCGAATCTCCTCCGCTTCGTAATCCAATCTCCAGGAATACAATAATTAAAAGCATAGTTTTAGTCTCTGAGCAGAATGATGCTATGGTCGACTAACGTAAATTTAAAACCTCCATTATATACCTGTATGTGCGTACTAGTCGGTCACGATGTGAATGCGCTTGTTGGAGGGCGCCACTGTGGTATGTTGGCAATCAAGACTAGGGATAAGAGGAGAGGGGCAAGGCGATAGGGAAATTATGGGGCGTGTTTCTAAAGCAAGTCCCGATATTGTTTTAAAAATAATAGAACATCATTTTCCAAATACTTTATTATCCTTCTTCACCTTACACTACTTCCCCACAGAGTTACCGTCGTTATTCAGGCACTTATCATAATGGGAAACTAGTTTTTGTATGCCTTCGTCAAAGAATGATGCCGCCTTTGATGAAAGATCGGTCTGAAGTTCTTGTTTCACAAGATCATTGTCGTTAAAATGTTCTCCACCAGGGAGTTTCTTCAGATGGAGAAACAGATGAAAATCGCTTGGTGCCAAATCTGGACTGTAGGGAGGGTGGTCGAATTTTCCCAGCCTAATGATGCGATCAGATTTTGATTTTGTTTGGCTGTGTATGGCCGGGCATTACTCATTATTGTTTCCGCATAAACCTCACACAGTTGGCGATGAATGTTTATTGGCGTAACATTTCTCGCTTTCAGAAAACGAATCACTGATCTGACTATAAGGTCGAGAAATCGTTAGATTATTTTGAACATTTCGAAACGCCCTAACAACAGAAAAACACAAAGCGACGATCGCTCACAGCTACGTTTGGCATCCTAATGAATGGAGGAATTGATCACGCAATTTCAAAATCGCGACTGCAGCAGTAAAATATTAAAACGGTACTTACTTTAAAAACACGCTCGTAAGGTCGCACAATGAAAACGATACCACATGTGCTGGCTGAACTTCGCTAGTAAATGCAACTCGGAACTGCGGATGGTTTCTTTACCTTACTGTCCATTTGATGCCAAGCCCACTTGTTTCGTTATCATTTAGTTCCTCTTCCCACTACACGCATTCATATCGTGGCCAATTAGTACCTATATTCGAGCTTATTAGTGTAAAACCAGTCTTTTCTGCAGAATTCATCAACAATGGTAAACACTGCAACTTCGGGATCATCACTGGCATTTGCATTCACTTTTGGGAAGGCATTCCTTTAACCATGTGGTTCCTTTTCATTTACAGTACTATTTTATTTTCTAGTTTTACTGATTGGTCTATTACTTTTGAATTCTCTTGTTCCGTCATAATATTTTCGCCACACATCCCATAAAGCACGGCTACACGAAACTTCTCTCGGCATCACAAAATACAGTAAAACCTGCCTTAACCGGATCCCTTATATACGGAAACCTGGACAAATGGAAAATAAATATCGGAACGTAGTTATTTCCTATGCTAAGTACGTAATACTTTAAACCGAAGCACTGCCTAAGGCGGAAACGTAATAGTTTTATAGAGCCTTCTACGTAAATAACCTGGCTGAAAGGGATAATTATAGGCATAATACATAGCTAAGTGTTACATTTTTAAAGTGAGTTATTAATTTTGATTGCGACTGTACTTGCACCGAAGTTTTCAGAATCGTGTAACGGAGATTTAACTTGGCACAATTTATGTGGGAATAGAGAAACTTAAATTATTATATGTAAGTTGAAAATATAGCAAAACATTCATTTGAACCTATTTTTTTTATTTAGGCTTTTATTTTAAATTATTCATTCATTGTACTTCATACGATCACATTTTTTGTACTCTCTGTAAAATGAAAACCTGTGAAAATGGAAAAATAAGGAACGATTGCATTCCGTTTTATGCAGGTTTTACTGTTTAACTCATACAAGAAAAGAGGCGTGTAATTTTCCACCTTCAAAGTGCTAAGAAAAGAGAACTGTAGAAAGCAAAAAATGTTTACAAGCTTTGGTACATCTCCAAGTATTTCTTTAAGTGATCTGCCGTGCAATATTTAGCAACATTGTTTCTCTGATTCCACGTGTTTAGGGTGTAGCGGCGTAGCCCTTGAGGTACATCACGAAGTAAAAAACGGTGAATGCTGGCAGGAACATCCCCAGCTCTTCCTCGAAGAAGAGGAAATGGTTTGTTTGCATCATATTCATATGTTCTAGTGTTTCATGGATGAATGCATTATTAAGACGTGTTAAATAAACATAAGGTAATAAAAAACAAATCAAGACTTGATATTAGCGAACAATTTACACTAATAATAAAACAAAAGTGTGAAGTCACATGATGCTAAGTTTCTAACAAATCCTGCCTGAAGATGTATTAGCCTGTTGATGTTTGTATTTTGTTCTTGCCCCATATTTTGCAATGAAAGGGAAATATAAAAATTTGTAAAATATGCCTAAACCGTAATCAGTATCTGATTCAATTTTTGATGAAGCAGCCAAGTACAAATCCTGACCAAGGTATCTCAAAATAAATTTCCTTGAGATACCAACACTTTTATCACACAAAGAAGTTTTTATTTAGTAATGCTCCTAAAATCGCCGAAAAATTGCAACCATTTTACTTACTTTTACCACATACGCTGTTGGCGTAAGTAATTACATTTACCGTGACTCCATAGACGAACAGCGAGTTGATCCAAGATCTGGAGAGCTTTTGTGGCAAATTTAACATGTTTAATTCTAGCTGTCACTCTAGTGCTGCACCTTAGTTTCTTTAAATCCTTTTTAGCTGTCCAGGTATATGAAGGATTCCATAGTTAATCTCTTTATCCAACGCTTCGTCATCTATTTCCACCTCACTGCAACCTAATATTACTATTCTTTTCTACCATGACTCACCTTATGGGGGAGCTGCTTGACATAGGTGAGCGTTACGCCAAACTGTGGCTTTGGCATGTTTAGTACATAAGGAAAATTAAAATTGTGTGAACATTTCTAATGTAAATTATGCGTAAGCCAATTATTTTATAAAAAAGTTATAGAAGAAAGTATGTTCATTTTCTTTTAAGCTGTTTGATATTCGAAGGCATCACGGAATAATGACGGTATATTTTTATGGCTAACCCAGTACTCCGATTAAAATATGTTGCTACAGTATTTCATGCAGGATAGCTCGTAGAATCGCCCCTTAAGCTGTGAACGTCCATACCCATTCCACCTTACATCCGTAGCCGAGGTTCTGCTCCAGCAGTCATGACCATTGAACTGCGGAGTACTCTGCAAACATTTGTGAGAGAGATCAGAGAGTACTTGCGACAATGAAGTGCTTTCACAGGTCATGGTTCGCAAACTCGCCAATCCTGCTTTACATGCTGTCTACTAACATCTATAGACCAAGGTGACAACCGCTATGGCTTTTAAATAACAAACCACAACCCAAGAGTTGAACACCATTAAAGCGGTCCAGTTTCTCCTCGTGAGCGTTACTTCAATTTAACCTCTATATGAGCACTATACTTCTAGGATAAACCTTATTGTAACAGAATATATAAATTCCAGTTTAAGGACTTCAAACACCAAGTATTGTTAAACAATTCTTAAATACGGCTATAATAGAGACAGAATCCTTCGGAAATAACTTGCTTAATGATTTTCGTTTCTCAGCTCCACAGAACACGTAAAACAAAATAAGAGAATAGAAACAAGACAATCTAACCTTATTTACAAGACTTTCTCTACCCATTATCAACTGAGAAGTATCCTTCACATATTACACTATTCACATAAAAAGGTTAACCATCTATCCATATTGCCCTGCACCGTGGCGCAGTGTTCTAGAGCAGTGGTCGGCAACTGCTGCGTTTGTGACGTAAGAGCCAGTTCCGAGCAAAGAGCAGCACAGAGCGAGTGGAGAGGCACATCACCATAAACACGAACCGGCACATTGGAGGATATTATAGCGCAGTACTTAAAGGCAGGGCGTGACAGTGTTTATTGACGTTCGTGTATTAATCGTGGCGGAGATACAAGAATGCACTAGTGAAAGACTATCAATTTCCACATTTTCCAAACTTGTCTACGGTATGTCACCCAATTGCCGATATGAATAACTATGTCCAAATATTGGAAGAACTAAGTCAGGGATTTGATACCGATTTTAGGATATTGTAAATATCGCCATCCAACATCTACATATTTGCAACACCATTTTCAGTGGATATTGACAGAGTGCAATTAGAAAAAAGTGACTTACAAAATAAATATCGACTGAAAATTGAAATGAAATTGAATTTTATTCATGGACGCTCTTTAACTGCTGGGGTCCTTAGTATCCTATTCTATATTGGGCGTGAAAGGCAGGTAATTTTGCTCAGAGGCCTCTTTATCAGGCTTGAGGTTCTTTTACGTACCGTAATTCTACGACACCGGGACCACCGGCTTTACTTCCCTTCCGAAGGAAGCCATGTTAAGGATTTTTACGTTCGAAAAAATCCGTCGCCCTCCGCCGGGTTAAATATTGACTGAAGGACAGCTTTCAATACAAAAAGGATTTGTCTTCCTTTTATAGAAATTTCCACCAAACAAAGTTTCCTCCGAGTCACAAGTTTTCTGCCAGGATGCTGAGCATATTCTGATCTACTTATGTATATGAACAGTTCTTTTCTTGTATGAAGATCATAAACCACAACATAGAATCGAACTTCCAGAACTGTACTTGAAAAACGTTCTTCGTTTGCGTGTTAACCAGACTATGGCTCCAAATACTACCAAACTATGGAGGAAAGCGGGGGAGCTCGAGAAAGTGTCGAGTTTGGGCAGGGCAGCGATACAAAGTAATAATGGGGTTTCACATGTATGCATGCTGTGCATAATGCAAAGTAAAATGTATAAAACTGTATTGCGTAAAAGTATGAGGGAGAGACAGTGAGAGAGGGAGGGAGGGTGGGTGGGCAGAGGCAGCCTATTTTCAACCTTCCAAACGAAAAACGTGGCACTGCTGCTTAACGTGTTCGAAGAAGTTTCACAGCCGCGTTTGTATAATGGAATACCTCTGCAGTTACGTATTTCGTGCTTCTATTAGTACATTAAAATAAAACATTTGTTACATTGTTTTACCGTGGGTATTTTTCATACAAAGGTACTGTTATTCCTACTGTGACTGACTGAAATTTGTAGTCGGTTGCAAATAATGTGTATTTCCACTATAGTATCTCAGAAGAATAATGCGTAGTCGGCAAAAGTTGAAACTTTTCAGGCCTCTCCTCCATTCTGTGCTCACTACACAGATATCACTGGGCAGCCAGCAATTTTACTCGCGAGTATGGCGTTACAGAGCAAGGCACTGGTGTAGTGTGTGGAGCTCTGGTTCCTGGCCATGGAATGCGCCCGGTTTCGATCCCACCCATGGGGCTGCGGATTTTAAGTCACGGTTATAGGACCAATGTCCACTCAGCAACACAGGAAAGTGAGGAGCTGCGATACGCAGCGATCCCGACCACGGAGGCCAACATTCGGGCTAGGGGATACTTGATGCTGGCCACATCACCTTCCTGCATCGGTTGGATGATCGCCCACTCTACCATACGCACGTGGGTGTGAGGCCCACTGCCGGGTTGCCAGTTCTAGGCCTTTCACGGGCTGTAGCGCCACGGGATTAATAGTTTAGCTATCCATTTTACCTTAATCATATTAACATTCCGTCTGGAAATGGCTGCAAATTAGGAATGTGGACTAGGTTGCGTGCATGTTGCAAAAAAATATTCAGCTTTTAACAGCATAAGTGGATTTCTTTAATAAAGCACTAACACAAAAAATAAATTTTTAACGTTACATAGACTTCCACCAGAGAAAACTTAAAAAAAAAATCAATCAAGAACGTTTCGGAAACCGATAACGCTGTGAAAAAATTGACATATAACGTAAAATAAAGCCCTACATTTTTCTGTAGCAACTTTCCGGCTTATGTTTCCCAATTGCACAGGATGTAGGATGTTTTTATCGGAGGAGGACACCTCGCCACTGCAACCAGCTTGATCTATTGTGGCTACACTCCCCAGGAGACAGGAATGAGGTGAAGGAGCCGTAGGATGTCGCAGTTCCGCAGGCAGACACGCTCACAGAGATGCACAGAAGTCCGTAATATTCCCAGCTTGAACACCCGCGTACCAGTAAATGTGAAGAATCCCATGAGAGGGGCGACGAAGCGACCCTAACGGGAGGGACAACGCACCCTGGCGTTCACGGTGAGAAATCTTTCCAATGCGCAAGCCACTACGCCATCTGCCCGACACCCCGGCACCGCAGTATCCGAAGACACACCTGAAACGTGAAAAGGGGAGATGAAATGAGAGGAAATGGGGGAAAGGAGAAATTGTTGTCAAATACACCACCCCGGCATGCGCTTAGGTGACTAGGGGAAAACTACGAAAAACCCCATGGTTAGATTGGGCGGCCATCGGGAATCGAACCTGAGACCTCCCGATTGCGGGCCACAGACGTTGCCGCCTGAGCCATCCCATTCGGTTCCCAATGGCACAACCTACAATGGGAATGAGTAGCACCTCACAGCCTATTTGCAGAAAATTAAAAACACACATTTATTTGTATTACCAATATCTCAAACAATAACACTTTAATCCAGTCATTATACACTAGCCTATAGTTCAGTTCTGAGCACAGAAGGATGTAGGATGTTTATCCGAAGGGGACACCTCGCGCTCTGCAACCATCTCGATCTATCGTGGCTACATCCGCCCGGGAGGCAGGTATGAAGCAAAGGAGCCGGAGTAGATCCCAGGTGTGCAGGCAAACAGGCCCACAGAGACGCGCAGAAATTCCTAATATTTCCAGTTTGAACACTCGCGTACCAGCGAGCAAGCAAGCCGCAAGGGGGCGACGCAGCGACCCTAACTGGGTGACAGCTCACTCTGGCATTCACGGGGAGAAATATTTCCAAAGCGCATACATCCACGCCAGCACCGCAGGACCTGAAATCACACCTGAAGCGTGAAAGGGAGTTGAAATGAGGAAAGGAGAAATCGTGGCAGAATACACCACCCCGGCATCCGCCTTGGCGGCCAGGGGAAAACCACAAATATACTCTATGACCAGAGTGGTCTGAGCACTGTATTCACCGTCGTACAACAATATTGAGCAAATAGGCGGATTGCGTTCCTTCATGTGGTTGCTTGACTGACAACTCACGGCGAAGGAAGGTACACTCGCTTCTGTATATGCCGTCACCGCAGCTTCAAACGGTATTGTACTGGCCTTCACAGGTTTAGAATGTATAGCAGGGAGGAGGTGTGTGCACCTGTTTACCTTTTCGCGAATGCAGAGGCGACTTGTTTTATATGCTGAGTTCTAGATTATTCGCATATGAATATATAACCTTGACCACTAGCTTTACTCGTCATCACACATAATAACCATGTTTAAGTATATAACTAAATATAACCCTGTCTGGCACAATATCTCCACGAAAGATATTTTAATGGCAACATAATGTCAAACTGAAATACATTATAATTTCTACTCTCAAAGAGGACACATTTACTAGACATCGTTTGGAATCATCTGTCCAATCTAAATATACAACTAAATAAAACGTCGTTTTGCACAATTTCTCAACGAAGAATTATTTTTAATTACAGTACCTATAATGTAAAACTGAAGTAAATTATGCTTTTTACTCTCATAGAGGACAACACATTTACTACACATTACTTTAATAATCTGCCTATGCGAATGCTGCATGGCATTTCCCAAGCAATGCCATCAAATGACAAATTGACTTCCCACATACCCACAATTCTTCCCCGATGCACCTCCGAAATATTTGCATACATCGCGTGAGCTACAGTTAACACACGCCACTGCTTGGTCGAACAACAAAGGCAGAACTATCCAGACACACCCCCACCTAGCGCCCTCTGAGAAGATTGGTAATATGCCTCCCAACGTTGCGGTGATGGCATAAATGGAAGCGAGTGTACATCCGAGATGTTTGTGACAAACTTTACTTTTTATTTAAGAATACATAAAAATAATTCTAGGAAATATATCATCGTAGTGATTATTGTTTACAAAATTATGATAATTTGCCATTACAATTTTAAAACCAAAATCCATATTTACTGTAGTTTAATGTGGGGAGAATTCTATTATTATAAACTAATAACGCAAAATATTAGTTTGTCTTGTAATGGTCAGCAATAAGTTTTCTGCATTTTAGCAAAATATTGCAATATATTGTCTTTGAAAGGAAGAATAATTATCTACTGTATCAACGAAATAAACGATGACGCACAGAAGGATAGACGCAGAAGGTTTACTTGGTTTGGTATACTAAGTAAAACATACCCTCAGATTTTTTTCAACAAATGCGTTGCATAAGAGTGTGGCCCAAATATACCTTTCTCTTCTATTTGTTTAAATATGCCACAGAGAATATTTTCATGTACAATTATTAAAACGATATAGCTATTTCTTTCGAATCTGTGTATCAACAATATAAGGCCACTGATATGAATATTACGATTTAGCCGTTAATTTGGAAAATAATTTATTGAATTCTCTTCATTTAGATAAAAACGAGCTTATACATCGATTCATTTGTACGTCCAACACAGCCCCACAGTTTGTTCGCCCTTCCCAGCTGCTTATGCACTGTTTCACGGACAGATTCTAGCAAGCGAGCACCTTAGCTATGCACTACGTAGCAGTAAACTGATATCCCCCTGCTTTAACCAAAATCGTTAGAGGTTTTGTGAAAGACACTGAGATATTAGAAATGTTCCACATAAAATATACATTCCTTTAGTTGGGGTTCCATATAAAATTGTAGCCTGGCATTCATAACGGGTGCCTTACTTAAGACCGTGATTTGGTAAATACTCTACAGTTTACGTTTTGTTTACGTCGTTCAAACACACAAGAATTTTTTTTATAAACTTATTTTAGGATTAAGGAGAACTCAAAACTTCTATTGCCTGTGGAATCCCGATATGAAATTGTTAGGTTGAATGGAGTAGTTGGTCTTACTACGGAGCAAAGAAAGTAAAAAATTGTGTATATAATGTGGAATTGCAAATAAAAATGGTGTTTCCAATGGCAATTACTCGTATGCTACATCTGCAACTATGACGGATTTAATTTTCCAATTCTGCATAGATTCGTCTGCAGAAAATGTATACTTAATTTCAGGAAATATATTGCCACCGAGTTTTGCATTTAATACATTAGCAAATTATATATATTTGTGAAGAAAAGTCACTAGCTTAGGCAGAAAATAATTATTTAAGAACATGCAATTAAGAAACTTGCAAATCTCACATTTTATGCTTTGCTAGATTTACGTCAGAAGAAGGAAAAGGTGACCTATATCCTCATTTTCTTTTTCTTTTAAGAAAGTGCCCACACGCACACAAGTACGAATGCCTAAGGCGAGAACCAACCCGCAATGCTCCACGCGATCGCACATTAATCGTTTACGAGAACCCGCCTTTTAATATTCGGTGGGGAATCGAAACCACGTCCCTCATGTGATAAATGCGAGCACAGACCATTACACCACCGCGTCTCCATACAGCAGAGGTGGCAGAAATCAGTTTTGCGCCGACAACACAACACAACGCAACCCTCACAAGAAACGCAGAAGTATGGCATTGCTGCTAGGGAAGGGGGGGAGGTTACGGTTGTAGAGCTTCTGCAGTGACGGTTGATAGCTGTTTAGTTCACTATTATATTGTGTTTAAGTTGACTTTCCATTTTTGAAAGGTTTTTCACTCTCCCTGTAATGGCTCTTCGAGATAAAATTAATATTATTAAAATTGGGAAGATCTTGAGGGCTCATAGCTTCCACAGCTTTTGTCAGACATAATTTCAGAAATTCACCCTCTTGAAAATATTTTTGGGATCGAGCGATCTTCCACGTAATTACCTACGTAACTAGCGTATTTAGTTTTGTATTTAGTCATGATTTTTTGGGACTTTCTGTGCAATGTTCTTTGTAGTTAACTCTTGCAATAGTTTTGCACGTTCAATCCCCAAAACAAATATAATAATAATAATAATAATAATAATAATAATAATAAGAATAATAATAATAATAACAATAATAATAATAAACTGCGATAATCTTCCCTGTGGAACGCATACCCTTAATTTCGCCATATGAAGCATGGCATCTAACGTAGTGCCATTGGGCGCTGCCTCTAAATACGCCATGTAGTGTTTTTATGCAAATTAAACATATCACATTCTCTCCTTCTGTACAGAAAAAAAACTCATCCTCCCATTCTGCACAAAATTCCCGTTTTCTGGAAAACAATGGTTTAGTAGACAATGCCATCATGAAGTCACCACTGAACTGTTTACTTCCAACCACCCTTTCGCCTCTAGCTATCAACACTGGGACGGCTGTGTGCGCTTTCAATCGCATTACGCTGACACTACACTCTGAGTTGCGACACAAGCTTTGACTAGCTCTGCTGTACTGCAATAGCGTGTAGATCCAAGTTCTGGAGAGCTTTTGTTAGCAAATTTAACCTATTACTTCCAGCTGCATCCCTAGTGTTACTTTAGTTTGAAAAGCTATGTGTTTACATATATCTTACATGTACTAAACAAACAATTCTCTGTAATCACAATATTTTTCTTACTCCGTTAACCATGGAATGGAATGAGATGCGGAGGGGAGGCGACGCTGATCCAGGGAATCCAGACATTTTAGCGTACGCCCCCACACAAGTGGGTGCCGTGGGAGGAAGGGATGAGTTGAAGGGAGACATCGGGTGTTTGGAACCAGAAGTGACAGCACAGCAATGACAGGGTTCCTAAAGTTACCAGATATAAACGCCCGGCCAGACGGACAGGCAGACCGGGAACACCGCCCCACATGGGGTTCAACGCCCCCGCTGGAGGCGGTCCTTACACCCCGGCAACCAACTTAAGAGCGAGGGATGAAGAAGGTTCACAGAGAGCATCCTTTTTCCCTGCCACACTGCACCGAAACTTCCAACTCTGAAACAGTCCAAACGGGGTGAAGGTTGAATGAAATGAAGTGGAGGGACAGGAAATTCGGGGGATGCAATGACCCTCCCCAGCATTCCCCTGGCGACCAGGGGAAACCCCGAAAAATGGATGGGTCAGGACGGGAATCGAACCCACGACCTCCCGCGTGCGGGCTACCGCCTGAGCCATCCCTCTCGGTCCGTTAACCATACTGAGCGTTTAAACACTAGTTATTAATTAATACATTTTAGAAAGGTAGAATCAGATGACTGAAAAATTCAATGCCATAGCCGGGATTTGAACCACGGATCTTCCGGTCTCTGTCCGGTTGCTCTAACCACTCTAACCGGGAGATCCGTGGTTCAAATCCCGGCTATAGCATTGAATTTTTCAGTCATCTGATTCTACCTTTCCAACCCTGTCCAACACACGGCTTGTGTGAAAGAACAATTAATTCCCCTAATATATTTTAATTTATATTGTCAGAAAAATAAACTTAAATATTGAATGTTGAAACCCGACTTTGACAGACATGATATAAAAGAGGGAAAGACAGAACGAAAAATTAAATGTGTTGCATTCACTTTACTTTCTCTACCCACTCTTCTAAAACTATCCCTACAAAAGCTTATTATTCCAACTACTTGTTAATCCAGAGAAACTTTCAATTCACATTTACTGATTTGGTTTTGGATACTGTAGGTAAAGGGATAATCAAAGTTTTAACGAGCGTGTCACTATGTGATGGCTTCAAAATTCCATGTGTATTGCATAACCGTGAAAAAAAGAAAAGAACGAAAAAGAAAATCAACTTCTCGGCTGAGAAAATTGTAATTATTTGAAAATTCAAACCAATATCAAGAAATATCTCGGACATAGTTAACGCCACAAAAAGGTGTATTTGACATAAATTGTGTGATTTAACGAAATCTACATTTTTGTGTAGTAAGAATTTTGTTTTTCTCTTATGTATACGAAATATTGCAAAAGTCATTCAGAATTAATAAGACTTCAAAAGCCATTCTCAGAAAATTCAAGCTATGAGTTTCAATTGTAACTAAAATATTTTAAATATATGTTTTATAATCAAAATTCTTAGAGCCATGTAAAGGGTAGTTTAGAATAGGAAACCTTTCTTGAATACCTATGTGTCACATCCTTGGAAGCTACTGAACCTAAATACTAAGTTTGGTATTTATCCGACTGCGTCATCCAGCCGTTTCCAGAGATATCTATCCCTCCATATTTCATATATTGTCTTGAGCTGCAAGTGGGACTGTGCTTGAAGCCTTATAGCTATTTTAAGCGGGCACTCAAAAAACTGAGTGCTCCGGAGTGTCGCTCTCTCCACAGGAACAAGTCTGTTTCAGGCCAAATCTATGGAGGTAACTTCCATAATGGCCATGTCCTGTCACATAATGTACAAATCTAGCCGATGGCTTGAGATACCTTATCTTTAGGCGTTCTTCCACATTTAGAAACATCTCATAGGTTGGTCTTCCAGTTTCACTGGTATTCCAGTAGGTTTTACATATTCTTATGACGCTTTCCAGCACATCCATTATATCTCTCACAGGGCTTCCAGCAACCTGCGAAGCCTTTTCTGGATTGTCTCTTCTGAGCCAATAGGCCGATCCACTACGTCCCACTTCCAGGTCCAAAGGCAGTATACCCAGAGTCACCAGTAGTGCATCTGTGGGTACCGTGGGAAAGGCGCCAGTTGCGCTCATCAAGATTTTCCTTTGCAGACTCCGTAAGGTTTTGTGGGGTGTTAGTAACAGAAGCCTATGTCCACATGTTCCTGCTCCGAACACAACGATAGAGGCAAGAACGGTGTTTTACAGCCGAATTGCCGAATATGGGAGTTTCCCATAGCTTCGGCTCAGGCGTGTGATCTTGTTCATGGTATAAGATGTCTTTCTCACAGCTTCCCCCACGTGGGTGTGGAAGAGTAAACCTTCATACAATGTTATACCTGGATATTTCATATGTTTCAACGAAGCAATCCTGTTTGGATCTAGATACATAACCGGGTCTCTGCTTAACTTGCCTTTCAGCTGATATATTTTGTTTTCCCAGCTGATACTCGCAGTTTCACTATAGAGCATTCCTCCAGCAGAAGACTTAGAGCTGCGGCACATCTGCTTTCCATTTCTGCTCTAAAATTTGCCTTCAGTAATATCAAGATGTCATCAGCGTAGTCTGTAACACCATATATCCTGGGAGTCCTGCAGTTTTTCGAGAACCAGATTCAAGCCAATGTCCCAGAAAGTGGGTCCGCAGATCAATCGATCCTTGAGGGCAGCCTTTAGTGAGCTATCTCGAAACTTTGTGCTCAATAATCCACCAAGATCCTATATAACGGTCCGGGCACTGCATTTGCCGTAACTCACTACCAGAGATTATAGAAAGCGCCTTCTACATCTATAAAGGTTCCAGTCACATACTTAGTGTCTGAATTTTCCACTAGGGATATAGATCTCTTTATCGCATCTTCACAGAATCTTCTTTCCCAAAAGTCCTATGGATGTTAGAACATTCCAGCGTGTACTCTTATTTGGGGTATACGGGAGCAGAGAAGTTCCTGTAGCACTTTTGAAATGCAGCTCACTAGACAAATAGGTCTATAGGACTTTAGATCTGGGCTCTGTCTGGGCTCTCTTTAAGAATAACAAGATTCGCTTGTTTCCAGACATTTGGAATTCCGCCTTGCATAAGCCATTCATAATAGAGTCCGCTTAATGTTGTAGTATTTGGTTTGCCAGTGCCAGTGAATCTCCGTGGAGATTCTATCCGGTCCCGGTGTTTTTCCCTTCTTCAATCCCCTTAATGCCTGAATCAGTCGTGAATTCTCGTATGGTTGGAGTGTTTCCAGCCTTGTCTGCCTCTGTAGTTCAGTGTCATCTGTATCGTCGACTTTGGGAAGCAGTGTCTCGAGGAGCAGATTCATAGTATCCTCCCAGGTGTTAGTGGGAGTTCGTCCTGTCTGACCAGTGTGGACATAAGTGTCGTGTTGAGTTTTTCCAGGACTACTCTTAAGGGAGCCCCCAAGGAACTCTAGTCAAACAGTCCTGGACGAATTTGTTCCAGCTTTCTCGTTTGGTTTTCTGGAGGAGTTTCTCATACTAAACCTTTCTCCTTTTGTAGATCAACAGTCCCGTCTTCCGCAGGGCTTGCGGAGAGCCAGTAATGCTGACGAGCTTTTCTGGCATTCCTGCGGAAATACTGTAATCTCTAATTGCAAGGGCCTTCTGAAACCGGATTGCTCGACCTCTTTATGGGAATAGATGCCAGCATTGCTTTCAAGATGCAATCAGTTATTCTTTTAGCGCCTTTGTTAATGTTTTCACCAGGGGCTACCGGGAGAGGCAGCGTCTATGAATACCTTAATTTTTGCCAATGCGTCTATAGACGAACCTCGGCTCAAAGTTGGGATTGATCGTTTGTTTGGATTCCTTTTGAACAGCGAAGCAGATCACATTATGATCGCTAGATTTCTGCTTGTCAAGAGCCGGCTACATCAGCTACCACCCGGGGAATTTAAATCTGTAACAGTAGAGACCCTGCCCTCTGCCTGTCATGCCTCCTGATCCGGCCGCCCTCTTTCTTCTCTCATCTCGTCCCTCTCTCCCGAGGGCGCCCCATCAGGGACCTAGGTACAAAAGGTCTGAGTAGGTCGAGGTGCTAAGTCCCCCTCCACCCTTAGTTCTATCTCTATCCTAAAAGCGATAGAGGGTAGAGGAAGTCATGTGAATATAACACATGAGATTTCTTAAAAATGTCTTTTTTGATTCAGGGAGTCTCAAAATGTGTATTTCGGATGAAATCTCGGTATCGAGTTTTGGGTGTAATGCAATACTTCTTCTATTACTATAGGTGACTAGTAGAGAAAATAAAATGGAGGAAAAAAGCAGAAGAGAAAGCTCAAGCAGATACTGGGAAAAAGTAAGCACAGCTACAGGTTTTTGTAGGTTTAAAATAAAGTACGCTTTATTATCAGAAACTTCACAGTTGCTTGTTATAACATAGCAACTCTGAGGGTAACTCCTTCGTTTATCGTTTTCTTTAAGAGCGATTTTGCATCGCTATCAATATAGAGAGAGGCTAACGATGAAAATACAATACACTTGCTTCCATGTATGCCGTCATCGGAACTTCAGGTGGCATTCTGCCGCCCTTCACAGGTGGAGTATGTATAGCAAGGAGAAAGTGTGTATCTTTTTACATATTCGCCCACGCAGTGGCGTCTTCTTTTATGTGCACAGTTTTAGATTATTCGCATATGAATATCTAACTTTGAGGAATACCTTTACTCATCATTACTTATAATAACCATGTTTAAACATATAACTAAATAAAACCCTGTTTTGCACAATATCTCCTCAAAAAATATTTCAATGGCAACATAATGTAAAAGTGAAATTCATTATACTTCATACTCTCAAAGAGAATACATTTACTAGACTTTATTGGAATCATCCGTTCAATCCAAATATACAACTAAATAAGACACCGTTTTGCGGAATGGTGTGGGGGTAGTGTATCTGCCTCACATTCAAGAGGTCCCGAGTTCGAATGTTGAGTAGGGTGAGTTACCCGTTTAAGGTTTTCCCTTATTCTGAAAAGACGGATGTCGGGTAAATTTAAGCTCTGTGGACCCCAGGCTCTTTGAGCATCATTTTATCCATGGTCCGATATGACCTAAGCGGTTAAACATGCTAAATTAAGAAAAAAGAAACTCTCCATGAAATAGTATTTTAATGGCAGCAATTATAATGTGAAAGTGAAGTAGATTATGGAATTAATTGTTCTTCCACACAAGCCATGTGTAAAACAGGATTGGAAAGGTGGAATCAGACGACTGAAGAATTCAGTGACATAGTCGGAATTTGAACCACGGATCTTCTGGGTTCTGTCCGGTTGTTCTAACCAACTGAACTACCGTGGCAACATGCCGGCACAACATTAAATTCCCCAACTGACTCTTAGATGTCATCTCAAAATAATTTGAGATCTCCTTGTGGTTTACGGAAAAAAAATACGAGTCAATTGGGGAATTTAATGTCATACAGCATGTTGCTATGGTAGCTCAGTTGTTTAGAGTTACAGGGCGGAAACCGGAAGATCCGTGGTCAAATCCCGACTATTGCATTAAATTTTTCAGTCCCCTGAAGTAAATTATACTTTTACTTTCAGAGAGGACAGATTTACTACATTATTTTAATAATCTCTCCATGCGAATGCCTGCATGGCATTGCTCTAGCAATGCCTTCAAATGTCAAATTGACCTCCCACATACCCACAGTTCTTCCACGGTGCACCTCTGAAATATTTTCATACATCGCGTGAGCTATAGTTCACACACGCCACTGCTTGGTCGAATAATAAAGGCAGAACGTTCCAGACACATCCCTCCCTGCTATGTACTACGCACTCGCTCGGAAAGTTGGTAAAATGCCTTCCGAAACTGCGGTGACGGCATAAATGGCAGTGAGTGTACGAGCGAAATGCACATAGCGCTTTTATTCTTGCCTAAGAAATACTAATTCAGCACAACTTATACCATCAAAATAAACAAACCTCAAGAACCTGAACAGAGCAAGGAAATGCTATAAACAGTTCCCGAAGCTAAGACGCTTTTGTTAATGCGATTTTATACTTAAAGAAAAACATTTCAAGAGCCATGAGCAAGTTTTGAAAATAATGCAGAGGGAAAACACATAATTCTAAAATGCTTGTTTTTGTGCACTTGATAAAGTCTTTAAGAAAGGAGGAGCATATTTTATATTTTTATTTTAAAGAACATACCATCGTCAGAAACAAAGATGTTGGGTAATATATTGTTATTTTCTTCTACCTATTCGAGCGTGTGAGGAATGCCGGGAGAAAGCTTATCGTTGAGCATTCCCCGTAGATTATATTCACGTGATAAGTGAGCCACTCAGGTCAGTAATTCGATCATCAACCCAATTTTATAATGGTGATGTGGACCGTCATGTTGTATGTACAGCTGTAGTATTACGTATAAGTAAACTAGGGTAGCTTCACGCGATGGCAATTTTCTGAGGAATGAATACAGTTTGTGTAAATGTTTTAGGTAATTTCTAAAAATACGGAAATGGAGATCAATATCTGAATTCATTCTGTCGTATGACACCATTCTACTGATACTCTGTGCTACATACAGGTAGGGTTTAAACATCTATTGTTTTGTGGTTGCAACACTAGTGTGGGCAGAGATGATACTGTCATAAGTTACTAGGTGCAGTTGCTTCATCAACATAACTCCAAATTCAGCTATTCTTAATACTGTGCAAAATAAACTATAACAGTTCCCCGATGTACGGTAGGAGTAGAATTAGGTACGAAGGGAACCAAGCACCTCGACCTAGAAGATCTTTTGTGCCTGAGTCCCTGACGGGGTGCTCCCGGGAGGGAGGGTTGAGGTGAGAGGAAAGAGAGGGCGGCCGGTCAAGGAGGCACGGCAGGACAGAGGACAGGGTCCCTACCTTTTACAGATTGAAACTCCCGGATGGTAGCTGGTGCAACCGGCTCCACTCCCCTGCAGGCTTACACATCCTATGGGGTCCCGGGACTCGGACCGCCGCCATTCCAGGGGACGAGGTGTTAAATAGAACTTCCTCTTCCCCTGTCATGCAACACCAACACTCCTGCCGACACTTGCAGCCCTGAAACAGACCAGGAGATGAAAGGGGAAGTGAAATGAGATGAAGGTGAAATGGAGGGATAGGAAATTCGGGGTATGTAATGAACCTTCCCAGCATTCGCCTAGCGATCCGGAGAAACCCCCGAAAAAATCCATGGGCCAGGGAGGTCGGCCGCGGGAATCGAACCCACGACCTCCCGAATAATGCGGGCCACAGACGTTCCATCTAAGCCATCCCGCTCGGTAGGTACAGCAGGTGTTTGTTCTTTATTAAAACAGTTTTCATTAACATGCTCGATTGGCAATTTCATAATGATCATTGCCTGATTACGCATTACAATCATTTCTTTCACATGTTTCTCATTTGTTCAAATAAAAAGAATGCTTCAAAAATAAAATTTTCAGTGTTCCAAAATACATGCTATAATTTATGCTGAAGGAGAAAAAGAGTCATCCGCAGTAATAGGCCACTAGTATAAATTTTAACTTCTGTTCTTTTATAAAAGTGGTCCGTTTTAACTTTTGGGGATATATGGCGAACATAGCAGGTAGCGAATCTGCCGGCAGTATTGCTTTCATCTTTTCATTCTTCCTTTATGAGTCGAATTGGCCACATGTGTACCATGGCAATAATATACAAATCTGGGTTTGGATGATAACATTCCCTCATTCCCTGATTTCTTGCCTTTCTTATTCTTGTCGCAACGGATAGTGTGTCGGTGCGTGCGAATGTTAGGATTCATTCACTGGTTCTTGCGCTTCTTATTCTTGTTGCAACGGATAGTGTTTCGGTGCGTGCGAATGTTAGGATTCATTCACTGGTTCTTGCGCTTCTTATTCTTGTCGCAACGGATAGTGTTTCGGTGCGTGCGAATGTTAGGATTCATTCACTGGTTCTTGCGCTTCTTATTCTTGTCGCAACGGATAGTGTGTCGGTGCGTGCGAAAACCTAGAATGCAGTTTTCTAGTAGTAACATTTCAGAGAGAACTGACGGGAGATGAAGATGGCATAAATGCGAGGTAATTAGGGAAGGAAAACATTGGTCAGGGTTAGTAATAAGTAATAACATCATGTGAGGGCATGAAGGAAAGAAGTAACAGTTTTGCTAAGTAAATAAAAACATTTTGGAAAGAAGAGGGCAAAATATATTGAACTGGTTATCTACATTCTGAGATGGAGACTAATAGTGGTCAGTGCATAGCACAGACGATGATCTACACCAAGGGTGGCAAAAACGACTTCCTTCCGCGAGTCACCAAATATGCAACACGCACGGCGTCACTCAGAAGCATGTGAAAATCAAACGGACGGTTGCAGAGAGGGAACGTGCGCCTGCGAGTCAAAATGTCTCTCGAGTCACGTTTTCGCTACCTCTGATCTACACAAAAATAAACAGAAACCCTCCCATCAGTCCTAATCAATAACTTCAAAAAGATCCCTTTACCAAGGTACAAACTACCAAATATCACAAATACAGAACCCCATTCTTTTTCTTGATTCGCAACTAAAATGGTATGCAAGTTAATATCTCCAGAAGTATTGATTATTACAGTGCCAAAAATACTGTAACGGCATTTCCAATATCACATTCGTATTTTCTGGCTAAGGATATCTGTTAGCAGATTAAAGCCCATTTTTGGTAAAGTAGCAGATAGCTCGTTTGCAATTCTCAGCTCCTTTGTTAAAGAGTGACGACACCGCAGGTTCTCTCCGAGGTGGGAAAAGTATTATTACTATTATTATTATTATTATTATTATTATTATTATCTCAAGCAGTTTCATTTAGGCATACTGAGTTGTATGACTATGAACAAGGGTTCTGTATGGTATGGGTTATACAACGGAGGACACCCGCGCACTGCGACCTACATAGATCTATTGTGCTTACCAAAGCCGAGGAGGAGGGGATGAAGTGAAGGAAACACAAGTGGCTGCAGGTCCCAGAGACGCGCGGAAGTCCCTTGCAGTTCCAGGCTCCAAGACCTACTGCACCGCTAGAGCTACTTAGAGATGAATAAGTGTAACGCAGGAATACTAACTATTACTGTAACTTAGATAAAGCGATTATTTGAAAGAGCACGAACATGTTTATTTTATTCACTGTACTTAAATTTAAGTGAGTACTAGATATAGCGCACTTCGCATTTTGACCTCGCTGCTTTAAAGGCTTAAGACTGCAATTGGCTCATATTTCTGCAGGAATGCACTACTCTATGTTGATAAATGATCTCCTTCATACGGCAGGTATATTTTACGACCATGACAAATAAACGTTACACCTTGTGTTGCTTTTCAGAGGAATTATTGCAATTCCCTGTTTATTTTTAATAAGCCTTGCTCTGAGTGGCGAGAGGGAATGTTTCAAATACTATACATTCGCTGGAGAAACGCGTATGGAATTCGTTCCACATGCATCAGAGTTTGGCTGGCTTTTTTATTTTCCGTTTTACTGTTTAGAGGTTTCGTGTCGCAAACAGCATTCTTTGTTACGAAAGGTATTACATTTTTTTCCCACTTGCACAGCTATGTGATTTTTTAAGAAACATGTCATTTAAACGCATTCTTCAGTTTTCTGAAATATCAGGTTTCTCTTTTATACACTCTTCCAGTTTTTCCGTTGTATGCCTCTCTTCTAAAGCTTTCAACGTGTATATATTTGTTTATACGAGGTTCGTTTTATGAGTAGACAGCTCAGTCCTGTCTTCAGATAACTTATAACCTTACTGCATTGGAAATCCATGTTAAGCATTTGAAGACAATGGGAATATATAAATATATAATCGGTGTGAGCATCAAAATGCCCCCAAACACAGGAGCTATAAGTGGGCAACGGTGTAGTATATGAACATTGTAGGGGGATACCTCGCGTACTGCGACCGGCTTGATCTATTGCGGCCAAACCCCCTGGAGATCAGGGATGAGGTGAAGGAGCCGTAGGAGTCCTCAGGTCCGCAGGCAGACAGACTCAGAGACGTGCAGAAGTCCTTAATATTTCCAGTTTGAACACCCGCACATTAATAGAGGCGAAGAATCCCGAGAGGGCGAAGAAGCGACCCTAACGGGAGAGACAACGCACCCTTTCGTTCATGGAGAGAAATCTTTCCAATGTGCAAGCACCCACGCCAGCTGCCCGACACAGCTAGCACTGCAGGACCTGAAAACACACTTGAAACGTGAACGGAATAGATAAAAAGAGAGGAAATGGGGGAAGGAGAAGTGTGGTGGAATTCACCACCCCGGCCTAGGCGAGCAGGGGAGAATCACGAAAAAACCCTTGGAATTGAACCCAGGAACTCTGTAATGCGAGCCATAAACGTTGCCGCTTGGGCAATCCCGCTCGGTCTTCAGTGCGCAGTGGAAAGTTACACTAATAGAACTCGATTGTTGTATTACTCACAAAATGAACAGCAAAGTCCATTAAATCGACCTGACCCGTGCTGTTTAAAAATAATAACATACAAGGCAGAAATGGGAATAAATACTTTATATAGAAAAGGAAAATGCAGTTTAATATACCGAAACTAAAATGATTGGAGTCTACAAAGGAGAAATGAAATTCAGTGTAGCTAATAGATATGAACAAAGAATACTGATCAAAACAAGAGGACCATTAACCACTGAACTGGTAATAAAGAAATAACTAATGAAGGGAATGAAAAGTAAACTAATGCGAAATGAAGAAACGAGTAAATGACAGGATTTTAAATTGTTTTTGTGTCTCCTGGTGTCTAAAGAGGCTATATTTAAAAACAAAAAGAAGCTACCGGGGATTCGAATCTGAATTAATACGCCTTGGTCCACTGATGAGTGCTATAAATGCTTCACTCCTTTTATCTTCTGCGTAATTCTAATATTGCAGGAGTGTTCATCGTTGTAGCGTTCGTATATTAAGGGTAACTTAAGCGCTCTGTCCCGCCAGTGTTAAATTTACTTTCTTCATACCTATAGGAAACTATAAAACGTATCAGACTGAAATGTTTACACAATGTAGAACGTACCTTCTAAGTTAACTGATCTGCTTTCAAACAATAATATGGTTTATTAAGCAAGTCGAGCTTTTTATTTTAAGGTAATTCATCTGTGAAATTTGGAAAAGATGTATGCAAGATATCTTGTTGAAATTTATGACAGTTATTACTAGGAACAGGAATTCTGTGCTCAAATAATTCCTCCCATATGTATGCATTACTGCATTGAAATCTTCCATTATATGCACAAAAATATGCTGATATAAAAAGCATAAAATCATTTTGACATAAAATAAACTTTTAAGGCTATTTTATGTACTATCTCCCCGAATAAAAGTATTATGTAAAGCATATGAATTATTTAACTCGTCAAAGTGTATCTTTAATTGGCTTTAAAATGAAAAAGAAAACAGTCAACAAACGTACTCACATTTTTAGTACTCCACACTCTCAACCTCTTTTCTGTTGTAGTTTACATCCATCTTTATGTTTACCATAGTCCGCCACCTCCCATTGCTTGTTAGTATTATATCGTTATAGCGGGAAAAATTCTCTTCGCCTCACAGAAACTTAGGGGTGCGTATACAGAATGTGCAATTTGATACACTTTTAGTGTTATTTCGCTCTACTTTTCCCGAAACAAGAAACACACTTGAGGTATACAAAGGCGAGAGGAGTCCCAAGCACTGGGCGCAGTGAATGTTCTCAAAGGCCCCTGACCGCAACACTCAGCACACCGCAACACTTTTTGGAAACAAAAATAAATCGTAAGGTACTAGGTTAGGGCTAGTATATAGTGGTGGGTCCATGGTACTGATCTTTAGGGCATCCAGATACTCAGTTTTTAGTTTTGCTGTATGCGACGATGCGTTGTCCCGATGTAACATTATTTTTCCTTTTGAGCATTTTTCACGAAATGTTTTCGAAGATTTGCAGTAAACAGACACGTGTGCACCAATCGGCAGTAAGGTACGTCTTATTTTCTAGTGCTACAGTAGCAATATGACACTTTTTAGAAGCAAAAAACTATCAACCTTCTTGTTACCAGCACTGCGAATTCGTGGGACTTTTCTAGGCTTAGGTTCTGTTCGAAATACCCATTGAGCCGACTGACTTTTCTTTTCAGGATCATAACAATAAATAAAATTCAACATCAGTAACGTTATTCCAAACCAAATTTTGAAGTGCCGCCTTGGAATTTTTCCCTAGTTTTTCTTCACCAATCAATGCGCTGTTGTTTTTGATTGGGAGTCAGTTTATGCGAAATTCATCGACAGTAAAGTTTTCCCACGTCTGTTGGTGTAAAATGTTTTGGATTTGACTGATGTCAATGCCCAATGTCGCCCGAGTAAATCCATAAGATGTCTGTCGATCTTCTTGAAGCATTGTTCAAACAGCGGCAATATTTTCATCAGTAACAGCAGTTCTTGGGCGTCCTTCACCAAATTTACCACTAAGAAAAAAACCGATCTCTTTTGAATTCACTGTAACAATTATAAACTGTTGTCCTAAATGGGGCTTCTTCGCCATATGCATTTCTAAACCGATCTTCACATTGTTTAGCGGTTGATGACTATTTAAAACCGTAAAAAATTCTAGCTCGGAAATGTTCTCTAGTCAAATTCATTTTTGAATTAACATAAAATCTTTATACAATGACAGTTAATAAAATATTGAAGCAAAACGAACAAACTACATGGCAATCAACTCGCAAAGCATTAGAAAATAGCTGACAAATATAAACCAATTTCATTGGTTTTAGAAATATGGCGTTCTATAAATGTTCATTATTGCCCTCGTACATAGGTTTAATGATCACACTGCAGTATGTTACATTTTCCGCTGTTATTTCTAAATAAAACCAATCAGCTTACTGAAACTGAACAGTTACCATGTGTGTGAACGAAAACAAACAGAATGTCAATGACGAATATGGCGGCAAGTTTATGCCGGGTGTGAATGCGGCAAACGAGCCTTCAGGGTTACAAAAAGCACCCTAACGGTGAACTATTGAAAAGTGGTGAGAAACAAATTATATTAAATGGGTTAGAAGAATAAGAATAAGCGTATAGTATATGCCCCACTTTTTCAAGTAAATACTCTGTTTGGTAAGAATAAAACCTTTCGAGTATCTACTTCATTTTGAGAACATACATTTTATTTATTGGTTTTCTAACGTTGCTATGAACATTCAAGGAGTTTCAAAAATCCGCTATTGCTTCACGAAAACATAACCTAGAAGTGCCATTTAAGGTCCTATTTATTAATTAAGCTTACTATGTAAAATGCTAACCTCAAAATTCATTTGCATAAGAAGTTAGGTTACTTATAAAAAAACTGTTTCGTAAAGAATAGTGGATAATGCTGCCTAAGCATGCAAGGCTGCGTAACGTGTAAACATCCCTGGATTCTAGAAATAGTTTGATGGAATCTGCATCCAGCACCTTATAATTATGACTTTAGAGTGCGTGAATATGTTCTTTTTGCCTGAGGTATTGATAATAGACTTTTGCCTATCTCATTTTATTTATTGTTTTGCTAATTTCATTTATAGCTATGTCCTTATGTGTGTTGCTTCCATTAATTTTATATTTTTTTAAGGACTTCATATTTACCTAACCTTAGTGCTGAAACTTGTTATGCAACGCAGGATAATTCCTGAGCACCTTTGATGCGACAGAGCAAATACAACAGAAGCTACTCTAATTCAGAATGCCGAACAACACAATTCCACACAATCAACGACGGTAGTATATGTTCAAAGAGTGTAGATAACACGAGTATATACTTACATTTCAGTGAACAAGATAGCTGTGGAGATGAGTTTATGCTCGCGTGAGGCAGTTGGTTTTCATTCTTATGAAAACGAGTATGTCCCCATGGAGCTCAGTATATGATCACAGTAAGTCTTCATAATCATGAGTATGAAACTCATATGTATGCTCCATTAGCTCTTCAACCACCCAATGTGTTTCAAAAGCTAATGGAGCATTATCCGGACATTCCAGTAAATGACTTAGTGAAATGAACGGTGTTTCAGAGGCTAGTGCCCTACATGTGCGTAAGGAATTCAAAGAGACTGGTGGTGTTAAAACAACGTGAAAAAAGCACAAAAACTCTAAAATCGTTTTACGAAAGATATATTTTTTTCTCAAGTGTGTGATTAGCTGTAAAGTGCATTTTTGACAATGAACCTTCAACAATAAACAAAGTGCGAAGTGCTGTCAACATTGATACTGATTTACTGGCGCTAAAGTGAAACGAGCTTCCATTCTTTACATTAAATGGGATTTTCTTTTCTAATAAGAAATAATGTAAACGCTATTGTGGATAGGGACGATATTGCGACGTGGAGACGTATATATATGAGAAACATTCGACACTACTGGAGGGGAAAAACGTAAAGCTACATATTACAGAGGGACCCCTGAAACCGGAGTAGATCACCGCAAGTAGGCCACATCGTCCTTTTTGCTTCCAACGTGACCCCTGGAAGCGAGAGATGAGAGGCGAGACCCAAAGGGTGACCAGACGCGAATGACGATGGGCGCAAGCATGAACGGGGTCCCTGACGTTTCCAGATAGAACGCATCCGAAGCGGCCCGACTCCACCCACTAGCCACTAAACCCCGGCATACTTCAAAAGCCAGTGCCGACTGGGCCATCCCGCCCACACTAGAGAAGAAACCATCACAAAGCGCGCATTCACCACAACCCGCCGAAGACCGTCGACTGGTTCTATAACCCTGAAACAGATGACAATGAAGGAGATGGATGGGTACACAAAATAAGCACCAGGAAAGTCGCGGTAGAAGAGGAATCACCCCAGGATTCCCTTGCCGACCCGGGGAAACCACGGAAAACCCATGGATCGGAGTGGGCAGTCGCAGGGACGAACCTGGGAAGCCCCGAATGCGGGCCACAGACGTTGCCGCCTGAGCAATCCCGCTCAGTTTGCCAGTGCTCAATGGAAAGTTACACTAATAGAACTCGATTGTTGTATTACTCACAAAATGAACAGCAAAGTCCATTAAATCGACCTGACCCCTGCTGTTTAAAAATAATAACATACAAGGCAGAAATGGGAATAAATACTTTATATAGAAAAGGAAAATGCAGTTTAATATACCGAAACAAAAATGATTGGAGTCTACAAAGAAGAAATGAAATTCAGTGTAGCTAATAGATATGAACAAAGAATACTGATCAAAACAAGAGGACCATTAACCACTGAACTGGTAATAAAGAAATAACTAATGAAGGAAATGAAAAGTAAACTAAAGCGAAATGAAGAAACATGTAAATAACAGGTTTTTAAATTGTTTTTGTGTCTCCTGGTGTCTAAAGAGGCTATATTTAAAAACAAAAAGAAGCTACCGGGGATTCGAATCTGAATTAGTACGCCTTGGTCCACTGATGCGTCCTATAAATGCTTCACTCCTTTTATCTTCTGCGTAATTCTAATGTTGCAGGAGAGTGTTCATCGTTGTAGCGTTCGTATATTAAGGGTAACTTAAGCGCTCTGTCCCGCCAGTGTTAAATTTACTTTCTTCATACCTATAGGAAACTATAAAACGTATCAGACTGAAATGTTTACACAATGTAGAACGTACCTTCTAAGTTAACTGATCTGCTTTCAAACAATAATATGGTTTATTAAGCAAGGTGAGATTTTTTATTTTAAGGTAACTCCTCTGTGAAATTTGGAAAAGATGTATGTAAGATATCTTGTAGAAATTTATGACAGTTATTACTAGGGACAGGAATTCTGTGCTCAAATAATTCCTCCCATATGTATGCATTAATGCATTGAAATATTCCATAATATGCACAAAAACATGCTCATATAAAAAGCATAAAATCATCATTTTGACATAAAATAAACCTTTAAGGCAATTTTATGTAATATCTCCCCGAATAAAAGTATTATGTAAAGCATATGAATTATTTAACTCGTCAAAGTGTATCTTTAATTGGCTTTAAAATGAAAAAGAAAACAGTCAACAAACGTACTCACATTTTTAGTACTCCACACTCTCAACCTCTTTTCTGTTGTAGTTTACATCCATCTTTATGTTTATTATAGTCCGCCACCTCCCATTGCTTGTTAGTATTATATCGTTATAGCGGGAAAAAGTTCTCTTCGCCTCACTGAAACTTAGGGGTGCGTATACAGAATGTGCAATTTGATACACTTTTAGTGTTATTTCGCTCTACTTTTCCCGAAACAAGAAACACACTTGAGGTATACAAAGGCGAGAGGAGTCCAAGCACGTGGGCGCATGAATGCTCTCTAAGGCCCCTGACCGCAACACTCAGCCTAACAGTAGAAAATATATACCATCTTTTCTTTATGTTATTACTTTTAAAATGCGCTATTACGAGGGCGACAATGAAAAGTTTTAGAAAATCCAACAGCGATTAGTTTGAAAAAACCTGAATGCTTTTATTGATTTTCAAAATATTCCGCTTTAACATCAATGCATTTTTGCGTTGGATAAAACCATCCTTAAAGCAATGATGCCACTCTTCCCGAGGCACTTCAGAAACTAGGTTCTTATAATGTTCCTGCGTTTCATCTGATGACGAAGAATATCTTTAATTTTTGGAAACAAAAAGTAATCGTAAGATACTAGGTTAGGGCTAGTATATAGTGGTGGGTCCATGGTACTGATCCTTAGGGCATCCAGATACTCAGTTTTTAGTTTTGCTGTATGCGACGATGCGTTGTCCCGATGTAAGAATATTTTTCTTTTTGAGCATTTTTTACGAAATTGTTTCGAAGATTTGCAGTAAACAGACATGTGTGCACCAATCGGCAGTAAGGTACGTCTTATTTTCTAGTGCTATAGTAACAATAAGACACGTTTTAGAAGGAAAAAAAACTAGCAACCGTCTTGTTACCAGCACTGCGAATTCGTGGGACTTTTCTAGGCTTAGGTTCTCTTCAAAATACCCTTTGAGCCGACTGACTTTACTTTCCGGATCATAACAATAAATTAAAATTCATCATAACGATATTCCAAACCAGATTTGAAGTGCCGCCTTGGAATTTTTCCAGAGTCTTTCTGCGCCAATCAATGCGTTGTTGTTTTTGATCGGGAGTCAGTTTATGTGAAACCAATAAGACCCCACTAGCCACTAAACCCCGGCGGTCCCACCTGATGGGGTCCACTTCAGACCAGTCCCGACTGGGCCGTCCCGACCGACGCCATAGAAGAAACCTCTACAAAGCGCTCATCAACCGCCAGCCGCAACCCACCGAAGACTGTCGACTGGTTCTATAACCCTGAAATGGATGACAATGAAGGAGCTGATGGGTACACAAAATGAGCGGCAGGAAGATCGTGGTAGAAGGGGTATCACCCCAGCATTCCCCATTCACTCGTGAAAACTATGGAAAACCCATGGGTCAGAGTGGGCAGTCGCCGGGAGGAACCCGGGACCTCTGAATGCGAGTCGCACACGTTACCGCGACGCCACCTAGCTCGGTACAGGAAGGAAAACAAAAACGGTAACCAGAATGTGACCGAGTAGGGTGGCTCAGGCCTCAACGTCTGTGGCCCGCATTCGGGAGGTCCCGGGTTCGATTAGCGGTGACGCCCACTCTGACTATGGGGTTTTTCTTAGTTTTCCTCTAGTCGCCAAATCGAAAGCCGGGGCAGTGTGTTCTACCATGATCACTCCTTTCCCCTTTTCTTCTCATGTCCTCTCCATTTCACGTTTCAGATGTGATTTCAGGTCCTACGGTGCTGGCGGTGCCAGGCAGATGGCCTGGATGCATGTGCATTGGAAATATTTCTCCCCGTGTACGTCTGAGTGAGCTGTTCCGACAGTTAGGGTCGCTGCATCACCCCCCTGAGGATTCCTCGCCCTCTGGTGCGCGGATGTTCAAACTGGAAATATTAGCGAGCTCTGCGTGTCTCTGTGGGCCTGTCTGCCTGCGGACCTGGGACCTCCTCCTGCTGCTTCACCTCATCCCATCCTCCCGGGAGGTGTAGCCGCAATAGATCAAGATGGTCGCAATGTGCGGGGTGTCCCCCCTCCGATAAACACATTCTACACGCTTCCTGAATGAGACCTGGGTTAATGAGGGTCATTTTACCTCAAAAGTATGGCTCGACAGTTCAGAACCAACCTCAGATTCTGACTTAAGAGTTGCTGTATTACCTACTAGCGTCGACTACCGTTAACTTGGTTAATATAAGTAATCACGTGGTTTAAATTCCTACGTCCGTTTGAATGCATGTGTTAAGGCGTTCTTTATACGGCTTCTCAGCGTTCATTTCAATATCCAAAAATAGCTTTAAGACGGAAACTAAAACTTCTCTTATGCATGAAGTTATTCCTACTGACAATTCAAATATCGCATAAGGTCGAAGGCGAAACACCATCTTTACCATCGGTCGCTAGTTCGCAAATGCTGTGCCTGCGTTGCGCGGAGTAATAGAAAAGTGCATTTGTTAGAGTAGGTCCAGTATAGAGTTCGGAACATTTCTGCAGTCTCATACATTTGATAATGTCCTGGTGTTTTCTGAAAAAATATTATGTATTTTTTCCTTCGTTACATTGTCAACACTTCCACGTACCAAATGTAATTTGGAGACGGTCGTTTTGAGGCTTTAACGACGTTGATACTCCTGTAACCTAGCTTTGTCGACCACATTTACTTTTGGCATGATTACAAGAAAACAAGGCAACTGAATTGTATTACCTGGAGTTTTAACTGGAGAACTATTGTGAACCTATAGGAATATCTTCGGGATTGCATTTCTAATACTATTAACGGTTAAATATTTTGAAACGCCTTCCTTTGTGTAAATTAGTATGTTACATTTTATAATTCCTAAGGATATAAACAAAATTTAAGCTAAATTTAATATTAAGTATAAGAACCACGCTTGAACCCTAGATCTTTTGGGATCTCCTTAAACAGCCACCTTCATTCCGTGAGGGAACGACTACGACCAGATAAGGCGGAGATTCCCCAGTGTGACGTGACCTGTTGATTGTGTTGCGTGTGAGCTACCATCAATGTTGCCAAGTTTCAAGACTGGCTCGATGGTACATATTATTCGAAATATCGTAATTGTAATTCAAAAAAGCAGATAAAATAAATGAAATAAAATTATATATAAATATGCGTACATGTAAAACAAGCAAATATGCGGAAGCATTTTCAAACTGCTGAAATATTATGCTTATTAGCAAAACAAGGAAAATATGCATTATATGCAATATAAACTTTTGATCATATTACTGAAAATATAGTAATTAATTCTCATACCAATAGAGTATGCTTTCTGACAGCAGAAGAAATATGCATTTGCATTAAAATTCTATCCCTAAATATTACACGCAGTAAGAGTAATGATTTTGGTTTCAAAATTCTGGCTTGATTGATTCTTTAAATATTATTTTTTTATTGTCAAAATTCATTGTTCTAATAAATACGCTCCACCCAAAGTATTTTAGCACATATTAACATAAAACAATACAATAGGTTTTACAATAGGTTAGTTTACCAAAAGTATACCATATCAGATTTTTATATTACCTCCTAATTATTGTAGAAAAGTCTTACTTAAAATAATGATTTTTCAAAAGTTAGTAATTTATGTCTCAAAATGGGAGAATTGTTTGAAAACGGGATTTGGCCAGTTTCTTTAATGTACTTCTGAGAGGTAGTACAAACATTTTGAAACAAATTAGTAAAATATTGTATCGTGTGGAGCATTTTGGGTACGCAAAAATGCTGAAAAAAGTCTTGTGAGCAAACAAGGTTTAAATTTGGGCATGGCCTACAAAAAGCATTCGCCTTTCATTTATAACTTCAGTTAATTGTTAGTTTAAATACACTACGTAATCAAAAGTATCCGGACACTTGGCTGAAAAATGACGTACAAGTTCGTGGCGCCCTCCATCGGCAATGCTGGGAGTCAATATGGTGTTAGCCCACCCTTAGCCTTGATGACAGCGTTCACTCTCGCAGCATACTTTCAATCAGGTGTTGGAAGGTTTCTTGGGGAATGGCAGTTCATTCTTCACGGAGTGCGGAACTGAGGAGAGGTATCGATGTAGGTCGGTGAGGCCTAGCACGAAGTCGGCGTTCCAAAACATCCCAAAAGTGTTCTATAGGATTCAAGTCAGGACCCTGTGCAGGCCAGTCCATTACAGGTATGTTATTGTCACTGTTGGCATTACACACGCTGGCAGATGACGTTCACTGGGCATTCGCCATACCCACACCCTGCCATCGGATCGCCACATTATGTACCGTGATTCGTCACTCCACACAACGTTTTGCCACTGTTAAAGCGTGTAATATTGACGCTCCTTACACGAAGCGAGGCGTCGTTTGGCATTTTCCTGCGTGATGTGTGGCTTATGAGCAGCCGCTCGATCATGGAATCCAAGGTTTCTCACCTCACGCCTAACTGTCATAGTACTTGGATTGGATCCTGATGCAGCTTGGAATTCCTGTGTGATGGTCTGGATAGATGTCCGCCTATTACTCTTTGCGACCCTCTTCAAATGTCGGCGGTCTCTGTCAGTCAACAGACGATGTCAGTCTGTACGCTTTTGTGCTGTACATGTCCCTTCACGTTTCCACTTCACTATCACATCAGAAACAGTGGACATAGGGATGTTTAGGAGTGTGGAAATCTCGCGTACAGACTTCTGACACAAGTGACACCCAATCAGCTAACCACGTTCAAAGTCCGGGAGTTCCACGGAGCTCCCATTCTGCTGTTTCACGAATCTAATGACTACTGAGTTCACGGATAATGAGTACCAGGCAGTAGGTGGCAGCACAATTCACCTAAGATGAAAAAAGGATTTGTTTTCTTGAAGTCTGTAATTCATACTATTTTACGAGTGTGATCAACTAAAACTGAGACTGATTTTGTTCCTGTAGCATCCCTGATAGTTTCCTGTCTGTACTATGAATATTTGAAATGAGTGGGGTTTCTGTATAATGTTCATAGACGGCAGCACTCTCGTATGGGTAGGTTGTTAGTAACGCTCTGGTTTGTAGACCCTGCTTGCATTTCGCTACCACACTGACTGTAATGGACTGATTTACCAGCATGCAATTTCCCTTCACACTACTGTTACAGCAGAATGCTATACTCAGTATTGGCTAAACTACGGAAGCACATTGCAAAGAAACGACCAGAACTTTATCGGGCTGGGTGGCGACTTCATCATGACAATGCGCGGCCTCACGTCACAATTCAAGTCGTGCAATTTTGTATTATATGGAACATTACCTGTGTACCGCATCCGCCTTATAGCCCCGATCCTGCACCCTGTGAGTTTTTTTATTCCTATTTATTAAAGACAAACCTCTGGGGCATTCGATTTGTGAACTCTGAAGCAGTACTCAAGGAAAAGAAGGCAATTCTCAAGGACCTCAGAAAGAATGGCCTACACCATGTATTCGAGGACTGGCAGAGACGCTATAAAAATGCATTGAAGTAGGAGGGGATTGCTTTGAAAGAGATCATGTAAATATTGAGATGGAGTAATAAATATCAGTGAAAAAATGAGTCTCAGTCTTTTTTGATAAGCATTCGCATTATGAAAACATTTAAATTTTTAATCCTTCACAACTTTTAGCCAAATTTCACAGATCGTTAGCCTACACATTTTATTAAAATATATCAGAAATTAACTTTTAAAGCATAGTAGGTTAATAACACTATCGAGGCATTTTATCATGCCAAAATGTCATTTAACTTTCTTCAGTAGTTCCTGAGAAAGCGGATCATTTATACCATAAAATGTCATTCACAGAAAAAACGGTTCAAAGTAAATATGGGTAAGGAACTCGCATGCTCTTACAAAGACAAAAAATCTTATTGTTTGCGCATATGGAAGCTGCCATATTTAGAAGTGGTGCTAATTTGTTGAGCAAACCTTCCCCTAAAGGATGGGCTAAAATGTACCTCCCTATTCCAAAGAGTATAGAGTCATGATTTCTTTATGAAGTGGTGCAAAATTCAGATTGCAAAGTGGCAGATGCGGTACCATTTTAAACATATATTTAAAATATCTGTGTTATGCTTATAATGACAATATAAAATTAGTGGGAATTTTACAATTTAGCCTACCTAAAAAACTAAAAATGCCATTTTTGGCAAGTTTCGACATTTAGTGTCGCCTAAAAGTTGCTATTCAGTATATTTCCGATCCTAATATTGAACTTAAACGTATGCTAGCGATTGGACAATTCTTCGAATGTTAGCTGGGGTATGACGTTTTCAAGTTGTCTTAATTGAAGTTTTGTATAAAACCGGACTATAAGCAAGTGGTGAAACACTTGTTCTTTTCTTTCTTTTTGGAGGTAACCGCTAATTATTTAATTAAATGACCGATGAGTCCAGGTACTCTCTGGAGCAACGAATTGTACGCGCTCATGGACAAATTCTCCCTACGCAAGCGCATATTTAAAACGTCTTTACTTGTTTGAGTCCTACTGCGCAGTCGATAAGTTTTGGTCGACTGCGTTTTGCGTGGATTCTCCCTCCCGTCCTTACTTCTCCACGTAGATGCACGCTCCCCGTCAAGATGCACGTACAGTGGGATTACTGCGATGAAATGAAATTCAACTGAGCAATTTTATTTGATTTCTCTGTTTTCTAATTACGACTAATGCCAACCTTCATTTTGACATACTATCGTGACGTATCACTGCAGCATGTCACATTGAGACACTAAATATCCAAAACGGAGGTGGCGATAAATTTTCATATCTATCAAGGAAGTATTTTCGTGTCCTTCCTGTTGGAAACAAGAAATTCTAAAAGTTTCAAATGCTGTATTCTCCTAGATAATTCTTGAACCTTATACACATTAGCAATATGCTTTAGACCAAAGGTGCCGAAAATGGGACACGCGAGTCATTAGAACATGCTCTCAATGATGTGGTGCGTATTGCATATTTGGTGACTCGCGGAAGGAAGTCATGTTTTAGACCATGAGCGAGGTTAACTAAGGGTTCTTGTAATTTCAGAAGTGAGTTTGCCAAGTTTCTGTGTCCCCTTGAGGCTTGGACACTACCCACTACGTGAGCAGCCACGTTTTGTATGATGCTATTATGGTAGGTTCGAGGTTAAACATAAATCCTGTAGCGCGTGCGCCAAACTTTGTATAAATTAACGAGAATGCGATATTTCTTCTTTAGGAGCCCTCTTACGAACACGTGTTGCAGTAAAGATATGAAAGTTACCTGAGTGAGGTGGCGCCGCGGTAACCTGTGCGACTGGCATTCGGGAGGTCCCGGCTTCGATCCCCGGTGACCGCCCACTCTGACTCATGGGATTTTCGTTGTTTCCCCGGGGTCGGCAGGCGAATACTGGGGTGGTTTCTTCTTTGCCACGATTTCCTTTCCATCACTCCCTTTCATTCAGTTTCCTTCTCTCTTTCAGTAATGCTTCTGGGTTTTGTGGTGTGTGGCAGTGCCGCATAGATGGCGCGGATGCATGCTCAGTGGAAAGAGTATTCCCCGTGGACACCTGAGGGCTGCTTGATTGGTGGGTGGTTCATTGCCCTCTCTCGGTGCTCCAGCAGTGGGACGGATCTGCGAGATTGGAAATGCTAGGGACTTCCGCGCGTCTCTGTGGCCTTTCTGCCTACGGCCTGTAGCCTTCTGTGGTCTTTCACCTCATCCCTTCCTCCTGGGGGCGTAGCCGCAACACATCTGTGCAGGTCGCAGCGCGTGAGGTGTTCCCCTTCGTTGAACCACCTCTACCTCTACTTAAATATGAATTAATTATTTCCGCTGTTACGTTGGAACAATTGAATTGCTACACATAATTCTGGAGGGAGATTTATTCACTTGGTTAGGAGGGAAACAAAACGTACTCCAGATTAAAGATCAGGAAGTCCACAAAGCTCTGAGTTAGCCTTCGCTCACAGAGCTGGAAGGCTCAGGTGGTAACGCTGTGGCTCGCATTCGGGAGATCGTGGGTTAGCTTACCGTGGCCGACCTTTCTGACCCATGATTTTTTTCGGCGGTTTTCTCGGGTTACCAGGCGAATGCTGAGAAGGATCATTACATCCTCCGAATTTCCTGTCCGTCTATTTCATCTCCATTCTCATTTCACTTTACCTTTCATCTGCTTGGTTTCTTTCACGGTTGCAAGTGTCGGCGGGAGGTCTCTGCGTGTGCATCGCAGGAGAAAAGGATGCTCCGAGTAGACCTTCGTCCCCCGGACGGCGAGCCTTCCACGGGTCCCGGGCCCCCCCCCCCAGAGGATGTGTAAGCCCACAGGGGGAGAGGGAAGCCGGCTGCACCAGCCACCATCCGGGGAGTTCAATTCTCTAAATGGAAGCGACCCTACCTGTTATGTCTCCTGGTCCGGCCGCTCTCTGTCTCCTCTTACCTCATCTTTCCCACGCGGGGCGCCCCGTCAGGAGCCTAGGTACAAACGTTCTGCGTAGATCGAGATGATAAGTCCTCCTTCGCTCCGGCTATTGAGCCATTAGCTGTATGATTTCACATCACGCTAACTGGAAAATAAATGTGAGAAATAGGATCACTGCAGTCTTCATTTTAACGTGCAGTAATAGTTATCCTGTGATAAGACTCATTGAGTATTTGGGGCAAGGCAGCCTCGAATCATCGGCCGGTGGTTTGCAACAGACATGGCGAGAACAGAATTCACGAGTGATTTGGGCTCGCGGGCGCCGCTCTGGCTGGCTGTCCGTCCAGATGTTTCTCACATTCTGCTGAGTAGCGTAGTGGAGCTGCATTTGTTCACTCCCGGAAGGAAGGCATTTTCTCCACCTGGTTTAATTATGTAGTAAATAATAAAACAAGACAAGATGAGGCCAAAGAGCATCTCATTGCACCTGTAGCATCGACTTAAATCCCCCCGCATCTCATGTTCGCATCTAAAGAGAACTTTATCTATCCGCTGCAATACAACGAGAATAAACTCGCGACTTCGCTGTGGACAGTATACAACGACTAAAGAGTGAATATGATAGCATCTTCTATCTTTTTACTTTCTCTACCACGTACATAGTAGGTAGAGAAGGTATTGCATTCCACGCGAAAATTCGATACCAAAATTTCACCGGAAATACAATATTTGAGATCCATTTAATTCAAAGAAAATCATTTTTAGAAAAAGGTACACGTGTGTGTGTCTAGGAACAGCATAACTCAAAAACTAAAAGACGGATAAATACCCCACTTGGTGTTTAAGTTCAATATCTTCCAATGATGCGATACCGAAGATTTTCAAGAAAATACCCCTACACTCAACTAACCTTTACATGTAAGATTCGAAATTTTTTATTTTCTAAAAGACGGCTCTAACCATTTTGACATATACATGACGAATATTAAGTCTATATATTGAATTTTCTGGGAATAGTCTATGAAGTCCTCTTCATTCGGAAGGAATTTTGTATAATCTTGTATAACTGGTAAACGTTAAACGATAGACGAAAACGTACTACACAAACAATGTGGATCTCTTTAAAACACACAATTTATTTCAAATAACTGTTTTGTGGCATAAACTATTTCCGAAATGTACTGGCACGTTATTAATTATTCGAATTGTTTAGAACTGTCATTCTTTTAAAGTTATTACGATTTTCAATTGCTTCACGCGATTACATGGAAGGAGTATGACATTTTAAGGCCAGCATCGAGCGTCCGCTTCTTAAACATTTGACTATCGTTATTCCCTTGGTATCTTTAACGAAATGTGTAATGTAGCGATTTCTGCACACGATTTCTTGATTAAAGTGAAGTAAATAGAAAAATACACTATAGTAAGAACAGCTTTATACCCACTAATAAATGATATAGGGTAGAGAAAGACATGTGAAAGTAACACATCATATTTTTCAAAATAGAGGCACAGCAGTGACGCGATTTCATCTCTTGACCTGTATTTCTCTGTTTTTGTTTATTGTTCCAAGTTTTTGCTTAACATACAATTTTCGTTGGTTTTTCTGACCACATTAGTCCTTGGAAGTCACCACAGACCTCATAGTGCATATTTTGAGATACATCCATTGTGTTAGGAAAAATTACTTCTCTTGAAGGCAGGAACAAAAATGCACGTACTTTCGAAAACTTATTACTGCGATTTTAATACATATTTGTGTTTTCATTGAGAGATATCAGTGTATAAATTGAATTTGGATTCCACAAGGACTCATTTTATTTCAAGTATTTCAGTCCCTGCGTATATGTGTCACTTATTTACTATACATAGTCTTGTATGAAATGTGAGTCCATACTGAAAATCTCTTTCACATTTGATGTGAATCTCATATATGGGGTTTCGAAGCGAATGGACATGACGTATATTATGACAGTTTTATTCAGTTTATCCCGAAAGGAAATGAAATTAGTGTTATCAGTGTCTTCGATATACATCAAGGGAATAATTCACATTTCCAGTGCTTCATTACCTGCTTCTGTAACTCACAGTCCATTAGATTAATACTGTCCAGAACATAGAACTGAAGCATTTTTGACTAATTAATTTGCTGCATGTAGGAGAAGCGAAGCGCAAATAACGATTTCCTAAACATTTGTCCAGGAAATTTATTCCGTCAGCTGTTAGTTCCCGTTAAGACTGATGTGCTGTGAATTTACGGCATGGATAGCGATTCCACAAACGTACAGTGGCCCACTGAAGTGTGATTCTACCCGATAATGGCCATTGCAGTTGCATTGTTCGTATGTGCGCTCTTGGCGCAGGCATCAATACAAACGGTAGGGGACTTAGAGTAAATGCATTCTTATTGGCATAAAACAATCAAGGCAAGTGTCTTGTGTCTAATTTGTCTGCCTTTATAAAATGAATTTATTAAGCGATTGTATTGCGCCTGAGTTCTGAGAATGAACTGCAAGGTTATTACATCATTTTTCTGTTGATTTACTTAAAAATACGAACTATATCTACAATCCCTAATGCTAAGAATGTTATAACGTTGAGTAAATTTGTTTCCTATAAAAAAAAATAATCCGTTACATTCACATGACTTTCTCTACCCACTATCTTAATTTTATATAGCTCTAAAAACTTTAGGTACGTATCACGGAGAGGGCCCGGAACAGGTGCAGAGCACCGCACGCAGGCCAGTCGGCCCATTGTGCTTCCAATATGACCCCTGGGAGGGAGGGATGAGAGGAGAGATTCGAAGGGCGACCAGATGCGAATGCCGACGGACGCAAGCATGGACGGGATCCCTAACGTTTCCAGATAGAACGCGTCCTACGCCGCCCGGTCCCAGCCCACAAGCCACCAACCTCCAGGGAGCGGAGCCCCACGCTGAAGAGAGACCTAACTGAGCGGCATCGCAGCAACGCAGGAAATAAACCTTTACAGAACGCAAGCCACCGCTCAGCCGCAACCCGCCGAACATCGTCGCCTGGTCCCACAACCCTGAAACAGATGACAAGGAAGATGATGGGTACAGGAAATGAGAGGAAAGAGAGTCGTGGTAGAAGATGAGCCACCCCAGCATTCGCTTGGAGATCCGAGGAAACCACGAAAAACCCATGGGCCAGAGTGGGCGGTCGCCGGAGATCGATCCCGGGACCTCCCGAATGCGGGCCACAGACCTAACCGCCTAAGCGATCCCGCTGGGTAAAAAAATAAAGAACTAGGTACTTACAAAACCTATTTGTCTACTTCATATTAATGCCGATAAACGTTTGCTGAAATAGTTTCATTATGCACACCGCTTCAAAAAATGACAGTAATTGAAAAATTCAAACTAATAACAACGAATACGTCGGAAATAGCAGATACCGCTAAAAAGTTACTTGAAATAAATTGTATGTTTTAAAGAGGTCTACATTTTTTATTTAGTAAGTTTTTGTCTATGACCTATGGTTTACCAATTGAAGGGGCTGATAGCCATAGAGGGCCAACTCCATTTTTCATGTTTTCTGCACTGACCCCATCTTGTATAGAATGCTGGCTTAGGTACTTGGTGAATAACTTTGTTTGGTCCATATCCTTCATATTATGATCAAGCAAATGACTAGCAAAACGCTCTCAAGCAATTTAGAATTTGCTTGAGAGTTATAGTGGGCTAAATCCGAACAGCCAATAAGAACAGAGGTTTTCCATGACGTGACTGGGCCAAGAACATGGCAGACGTAATGGAGATAACCAACGAAACTTCTACAAAATGTAGGAAACGTGCAAGACATTGCGATCAGTGGGCAAAAAATGAAAGAAAAACAAAACGAAATAAAGGTAATGAATATGTGAATGTAAGTGGAAAACAGTATCGCTAAAAATGTACACTGACAAAGACTGTAAATGTGGGTTGCGATGTTTCGAACGTCTGGGGGATGCGAGCGATCGAGCATATGTCTACGATACATTCTGGTCTATTGGTGATTTCAAACAACAAAATACACATCTTGCTGGATTAGTTCAAGTTTTTAATATAGAGAGGTGCCGAGAAAATGGTGATGCAGAAAAAAGTCATAAACAACACTCACGCGCATATTTTATTAAGTTCAAGGTAAGTAGGCCTATCATAATAACTGCTATGATTTTCTATAAAGTTATAATACGGTTATTCAATAAACATGGCAGTTTATACAAATTCTTTGTAATTTTAAAGGTTATACCAACTTAGCATTCTAGCTGTAGACCTAACCTCACTCTAGATTTAGATTACAAACATTTTTAGTTTCCTGCAACCCTATGTATACTGATACTTACAGTAGGTACTTCTGTTGTTCTAGGATGAACGTAGTGTCAGAGTATGCAAAACTACATTCCTAAACATCATGACATTAGTAATGGGCGGCTATCACGTATTTTCTCAAAGCAGCTGAGCACAACTTCTCCAGTGGTTCTGTAGGATGGTCGTGGAAAGCATGAGCCAGGAAACAAGATGCCTGAGAGTATTATTGAAGTGGTAGTAGAGCATATACAAAGTTTTCCTACTGAGATAAGCTACTATAGTCGTTCAGATAATGACAAACACCAATACTTGTCACAAAACATATCCCTTAGTGAAATGTATGAACTTTACTATAAAATATGCGTGGAAAAGAAATTATCCGCAGTTAAAGAGTGGTGTCACAGACATGTGTTTAACACTAAGTTTAATTTATTTTTTAAGAAGCCAAAATGTGATACTTGCTCTATGTGCGATAAAATGAATGTTAGTGTGACTACGGGAGAACCATCACTTCTAAAGTTGAATGGGAGTTACACAAGAGGCGTGCAGAGAAAGCTCAAAGCAAGATGAGACAAGGCATTAAGAACTCAAAAAGTGGTAGTGTTCATATTACAACTTTTGACATGGAGAAGACATTGCCATTACCTCTTCTCACTACCAATGTATACTTTTACAAAAGGAAATTTTGGATATACAATGTAAGCGTACATGATTGTGAACATGATTCTGGACACACGTACATATGGGGGGAAAACATTGCTCAGAGCGGTGCTTCTGAAGTGGGATCATGCCTCTTATCGTATCTTAAAACTGTGGAAACTAATGCTAGCTATTTAATTTCATATTTTGACCTGTGGTGGCCAAAACAGGAACCAGTACACAGCTTCCTAGTGTTTCTGTCTTGTTCACCATTCACAATTCAAAATCACTGATCACAAATTCCTGGAATCAGGGCATTCATTCCTCCCGAATGACAGACTTCAACAGCATAGAATCTGCCAAACGCAGAGCAAAATCTCTCTCTGAAAAAATGATTATCTGAATTTAATAAAACACTGCAAACGAAACAAACCCTTTGTTGTAAAGGAAATGAAAAGGTGAGATTTTTTTTATATCAAAGATATTACGAAATCATATTTCTCAGTGCACAAGGAAACTATGGATTGTGGCAAGGTTCAGTGGCTGAAAATTAAATGGCTTAGATTTGAAGCTGCTGAACCAATGAAAATTAAATTCAGATATTCATTAAATGACATAGAAGAGTGGGAACCTAATGACATTTCACCAGTTAAAAGAGGTAGAAAGGCAGTAAAAGTTACATCTACAGTACCCTCTCCATAGTTGCTGCTTATAATGAAGCCGTAAAAATTAGCAAAGCAAAATATGAAGACCTTATGTCTCTTTTACCTTACATTCCACCAGTCTCTCATTTCTTTTTCCAAAATTTGGAGGTGGAAATATAAGTACAACAAACAGTTTGGAGATGGCCCGCTTGTGCTGTTCTTGTTTAGATAAGATAAACTTAGAGCCATAGTGGGCCAACTCCATGATTCTGATTTTCACATAACTTTGTGATTTTATTTTTAAGATAAGATATATCTTTTGTTCCCTTTCATGTCACAAACAGCCTCATCTGTATCTTGTTTACACACTAAAATAAATTATTATAGTTAACATGTATTGAATTAATTGTTTAATGTCCTTAACTTTACCTCAATTTTTCTAAGTTTCAATAAAGTGGCATTTGGCCCATATGGCTCTCAGCCCTTCAATTGAAACAGTATTTTCTGCTGTACTGTTATCATATTTATAATCATGTATGTATTAGATCAACTAGTGTAATATCAAGGTATAACTATATCCTTGTATAAACGAGCTGTATGTATTTTATTTATATGTTGTTAGATGTCTTTCACTAATGTATAAGACCGTAAGATTTCCACTTCGTCGACACAAGTTAGCGAGATACACACAAAAACAAGGGGAAAAGTTTGCCAGGAACAGAGCTCTTTTTATCAACACTCAATGCAAGAAAGACATATACAACCGACTCTTAAGGAATCCCGAAGTAAACTGTGGACAGGGGAATCCTGTATTATTTCCTCACACGTGACTTCGAGTGGACGAATCAGCAAAATGAAATCGCCCTCCAAATTTTGCCAAAATTGTAACTCGCGGTTCTCGCTAACCAATGAGAAAAGTCATAAGAAAATCCAAACTACCGAGGACTTAGAGTATATACATTGCTGGATGACCACTGAAATCAGTCGCTTAGTGAATTCCGTCAAGTGACGAAGCTGCATCACTTCACAGTAAAGTTCCGCGCCAAAACGAACAATTAACTAACAAAGAAATGCGCAATAACCGTGTTCGCGAAGATACAAATCGAGTGAAAGTGATATAGTAAAGTAAATTCGGTGCTAATTAACATTCACAAGTAAATCCTTCACCCATAACAACTGGTAAAAAAATGGAAATACGTCATAATCATAGTAAAGAGCACTCTAAAGAGTATAACAATTTTTTCCTGATAAGACACATTTTTATAATTAAATACTTCGGTATATTTAATTCGTATCTTCAAATATTCCTTCTTACGTTCCATAACTTCGAGATATCCGAATGCCAGTCATGCAAATTAGATAAGTAATTACCTGCAGTAGCCAAGGCCCAGCAACAATAAAGTCATTGTATAAATCTTTTACCACTTCGCAAAAAGATCGACGAAGAAGAAGAAGGCACGAGACTCGTATTCGCCGGCTTTATAATTAATAATAATCATAATCGGAGTCGAGAAATTGTGGGGCCTGATAAAACACAGAAGACTGCAGCACAATTAAACAAAGTTATACAAAACTTTTTTCCGAAATAAGCCGACTTTACAGGATATTCCCAGAAAATTAAAAATATACACTTTGTGTTCTGTGTATTTTAAATATAAGGTATTTTAATCATAACCGTTAGAGCCATGTTTGAGAAAATCAGAAATTTCGAAAAATTTTCCAAGCAGATAATTTATTTTAAAATTTGTTGCAGCCTCTTTAGAAGATAATAAAAATAATCCCGTGGCGCTACAGCCTATAAAGGGCGTAGTCCAGCAAACCGGGTTGCCGGCCTCACGCCCACGTACACACAGAGAGGTGGGCGATCAACCGATACGGGGAGGTGGTGTAGCCAGCACGACGCATCTCCCAGCCGGAATTTTGGCCTCCGTGGTCGGGACCGCTGCCTATCGCAGCTCCTCAGTTTCCTCACGATGTTGAGTGGGCATCGATCCTATACCCGGATCTTAAAATCCGCAACCCTCTGGATGAGATCGATCACCGGGCGCATTCCGTGGCCGAGAACTAGAGCTTCACGCTCTAGTACACAGCGCCCGACGCAGGACATGTTTGAAAGGCACTGTTACGTCGTGTCCTGTAGAGGCCAACACTGGAAGGGATAGCATTATCAGAAATGTGTGTTCCCCGGTATGGGTGATCTTTGTTGGCCCTGAGAAACGCGAGGAGGGGTGGAACTGAGAAACTTTTGTTTTTAGACAGTCTGGCAGCCAAGATGTGACTGAAAGGAACGGCTCACATATAAAGCGTCTCCTCAACTTTCAATACAAGTTCGAGCGAACCAAAGTTTGGAATGTTGCAACTGTTTAGTTGTTAATGTGTTGGTTGTTAAAAGTGTTAAAGTAAATATTTAAAGCAGTACCACGTGTTGCACGTTATTATTGAATGAGCTAACCCTGAACACACGCAGTCCGCTAGGATAGCTAACCACTTGACGGTGCTATTCACACTACGAGAAACATTTTGGTGCTCCGGGCCGGATCTTGCGTGTTCAGCTATTATGCAGTTTAATAAGAAATTATACACCTGCTCTTTTGTTTGTGTCCGTCATTGTTGAAGCCGTCTTTCGCGCACTACACCCGGTTTGTATTGTTCGGAAAATGGCGCTCGTGCCGAGATGTTCCAATAGCATACGTGTGCTGCAAGCGGAAGCTGATCTAACATTTGAAGAAGTGGACATCTAGCCTGTGGTTTCAGCAAACTGTTTCCAGGGAAGGGACATGACTGCAACAACAGCTAAGTACCTGGCTTGTCTAGACTAGCATTTAATTTCCTTTGTTTCATTCCCAATGTACTCTTATTCATACATGTCACGGTGTAGTTTTCTTCCTAAATCTATAGGATCTCAAGCTTCATTTCTTTGTGACTAATTGATACATTCAGAAATTTCACTATTTGCTCTCTTCATTGACAAGTAAAGCACATACTTTAATTGCTAATATTCCAGTAACAAGCTCAAATTTCCATGTAGCATTTAACACAATATGCGATCGGTATGATAGTGTGAGGTTAATTGCAACTGCTCATCTTGGTCATCTGCTGAACCTACCGATAGTACATAAGTCTTCTGTGAACGAGCTCAGAGCCCTTCTTAACAAAGTCATAAGCAACTTAAATGCAATAAAGGCTTTAATTTGAGTGTTCGGTTAGATGAATTGATAGTGTCACGGCTCATTTTGGACAAACTGGACGTCTCAATAATAAGAGAATATGAGTCTAGCTTGAATTCAAAGTCCTATCCGAGGCTTGAGGACCTTTGTAATTTCTTAGAAAGTAAATGTAAAGCCTTAGAAATTGCAAACTCAAGTACAACGTCAAAGATGAGTACCATATCATATGCCAGGACTTCAGATGGTTTAAACAAGAGCAATAAACTGAGTCATCAATCTTATATTAGCATTTCAGTGCAATGTGCCTACTGCAATTCTTTGCATGTCATCAGTAGATGTAAAGCATTCGCCAGGGCTCCCGGTCGTGGAACGTAGGGACCTTATTAAGAGACTTAACCTCTGTTTTAATTGCTTGCAAGCAGGTCACAAAGTAAATACATGCAAATCAAGGAATTGCAAACTTTGCAACAAAAAACATCACACGTTGGTGCATTTGAACTCTCCCTACAATTCGACAGTAGAGAATAATGCCACAGATCACTCAACTCATAGCCCAAGTGCTAAACAGAGTAAGCCAGGAACTAGCAGTTACTATGCTTATAAAGAGAGACACACGGCAGGTATTGTTGTCAACTGCGCTGGTTAATGTCCAGGATGGAGCTATTAATTGGCAGATGTGCAGGGCTCTCTTTGATTCAGGTTCTCAATCTTGTTTTATGTAAGAGTCTTGTGCTCAACGCCTGAAACTGCAGAGGCGGCACAACCGCAAGCCTATACAGGGAATTGGAAGTACTATCTCACAAACCAAACACAGTGCTACAGTTCAGATTGCTTCACGTTTGAGTAATTTCGTTACCCCAGTAGAGTGTTTTATATTGCCAAACGTTACGTAGGAATTACCATGTCGGTTCATTGAACCCAGGGAATGGAATATGCCACACCACCTTCCACTGGCTGACCCAAAGTTTCATGAGCCAGGACAAATTGATATTCTGTTGGGGACTGAGGTTTGGTCCTATATTCAGAGACCGGGCAGACTATTCAGGGACGCTGATCACCCTCTTCTTCAGGAAACGGAGTTTGGATGGACACTAGCAGGAAGGTACCGTGAATATGCTGATCCCTGCGATACATCACAGCGGCCGGTGGTTTCGTGCTTTGCAAGTAATGAAATAGATATTGCTAAACAGCTTCAGAAATTTTTGGAGCTTGAGGAGCTATCCCAGGCTCCAAGAACTAGAGAAGAACTATAATGTAAGCCAATTTCAAGGACACTACAATTCGGGATTCAACAGGACGGTTCGTAGTGCGACTCCTCTTTAAACAAAATCCAAAGATATTGGGAAACGCATTGGCTGCAGCTAAGAAGCGATTTCAACGTCTTGAGAAAAAATTGGCTAAGCAAAATAACATGAGAAGATTACGTGAAGTTCCTCAAGGAATGTGAACAAATGCGTCATATGGAATTAACCATTATTCCTGCATGACACGGCTATTACATGCCTCACAATGCTGTTTTGAAGGCCGATAGTTCGACAACAAGAACTAGTGTCGTTTTTGACTGTTCTGCAGCTTCCAGTAGTGGAGTTTCGTTAAATGATCTTCTCATTGGGCCAACGATCCAACAATATCTTCACTCTATTATTTTGATATTTAAAGTTCACGCCATCGCTTTCACTGCTGACATAGAAAAAATGTTCAGGCAAATATTGTTAGACTCACAAGATTGTGTCTATCAGAGAATAATGTGGAGAGATAATCCATCTACTCCATTATCTGAATATGAGCTGTAAACAGTTACGTATGGAATGGAAAGCTCTCCCCTTTTAGCCACTCACTGTCTTCAGCAATTAGTTTTGGATGAAACTCGGGTGTTTCACAAGGCAGCTGAATTATTGTTAAGGGACTTCTACGTAGATGACCTTATTTCGGGATGTGCAACTTTAGAGGAAGCTCTTCACCTACAACAAGAGCTGACAGGCCTGCTCGAGAGAGGAGGATTTCATCTTCGTAAATGGTGCAGCAATCATCCAGAGTTTTTGGTAAATATTCCAGCTGACTTAAGGGAGACAAATTTACCGTTACAACTCGACCAAGGTGAGGTCAAAACACTTGGGCTGTTATGGCACCCAGGTACTGACAAATTCCAAATTGTGAATGGTGCAGGAAGAAACCGTTATCCTCATGGTTTTACTAAACGCATTATCCTCTCGGTTGTCTCAGGAATATTTGATCCACTTGGGTTGATCAGCCCCGTTGTCATATTAGGTAAGATGCTTCTCAGAAGCTGTGGCAAGGACACTTCATGTGGAATCAGCCCCTGTCATCGCAACTTATAAGTGTTTAGCATCCAATTTATGACCAGCTTCTACAGATTGGAGAAATTCGTATTCATCTGAGGATTCTCGGAGATGGTCCTCTTGTTAATATAGAGCGTCATGGGTTTTGTGATGCTTCAGAAAAGGCATACGGAGCCTGCATCTATGTGTGTTCTACAAGTCATGATAGAACAATTACAGTAAGGCTGCTTTGCTCGAAATCTCGAGTTGCTCCGCTGAAGAAGTTGTCTCTGCCGCGACTTGAGTTCTGTGGAGCTCTTCTGCTAGCTCGCCTGTTCCATCTCTCACTGAAAGGATTAAATATTAAATTTAATCAAATATATTTGTGAACAGATTCTTCAGTAGTTCTGGCCTGGATCTCCGCACCGCCAACAAAATGGAAGAACTTCGTTGCGAACAGAGTTTCGGAAATTCAAGAGAGCACTCAACTTGATGAGTGGCGCCGTGTAGCCTCTAAATACAATCCTTTGAGTGCAATTACATCTGATGGCTCTGAGCTTACAGAATAAAAATCGATGGTGGCAATCCCTTTCATTTGTCATGTAGCCACAACCGTAGATGATAGTTTAATGACCAAGTTTCCCAAACTGTCAAGATTGCAGCGTGTTGTTGCATATTGTAATAGATTTTGCAACAATTGCAGAAAACTAAAGGAGAGTCGTTCATCAGGTCCACTTTTTACTGATGAACTCAACATCGCATTGGATCAGTGTATTCGCCTTTCTCGGTTGGCAGCTTATGGAAGAGAAATACGGCAACTACAGGCTAAAGGAACACTTCACCCTGCTAATAAGTTGATGTCACTAACTCCATTTATGGATCATAATCATATGCTGAGAGTAGGGGGAAGATTGCAACACGCTGATTTGACAGATGACCAACGACATCAAATCATCTTGCTTCCAAATCACCACGTAACAAGGTTAATTGTTGAACATGAACAAAGGCGATTACTTCATGCTGGATGCCAGCTACTCCTCTCATCACTCAGACAGAGATTTTGGATTGTTAATGGGAAAAGTACAACACGGCGAATTATTCATAATTGCCTAGTTTGTTTTCGACCTAAGGCAAGGGCTACACACCAGTTAATGGGTTAGTTGCCGCCAAGCAGAGTAAGGTTTATAAGTCCCTTTACCAACTGCGGCATTGATTATACTGGTCCATTTTATATTAAATCTCGATCTCGCAAATCAAAACTGAAGGTGAAATGTTATTTGGCAATCTTTGTGTACCTAGCAACCAGAGAAGTTCACCTAGAAGTAGTTAGCGACATGTCTAGCAAGGCATTTTTAGCAACTTTAAGACGGTTTGTGTTGCTCCAAGGCCGTTGTCAGACAACCTTTTGTGATAATGGAACCAACTTCGTGGGAGTAGAAAGAGAACTGCCAGAGATAGAAAATGTTCTCAAATCTCAGAAACTTCAAACGGAATTAGATCAATTTACCTTTCAGGAAGGAATCACATGGAAGTTCATCCCTCCCAGAGCACCAAACTTCGGTGGTTTATGGGAGGCAGGTGTTAAATCCTTTAAGTATCTTCTCCGACGTGTAATGGGCACCATGTTCCTCAACTTTGAAGAACTCACAACCCTCACAGTTCAAATTGAAGCCTGCCTAAATTTCAGACCTCTAATTCCGCTTTCTAGCGACTCAAATGATCCTGAAGTCCTGACATCTGGTGATTATTTAATTGGCAGTGCCCTTACTAGTCTCCCTCAGCCAGATCTGGTCAATGCCAAGTTTGGTTTGTTGACTCGATGGGAGAGAATACAGCAGCAGCTTTAGGTATTTTGGCGGAGGTTGTCTGGGGTTTATCTTAATCATCTCCAGCAGCGCTCCAAGTGGACGACCGCTACTGCAGGGGTGACTCCGGGTACAGTAGTCATTCTAAAGGAAGATAACTTGCCGCCACTGCTCTGGAAATTGGCATTAGTTGAAGTACATCCAGGTAGTGACGGATTAGTGCGTGTGGCAGCAGTTCGTACCTCGAGTGGAGTCTTAAAAAGACCTATTGTGAAACTTTGCCCGCTTCCCTGTGAAGCTGATTTTACCTAAGTTCTGATGAACTGTTGTTTTCTTATGGCATAGATTGTAATGTTGTGTTTTTATTATGTGCAAATTTGTCTGTATACGTGTTAAGAAATAATATTTCTTGGCGGCCGGAATGTTACGTCGTGTCCTGTAGAGACCAACACTGACCGGGATAGCATTATCAAAATTGTTTTTTCCCCAGTATGGGTGATCTTTGTTGGCCCTGAGAAACGCGAGGAGGGATGGAACTGAAAAACTGTTATGTATTTAGACAGTTTGGCAGCCAAGATGTGACTGAAAGGAACGGCTTACATATAAAGCGTCTCCTCAGCTTTCAATACAAGTTCGAGGTAACCAAAGTTTGGAATGCTGCAACTGTTTAGTTTTTATTGTTAATATGTGTTGGTTGTTAAAAGTTTTAAAGTAAATATTTAAAGCAGTACCACGTGTTGCACGTTATTATTTAATGAGCTAACTCAGAACACACGCAGTCCGCTAGGATAGCAAACCACTTGACTGTGCTATTCACACTACGAGAAACAGGCACTGAACTTAAATACTAGGTTTGGTTTTGTTTTCGTTTTTGAGTTATGCTGTTTATAGACACTCGCGGACCTTTGTCTAGAGATTCTTGTTTTATTCAAGGGACCTCAAAACACATTTCCTGTGAAATCTCCATATGGACCTTCTGGTTGGAACACAATACCTTTTCTACATGCTAGATACATTGTAGAGAAAGTAAATTGACTAACTCGTCTCTCAACAGATTCTTGGTGTTTTGAATTTATAAGAGTTCACATACTCTTTTTATTAAAATGCTAAATGTTCTTTTAATTAGCTGTACATTCAGCTAATTAATACAACTTAATTACCCTCATCCCTTATTATTAGTATCTTCTACATTCTAGCTAATTATTATCCTCTTCAGACGTGGCGTGCCCTATACGACATACACCTTACACCGCTGCAGCTGCACAACAGCTGCAATATTCCACCTTAATAGTAACCGAATTCAGGTCCTTAAAGTCTGTATATGTTGTGTGACCACACACGCAATATTCGACCTTAACAGTGAATAAACTCAGATCCTTAAGGTCTGTTCATGTTGCATGACACACATGCAAAATTTTTCTTTAACAGCAATTGTGCTCGGGTCTGAGGAGGTTATGCGAGTACTGTGTTTGACTCAGGAGTTATGACCTTGTGGTTGACGTAGGCGAACGTAAGCCAGAGCTCTATTGTTCTTCCCTCTCACTCTGTTGTTTTCTAACCTGTTCCAAAGGTACTACAGTCAATAATACATTATATTACCGCATCAAATAAAACCATTATGATCATACTTTCAATAAGTAAACCTAAAACCTGCACACATAAAAAACTACATAATGACCATACACATGTGAAACTGCACTTGTTGACAATACTTTTGAACTGCTGGTGTTGCACTATTTGCATCGTAGACAAGAAGTTCCCTAGTCTACTGCACGCTTGCAGTTCAAGGACAACGCCATTCTCCTGAGTCAACCACAGTAGCAGTAGTGGCAGGGAGCAAATTCCGTGGAAAGAAGTGACTATGGGCTTCAACCTGCTCTGTGCTCCAGTAATTGAGCAACGTAACTGTATAAATGAGTGGCAATAAGTCCGAGTTTACACATTACATTTCATCTTTTAAATACAGGCAACATCTTACTTCTCTATTTTAAATATCACACATTAATGAGCCTCAAAATATGTGTTTATTTTGCATTTCCACAGGAATGTGAAAACAAAACAAATATATAGGTACTGGTAACTATTTTCTAATATTACTACCAAGTATTTAGTATTTGTGATATGTTTTGGCCTCGAGCTTAGGTTTTGCTAACACTAGGGGCTTTCTTCGTTTATAGGGTGCGGCAGGGAACTGTCACGCAGCACTCTATATTGGTGAGAACGATAGCAATAGCAGTTATGTTGGTAGCGTGAGCTGCCCTTTGCAACAAAATAAAATTTAAACTGCCTACAGTTGTTCACAGATGAGGAGAATGCTACTCCAGGGTGAGGGATCAAGAATCTTTTTCTGCTGACGTTGACAGTTTGCTTACTACTACGTACATGCTATCCCTTGCTAAGCTCTGACCTATTCAATTAGCTTCCCTAACTATACGTGTGTGTTTGGAAGAAGAGAGCAGGACTTGTTGCTAGCAGTCCGCCATCTGCAGACTCTACTCACCCAATCATAATGCATGCCGGAGGCGTCGTTGATGTTGAAGGAATTCTTCAACTCTTTAGCAAATACAGGCTGTATCTTTATTGGTGTCATATATTTGGGGCACGTGTTCTTGACATCAAAACAGTAAAAAAGTTCAGATGTACATTGGTCTGAAAATCAACCGTTTCGTTGTTATAGGTCAAATATGTATTCCATGAAAGAACAGGCGGATATGCACTACGTGTATGGCCATACAGACGGCAATGCAGCACGAGCACATGAACTTTATCCAGAAAGGTACCCTGAGAGGCCGTTACTGCGCAAAATATTCGCACGAATTCACCAACACTTGAGAGAGAGAATGGCGCATTTGAGAGGAGTACTAGGGATGTTGGGAGACCAAGAGCGGTACGAGGCACTGAGCTTGAAGAACGAGTTTTTCGTGCTGTGGTTGCAGACCCATCACAAAGCACAAGACGTATGGCTGTAAGGGAAATAGTCATACGATTATCTGGAGAATTCAGCATGAAAATCTTCTGTATCCGTATCACCTTCAACGTGTGCAAGGATTAAATGAGGCGGACTTTGAGCCAAGAAGACGTTTCTGTCCACGCATGTTACAGCAGTGCGCTGTGTACATCAAGTTCCTAGCCTGTATCTTATTCACGGATAAGGCTGGTTTTACTTGCCACGGCATCTTAAATTTTCATAACACTTATAACTGGGCATTTTAAAATCCTAATGAAGTACGACAGGACAACTACCAACAGAGGTTCTCTCTCAACGTTTGGGGTGGAATCATTTATGATCACCTTATTGGTCCCTACTTCTTCCCTCCGCGTCTGAATGGACAAACCTATCTCCAGTTTCTCAGAAATGAGTTGCATCACTTAGCTGATAATGTGCTTCTGGACATCATCCAACGAATATGGGTTTTACACAGTGTTGCTCTAGCTCATTTCAGTATGATAGTTCGTAAGTTTTGAATGATCGATTTCCGCAAAAATGGATTGGTCAAAGGGGGACCCATTGCATGGCCTGCTCGATCACCCGATTCGAATCAAATGGATTTCTTCTTCTGGGGACATTTGAAGTCCTTGGTTTATGCGACTCCTGTACCTGATGTTTACATTTTGAGAGGATGTATGCAAACTGGATTTGACCAAATACGATACACACCAGGAATTTTCAACAGAGTACGCCAGAGCGTGTAACGCCGGTTTACTGCATGCATCGAAGCAAGAGGAAGCCTCTTCGAGCAATTTTTGTAACTTTCGATTATGTGTTGTAACTCTGAAATAAATTATTTTCAGACCCATGTTCATATAAACTCTTTTTTACTGTTTTGATGTTAGGAACACGTCCCCCAAATATATGACACCAATCAAGATACATTCTGTATTTTATAAGACTCACTAATTGTGTCGCATATTCGATTGCACATAATTAATGATGCCCATGAATTTCATCAATTGTGTTTAGGGTTAATTTTATACACCGTAGATTTTGTCACTCGAAAACGATTGATAATCCTATGGAGCCAAATCGGGAGACCGTGGTAGCCACAGCCCTATGGTCGTTATTCTCTTCAGGCGACAGATTTCACAATGTGGTGTAGCACTGTCCTTTTGGAAGAAAGAACGCTGAATTTCTCTTCTTTTGGCTGAGAAAATAAATGTGTAAATTATGTCAAAACAGAGATATAATTTCACAGAAGTGTCGTAAAACATCGGCGCTTGTATTCACTCTCATGATATGATATACAAATCTTTCTGTAGCTCCAATGATGTTTTCATACTATATTGGGATTACCTGAAGACCAAATCTGGAAACTTTGAGAGTTAATAGCAGCGAATAAATAAAGTCATGCCTTTTCCATAAATAACATTTTATTTAAAACTTCAAGTCATTTACGATATACATATATGTATATGAATCTCTGAAACCATACATAATACAGTATCCTCTATTCGTAATCACTTTTATTTAATTTATGAATCATGGTCATTTTATGGTGGTCAATTGTTGTTATTACGGCTTTACATCTAGTCAATGCTATTGAATTATATGTTCTGGTCTCCTATAATATCTTAATGTTTATTATGTGTCAACATTATTCCAAGATCGATTAAGTTATGCATCCGTTAAAATCATAGGTTTGCCCTTTCTCAGTGCATCGTAGATTGAGTCGGTCGCATGAAATTTAGCAGGACACTTACAGCCTTTTAGTTGGGATTTTTCATAAACCGTTCGCCTTCGTGAAAAATCTCCTCCACCAGAATAAAAAGCTTTCTTCATTATCAATATTTTGTTGCACTGTTGCAGTATTCTGTCTAAAAGCATGCACACCACAATGTTCACTACAATGAAAAATGTACCAACGACCCCGAACTAGCGACTGCTACCAATCTAAATAATATGCCTAGCAGGTTAGGTGCACAAATTCAGTGTTTACTTCATACCGCGGAGTTCCCTCTCTAAACTTTTTTCACCCTGAGTTTAAAGCAGAAGTAAACCAACTTTAATGTAGCACTCCGCCGAGCACATGGCAGCACCACGTGGAGAATGGCGAGAACTAAGTACCGGCGAGAGGAAATTGCTGGACAGAACGCGAGTATGATACACTGCGCAGCTTGGAGATCATTACCCTTTACACATTTTGTCTTATTCCTATAGTTTGCCTTACATCTTAAACTTCTAACACATAATACTAAGAGTAGACAAATAAAAGCGTACCTGAACATTGAAGAAGTAATTATTATTACGTTATTTGCACCACGCTTTGGGCGTCAATTTGAAGGTTTTTGTTTTTTGTATGTTATTTGCCCCACGTTTTGGAAGCCAATTTAAAGTAGGTTATTTTAGGAGTTGTATTTTATTTCGACTGTTGGGGAGCCGAACTTGAAGTAGTAGCAACCGCACGTATGGTAAAAAGTTTCCGGTAGCCTTCGCCCCAAATGTACTTTCCGGTGGCCTTTGCCCCAGAATGTTTAAAAAATGTTAACTTTGTAATTTTTGACTGTTTCTTTAAATATTATGTATTTATGTTTACCTCGGCTGCGTCAGTATTTATATTTTTTTAAAGACATGAATGTCTTAGCAGCGAGTAGTGCGTCTGAAGAATGCAGGCTTACACAGATTTTAAGTTTTCTTCGCTCAATTTATTAATGCTTGACACGATGTAATTAACACTTCACTGATATGGAGAGCTGTGATATTTTGTTTATTAATTACTTGCACTTTTTAACACGTAAAACTATTTTCGTCTCACACGAATACGTATTAAATTTCTAGGACGCATCTCGCGTCCGGTTAGTAACACTGACTACAAGCAACGCGCCAGTTATGAGCGCTGTCTACAAGCAACTGACTTGATTTCTACCACCTAAATTTCTAAATTTCTGTATTTCCAGTCTCTGATTGGCTATTCCTAATCCAATAGAATACTTTTACTTAACTTAAGCTTTTTTCTGGTTGTTGACTGGCAATTTTAAAAACTGTCATAAAAATTAAATTATTGTTTCTCCAAGAATGGCTAGTAGCATTATTACATTTTCTTACTCATTATTTCCTCAAGGTTACCTCATTGTTAGGAACTTTTAACCTATTATTCTCACAGCTCCTACATTATTAAATTACGTAATACATTCAGATAACATTATTACATGCATACAATAATATAAACATATACAATGACTGTAATATACACTTTTTATATATTGTTACATATACTTGTACATATTGCTTTAAGGCGGGCTGTTATTATATTTTTATTACATAATTTGACTAAAATAATTTAAGTGTTAAAAATACTGCCTCAACATTTCATTGTGAGTTAAGATACTGGATTAAACTGTTATCTTCAGGTTTTAGAAATATTTCATTTAATGACTAATATCAGTATACCACTTTTGCTTTAACCTTTTCTGAGTCAACGAGTTAAAAAAAAATGATTAGCAATACAGGTTAGAAAACAACAGAAAACAAAGCAATCCGAGCAACAATTCTGCATCGCTAACAAAAAAAGTCCAATTATTGCTAAAAAACAGTAACCCTATTCATTGTCAATTAAAGGTGGGTACTTTTAGCAGAATTTATTAAAAACGCTTAACACAATTATTGTCTTCTTTGCATTTTCCGCGTTTATGTTTTCCAAGGTGGCAGAGGATTATCAGCCATGACACTCTGGAAAGTAATATTTTTCCAACATGTGGCAAAGAATATACTAGCAGCTTATCCAGAAACCGGAAACAAGCTACAGCGCCTGCGCATAGCCTCTTAAACGCTGCTGTAACGGTTCAGTTAGTTATAGGTGCATGGGAACGAACACATTTTGATTCATAAATTGAATTGCTATAATGATGGGCTTTTTAAATATCTGTGCGCAAGAATAACCACAAATTGTTACGATCTGTAGCGAACTGTTTTCTGTAGAGGAAGAGAGAACATGCTAAGCGGGAAAAGTTGTAGTTTGCCTAGCGCCAATGGGGTACTCTCTTGTCACGTGCTTTTTGAAGACACAATGCACTGCAAAATAAAAGCAGTAAAGTACTGGCTGAGGCTGATGCAGGGGGATAACTCCACACTACGATCCAAATGTTTTAAATACCAGCGAGAAAACCTGTGTCCTAAGTTTTGGGCAGCTGGCTTGGAAAAGGGTTTGAGGAGAATAGGAATGGGGTCAGTATGGCAAAGAGCTGAAACAAATGACAAAAACAATGGAAAGCTGTCAAAAGAAGACTAAGAGACATCAACCAACAGGAAATAGATTCGAATTGTAAAATTAAACCTTCTCTAAATCTAGCAAATGAAATAAAATTGAATTGGGGTAAAGAGGCATATATACTTAACTTAGGAAGAAAGGAAAGATCAGGAATGGCTGGTTTAGACGGGGGGGCTGGAGGGCACAGAAAATGACTGACGATTCTGGCAGGAGAATCTGCCCATTCTGTGATTTGAATGAGGACTGGGTACATATTTTGGTGGAATGTGCACAGTGGGAGAACCAGCGAACGATTAAACTCAAAGAAAAATTGTTAGGTCCCTCAAGAAAGAGATTGGCATGTTGGGATCTACTGGCTGACCAGAGGAACTGGCAAAACATGGGCAATTTCTTGGCTAAAGTGCGCGAAGCTAGGTCAAATTTGTTCAGTTAGACAAAGGTAATTTATCCCTTTTTTCCTTTTTCTTGTTCTTTCTTTTTTTCTGTTGTTATTTTGTCACCGTACTTGTATCTTAAATATGCATGTACGGTCAATTACCCATACACTAAATACTTGTGTAATAACTTCAATAATTTGAAACCACTAAAGATACCTTATCTATCTATCTGCCTGCCTACCGGTCTGTCTGTCTGTCTACTTACAACTGCTTTAAACTTAAAGTGAAACCGTATTAGTAGGTACTACTCGCGTATTGCATAGCCTGGCAGTGGGAGATTTAACCTCCATGCATGGCGAGGGTATGTGTAACTGAGATCAATGGCCCTTTTGTCTCTTATGGTAAAGGAATGACAAGTTATTCCTAATAAGTTATCAACAGTATTTTGCCTCTAGTTTCCAAGGTCGCGGGTTCAAACCCAGCGGAGGGCAATGGATTTTTTCGGGGGTAAAAATCCTTGGCATGGATTCCTTCGGAAGGGAGGTAAAGTCGGTGGTCCCGTGTCGTAGATTTACGGCATGTAAAAGAACCTCAAGCCTGATAAAGAGGCCTCTGAACAAAATTACTGGTCTTTCACGCCCAATATAGAATGGGACGCTAAGGACCTTAGCAGTTAAAGAGCGTCCATAAATAAAACTCAATTTAATTTAAGAGTATTTTACTTAAAACTAGTTATCGCTTTAACGCAAAGAGATTGTCGATTGTTATAAATGCTGAACACCAAGAAGGTGTATAAGAATGAGGTAGGTCTATTTCAGGGAAATCAGACCTAAGTAACGTCATAAAATTCTTAGCATAAAGAATTGTTTAGTTAATTTTTAACTGTTACAGTTGAAGTTTATTCTAAGAACTCTGGTCATATGCAATTCGGTGTGCTCTATTTATAACAGCATTTTTTACCATACTAGATTAATAATGCAGTTACCTTTCAAACATATACTGTTGATTTTTTCCTCAAAGATTTACTTTATTCTATTTTGTCCTGTAATTTGAAAATATACATTTTCGCATTGAATAAGCTCTCAAATGCGATACGTTTGCGACTAAAGCTACCAAAGAAAGGTTCCAAATATATGCCACGGATATACATTTGCCACAAGTATTCTATTCTCCAAAGTGTATATTCGTTTTCTTAGGATGTACTTGTCCTAAAATTACTTCTTTGCATAGAGGTTGTGTGGATTTCATTCGACTGCTCTACTGTAAAACCAAAAAGATGTATAAGAAGGCCTTAAACGTATGGAGGCAGGAAAAAGACTTGTGAAAGCTATCTGTGGTGAAACGAATGAGGAAAAAAATGCACCAGATAGGAGGGTGTGAGAGAGAAACGTAGTTGGAAATGCACTTCCGTGAGTTTGCACGGTATTCACGTTCAGTGTGGCATGGAATTCGATTTAGCAGGCAATATGGGAACCTGTGCTACCCGCAATACCGCCCAGACTAGACTCGACTCGTCCGTTGCCTGGCCAGCGAGCCATTTATCATTGGCCGCAGTATACGGCCCATATGCTGCGTCGTCACACAAACTATTCCAATGCTACAAAGAGAAGGTCATTTTACTCTCACGAAATTAAGAGCATGTTCTGCTAAAACTCCTAAATTTCACAATTTTCAATTAATTTCTTCGAAATTTATGTCAGAGTGTATCTAATATGCATATAAGGGGTTTTATGAAAATATGTAATTTTGAATATAGGGATCAACTATTAAACAACTTTACTATCGGCCTATGCGTTGTTGTTTATATATTTATAGTTCTCCGGTAAAAAACAAACAAAAAAAGTCATTCTACGTTTAAACAAAAAAATGTATTTTTAAGCATAAAGCCATAACTATTTTAATTCCGAAGAAATCGCCCTTAAATTTCTTTATTAATGTTTTTAATACAAGCTGAAATTTTCAAATACATCGGATGAAAACTCCATCACATGGAACTATGAAAAATGCGGTTAAAGTTTGCTTGAAATCGAAATTTATTTGTAAATCCTCTATGAACTTAAGGGGTATTGACCGAGCGAGATGACTCCGCGGTAACGTACGAGTCTGGCATTCTGGAGGTCCAGGATTCGACTTCCCCGAACGCCTACTTTCATCTTGGGTTTTTCGTGGTTTTTCCTTATCGGTAGGCGAATGCTGGAGCAATGTTTAGAGCAAATCACGGAGAAATTAAGCAACTCTTGTATCTCTTTGTCATATTCCTTTGCTTTATGATGAGCCATTTAGTGTCCTTTCCATAAAGAATCCCAAGGCAACAACCTGTCATAATATTAAGTGTAACTTTACGAATAACCTGATTTTCTAATAAACATAATGGCGTCATCTCTACCTGCACGGAAAATTTGGCCCGCGGTACGGGATAGAGGGCACATTTAATGAAATACAGTTCATGGAATTAATTGTTCTTCCACACAAGCCGTGTATTGGGCAAGATTGGAAAGGTAGAATCAGGCGACTGAAAAATTCAATGCAATAGCCGGGATTTGAACGACGGATCTCTTGGTCTCCGTCCGATTGCTCTATCCACTGAGCTACCGTGGCAACATCCCGGTGTGACATAAATTCTCCAACTGATTTGCAACATTGTAAGTCGCCATTGGGGTATGTCATCTCAATACAATTTGAGATCTCCTTGTGGTTTACCAGAAGAAGAAGAAAAAGTGAATCAGTTGGAGAATTTAATTCGTGCCGGCAACTTACCGTGGTAGCTCAGTGGTTAGAGCAACCGGATGAATACCGGGAGATCCGCGGTTCAAATCCCGGCTATGCCATTGCATTTTTAGTCATCTGATTCTACCTTTCCAATACAGTTAATATTTTAACTTCGTCGTGTCATAACGAAACTAAGCTATTAAGATATGGAAAGGTAGAATAAGACTAAAATATGCAATTCCATAGCTGGATTTGAATAATAGAGCTTCGGGTTTCCGTTGCTCTAACCAATTGACCCACTATAGCAAAATACCATGACACCCTTAAATTCTTTAACTGAAGTGCATTTTTTTTTTCGGTAAAGCACAATGCGTTCTCAAATTAGTTTTTAGATAACATACCTCAATAGCGACTTACAATTTCGTAAATACTTAAGCTCCGGCCTTCATAGTTAACGAACTATCAGGCAATCGATGGTAATTACTTGTTTTTCCATACATACCGTGTATAGGTTAAGGTTGGAAAGGTAGAATCTGACTGAGAAATTCAATACTATAGCGGAATTTGAACCACGGATCTTCGGCTTTCCTTAACGTTGCTCTAACAAACTGAGCGTTCTATCAGGGGTATGTTATCTCTAAATTAACTTGAGAACGCCTTAAGGTTTACCGGAAAAAAATGGGAGTCACTTGGAGAATTTAATATAGTGTCAATATGTTCCAATGGTTAGCTTGTTAGAGCAACGGCACGTAAAGACAAAGATCCGTGGTTCAAATATAGCTATGGTGGTAAATTTTTAGTCTGCTTCTAGCTTTCCAAACAGCCCACACACGGCATGTGTGGAAAGTTAATTAATTATTGGGTTGTCTCATAAGTTCGTACGCTTTGCTCGCAAGTTCCATCTATAGCACCTGAAAACCATGAACCCTCTGTACACTCAAGTTATCCTAGTTGCCTAACCACCCCTACGACTTAGAGAACAACATCCAGACTCACTATTGGATATGTCTGTGTGTATTTGTGACTGACGTTGGATAGAACCGCGCGAACTTGTGTTTACAAACTATGGAAAGCAAAAAGGAACATTTATGACATCTTGTGCTGTTTTACTATCGTAAGGATAAAACCGCCTCGCAATGCCGGCAGAAAATTTGTGCTGTCTACGGGGAAGAGGCAGTAACGAAGCGAGCATGTCAAAAGTGATCTAGTCCATATCGAGCCGGGAATTTCTCCCTAAAAGACAAACCTCGGTCTGGACGGCCAATGGTTACGGACGTGGAAAGAATTCATGAAACGATAGTCAACAATCCACGAATTACAACTCGGGTGTTACATTGGAGCTCAATTTAGCTCGTGCTACTGTAGCCAGGAGCTTGGCAATATATTGGCGACAATAATGGAGTATACTGCAGGAAATAAATAGTTTGTTTACAAAACCTAACTGCCATAGTTATTTATCTTTTAAACTACCATGCGTTTAAAGTTTGTAAACGGAAAGTTCGGCAACTACACTGTCGTAGCTATGCTGCGAGTGAGGTGTGTTCCCAGGCGTTCATAGTGATTGAAACGCAACGAAAAGCGAACGAACTTATGAGACAACCCTATATTAAGAGATACAGAATTATATCCTCATCTTTATTTTCTAAGGAAATCCATTTATTTTAACTCATATAAACTCCCTTCTCACGTAACTTCTATGGCACATGCTATGCTATGCAAAGCCATTCGATTCTACAAGTATACCGTTTTTGTGTAATCAATTCCTGCACTAGACACATTTCACTATGACATCCTTTTTTACATAATAATTCTCGATATGTTTCGCTTTGCTACTTAAAACAAGTTATGACATAAATGAATACCAGATAAACGGACAATTTTACAACAGTGCTAAAAGTTAGGAAGATTTATAATTCAAGATCAAATGAATACATTGAGAAAACAGGAAAACATTTGCGAAAAATAAGATTAAAATGGTTAAAAGAAATGTGAAGCAAATTGGGGAAAATGTGGAAAAAGAGTAACAAGGTATAAAAGTAAATAGTGGATACATTATACTTCACCATTATATATGCAACAGAATGTTAAATATAACGGAAAGAAAAATAATAAGCAACGCCAAGAGGGAGTAACACAAAGTATAAATAGTATGTAAAATTTAAAGCACACAATAAACCATTCATTCATACTAATTTGTTCTTCTTATATCCTTATATTACTATATGCTATCACTATCACTGTTTATTATCATGCATTCCCATTGCTTTCTCGTGTTTATTTACTATATTTCCTTCTATTTTTATTTCTCTATTTCTTTATCTGGCTGTATGTATTCATCAAATATTTGGTTTCGGACGAGTGTTACCCTTACAACTCGAAGAATGATTTGCATGCACGTTCCTCGGAAAGTAAAGCTTCGGATTCTAGTCACATACTTCATTAACATTCCGTATCGGTTATTTCAACACATTGTCATTTGCGTTTGTTTCCTACTGTTACGTCAATGCGAATTCTTTAACCCACGGCCGTTGTTTTCTTGCTTCAAAGGTGTACGGAGTCCCTATATCTTGTGATGCTAAATACAGCATTCTCGTATTATTTAAATTGAAGAGTTATGCACGTCAGCAAGATTTAATAAAAATCTGATGTGTTACATTCACATGACTCTCTCTACTCTTCTACAAACTATTTTTACAAACGCTTATTCTCCATATGCTTCATGTTAATCGAGATGTTAATGTTATTGCTAATTTTCTTGTAGGTGCAAGGGGAATATGGTAGTATTTAAACGATAGTCAAATCTTTTAAGAGCTGGTTACTATGTGGCGCATTCCATTCTCTTTGTATGTCCAGGACATAAAAAAATGAATAACGAATTCCCATTTGAGAAAAACTATTGGAAAATTTAAGGGAATAACAAGCAATATACCGAAAATGGTTCACTCAACAAAAAAAATGTATATGACATAAATTGTGTATTTTAACGCGATCTACATTTTTAGGTAGTAAAATGTTGTTTATATCTTATGGTTTACCAGTTATGCAAAAGTCGTTAACAATGAAGAATACTTTTGGAGACATTCCCAGAAAGTTCGAGATATGCATTTCATTTGTCATAAAAATATCTTAAACATATGATATTTTAATCAAAATCGTTAGAGCCATTTTTGAGAAAATTAAAATTTTCAAAAAATGTTCCATGTAAAGGGTAATCTGGGGTAGGGGGATTTTCTTGAAAACCTTCGTGTCGCATCCCTTAAAGATATTGAACCTAAATACCAAGTTTGGTGTTTATCTGACTGTTCGTTTCTGAGTTATGCTGTTCACAGACACACACACAGATATGTTTCCAAAAATGCTTTTTTTGGATTCAGGGGGTCTCAAAATATATATTTCCGTTGAAATCTCGGTATCGAATTTTTGGGTGGAATACAATACTTCCCCTAATTACTATACGTAGTAGAGAAAGTAAAAAAGTTCCAGCACTATATATAAGATCACATAAGAAATATATAGTACAGCATCTACAGTCTGATTCTGCATCACATTTACTAACACTTTCAATACTGCAAAATTCCTAAAACTGTTTCTTCGTTACAGTTCATTACAAGTTTTAACAAACTCTTATGCTGTCGAGCAGTCTGTGATGGATGTGAAAGCGTGAGCGTTTTGATTCTTCTCTGGCTTCAGATAAATCCGTGACAATTCTGACAATACTTATAGTCTTTAGGCCTGTAACAAGTTTGACTATACATTTGCAGCGAGTGAGAATTCGCTGCCTATTTCCCCAAGTGTGACAAAAGAAATCGCTCATTATCGATAGACATACTGAGAGTGGAGTTGCAAACGTTGGGGAATAAATATATACATTTCCGGTTTTACAATGTACAAACATTTTTCCGGCCCCCAAGACTACTGTTGTTAACATCTTAATACGTTTCTCCATTCTTGCCTATTGGACCACAAATCTTCCTCAATTTCCCAATCCATCATTGCCCCTCTAATTCCCTGAAGCCAGGTGCTATGCGGTCTTCCTCTTCTCCTCCTTCCTGGTGGCGTCCACTCCAGGCTAAACGAAGAAAACTTCAATTAAAAATCACCTGGTCCTCAGGTTATGGGTTGATGCGACGGGCCAACTCCACGTTCATTGAAGAAAGAAGGAAGGTAGGTAGGTGGGTTGGTACGTAGGAAATGTTAAAAAAATCTAAGACGATGACAACTGGAACAATGAACATGCAGGGAATAAGTAATAAATTTGGGGAGATCTATAAGGAATTAGAGATTAGAAGAGAATCAGTTTGAATGCTTTAAAATCAAAATTGGCCAAGTTCACATACAAGAGAAATAGAAATGGTCATCCTGTTAAACTAAAAGGTGCAGTAACACCCACATCAGAAGCTCTTATACACCTTGGCTTAATTTAGATGCACGTGGAATCACCACATCACCAACTTAGCTCAGAAAATCAGGTATCGTATTCGTCTTCTGAAGCCCATATATCAAGGAAAGCGCCACTTGCTTCACAATACAAAAGATTGTTATACAATTCTCTCATTCGTGCTATATGGCAGTATGGCTGTGCAATCTGGGTTTAACCCCATAATCAAGAAATCTGAAGAATACTAACTATGCACAACAGATTTCTCCGAACTATAACCGATGCACCTAGGTATATGCGCAACACCCTCTTCATTGTGATCTAGGGATTCTGGGGGTTTCTACAATCCTACAAGATAGCTACAAGAGACTCTACAAATCATTTATACGACACACCAAATCCTTTGCTACTACAGACCAGTAAACCCTACACCCGATTATGCCAACTGGAGAATGAAGGTAAAAAAGACCAATAGACCTAATGCAATGCAGTAAAATATTTTGGAATACTACTTGGTAACAATCCAAACACATGTTTCAAGTTAGTTATATTTTTTATAAATGTGCACAAATATATTATACAGTCGCGTTTCCTTAATTAAAAATTTTGATATGTTATATTCACATAACCTTCTCTACCCTCTATCGTTTATTATTGGGTACACAAAGTATTCTTACATTCATTTTAATCGTGATAAACATTTGCAGAAATATCTATATTACATATTTCGTTGGGGTACAAAGGGAACAGCGATACCCAAATGTTAAAACAACTGGACGCTATACGCTGGCCTTAAAATTCCATACTCTTTCCATGCAACCACGAGAAACAAATAATGACGAAAGGATTTTAAAGTATGACAGAGTATTGAAAAATTCGTACCATTAATAACGGATACTTCGGAAATGGCTTATACCACAAAAAAGAGTTGTCTGCAATAAGTTGTGTGTTTTAAAGAGATCTACATTTTTTGTGTAGTACGTTTCGTCTATCGCTTAACTTTACCAGTTACGCAAGATTATATAAAATTCCTTCAGAATTAGCAGGACTTCAAGGCTATTCCCAGGAAATTCAAGATATACGCTTTATTTGTCATGCAATCATCTTTAATATGCGGTATTTTAATCAAAATCGTTAGAGCCATTTTTTAGAAAATAAAAAATTACGAAAAATGTCCCATGTAAAGGGTAGTTTTGCTGTGTGGGTTTTTCTTGAAAATCTTCTTGTCACATCTTTTGAAGATACGGAACTTAAACGCCAAGTTTGGTATTTATCCGACTTTTCGTTCTTCTCTTCACAGACTCGCGGACAAACACACACACACACACGAACCTTTTTCTAAAAATGCTTTCTATGAATTTAGGCAGCCCCAAAACATTTATTTCCACTGAAATCTCGATATCGAATTTTTGGGTGGAATGCAATACGTTCTTTACTTACTGTGTATGTGGTAGAGAGAGCAATAAAAATAAATGAACAAGGGAGTGGAGTTGGTTACAATGTGGCCACGTGAGAATCTCACGTATATTACTTTTTTTAACTCTGTTATAAATCAGTAACGCAGAGAGTTGCTTTTGTGTAAAAAGTGTTACCGTGTGCACCTTTCCTGTGTTTCTGTTAACACTAGAAGTTATAGAGTAATCTAAAGCATCCACTAATCAGACAATTCATTTCTGGATATCTGCGGAAGTAGGTTAAAAACCAGCGTATAGCGTCCCGCTTTTTAAAGAGTTTACTATCGCTTCAACCTTCTGTTTGCTCCCTCGGTAGATAGGTAGATGGGTGGGTGGGTAAGTTATTAGTCTTTAGAATACAAGTATTCATGACGTCGTCAGTAAACAACACATTCATTTACTAAATTCAAATATAAATCAGCATCGTCATAGAACAAAGTAAATCACATATTTACACTATCAATTCTATATATAGAATTCGCTCTCAGTAACGGGCTCTTGAATGCCAAAAATGAAAGATTTCTTATATACGTAGGTATGCTGTTAAAAAGCTTTAATGAAGTATGATAAAAACTGTTTACACTTATACTGTATTTCTCTTGTGTATGTATATATGTATATATATTTAAATGGACACTAATTGTAGGTTCCCGTTTAAAAAAATTAAATTGACCCTAAAATGACCATCATAACGTCCCCCAAACAAAACACGACTAATGAATGGCATTTAATTTCCCCCATAATACGAGAAGCAACTTTTATTAAATACATTTCTTTCTACAACGCTTAGCTTTGGAGACATTGTACAGTCTCAACTTAAATGGTCCACTCTGTATATATTATCGTGGTGAAATTGAGGGATTAAAGTATAGGGTTGTAGGAGAGGGTTGGCGCTCTAGACCAGGCGACTACACCAAGTGTCAAGGATAAAGGAGGGGTAGCTCCGAATCTCAAGAGGGTTGACTAATTCACAGATGGCAGGAGACCCGTGCGTCTCCGGCCACGGGGTAGAGCGACTCGCACAAGAAGGAAGTCCCGGACTGAGGGAAGGTCCTTAAGGGTGCCTAGCAGCTAACATGCATGAAAAAGGGGAAGGTGTCAGTATGAGCAGCATGGTCCTAAACATTTCCATAGTACCCCAAAAGTCTATAAAGATATAGATTTATTACAATATGGCTCCAGGTCGCCTAAAGGAGTTACAAATAGTTAAATGGATGACATACCTTAAGCGGAGCAGATGTTGTCCGATGCATGGAGCTGTTCGTGTAGATTTATACTTTGTCTTTTCGTAATCATTTTCAGAAGTCAGACCGACATAGGTTCTCCAGCATCACCCTGGTAGTCGGCCCAGGGTTTTTAAAGGTCCCACCCTGCTTGCTAAGCAGTACATTTCTCCTAAGGCAAATGCCCTGACACGACTCAGCAGAATTCCTGCAACTTTTCTGAGTTGAACGTAACCTGACGCTACGCCTAGCAACCAGTGGGTTCTGAACTTGCATTGCCACCTGTCTGCCTTTTAATTTCAGGACTTTAATGTAAAAATCTTATAAGTGCGTGAACAAATATAAAATAATAATAATAATAATAATAATAATAATAATAATAATAATAATAATCCATGCATCGTGACAGTATATACACAATACTGCCATAAGTTCTGTCAGTACTTTCAATGCATATAACTACTAAATAAAGCTATGCAAACCCATTAATACACATATATTCTGAAAGAACACAAAAAATGCTACAAAATAAACATACTCTTTTTCGAAATGATCACCATATGCGGCACCACATTGGCGAAGACATTGAGGCTACTCATCAATAGCTGCACGAATCGTGTCCAGTGGAATTTTCTTGACAGCTGACATGATTGATTTTTTTTAACATCTCAATGTTGCGGTGTCTTTTTTTGCATCAGGCGCCTCGAGCTGCTGCCACGGAGAATAATCCAATGGATTGAGGTTAGGACTTCCACTAGGCTAGTCAGCAGCAGCAGCAGCGATGAACCGTGGAACATTGGTTGCCAACCACTGCCGCGTGGTTTTTACATTGTGTGTAGGAGCACTATCCTGCTGAAAAATCCACGATTTCCCTTCAAACAGCTTCGCATTAATACGAATGTATGTTCATTCTGTAGCATTTTTGTGTTTTGTTTCAGAATATATGTATATTATTGAGTTTGCATAGTTTTATTTAGTAGTTATATGCATTGAAAGTACTGACAGAACTTATAGCAGTACTGTGTATATGTATGTTAGTATTTTTGCGTGTTGCATAGTTATGTATGGAGGCACAAGAAGTAAAATCACTTGTTTCTCTACTTTCCAGAGGCAGGCCAGAACATACATCGAGGACAAGGTGAGTACAACTGATTGAATAAAATGTGGTTTACAATGAGACCTAAGTGAAGCTCCATATATTATTCTCAAAGCCCTCTTTTGCAATATAAAAGGTCTTGATGCAGAAGCATGGTTATCCCATAATAAAATTCCATAATTCAGATGATTGCGGATATAACCATAATAGGCTGCAATAAGTGATTAAATGGTTATATTTTTTAAGCACTCTTAACATAAACAAGCCCTTACTTACTTTCTTAGCGACATATGGAATATCGGTTGGCCAGCACAAATATGAATCAAAATGCAAACCTAAGAATTTTAATGATTTGTTCTCACCTGAATTAACTCTCCTTAAATTAAAGTATAACGTCTCAGTTTTTGTACCGTTTAAAATTAAATTATTGGCATTACGCCATTTTTTGAACACGATTAGATAATTAATTGAATTTAGTATTCCATAAGTAGGTACTAGCATTGATGATATTCACAGTGAAATCGTCTGCAAACATGTATGTCTCAGAACAAGAACTATAAGTAAAATTAGGGAGATCGTTAATATATATTAAAAACAGTATAGGTCCCAACATTGACCCTTGAGGCACTCCATGAATCAAGAGTTTAAAAGAAGAAACTTGATTACAATTTAGAAGCACAGCTTGGAACCTATGGCTAAGATAAGAAAATAAATATGTTGAAAAAAGTTTGTTGTTTCTTTACTTACGATAAAGCGCTTTATTAAAAACATGTTCTAATTGTTTACGCTGTCCTTAAAACATTACCTAATGAGAAAGGAATAAGAAGAACAAAAAATGCTTCATACTTGAAGTGTACCACAGTAGAGGGATGTTTTGTTAGAACGTGGCAGAGCATAAGACGGCGGTGGTATTTAAGAATGAAAAACGTGGCATGCCATCATAAATGAAGTCTCCCTTAACTACGGATCTCAGCAGTAGCATATTAGAAAAAAGTATTGCTAAGACCACGCGAAATGTCAGCCAGAAGAAACAAGTCCTGGCTTTGTCCAGAATTCAAAGAATGTTTCATTTTGTGCAATAGACATTGGTTATAAGAACACAAAGCCAAATTGGCCAAACCCTTAAGGAAATGTTTATAGTTTTATTCGTAAGACCTATTCAGTTATTTCTTTTTTCTAAAGAGATGCAATCATTTTTCTTTTTTTTATGTCTGAGTTGAAATATTACTTTTATTACTAATTTATTAACGCCTACAACTTTTATGATAAATTACATATTTATGTTTTAAACAGGAATAAAAACAACCACCATATACAATATACCGTTCACAGCAAATCACAGGAAATTTAAAAATTAAGTAATAATGGCAGCATTATTTTTCGAGCTTAACGTTTGCTCCTGTTAGCTAAACGTCTGCATTAGCTGCATCTTCTACAATGTTCTATGATTTCTAGTAGCAATCAACAAGAATACTGGCTTTCTATCTTTCCTGGAACCATTTTTCTTCGCCTGGGGAATACCTGATTGATTTTTTTCTCATTATTCATACCGAATATTCAAAGTATGTATGGGATATGTTGAAGTAGAAATGTAAGAAGTTAATTTTGAAGCACTTATTGCAGCCAAGATTTCCATAGACCTTTAGCCATTTGTCAAATACTTGTTTGGTAGTTTCTACTTTAATATTACCAAACAAATGTTCACAAATGCTCCTGAATGGTACCCATCCTTCTAGTTCCATTTGATTTAGTTTGTTTTGAAACAGCTGCTCTTTCATCAACTCTCAATCTCCGCCTCAACAAAAATGTCTTTCTTCAACTTAGAAGCGCTGATTTTTGAAAAGTTTTTCTCTATATATTTCAAGCGTTCTCCAAAATGATCCATGCCTCTAAATACAGCTAATTTTCATGAAGTGGAGTCAAAATAACTTTATAGCCGTCAAACAGTTGTTTTGGTGTGATATTTTTATAAATGGTGCTAAATTCTTCCGGGAAAGCAATATTTAGGGTCGAATTCATAGTCGTAGCTTACTTCAAGGAAGTCCTTAAGCAACGGTTTTCATTACACAAACGCTACTCTTTCAGGAGAATAAGGAAAAGCTTATTTATATAAGGAATCTCCGACCTCCGCTTATAAGCAATACGGAGAGCCAATGCCATCTTGCACCAACTGCCTACAACGGAGGTTAACGATAATAGCGATTTCGCGGAGTATATGGAACTTCATAAAGAAATGGAATGATTTGCAGAAGTCACTTGAAACGTATAGGGATGCTGAATTTAAGAAGTTATATCGATTTACCAACGCCGTTGTTATAATAATCTAATGTCCTGCTAAACAATGTAACCTTAACAAACAGAGGCTATGAAGTCGCAACGTAAGACAGACTTACTTGAGAAGATAATGAACAGAATCTCAGTGCTGTAACACTATCCATATGTTTTCTGTTCAGACGTTTTCCCATTTATGTTGTCTAAAGCCCTTAGGTCCCTAGAAAACGAGATTCCGCTGCACTTATTCAAAACCATTAAATAAAATCCTAAAAATAAGACACAGAAGTATTTCTGCAATACATAAAGTACATCTCTGTAGTGAAATCTTGAACAGAGGTTTACCGATTTCCTGTGTAAAACCGCTGTTAAAGCCAAATATTGTAAGTTATTGGGTACTTTTGCTTTTCTAAATACTGCTAGATGATGTAGTAATTGCATTGGTGATTTGCTTCCATGCATGCATATACACAGTGCGCATATTGTAAATACTTCTAGCTACTAACACTTTACGCTAAAAAGTGAGGTTTTCAGTTTTAAAACAGTCCTCGAGTAAATACCACTTAAGGCCAGTACATCACACAGCGTCCGATTGCCTGTATTGTATGATGTCTTTGAATGTCTTCGAATCTCAGCACCAACTCTTTTGGTTGGTTTTTTTCTGCTTGCTGAAATGTTTTCCTTTTGGCATATTTTCGACCTAACTAATGTAACTGTATAACTGTTACTACAAACCCTTAAATAAATTTACAATCTAGTTGATTTTATACGAAAGTTAACTAATTAATAAATGCACCATTTAAAACTCGCAAACGTCTACCACGCTCAACAGCTGTTGTGAACAAAGAACGAACATGAAAATGGCGATTGGCTATGTGGTCACCTGTATGTTTGTTTACACATTCCTTCGCACATCCGAGTGGCTGTGAAACAGCTGAACCATGTTACCACATGTGCTTCGGAAATAAGTAAGCGTTTAGCACTGAGCCTATAAGTACCGTCTATGTATACCAAAAGGTAATAATCGTTTCCTTATAAGAAGGAAAAACTTATTGCTTAAGCATCTCCTTTTCACATAAGCGACGACTACGAATTCGACCCTTCATCTCGTATTGTTTGAATGTAGCATAACTACTGTACTTAATAAACAACCCAGAAAATTTTGTTAGGGTTAGATTAGCTGTGGAAAGTTATACTTATAGTGTTACATCAAGTTCATTTTTATTTTTATTCATTTTTATTTCAGGTGCTGAAAACCGAGGAAATTAAAAGATTTTGAAAAAAAACACTGAAAAATGGCAACAATGCTGAAAAAGTCCAAAACCGGGTGGTTGTATGCAGAACTAGGGTCCATTATTGCATTTCAACGACGTTTCCGTGTTGAGTAGTGTAATGGTCACGTGACGCCATTTGGACGGATTTCTTGGGACTTCTTGCAAACGTATTTGAAATGCGATTAACAGTCTCCTCTGATGTTCTTGATGGTCCATCACCATGCCTCTTAGCAACAGATCCTGTCTCTAGAAACCTGCTTTCCACGCCTTGGTTCTATTGGCATCGGGAGTTCTGCATACTATCTCAAGGTTTGTGCATTTTCAGCATTCGTTGCCATTTTTCGGTTTTTCTTTTTTCAAAGTTTTCAATTTCTTCGGTTTTCAGCGCCTGAGATATAAATGAAATAAAAATGAATAAAAATGAACTTGATGTAACATTATAAATATAAATTTCCACAGTTAAGCTACCATCTAACACCTAACAAAATTGTCTGGGTTGTTTATTATGTTCAGCATTAGTGTTTAAAATTAGGTCGTTTCGTCTCGGACCAGACTATTTAACTCTGAGTTACTTTATGATCTGCGTTCTGATATGTGTCTTCAAATTCTGATCATGAGCTTGTTTGGCCCAGCGATTAATCACTACCCTCAGACACGTCTTCTGCTACTAGAGATACGGGAAGAAAAGGAACGGGTAAGCCATTACTGTGAAACACGTGTAATGCCTGATGATGTTTTTCGACATTCAATTATATTTTTATGTTTTCCTTAAACCCTATAATTTTAGTGCTACTAAAATAACAGTTATGGATATAGTTGATTGATTCTCTACATACAATCGGAAAGTCGGGAACATTTTCCATTTAGTGTTTAACCACCCCATAATCGGTAGGCACACTTATCACAAACCAAATGAGAAGCCCAATTGCGATTCTGATCATCTATGTAGTCTAACACCAATATATAATTCAACAGTCTTTTGTATTAGCGGCGTTATTCTGTCTTCATTAGATTTAGCTGTATAATCACCAAACACGTAACAGAAATCATCAGGATGATTATTGCACATTCGCGCAAATGTACTATGTTCTGGTAATCTAATTCCCACATGTTTATATACAATTATATTCCATTATATACCACTACAGTGTATATCACAACGCTCTGTACAAAGCTAAATTACTACTTTATATGAATCACGCAGAACTTTACACCACTAAAATTCTGATGTGTTATATTTACAAGACATTCTCTACCCTCTATATATTATTAGTGGCTATACAAATTATTCTTATAAAAGTTGATTTCCCTATCTACTTCATATCAATCGAGATAAACGTTTCCGAAAATAGCCGCATTACACATTTCGTTATAGATGCAAAGGGAATAGCGATAGTCAAATGTTTTAGAACTGGGTGCTATATGCAGGCCTTAAAATTCCATACTCTTTCCATGACATCGCGAGAAACAACGAAAATCGATAGTACTTTAACAGAATGACTAAATGCTGAACAATTCAAACCATTAATATTGGATATCTCGGAAACGGCTTACGCCACAAAAAGGTTATTTGAATTGAATTGCATGTTTAAAAAATCTGCATTCTTTGTGTAGTACGTTTTCGTCTATCCTTTAATGTTTACCAGTTGTACAGGGTTGCAAAAGTTCCTTCCGAATGAAGAGGTCTTCAAAGGCTATTGCCAAAAAAAATCAGGATACACATTATATTGGTTATGTAAATATCTCTAATACACCAGGTGAGTCAGCTGCGCCTATTTATTTTTGAATTTATGCAACGTGCTAAGCGACATATTTGACTTACGCCTTTTTTGAACGCTTTCTAATGGCTGATTTGCATAACACTTTATAGAGGTAGGACAGATAACTCAGTGCATCAGTGTTTTACGGGACAGAATGCGATCGTCATGTATATCAATTCCAAAAACATCCCACCCTGACACTGGGAGCTGCAAAAACACTTTTAGCTGATTTTACAAACTTTTATTCTTTAGTGTACATTCATGCACCCCGTTGAAAACGCCCCTGAAGGAAAAGCCTATCACATGAATTGGTTGACAAAACCATTTGAAAACCAAATGGCAGATCTACGTAGTGCGACCAATTGGTTTTAAGCCGTTAGTCAATGTTGTACAGCCTTGTCAAAAAATGCTAAGTATTAGGTAGATAATTTCTCTTCTGTCACAAACTATGGCATATTTCAGTTCATACAGTAACTGTAATGACTGATGCAGTTTATTTGTTTGAATTAAAACTACCAAACCGGCTCAAAACACTGTATAACGCTGCAAAAAGCGTGTAACGGTTCGAGGTGGGGTCTACTTCTGCGATTACTAATTCGTATAGGAACCTAAGCTCGCAAGGTAGCATTAGCCCAATGGTATTATCATGGTTGCTTTAACACTGTGTCATTTCATTTCGGGTTAAGTTCTAACGTTTTATTACCTTTTATTTTATCGCTTTGGACCTATAATTTGATATTATAATACAAACAACATTTTTATAACATTAAAAGTGTGTAAAAAATAGAATAATCATGTTTTCCACCACAAAGCCCAAATCATATACGGGCACACTCATACGTGAAGAATGCAGGCAGACTACTACACCGCGCATGTTACAGCATGCAAGAAGGTCTCTCCGGCAACGTACACAAATGTGCATTGATGAAGGGGGTCGTCATTTTGAACATTTACTTTCTTGATGAAATCCGCACTTTTTAACAATTTATTATTCTGTTTACCCGTGAACTTAGCACATTTACAACTTCTTTGCCAATAGAAGAAGTGAAACATAAGGTTTAAACATGTAACAAAAACTGTTATATTTAATGTCGTCGATATGCGCCAATGAAAGCTAACTACGTAACACGGTTTGCATTACAGATGTGATACAGATTATTACGGTAAACATGATACACAATTATCTGCTTGTAATTTTTGTGTCTTTGGCTCATAGGAGAGCAAATAACAAAAAATAACTAAATTAGTATACTAAAACACAGAAAATAAACACAAGGAGAAAGAAAAAAATCCAAACACTTGATACTTGTATTAGATTCGAACCTCTAAGGCTAACCTTTGCTTCACCATATTCCGGCAGCTAACCCGCTCAGCTAAATCGCTCTCTCTCACGGTCTTTGGGAGAACACTCCTGTACCTCCTTGCAAGCATTATATCCATGAAGAGCCGCCTTTTTAAAGGTTTTTTGCAGCTTCTTGCTTCTCATTCAGGCCTTTAATCATTAATGCTAGTTGCATATAGTACCGAATAGAAGAGCAGAGCTACAATAACAGTTTGTTTACTAAAATGGTCGATGTTTTCACATTAGACTATAAACTGCGGGTTGCATAGATACGAATACCTAGGGGCAGCTGACTCACCTGGTATAGTATTTTAATTAAAATCATTAGAGACATTTTGAGAAAATAAAAAATTTCGAAAAATGTTCCGTGTAAAGGTGGTTTGGGGGTAACAGGATTTTCTTGAAAATCTTTATGTCGCATCTTTGCAAGGTACTTAATGTAAATACCAATTTTCGCGTTTATCCGACATTTCGTTTTTGAGTTATACTGTTCACATATAACCGGCCTATTTTCTAAATCTTCTTTATCAAAGGGTGGTTGAAAAATTAACACACAAGGCACTTTAAAGTGTCACATTTTTTAATTTAGGGAGAAACAAAACAAACAAACAAAAAAGGGTAAAGAAATTGTGCTATGCAAAATTGTCACACCAGGATCCTTATTTACTAAAGTAGTAAGCTATAGAAATAAAATAATGTTGCTAGTCTATTAGCTGTCATTTGATATTACATTTCATATCAGAGAATATTAGCATTTACAGCCAGCGCAAAGCATAAAACCGATTTAAAAAGTTAAGTGTGCCAGAGACAAAGCGATTACATCAATAAAGTCAGCGGATTCTGCATCATAAGCACCGGATTTCATACCACAAATTGTGGGTTGTTTTTCAGTTTTGTATGCTTATTCCATGGAGTGAAATTATTAAATTACACAGTTATTATATCCACCTTCTAATTTCATGATGTGCAATTTATCCAATATGTATAGAAATGGCGCCATATGATCTGATGAAGGACCCTGCGTACAATGCTAAGCAACTCTTTACAACATTGAAGGTGCTTTTCTCGAGTTGGCTTTTTCTGTATTTTTAAGATCTGTAATGGTCCATACGATGGAGGTGGTTCTCAGTTTCCTTCAAAATTTTGAGGTAAGTGCTATAATATATTAAAAAGACATATTTTGTGTGTGATTTTTACGTAATATCACTACTGTTGTTTAGTTTCCCAAAATTAACAACAAAAATTGTACTTACAGGCTTAATAAAATATTCCAAAACTTGCAATAAAATACCAGTTTTCAACATTTTCCTGCAATGTTAATACCTATCACAATAGATAGTGACTGTGTACATTTTTTGTAACTGTCGCTTCATTGTTTTGATCTAGTTCAACTTTCACTCTGACTTCACTTAGTGCACACTCTCACTTCACCAATGTGATCTAGTTCAATTTTACCTGTCACTTCACTTTCTTCGGGACTTAGTGGAGTAATGAAATACGCACGACGTGGCATCTTCTTCTATCCACTTCACTTGTTGAGGAGTCGAACACAAGACGAGCACTCGCTGCACGTTACAGCAGTGGTCACAAACTCGTTCCTAGAACCGCCCTTGATGTCGCATCAGAAGTGCACTCACTAACTCGTTCACTTACAATAATGCTCGCTTATATAGCAGTTGGTTAGAGTTCCAGAAAGTTCTAGAGGCGGATAGAAGGGAAACTTCCAGGGGATTCTGGTTATCTCCCGATAGCGCCTCTAAATTGAGTTTTATTTATGGACGCTCTTAACTGCTATGGTTCTTAGCGTCCCATTCTATGTTGGGCGTGAACGACCATAAATTTTGTTCAGAGGCCTCTTTTTTCAGGTTTGAGGTTCTTTTACTTGCCGTAAATCTACGACACGGGACCACCGGCTTTACTTCCCTTCCGAAGCCACGCTAAGGATTTTTACACCCGAAAAAATCCATCGCCCTCCGCCGGGTTTAAACCCGCGACCTCGGGAACCAGAATGGTACTTCTAGATCACAGAGGACGGCAGGGAGTGAGAGCCTGTAACTATTTTACCCATTGTCCAAGTTGTTTATAACAAATAAGAAAATGGCGTGGAAACCGAGTGCAATGCTTATAATTAGCAAATGATGTAATATCAAGAAGCATAAAGTTCGTCGAAATTTGGATGGTGACGGTTGTTTCAGTCATGTGTGGAAATTACTATCAAAGAAGTGCACTTACTTTTTTGTTTTTGTTTTACAACTAAGTTACGTAATGTAGTCGATTAATTTAATTGATTGTTCTTCAGCACATAACGTATGTAGGATAAATTTGGAAGGGTAAATTAAGCTGAAAAATTCAATGCATTTAAAACTTTGCATTGAAGTTTTTAGTGTGAGTATACCTTTCCAATATAACCTATTAGTTTGCTCCCTGCAATGACTATAAATGAGGATAATCACAGATGTTGAAAGACTTGCTTCTTCCATAAATAGCTCTTCAACTTTATTGTGGTTAGTGGAGAAGTACAATTTAGAGTAAACGTTTGTAATTGATCGTGCACTATAGGAAATATTATGCGTTTGTAACAATCATAGTAATTTATACCGGTATAGGTATCGTCTTTTAAAGTAGAAGTAGATCTCGAAGAGTGCATTGAAAAATGTATGAACACTTTTATTCTATCATTCATAGAGTTGCAGAAAAACGCTTTGAAAAAGACGTTAAAAATTAGGCCGCTTTCCCTTGCAAGTGGTTGGGAAAATCGCACTCGATGGGTAAGAACATGTCTGCCGCAGATTAGAATACGCGCTCCATTAGCGATATCGCTTCGAATTCGTTACTGTATTACGGGAACGATTTAACAGTGCTAGTGGTATTTTATTACTAAGGCATGTGTTATTTTGAGCAAAAACCTTCATGTTTAATGGAAGCGGCTAAAAGCCCTAATTTTTTTTTAATGAAACAACATAAAATCAATGTTTTAACTTAAACCTTTTGGTACTGTGCACTTAATGTAAAATAAATAGGAACGATCTTTTATAGCCATCAGATAGAAAGGTTTAAGCTGCTTCTCAATGTATTTATTGAAAATAATTATAAGGAAAATTATTGTTTTTGTTTAAGAATTTGATAAAATGAAATTAAGTCAAGTAAAGATTTTATTTATATACTTAATAAACGAGACTAACAAGGAACTAACTTATTTTATTTAAATATCCAATAAGAACGTAGTACAATGGTAATAATCCAACGAGATGGCTCCGTAGTAACGTGTGAGGCTCACATTCGGGGGGTCCCGGTTTCGTTTTCAGTTAGAATGGCCACTCTGAGGTTTTTTTTTTTTTTGCGAACTTCCCAGATCGGTAGACGAATGCTGGAGTAGTTTCTGTAATGCCGACAAATTTCCTGTCGTATATTTCCTTGCCATGGCTAGGCGTTCGGCGGTGAATTGGGGAGGGAGCCTTATGTGTCATTGGGATTTCACACCTGTAGACTTTAGAGAACCCGATTGCTTCCAAGCCTACTGGCCCGTATCTCATTGCTCTCTATGTTCTTCGCTTCACCCCTTCCTCCCGGAGATTCATTGGTTACAATAGGTCTCCTAGATGCTTCCGTGCCGAAATCCTGCTTCACTTATAATTTACTCCACTATGTTAGTAATGATGGACATTGTGATGCAGCGATTATGGCCCAAGGTTATCGGGAGGTTGGCGCCAAACAGTCGGAGAAAACCAAAGATAAGTCGCGCTCATACCCGGCGTAAACAACAGAAGGGCTATAGGCAGATAACCAGAATCTTCCACAGGTTTCTCTTCCTCGCCTCCAGAGCATGTGTCCAGATAGTTCTTGTGTGTGCTGTGGAAGATTCCATTGGCTATATAAGCGAGCGTTCTCGCGAGAGCGGTCAGTTGAGTCGGTCAGTGAGTGAGTAAGTGAGTTGGTGAGCGCGTGTCTGCTGCCACATCAAGTGCGGTTCTCCGAGCTAGTCGGTGACGACTGCTGTGACGTGCAGCGAGTGCTATTGCGGAGCGAGTAACTGGAGAAGGCGTCCGGAAGAAAAGGCTGTCACAAAGAAAGTGAAGTGATGGGGAAGCTGAACTAGTTCACTTAGTTCACACTGTCACTTCACTGATGTGAAGTCCCAGTGAAAGTTGAACCAGATCAAAACAATAATAACGAAAACTAGTGAAGCGACATTTAAAGACTGGACAAAGTCACAATATGAACACGTGATTAAGAGCGGGAAGAAATGCCACAGTTTTGTTAGGCGTGTGCGTGGCAGTTAATCAGCTTCTGCCATCATAACTTCAGCTATATTATAATTTGTACAAAACAAAAGTGCTAAATTATGGAGAAATGAGACAATTAAGAGATAAAGTAAGGAAATTGTACATCAGTTGCTATTGTATCACGTATTTTAAAATCAATTATTACTTATGTGAATTGTAATACGCGAAAATTGCAAATGTTTTGTTTTTCTGGTCATATAAGTGTTCACAGATTAAAAGTTAAAGTTTCCTTTTGTCTTTGTGCACAGAATCACCTTCTAAGTAGATGACTACTATAACCCTTATATTCAGTTGTTTTTTACAGCAACAGCTTTTTTCTTCCTTTTATTCTTAGTTTAGTTCACAGGGTCAAAATAAAATTCCTCATTCATTTATTTTTCTATGAAGTAAATATCCGGTTACAATATAGCGTCATAGGACTGTTTCAGAATTCACTTCAATTTCTGTTGCTAACTCTTCAGCATTTCATTCACAGTAAAAATTATCACGTGACGTGTGCATCAATTGCTTTTTTCGACGATAGTGTTTTGTTTTTTTTTCAATTTTCCGCTACTGCTACCATGCGTGGGAAGCTGAAATTTTTGCACTCTGTGCGTTTTGAATTTTTGTCTCAAACGTTAATAAAATGTATTTAACCCTCCAAATATTGATATGTGTAGTTATTGTTGCAGCTAGGCAATATAAGCATATTTGACAGTTGGATGTTTCCATTTAAATCACATTGTCTTTACTTCTCTGTATTTGTTAGCATTTACTTACGAGTTTAAGTTACTTTAATTTATGCAACATTTAAATATGCCTTTAGGAGCAAGAAGTCATGCCACCTTCAGTTGTACACTGGCTTGATCAACACTACCAGGAGTGACTAATCGAGCGCCAGTTCCTAGAGGTTAGAGCTGACAGTAACTTGTTTTTTCCCCCGTAAATATCTACTCATTCACTATCGTAGAAAAAATAGTATGCAATACATATGTGAAAAGTCCTTTGTAGAAACTCGGAAGTGAAAATACAAGACAAATCCGTGTTCTACAAAGATACGCCTACCGTCCTTGTACTGCAATACACTTATTGGTAATGTTTAAGTAATGACAGGAACAACAACAATTACATTAACTGTTAATAATTAAAAACATCTGACTTGTTACATTCACGCGACTTTCTCAATCCCCAATCGTTTATTAGTGGGTATACACACAGTTCTTACGAAAGTTGAATTTTTTTTCTACTTTATTTTCATTGAGATACACTTTTGCAGAAATAGTCACGTTACACATTTCGTTGTAGATACAAACGGAATAGCGATAGTCAAATGTTTTAGAATTGGACGCTATACGCTGACCTTAAAATTCCATACTTTTTCCATGACATCCGAGAAACAACTGAATATCGACAGGACTTTACAAAATGATAAAATGTTGAACAATTCGAACCATTAATAACGGATATCTCGAAAAAGGCTTCGGCACGAAATCAGTTATTTAAAATAACTTGTATGTTTTAAATGGATCCACAATTTTTTGTGTAGTACGTTTACGTCCACTGCTTAACGTTTACCGGTAATACAAGATCATACAAAATTCTTTCCGAATGAAGAGGACTTCACAGGCTGTTCTCAGAAGATTCAAGTTATACATTTTATTTTAATGCGAATATCAAATATATGCTATTTTAATAAAACTCGTTAGCCATTTTTTGAGAAATTCGCAAATTTAGAAAATTCCTTCATTTAAAAGATAGTTTGGGGTGGGGAAATTTTCTTGTTAACCTTTGTGTCACATCTTTGGAAGATACTGAACTTAATAACAAATTTGGTATTTAACTAAAAATTTTAGTTATGCTGTTCACAGACACACAAACAAACATACGCACATAGGCACACATAGATCGACAGCCAGCCACCAGAAACACACACGGGCGTTTTTCTAAAAGTCTTTTTTCAGGGACTGTCAAAACGGGTATTTTCGGTGAAATCTCAGTATCGAATATTAGGCTAAAAATAAGCAGTACTTCCTCAACTTGCTATAGGTAGCAGTAGGAAAACAAAAATACACAACGGGAAGGGTTTTATTTACGTGGAATGAGTTCCAGTCCAAATTTGAAGCTCTCTCATTCTTTGAATATCACAAATTAGAAAGGACATTAGAATATTTTAAAAATAATTTCTTATTCTCCCGCCAGTTCCCTAGCATCAGCTGTTGAAGGAATGTTTCTGTGTATGGTATAGCAAACTGAAGTTTTATGTCGTGGCTTATCGTCCAGAATGAATTTTTATCCTGGATATCTTTTTTTGTCTTAGAAGAAAACTTAGTATATCTACAAGAAAAGTCTCTATGAAAAAATATATGTTCCACTAAGGTTCAGAAAAGATTTAACTATTGGAAATATGTTGGACGTTATCGCACAGAAAATATTCCGGCACACATGCATTTTTAATATAATGTTTCATACATCCACAGACACTTCTCTCCAGTGATTGTGATTTATAGCTCCACGTAGGCGGAAAGGATAAGATAGCACCGCCACACGACGTTAAGAAATCCAGAGCGTTGAAAGATATACGGTGCTGTTATAAAGCGATGGTAAAAGTTTAACCATGAAAACAGGGCAGCGAAATAAACTAAAATCTGATGTGTTACATTCACCTGACTTTCTCTACCCTCTATTGTTTATTAGTGGCTATACAAACTATCCTTGCTAAAGCTTATTTTTCTATGTACTTTATTTTAATCGAGATAAACCTTTACAGAAATAGCTACATTAAAAATTTCGTTATACATACAAAGGGAATACATATAGTCAAATGTTTCAGAACTGGACGATATATACTGGCCTTAAAAGTCCATACTCCTTCCATGCATTCGCGAGAAACAACTGAAAATCAACAGGACTTCAAAAGCATGACAAAAACATTGAACAATTAGAACAATTAATAACGGATATCTTAGAAATTGCTTGTGACACAAAAAAGTTATTAAAATAAATGTTGTGTTTTGAAAATATGCACATTTTTTGTGAAGTAGATTTTCGTCTATGGCATAACATTTAACAGTTATACAAGATTATGCAAAATTCCTTCCGAATGAAGAGGACTTCACAGGCTATTCTCAGAAAGTTCAATATATACGCTTTATTTGGCATCTAAATATTTGTAATATATGGTATTTTAATTAAAAGTTTTAGAACAGCTTTTGTGAAAATAATAAACTTCGAAAACTGTACCACATAAAGGTTAGTTGTGGTTGCCAGGATTTTCATGAAAATCTTTTGTGGCATCTTTGGAAGATACTGAACGCAAATACCAAGTTTGATATTTATATAACTTTTCGTTTTTGAGCTAAGTGTGTTCACAGACATACATACACACGAATCTTTTTCTAAAACTTATGTTTTTATTCGTGGAACCTCAAAACATGCATTTCTGGTGAAATGTCGGTATCTAATTGTTTAGTGGAATGCAGAATCTTTTTCACCTGTTAGACATGTGTAGAGAAAATAAAAAGTAATACTCGGAATATTCTCACAGCATAGCCTTCTACAGGATTATTAGCTATTTGAATATTACTTCAGAAATACCGATGTACAGCAGATAGATAAAAGGTGAGGCGATTCCCCGTTTCTTTACTTCATTAACTAAGTGTTACGATTTTGCACCTTCTTAAAAATAACACTTATATAAAGTATACTTCTTCTTCTTCAGATTATCCTCCTGTTTGTAGACTTGCAACCACAGGGACTCACAATCCAATGTCTTGGGTCAGTAGCCTGTCGAGGTGCAAGCAAACTCTGGATCATAGCATATTCAGGATGGGTGATCAGCCCAATGCCTGGTATGGCAGTGAAAAAGGACATGAAATGTAGTGATGAAGGGGATGATAGGAAAATTCGCGGATCAAATTGTTCAACCCAACATTCGCCTAGCGACCGAGGAAAACCACGAAAAACATCGGTTAGATTGGTCGATTCTAGGGGCTTAACCCCGGGACCTCCCAAATGCGGGCCACCGACGTTACCGCCTGAGCTATCCTGATCGGTATATAAATTATACACAGGCTTTAATTCATGCGTGATTCTGTTAAATAATTTCAGTTGGAGTGCTTTGAGAAATAACATGTTTCAAAATGGAAACATTTTAGGTCTTTAATAATTCAACAGAATTTAAGTTTGGAAGCAGGTTTTCCGAACTTCAGTTATTTTACGAAAAAACATCTGAATAGCGAAACATCACGGGGATTTGTTTTATTTTCAACTAGTTGGTTGCCGTCGTTGCACGGGTATTTTGAAGCTCGAATGGCGATTTAATCATTTTCATTTACCTGGCCCGTTATTTTTTAAATTATTGTACAATTATCTAGAAGATTTTTGTGCTCAATCCTCCCCTTTACCCCTTATATAGGGAAGTAAAATTATATTCGAACCCACTCGCGGCCTCTCTCTCTCTCTCTCTCTCTCTCTCTCTCTCTCTCTCTCTCTCTCTCTCTCTCTCTCTGCGCCGGCAGAAGCGGACTAAAATCCTTACCTTATAATAGATGCTGGAAATGTTGACCTTCTGCTCTCAAACAGGCAGCATATCTCGTGTAAGTATTCTCGCTCACTCTCCGAAGCTCACCAGCAGGAATTCTTGAGATGATACGCCTCATTATGATCAGAAAATTTGAGTGTGGTGTGCGATAAGTGCTAGAACAACAATAGGACCCATATTCTTTGATGAAACAATAAATGCAGAGCGATACCAGAGGTTAATTCTGAGGCCATTTTGCAATCGCTTGACAGAAGAAGAGAAATCGTATGGCTGGTTCCAGCAAGATTCTGCAACTGCACATACGGCTGCCGAATCATTACATGCAATAAGAGAGGTGTTTGATGACAGAAAAATTAGTGTTGATTTGTGGCCCCCTCGTTCTCCTGACCTAACGAGTTGTGATTTTTATTTATGGAGTTCTTTAAAAGACAAAGTGTATCGTTCCAATCCTCGTACACTGCAGGAACTTAGAGAAAACATTATGCAAGAAATCACAAGAATTCCTGCTGCTGAGTTTCGGGGAGTGAGCGACACGAGATTTTAGTCCGCCTCCGCCATTGTAATTTCTCCGGCGACTGCCGGCTATCTCGCGCAGTAGAGAGAGGCTGCGTGTGGATTCGAATATAATTTAACTACCCTATACTATTTCGTACTGCCCCAGCGGTTGCTAATAACGGTTGAAACATCCCCTGATATTCGTCCAAAAGGATGTGAAACATCGGCAGAACGACTGACTTACTTAACCGCCCCCGATAGTCTTCCAAGTACTGGAAATGCTGCACAACTTGTACGTATCCTTTGGTGATGAATCGGCGGTCGGAATGTTCAAGTAATATTTAGATATCCACCGTAGGTGATATCTTAAACCTTGTACCTTCTCTTTGATCACATAGTTATTTTTAATAACATAAAGCTACATAGCGTTCACATAATACAAGGATCCTTAATATACAGAGTGGACCATTTAAGTTGAGACTATACAACATCTCCAAAACTAAGCGTTGCAAAATGAAATGTCTTGAATAAAAGTTGTTTGATATTAGGAGGGAAAGTAAATGCCATTGGTCGTGTTTTATTTGGAGGACGTTATGATGATCATTTTAGGGTCAATTTAAGTTTTCTAAATGGAAACCTACATTTTGTATGTTGTTTTCTCATTAGAAAATTGTTTATAAAAAGCTGTTTATTTAGTGATGAGAAATAAGGAAACAAAATAAAAATTGTTGGTTCCCAATTACGCAACGTAACCCTCATATAACGATCCATAGATGATCCAACCATTCATTGCGCTCTTCGTATACAGCCATTCAGAATTTTCGCTGTTATTTACGTTGGTGTAAGAACAACTGCAAAGTGTTTTATACAAATGTTGTTTAGTTTCTTATGAGGAGTGAGAAAATAGCACACAAAAGATAGGTTCCCATTTAAAAAAATTAAATTGAACCCCTTAAACTACCATTACAACGTCCTCCAAATAAAACACGACAAATGGCATTTAGTTTCCCCCATAGTATCAAACAACTTTTATTCAAGACATGTCTTTCTACAACGCTTAGTTTTGGAGATACTGTACAGTCTCAACTTAAATGGTCCACCCTGTATACAACGAAATAGAGGTGAACATGAAAATTTCCCGTTCCCAAGCCTCCAAGTTAACCGGTTTGGAAAAGGCGCATAGTCTGCGACCATCGAGAAAAATAATATTATGAGTTGTTGATTATAAAATATATAGAGTGATCCGTTTGAGATGTCAGAAAAGTAAAATTTTATAAATAAGAGGATAATCCACACATCTTTTGGGCAGTCTGCTGTAATATAAGCAGAAAGGATGGAAGTTAACAATGAGTGATGTTTCATACTCCATCCGCATGGCATGGCGGCGCTATTGTGCATAGGAGACAAATTGGTGGTCATGACATAACAGCGCACTCAGTGTGTTGTATGGTATGTTGTATGGTGAAATGTGCCGTATGAGACGTTGAGTTCTCGGTTTCACAAATAATGCGGCTATGGTTGTTGACTCGGCCACTCAAATGAAATGTGGCTTTGTCCATAAACATCCATCAATTTACTATTGTACGTCCGCTTCCTGCCTCTCACACATCATGACACCAAACTAGAGATGAACTTCGTAATTACGTTGTGTCAGAGCATGCTTTAGCTGAATGGAAACATCTTAGGGTACTGTCTAACAATCCTCATAACACGTTGCGTATGGCGTATTCTGCTCTGCTGATAAGTGGTGGAGTGACTTCCATGGCCTTCCACCATTTTGCCTCCTATGCACGATAATGCTGTCATGCCAGGCGGATGAGGTCTGAAACATAACTCATTGTTAACTTCCATCCTTTCCGCTTATTTTACAACAAACTGCTCAGAGTTGTGTGCATTAACCTCTTATAGATGACGATTTACTTTTTTGACATCTCAAACGGACCACTCTGCCGAATGACTGATTTATAATGTTACCTGGGCAGAATTTTCTTTCCTTATACAATTATTACTCAGCATTAAACTGATACATTCTATAAGTAAGGGGTTGAAAATAAGGATATGGGGTGATTTTTTAAAGGTCTTAAAGCATTTATTAAAGGTCTTGAGGTCTTAAAGCATAAGTGTCCATTGTTTTGTCCAAATTGGGCAAATAGTGGCAATTTGTACATAAGGGGCTGAAAAGTAATGAGTATGGTAGCTTTTTGAAGTTGTATGGTGTCCTATAATTTTCGTCAAATCCTATTGTCCAAGTGCACAAATATGTTCCCTGATTGCCCAAGCAGTATAGTTTTATCTGTAAGGTGTTAGAAATAAAGCAACGGTAGCTTCTAACGGTACTATATAATTCAAAATGAGGATTGGGTGTTTTTTGTAAGTTGTAATATAACCTATGATTTTTGTCAACTCCTATTGTGTAATTGCTCAAATTCTGACCATATGATTTACAAAGTGCAGATTTCTACATAAGGGGTTGAAAATATGTTTAAGGTTTTTTTTTAGAGTTTTAAGGTAGTTTATTATCGTTAATTACTATATTATAAGGGTATGAAATTCCATCCAGATATACCTAATAACGTTCATTTGTATGCTAGATGTTGAAAATAGGAATTGAATGTAAGGATAGCTTATCATTTTTGTTAGTTTCTAGAATCCAAGTAATCCTAATGTTGTCAAAAATCATACCAAAACTATTACTTGATAAAATTTTAGTGAAATATGAGGAAAATGTGGCGATAGAACGATATACAACCCAACTAAAGTAACTCAATTTTAAAACATTTTTAGCCTCCCCATTTACTCCTTTGGGCTCGATGTCATTACGAATCTGTCATATTTGCAATAAAGTACCAAAAGCCTGTGTAAGTAGACTGTGATATCCATATGCAACCAAACGGGATTGAAATTTCGCGACATGAATATGAAACAGAAACCCCTAATCTCCCAATTTTCAAATTTTGGAAACAATATATAGCCTACGAACATCTGTAAGAATAGGGCTTTTCAGTGGTGAAAGAGCTATAAAAATTGCTTGAGTTGTTTTTGAAATTACCCTAAACACACGCACACATTTTCTCTCTTTATAACATTAGTATAGATTTCAGTCCACAAAAACTAAATACACAAGATTTCCTGGGACTATTACAGCATACGTAATTGATGTACAGTCTATCGGAATTATTTTACCAGGTGGCCCACACAAGCCGTCCTTAGTTAAAGTTAGTTTATACCGGATAGCGTGGATGCCAAAAGGTTTGCCTAAGCAGAACTGCAAAGCGGACTCCATACTGACAGAAAGAAGACCGCTAAATGAAGGACCAATGCTTGAAAACGAACGCTTTAACTGCTATTACTGGTCCCAGAGCTCATTTAGTAGAGAAACTGCCTGCCACACGAGGTGTTCCGGGTTCGATTCCCGGCTCGGCTCCAGAAAGTTGCCCTAAACAAAAGCATTTCACGGTGTGCCCCGAGTCTGGTGTTTGAATATGAGGGTGCCTATTGTCCATTCAAACCAGAGTGCGTTTCACTGAAAACAAACTCTTTGTATTATCCGCGCGAAAGTAGTTCGCAATCCCCGCCCATAATGGCTGCTTGTTCCCCTCCCATGTGCTTGTTGAACACTATTTAATCTATAAGAAGGCCTGAGAATCATGATTCAAAATGCAACCTGAGCTAACAATCGGTTTTATAAGTATGCGGCAATGAACATTTTACTTACGTTAATCACAATCCTCGGGCAAAAGTGCAACACCCAAATCCGAATTCTCCGAAGGTAACTCAGCTGACATATGGGAATCAGAACTACTCTCCAAAATAATAGCAAACTTATCCACAATTCCACGCACTGTCGCACTTAAAACAAGTTCCCACATTTTATCCTCTTCTATGTTGTAGGTATTATGTCTGTTTATATTCCTTGCTCGCTTTCGTTACACTTCTCACTGAAACGCCTGTAAAATCCGATATTTGTTTCGTAATATGCAATAATGCAAGTGTCGGGTATTTTTGTAATAGTGTGTTGAATATATGAAGAATCGTTTCTTTTTAGCCACTTTTTAACTGTTTCCCGCTTCTGTGTTTGAGCATTTTATTAGCACTACACGCACCTTCCTCTGCCACATGAGCTCAAATACCAACTGATTAAATCACAAGATTTGACCTGAGCTGAGCTGTTTGTTAGTGTATTATGAATGACTATTCGCTTATTATCATATATCCTGTGTTACGCAAAGTGTTTATTCGGTACTCAGATAGCACCTTTGGAAATTCATTGCTGCATTTCTTGTGTATGTAGAGAGTGGCAGTCGTTTATACGGTTGGTATTAACAACCAAGATGCTCTCGGCGTTAGCGCAATAGCAGGCGAAAGTAATATTTTGTAATCTCTTTAACAGCTAGTATATATCCATTACCTTTAACAATGAGTTCTTATGATACCGCAATAAAATGTGTAGTTCTATACCTTTCCTGCTCTAATATTTCATAATACAATACATGTATTAAGGAACTATTTACGTTGGCGTAAGAGTATATTCTTGGGTTCGTGACAAGCCGATGCACGTGCTTCTGTTTACATCAGAGGGAACTCTGGTTTGGAATGGACAGTACGTGTGTGTCTGTGGGCTTGTTATCGGTTATTTAATAAGCAATTCGCTCATTAACAAGAATTCAGGATTACCTCTTGACGGAAAACTGAGCTTAGTTCCATAACAGTTTACGTGTGGCCCGCATTCGGGATGTCCAGGGATCGATCCCGGCGACCGCCTATTCTGGCCCATGGGTTATTCATGGTTTCCCGAGGGTCGCCAGGCGAATGCTGGAGTGTTTCATCTTTTACCACGACTATCCTTCCTCTCATTTCCTGTATCCATCATCCTCCTTGCCATCTGTTTCAGGGTTGTAGGACCAAGCGACGGTGTCGGAGGGTTGTGGCTGGGCGGTGTAAAGATTTCTTCCCTGGCGTGGCTGCGGTACCGCTCAGTTAGGTCTCTCCTCAGCATGGGGCTCCACTCTGGGGGACCCTGGTGGTTGGTGACTTGTGGGAAGGGACCGGGCGCATCTGATGGGTTCTATCTGGAAACGTTATGGACCCCGTCCATGCTTGCACCCGTCGGCATCCGGATCTGGTCGTCCTTCGGGTCTCTCCCTTCATCCTTCCCTCACAGGGGTAGCGTTAGAAGCATAAAGGGCCGACTGGCCTGCATGCGGTGCTTTGCCCGGGTTCGGGGGCCCCTCTGTGATACGTACCTTTACCTTTTCAATGACAGCTAATCTACAATCACTACAGCTATATGGCACGAATTGGTGCTACAAAGGTAACAAGATTGAACAAAATTCTATGATTATTATTATTATTAATTATTATTATTATATTACTATTATTCCAAGGGTGCGTTAGAATTAAATTGTTTTATGTTGGTGCATTATTCATAAGTATGAAAAAAAAACATGCCCGGCTCGGTGGACGAATTGATGTAAGGGCCTTCCAGGCCCATGTTCTACCTGAAATTATCCATCATTTCTAAATATTATTTCTGTATATAAAAAAAATTGCGCAGAAGACAGATGCCGCGTCAGAACTCAGCCTTGGAGCCTCAGCTGCATTTTGGTGCGTCTCCGCACAGATCGTAACCTATCTGTATATTTGTTATTGGGTAAAATGACCTTTATGTCTGAAAAACCGGGCTCCAACTTTGTGGCAGAAAACCTAACGCCTTTCGCTGCAATTTCCCATTAAAATGAAGCTCTAGCTTTGTGTATGCAAACATTCAGGTTTGTAACTTAAAAACTGTGGTTGTAATGATGATTTTTTAAAGAAAGACTTATTATTTCGGTAACATCCTCTAAAGAATACCCATTTGTGAAATTTCAAAAACCCAAAATGTCGGGTCAATTCATTTGAAATTATAATACAGCAATCAGAGTTTAATGTATATACATATAGGCAAAATTTCATGCATATTTTTAAATTGGTTCCAGATATATTAATATATTGTAGTCTTTTTTTCTGTTTTGAAAAATTGCTCCACATGGTGCAATTTTTTTGAAAAATGTATTATTCTGTAATCAAACCCTTTAATAATATATTAATACATTGTGTGGATGAATGTTAATTATCATACTAGTTTGGGAGAAAATCAATGTTGAATATGAGATCCAAACCTTTTGCTTAAAAATTTACAAAATATGAATACTACTGTTTAATGATGTCACAACTATGCATGTTAACTACAATTCATCTCATCATTTTTATCCTGTTATTAACAAGGATGTATAAAATATTTAATTGATTTATACCGAAAAATGCATCCTGTGGAACAATTTGAAAACGAAAATGTGCCAACAAATGAAAACTCGTGAAAAGAGAGCTTAAATTATAACTCTAAAATAACATTGGTTCTGAGTTTATACTGTTTAAAAATATTTTGTGTATATACAGTCCATACTTGGTCTTTTTCTGCTCCTCTGCAGCTAATTTTGATACCTATTTGAACATTCCTGAAGCCTCTCTTGAATGGAATGTTCACTACGATTTTATGGCACCAAGTGGGATGGCTCAGGCGGTAATGTCTGTGTCCCACATTCGGAGGTCCCGGTTTGGATTCCCGGTGACCGCCCATTCTGACCATGGGATTTGTCGTGGTTTTCCCCTGTTCGCCAAGGTGAATGCCGGGGTGCTGTATTTTACCACGATTTCTGCTTCCCCCCATTTCCTCTCATTTCCCCCATTTCACGCTTCAGACGTGATTTCAGGTCCTGCGGTGCCGGGAAGATGGCGTGGATGCATGCGCACTGTAAAGATTTCTCCCCGTGAACGACAGAGTGAGCGGTCCTACCCGTTAGTGTCGCTCTCTTGGGATTCCTCACCACAGGTGCACGCGTATTCAAATTGGAAAAGATAGGGACTTCTGCGCGTCTCTGTGGGCCTGTCCACTTGCAGACCTGAGACTTCTTACGCCTCCTTCACCTTATCCCTGCCTCCCGGTCGGTGAAGCCACAGTAGATCAAGATGGTCTCAGTGTGCGAGATTTCCTTGCTCCTCTGAAAAAAAAACATCCTACAGCCTACGATTTTATGAGAAGCTAGGCTTACAGGCACACAGTCATCGGTATATGACATGGTATAGTACAGCTATAAAAACTACATAGAACTATAGTTTTTGAGCGTTTAAAAACATTAAAGCACACATTTATGAATTTTGGCAATTTGTAGTTTTTTTTTTGTTTTTTTTTTACAACTGGGTATGCTTAAATAAAGAAAACTCTTCTAAATACAGAAAGGCAGCTAGGTGAGTAGCCCAGTGGATTCAGGTTTTTAAAATTTTCTTCTTGAAATGTACGCGCTATCTCACGGATATCAAATAAGGTAGGATATACCAAGAGATTTCATCTGCTTGCTGAGTGCTTTGAAGTTTACTGTATTCATAGCGGACTAGCTGTGGGAAGGAGAACCCCACATTCCCTGCATCAATATAACGCTCTTCTCCAAGAACCAATAATCTGTCAGGAGGCAGGCACAATCGGTTTCAACTACTTGTGGGGCGATATCATCCGGGCTTGTATACCTTACTCGCTGAGTTACAGAAGCAGCGATTGAATTCAAGGGTGAACCAAATGAAATTCTGGAAAAGCGTAAGAAAAGTACAAACATTTGCTTAAATATGTAGCATATGACGGGAAATGCATTGTTGCATTCAAGGGATACAGTTCATTTTAAAACAAACTAATATACATCCTTCAGTAGAAATATCAACATTGTGTAATAATAACATATATGAATTTCCTTGGAGGATAATATTCCTGAGATAAAACATTCTTTGGAAAAAAACAAATGAAGTTGGCAGTAATATCTTTCATAATCTATGTCGTAGAGGTAAAAAAGGCCATGATTTCGACAAAGCAATCTTTATTGAGACTTCTATTTGTATATCATTGATGCACAATGATGCACTTTTATCAAGGGCCCCCGGGTAGCGCAGTGATTTCGTCTCCGACTCTCGTACTGTGGGTCCGGGGTTCGATTCACGGCTCTGGGGTAGCGATCTTAAGTCGGCCCTATCCACGTCTGCTCCTCTGACTTGCTCATGTGAAGTATCCTCAAGGCCCAACGTGGTTCGGAGTCCACGATAAAAGCTCTCATTCCACCGCCATCGTCGTCATCCTACCATCGGAAGTAACGGATTCCGCCCACTGGGTACCTCCACCTCAGAAATGGGTCCAGTAATCACTTGGTGGAATGAGGTAATCCCCGAAGGTCATAGGCCATATATGGGGAGCGTTAGAGATGACGATACTTTTATCAAAATGACAGTTTCTATACTGTTTCACTTTCTCATGTTCTAGCTTGTTGTCCATAGGGCGAAATGATGAGAAATACATGTCACTGAAAAATAACATGTCCAATTGTTGAAACATAGATATAAAAGGCTACCATATAAGTATACATAATTGGCTTACCTGTGTTACAACACATGTTTAAAATGACCTTGATTGCTAATATAGTATCTCCGAAAAGTAAATCTGATTTCTCTCCAGTCAATGTACGACTTCTTGAACTCTTCTTTTATTAAAAATAATACATAGTAGGTGATTATGTAATATAATCACGAGATTATGGATAACTCCCTTGCTATAGCCTTAATGTGGAATTTTGTTCTACAGTTTCTTGCAGAGGAGTGTTTCACTTACGCATAATACAGAAAAATATGCTGCTTTAGGATATGCTCAACCATAATTAAATAACTTGTCACCACAAACAAACTTATGCTGTTAACAGGCCACAAAACTCCAGCCCATGCAACTGCCAGAACTAAAAGCACACGCGCAATTTGCCGGGAGCTTAAAAAAGAAACAAGCGGTAGGTGTGTCAATGGTGCCTCAGTCCAACGCCGCTGCCCAGTCGGTCTAATCTTAACTCCACCTACCCTCACAGTAGGATACGATTTTATTCATAAATTTATGTTCTTAAGTTCAATATATTATTAAAATACATACTTATAAAACCTTAAATAGAAGAGAGATTGCTGATACATTTTGTGATTTCCCTTAAGTATGGTTGCTTCTCAAAGCTTAGGGACTTCTTGTTTGATTTGTCTGTGATCATATATTGCTTTATACCTACAGTACCTAAACATGAAGGAACAGTGAAAACTTAATTTAAAAAAAAGGATCTTATGCGTTACAATCGCACGATTTTCTCTAAATATACCAATTTATTTGCATAGGTGTCCTAAAAATCATTTATGCAAGGCTTATTTTGTATGTTCTCTGTTAGGTAATTATAATAAAATGGGCAAAATAGTTTTCAATATATATTTTATAATTTGTATACAAAGGCCTAGTGTTTTATTTGTGGTTATCTTACTATTGCATACTCTGTGTGATTTTAGGAGGAACGAAAGAACGGACACGCAACAGTCCAAAGGTAGGTGTTATTTAAAATTTGAAAAATTTTTATGTTAACACTAATACGACTTTCTATATCCATGACAAATCCACATAATCCGTTATGTGTTAAGAGGATTTATATATAGAGTTGTGTTTCTATATATGCTATGTTATTTATGATGTATGTTCACCTAGGAATAATTTATAACTAAACGACAACATGTCGAAATAGCATCCAAATATTTAGCCATGGTAACGAGCTCTTGCAATGGAAAGAGAAATAAGAAGAATAGTAAGTTTAAGCATATCCGTTACATCCACTTACAAAAATGTAAATGCGCATCTTGGAATATTTCGAAAATGGTTAACGCTACGAAAAAATTTACACAAATTGTGTATTTGATACGCTCTGCGTTTCATTTGTAGTGACTTCTATTTCTTATGAGTTCCCAGCTACAAAAATTAAACAAAATTCAATCAGTATGAGCAGGATGCCACAGACGATTCACAGAAAATTCTAGAAATACATTTTGTTTGTTATTTGATTACCTCAAATATATTTTAATCAAAATCGTTAGATCCATTTTTGAGAAAATTAAGAATAACGAATACATTTCTGTGTAAAGAGTAGTTCGAGGTAGGGAAATATTATTTAAACTCTTCACCTGGCAGACTTAGACAGTATCTGAGTCAAGTATTAAATGTGGCATTTATCCGAATTTTCTTTTTTGAATTATAACTAATATAATTTTCCGGGCTGTTATGCCGTGGTCTGCTGAAGAAAGATTTCCCAGACGTTTCGTCCACAACTGCGGTGGACATCTTCAGTGGCGCGGACGAAGTCTTCTCGGTGAAAGTATCGCAGCGTCTGATGCGTTGGCCGTTAGTGCCGCTCTCTTTATAGTGTGGACGCTCTCTGCTGATTGGCCCGCTGGTATGAGGGGGCTGGCGCCGGCTGTGTTGTTGCTCTCTTCTGATTGGCTCGCAGTGTTTTTCGGTTTTGTATGACCTTTCTTGTTTTTGATGACTAGATGCCAGTTACTGTTGAGTTTCAATGCTTCTTCTTTCCTATTGAAATTATTGGGATGTTTGTAAATCTCTGTTTGCTTCGCGTTGTAGCCGGGTATGGTAATGTTTTATGGAGGAAAGAATGTTGGTGTCCTGAAATCTAATAATGTGTTCGCCCTCGGCTTCAATGGCAGAAGAGAGCAACAACACAGCCGGCGCCAGCCCCCTCATACCAGCGGGCCAATCAGCAGAGAGCGTCCACACTATAAAGAGAGCGGCACTAACGGCCAACGCATCAGACGCTGCGATACTTTCACCGAGAAGACTTCGTCCGCGCCACTGAAGATGTCCACCGCAGTTGTGGACGAAACGTCTGGGAAATCTTTCTTCAGCAGACCACGGCATAACAGCCCGGAAAATTATATTAGTTATAATTGTGACACCGGCCGTGAAAGCCTACGTTCTTTCTTTTTTGAGTTATGCTATTCACGCACACACACACACACAGACGTGTAGCCGAGGTCGTTAAGGGATCACTCGTTCAACGCAGATCTGCGATTCAAATCTCGATAGGACCTTCGTCCTAACAGGTTTTTTTCCCGGTTTTCCTTAATCATAACTGGCAAATGCCAGCAAGGTACTCTAAACTTAGACCTGGCACGTTTCTTTCCTAATTATAATTTCATTTCATGTATCAATGTCCACCGCCTGTGGTGCCATAGACAGTAAGAACTGGCGTTAAACAATGTTAGTTTTCATGAGCACGAATATAAGTATTCTGTACCTTCATAAGCTTCGAAACGGGAATATAAAGCTTTGAAATTGCAGTTACATTTTCGTTTTAATTCAACATGGACGCATTTTGACAAACACGGCCGTTAAAATAACAGTAAAGTCTATTGGAATCCGTTAATGACTACTCTGATGCGTGAACCAGCAATTCAGAAAGCAATAATAATTAGCACTTCACCTGATTACGCTTTTGTTTCCTTCACAATAGAGAAGAGCATGGTTGAATTCAAATGTGTTGTAATCTTTTCAATATTCCAATCGATGTTTCTAGTACGCCTCTGGATAGCAGAGTTTTCTGAGCTGCTTCACGAACTGTAATGATGTGATGCAGCTGCAAATAATTTCCACTCAAATCACTTCTTGCTTCGTTCTCAAATTACATTAGAAAGGCTTCATTCCCTTAATTAGAAGGGAAGCAATTCTGAGAGACTAGCCTTTTCTTCTTAGATGCAGGGCTTCGCAAGTAGCTAATACCAAGGACTGAAGGCGTGGAAGGAGCCAGTTCAGATCCCATTTTTTATGTGAGGTTTCCCACTGTTTTCTTCCAGCCAACTGAAAACGTTTTATACTTTGTTCTGCTGTCCACTTGTCTCTGTAGTAGTCCCAAGAGTTAAATGCATATGAACGCTGGCCAATGCTCGCGCGGAGCGCTGTTGCCAAGCGTAGTAGGCGTGTACCGGCAGTAACTCTGTATATCAGAACACGTTTTACACTCCAACAAAGGTATCGCCTATTGTTTCCATAATTAAACAACACATTAAATATTCTTAAAGTACTAAGATACACGTTATAGCAATGGAACAGCAAGTACGGTGTCCTCTTCGTCTTTGTGGATTTTTCCCGGAGATTTAAATACAGATACATTCCCTTTTTGCTCGGATGAAGCCGCTTCCTACACATTTGTGACAATGTGTGTACGCTACCTACTCCACAAGCTTCTACAGTTAATTCCTGGGGTTTTCAAAAATCTACAGCTGCTCTATATTCTGGACTGGAGAGGTTTTTTTCCTTTAAAATTATACATTAAATACATTTTTCCGATCTGAGAATGATTCGCTTAACGTTCGTTAATCGAAAAATCATTTCATTTATATATTAACAATATTTCAGCTCGAGTTTCAAACACGAACTTAACAATGCCCGTTCACTTTAATAATAAAATAACACACCAGTACTCAAAACGAACTACACATTAACTCATTCTAATGTCAACTGCTTGGTTTGTATTTTCATAGTGCACTGTATGTTTATATTTGAAATAAGTGTTGTGAGGAAGGAATGTTGTTGTTTTTCAGGCTTAATCTATGTTGAGTGACGATAAACATGTGAAAATAAAAGGCGCATAGCTCGCGCTCTAAGTATAGTAGAAGCAGAATTTTTGTACAGCCATGATCAGAAAATACAATTCTCCCAATTTATAAGATTAGCGTCTATCATTTACAAATATTTATCCGAGCGTAATTAATGAAGGTGGTGTTCCCACATTCGACAGCGCTGGTAGGAGGGGCAAGCATAGGATTTGCTGGAGTCGTAAATGCGGTCCGCCTTCATATACCTTTAACTTTTGCGAAGCGTATAGTAGTGCTTCACTTATTTATAAGTAAAATTAGTGATGATGGTTTGATTAGGTTTCCACCTCCTGTGACGAGGGAAAGCTGAAGTGACTGTTGGATTACGATACATTCTTGGTCAAAGCTTCTTAACCACAATGGTTTGGTTCCTCAGAAGTACCACCCATCAGCACTCACATGAAATCCATATAGTACAGAACGGAATGGAACTTCATAATCTGAGCATTTCTTAGTTTTCTCAATAAGAGCTCGAAAGTAAAACGTAAGGGTGTTTAAAAATGTAGAGACATATATGATTTAAAACAAGGTTGGGAAGTTTTTGAAAGTGGTAGGTAACCTATGATTTTTGCCAGATGCTATAATATAGTATCTTTCAACAAGAGTGTCCTATCTTTAATATGTGATAGCTGTCGTTATTGAGTTACAGCAGTCATTTTTTTCATGTGGTTACAGTTGCTATTGACAAATAGTCATGGAACGTTACAGCATTCAGCAACGCGTAGAAATTGTGAAAATTTATTATAAAAATGGATCATCTGTTCGTCAAACCTTCCGTGTATTGCGTGAAGTTTACGGTGTGTATAATCGTCCCTGCGAGAGAACGATTCGGCGCTTGATGGATAAATTTGAAAGAAGTGGTTCTGTCAGCGATCAAAGAAACATAGGCGCCGTTCGTGAGAGTGTACGCGAGAACCGAAACAAATCAATTGCTCGTCGAGCGCAAGAAGTGGGGCTTTCGCCGACCACAACTTTGCGAATTCTGCATCTGGACTTGAAGTTTCACGCTCACAAAATGGTGTTAACTCAAGAACTAAAGCCCAACGGCCATAGGTTGCGCCGTGCATTCGCTGACTGGGCTATGGAGCAATTGGAAGCTGACCCGAATTTTTGTCGAAAAATCATCTTCAGCGACGAAGCCCACTTTTGGGTGGATGGTTGTGTTAACAAACAAAATTTACGCTATTGGAGCAATCACAATCCAATGCAGATTCAAAAACGACCACTTCATCCCCAAAAGGTTACTGTGGGTGTGCATTTTGGTATGGTGGAATCGTTGGTCCATATTTTTTCCAAGATGAAGATGGAGAAGCTCTAATGGAGAAAAATACCGGGCTCTTATAAGGGACTATTTTTGACCTCAATTGGATGGTATGGATCTCAGAAACATCTGGTTCCAGCAAGATGGTGCCACATGTCATACTGCTCTCGAAACAATCGATATTTTGAAGGGGAAGTTCAGAGGTTTCATCATTTCCTGTGGTGGTGATGTTAACTGGCCCCCGAGGTCATGTGATTTAACGTCGTTGGATTACTTCTTGTGGTGTTATGTTAAATCTCGAGGTTATGTCAACAAGCGAGAAACGATAAATGATCTTATGAATAACATTACACGTGTTATTCGTGAAGTTGGACCTAATTTACGTTCTTCTGTCATTGAAAATTGGGTCAAGCGTATATGCGCAACCCAACGAAGTCGTCGTGGTCACTTAACTGATGTTCTCTTCCACACGTAATAACATTAATTATCTTCCAAAATAAAAAAAATAAATAAACCTCTATCATTTATAGAACGTGTTTTATTTAAGTTCAAAGATAGGACACTCTTGTTGAAAGACCGTATATAACTGCATATTTAGACCAGACGAGTAAAACAGCGCAGATTTCTGCTTAATTATGAAAATATGGTAGGGCAGATTTACAGTTATAAGATTAGATACTAATTATCGTTAGATCCTATAGAATAAGTGTACAAGGTTTCGTCTAGATAAGCCAAAGAATGTTGCTTTGTATGTTATTGGTTAAAAATAAGCGTAACGGAAATTTTTGAAAGCTTGAAAGTAGCTTATTAGTTTATGCCAGTTTTGTCATAATCATACCAGAAATATTCCTTGAAACACATTTCAGGGAAATTCGATAACTTTCAACTTTCAAATATTTTAGGCCCTCCCATTTACCCGTTTGGACCTGAAGTTTTTAGAAAGCTGCCATGTCCGATTTGAAATGCCAAAACAGTCCCCTGAATTTCATAATCAATGAAACCTAATTGGGTAATATAATTATGAAACATCCGTATACCACACAGTTTTAACTTTTTCGGAAATTCTACATTGCCTTTGTACGTCTGAAAGAATATGGCTTTTCAGTGATGATAGAATTATGAAGCTCGGATCAGTAGTTTTTGAGATACCCACCTCCCACACTCACACAAATTACAATATTGCGTTTACAGTGAGACATCGCTGACGATGCTGGAACTTACTGCAATATGTACATGCAATAAAAATGTAAGCCAAAATGTTCTGGTAGTTGGTGATTTTTTATGAATGTTGGTAAAGGTACATATTACGGAGGGCCGAAACCGTGGCAGAGCACCGCACGTAGGTCATGTAACTCTTTGTGCTTCGAATGCGGCCCCTGGCAGGAATGATGGCAGACACCCGAAGGACAGCGGATGAGGTCTACCAGGGCAAGAGCATAGCTCAAGCCCCCTTCAAAAACCCAGGGTTTTCACTGTGGGGGTTTCCCATGAGGCCAATACCTAAAAAGGTCCCCTCGCTCACGCGAGTATGCAAGTGGATATTACGTCACTTACGCGCGTCATCCCCACAGGGGCGACTACCAATAGTAGCCTTGGTAGGGCCGACAGCAATCTAGCATGCCGTCTACCAGCTCTCACTCATGGTTGGTGCCGGAGAACATCGGGGCGTCTCACAACCCCGTCTGGGTGGATAGAACCAGCCAGGCGTACCCAATCTCCCATGGTTATCGGGAACCACTGCCCCGCCGAGCCCAACCCAATCCGAACAGCTCCCTTCCGGGAGGGGCTCGAATGTTCGGCCCAGCGTACTTCTAGTAACGTCAGAAGTGCCACGAGTATTCAGGGTACGCAGCGCCCGCACCACGGCAGCTGAAGGGGTCGACAACCCCACTTACGGGAAGACCCGAAGGACAATCAGATCTGAGAGAGGACGTGCGCAAGCGTGGACGGAGTCCCTAACGTTTCCAGATAGAACATATTCGACGCCGCTCAAGCCCACCCAAAAGCCCCTAACCCCTGAAGGGGAGCCTGCTCCGACAGCACCCGGAGGCGGGTCCGTGAGCAGTCCGACCGACGCAGGAGAAAACTTCACGAAGCGCACCTCCACCTCCTAGCCCAACGCGCCGAACAGCGTTGTCTGGTCCTTCAACCCTGAAACAGATGATGAAGGAAATAAAGGGTATAGGAAATGAGGGACAGGAAAGTCGTGGTAGAAGAGTAACCACATCACCATTTGCCTACCGACCCAGGGGAAGCACGACAAAGCCATGGTTGGAGTGAGGGTCGCCGGGAATCGAACCCGGGACCTACAGAAAGCCAGCCTCACACGTTATCGCGGAACCATCTGGCTTGGTGAATAGTTGGTACTAATGTGTATAATGGGGCCTCAGAGGTCAGAAACGGCGTATTTTAATTTTTATTGGCGTGTGTGTGTGTGTGTGTGTGTGTGTGTATGTGTGTGTGTGTGTGTGTGTTTAATAAAGAGACACACAGATGGCACGAAAACTTTTCAAGCAAGAATGGCAGAACCAATTGTTATGAAACCTATATAAACATACCTTAAGTACCACTTATAAAACAGGTTATATGGCAATGGGGAAAGTAATGAGGTGCAAAATCAACACATACAAATACACAAATTAATTTTCAGTTTTTTCGAAAACTGTTACATAATAAAAGTTTATAAATATAATTATACCAATAAGCATTTTTATTTACAAAAATGGCACATAAGAAATATTTAAGAATTTACACAAATTTTTCCTTATTGTTATTCATATGAGTAGGTATACGAGTTACCATATCCCGATCGTATTGCAAGTATAAGGAAGAAGCTGGAGTCCGTGTGCTGTTAAAATGTTTATGTATGTTTTAATTAACCTTCAGAAAAGTAGTTTTATTCCGGTTTTCAAAAGATTACGTACCATGTGAGTTAGGCAGAGAAAACTGGAAGGGCTTAAGGGGATGGGGAGATAGAGAGGGAAGATAAAATGGAAGGGACAAACGGCAAGAGAAGTGAGAAAGGTAATGATAACATTTTCACATTTAAAGCAACAATGTGGGTTCTGCTTATTATAATTAATTCCTTATGTTTACGAAACGTTTCGAACTACATCCAAAACAAAAACTGTGGAACATTTTCTACGACGATGTTACTGGAGTTTGGCCTCTAATACATAACACGTGAATTAACTAAGCCATTGAATGTTTTCCACTGCTCCAACGAGAACATTGTCATCCTTTTACTTAAGGGATGTAATTCTAATTTTTAAGTCATTTTATGACAGTTTTCACTGGTGCTGATATATTTGGTAATTTTGTACCATATTGTTTTTGGATACATTGTTTACTTTCTGTATGCTATTTTGCACTTTCTTACTCGTTCTTCATTTTTATCACATATTTTTAATCATTGTAAATAAAATTTGATCAACCTTTTTTTAAAAATAAGTTTACATAATTGTTATAGGTACTTTAAAGCTGAAAATTATCGTGTCCGCTTTAATCACGAGATGAAGCCCTGTGGTCCTAAAAAGCTGCTTATGAATAGACTTTTATCGGCGGCTTTTTTCTTTGGAACTTATTGACTAAGTCAATGGTGTTAACTCGTATTGCTTGTCGTTGGGTTTTTATCATTAGAAAACACACACAGTCACATTAATACTTTCAGGTTCTTGGGAGGATAGGGCTAGAGAAAAATTCCCATCCCCCAGCCGGGAATCGAACATGGGACCCCTCGCACAAAAGCCAAGTGCTCTACCGACTGAGCTACGGGGCCAGCCAGGATAGATATATCGCGTGTATCCCTAAGACTTTTACCACATTCTAAGCACAGCCTGCTTTTGACCTAAGACTTCACTTTACTGCCGTGTAATGCATAGCCAAGGAAAACCCGATATACGGAAGAACAGGTCTACATACGAGTGTGTTTGTGTTCACTAAATGTACTTCCAGATACACATACTTACGCTTACTTGCCAGTTAGCTACTAACTCTTTCCCTTGTAATGAAGTTGATAGTATATGCAAAGTGAAAATGTTTCCGCCCTTGAAATCTAGAAACTTGTTTCGTGATGATGTAAGTTTACTGAGCTCAAGGACGGGGAATTACGTCGTTCATCAGGTATGTCATTGTTGAATTTGTCGTATAAATGCGTATTACATGCGCGCTTAGAACAATATATATTCTTAATAATTAATGGGCGTAAAATATATTTATTAAAGCACTCTTCAAAGACTAAGAAAATCCTTACAAATTATACAAAATTCAATTGATTTGCTATAAATAGCAGTAGGTACAAACAAACCATCGCCTGTGATTGGCAGTTGAATACGGCTTACGTGATTGTATTTCAGTTGAATATCGCAAAATATGTGTTCTCTCTCCAGCTTAAAATTTGTATTTGAATGCAACCACAACTTAGATTCGGCAGGATAAAGACGTGACTAGGAGTTACGTTTGAACTCGCTTTGACACTGGCTCTCCGGCCGACAGTTGGCCTGATTTCCATTTGTAGTTTGGCTACTGTTGGTTGCACATTATCGTAGCCAGCGAAGGTCTACCTTTTCGCTACGGCTAGCTTAGAATATTTAGGTTACATCTCAATCTTTGTCTGAATAATCACAGATTTTACGGTTATCTTGATTTTAATAGCTTTTTTTCGCTGACACCATTGTGTAAAACACTCTACGCTGAGATGTACAGCAATTTATTATTATCTTCTTTTATTTTACAGTATATACACACACAAAGTGAGTTTTCATTTTGTTGACAGAGTAATTAGTTTCCATCAAGTTCCAGTGCTCACTCCCGTTTGAAGGGAAGTTGCGGCTTCTGCTAATGGGTCAAATTACCTTTAACAAATATGTATTACTAGGTGAGTATACAAATTGCTTGTCATTAGCATGGGCAATGTAATGCCTTGAAACCAACACGAGTGGTCAAGGTAATTAAGGCACGGACTCGTGAACGGGAAGTCCGCGGTTCCAATCCTGTCAGATCGTCCTTTCTGAGCGAAGTTTTCTTCAGGTTTTCCTCGGCCCTCATAATTTTCAAATGCCGGGGACTTACGCTATACTTAGGCCCGGAAAGTTTCCTTCCAAAATTTCCTTCCCCAACTGTTGGATCATCAGTCTCAATCACCTATGGTGTCTTCTGTAGTAAGAACAGGCGTTAAACATTATTAAAAACATGGCGTGAAATTAGGTAATTAAAATAATTGTTACTTTAATAGCTATTAATTAGGTGTATTCAGAATACAATATAAATCTTGTGTTTATTTCCATAAACGGAAGTTTAGGGTACCCATACTTATTTCATTAGCATAGGTATGCGTTTGGACATACGTATCGACATAAACATCTTTGATTTTCAGCGCTGCAAATAATATACGTCCTTTAAAATACATCCACAGTTTTTACCCACTGTTTTCCAAGTTTCTGGAACATACGAGGGTAAGATAATAAGCATCCGCACATAATTTTTATATTTATTATAACAACAATAGAAACGTACAGTTAATTCATTTTTCATGTAATCCCCTTGCTTCTCAATGCACTTGGTCCATCATTGCACAAGCTTTCTGAAGTCCTCAGAAAAAAGGTTTTTGGCTGAGCAGCAAGCCATGTATGCACCGGTTCCTTCACTTCTTGGGCTGTGGTAAATCGACGGCCCGTTAAGGCATTTTTAAGTGGGCCAAAAAAGATATGGTTTGCCATTTCGTCGAAGGTAGTTCTTTGGTTCGTCTGAATAAGGATACGGATTTGCTCATTGTTGGCGTTACTGGTTATGAATGGGCGTCCTGCTCTTTCCTCGTCCTTCACGGTTGTCCGACTATTTTTAAACTTTTCAATCCATTCGTACACACTTCGCCGTGGTAAAAACATTGCCCCCATATTGTGCGAAGGGTCTTTGATGGATTTCGGCTCCTGATGTACCTTCAGACGATAAAAATCGGATAACTACAAACTGTTCTTCTTTGGTGCAAATGGTGAACGGTGCAACCATGTTGATTATGCAAAGCTGTGGCAGTAATTTGTATCACAATAATGTAAATGCCAGAGTGATTGTAGTGTAAATAAGCATTATTGTATGACATTGATTTGAGCTGTTTGTTAATTATAAGCATTGTTAGGAAATAAGTTTACACGGCCTCACTGAAACTGACAATAAGAGCGGGTAACAATGAGCGAGGGGGTGAGTTGTTTATCAATTATTAGAGACAAGCAAATGACGTCAGATTAGCGCGCTTTTCTTAGAAATTGCGGGAATTTCTTCCCTAGAGCATATGTTTTCGTAATTTTTGATTGGATATAAATATTGACGCTAATGTTGGTTTTAATTGGTTTTATTAACCAATAGCAGCTCGGTTATAATCTTTAGGCATATCGGGGTGTGGGAGTATAAAAAGCTAAAGCCAGAGGCAAGTATTGCCCAGTTCAACAAAATCATCCACGCGTTACACGTCGCTGAGTCCAACAAAATCATTCAGAAGTTAATACGTCGCTCAGTTCATCAGAATCGTTCGCGGGTTATACGTCGCGCAATTTTACAAAATCTCTCGCGTTGTAAAGTTACTTATAAATGTGAAATACGCGAATTAATAATGTGCAGTAAATAAGTGATTATAGTGATATTAGAAAATATAACAGTTTCAGTCTGGCGTGTATCATGAATCAATATGTGAAATTGAATAATGTGTGACGACAATAAAAGTGTAAAAACAAATTCTTTTATCAGTGTTATCTTTCAGTAACAAATCCTTTCCGTTTACACACCCTGTTCAAGAGATGTGCTTGTCCGAGAAATAATAGCTAGCCGGAGGACATTGAACCCAAATTTAAAAATAGTAATACAATAACAGGCGCCCAGCAAAAAGATAACACGAAATGACCGCGACAAATTGGCTTCCATACGTTGTGCAGATAAACATGAAGCATCTTACAACTACCTAAAAAATATACCACTTCAAAGCACAACACTCGCTGAGGTAATAACTTCAAACATTCCAGAAGCGGAGACAAAGGAACAACATGTCGACAGGCGCACACAAACCGATACGACCAACCTACAAAAAATAAAAAATAGTGTGCTTATATGTATTGACTTACCCTCGTATATTTATTTCAAAAGATTGTTGCCCAAAAGTTACCCATATACAACACTTATGTACCTCAATCCTTCCAGTTAGGCTGACAAACTCATGAACAACAACATTCTTATAGATTATCCTCTCAAATCCTACGCCAACTAGAGAACTGGTAGGATCCCTGAGAAAACGTTTAGATCCTACCTGAATAATAGCTTTAGCTTAAAAGTTAACATCACGTCTCATAAAGGCACTGCCCAGTTTCTTTGCAGCGTCCCATCTAAACCAGGTTCTCTAGAAGCACGGTCATCATTTAATTTCTTCTAATGTCACAAGTTCCTCCATATAGGTTACAACAGCATCTTCAGTGCTAGAAAATCTCTTTCTTCGTGGTTGATTCTTTACCAGTGGGAAGAAGGATTAGTCACAGATTACCAGGTTTGGATTCTAAAAAGCTGGGTTAGAAGTTGCTTAGGGGTCTCCCTCAAAAAGCGTAGCCTGAGCTTCGCTTTGTGGGCTGAGGCATTGTCAAGGTGAAAGATGCCTCTCAGACTGACTATTTTGAACATCCGAGATAAAGCAACAGTTATCTACCAGAACTGCCAGTACTGATCTTTACATGATTCTGTTGACACATTACTCCTGTGGTGAATAATATAAGCACTCTTTTACTTCCAACAACCTTGGAAAACCAACACAGAGGACTGAAGCTTGTTTTCATATCCAGGTCTCATTACTTGTTCCGATTTCCAATTATAGCAAGAGTTACTTTTCTCAAACTGCTGGAAAATTTTATGGCACCATTCGGTTTTGTGAACGGTTGAACTTCGGTGAGGTTGTGAGTCACCCAGCTCAACTAGATTTTTGTGAGTCAGGGAAAACTGTGCAGTACTTTTGAACAATCCCAATATAATGTTCAGTATTAGTTGTAGATACCCATAATGCGTTGGGAGTCGTCTCATTTCTCCAGCATCAGTGCTTTCCTCAGTCAACGTTGTTGGTCTCCAACTCCTCGCATATTTGAGAGAGGTTTCGCCTCTTTTAAATTCCACGAACCAATTGCAAACTGTAGCACACAATGGGCGAGGTCCACTAAAAGTGAAGGGCTTTCAAGAAATTGCACGTTGTTTAAGGATACCCATCTGTGGAATTTGTAAAATCCGCAATTTCAGTTTGATTCATTTGAAATTTTAATATACTGATCAGGGTTTAATGTTCAGTATATTATACACCATGCATATTGCTTTCTCTACCACGTACATTCCAAGATTTCACCGGTAATACATACTTTGGGGACCCCTGAATTAAAAAAAAAACATGTTTAGAAAAGGTTCTGTGCATGTGTGTGCGTGTGAACAATATTACTCAAAAACGAAAAGACATATAAATACCAAACTTGGTTTTTAAGTTCAGTACCTTCCAAAGATGCGCACGAAGATTTTCAAGGAAATTTTCCCACTCCAAACTACCCTTTACATGGAACACTTTTCAAATTTTTTTATTTTATAAAAAAATGGCTCTAACGATTTGGATTTAAATACCACATACTAAATACATTTACATGCCAAATAAATGTATATCTTGATTTTTTTGGGAATAGCCTGTAAAGTCCTCTTCATTAGGAAGGAATTTTGTATAATTTTAACTGATAAACGTTAAGCCGTAAACGAAAACGTACTAGACAACGAGTGTAAATCTCTTTAAAATACACAATTTATTTCAAATAGCTTTTGTGGCATAAGACATTTTTAAGATATCCGTTATTAAAGGATCGAATTGTTCATTTCTTGGTTATTCTTTTAAAGTCCTGTCAACATTCAGTTGCTTCCCGGGATTACATGGAAACGGTATGGAATTTTAAGGGAAGCATATAGCGTCCAGTTCTTAGACGTTGCGTATCGCTGTTATCTTTGTATCTACAACGAAATGTATAAACTATTTTTGCAAAGGTTTATTTGGATTCAAATGTAGTAGATAGAAAAATAAGCTTTAGTAAGAATAGTTTGTATACCCACTAATAAACGATATAGCGTATAAAAAGTCATGTCAATGTAACATCAGATTTCTTAAAAAATTAATTCCAAAGTCATTGTTCTGTAACTATTTCTTACAGTTTTGAAAAACGTCTCCACAAGGTGCAATTATTTATCGAAGATATTAACATGTTATCATTAAGCCCTCTAACAGTTTATTAAATCACTTTAGAGGCGAATTCTTAGTTATCCTACTAGTTCGAAAAAAATAAATATTAAAAATGATATTTAAATTTTTGCTAAAAATGTACACAGTATATGTATTATTGTTTAATAACTTCAGAGCTCGGTATGTTAACAAAACTTTGTCGCATATTTTTATCCTGTTCTTTATAAGAAGGTATAGAAAATTTCATTCATTTAGATGGAAAAGTACATCGTGTGGAACAATTTGAATATGAGGATGTACCGACAAACGAAAACTTGAGAAAAGAGAATTTAAACATTATAACGCCAAAATAACACTATTTCTGACGTATTCTGTTTAAGGTAATAGGTACGTGTGTAAAATTTTACCAAAAACTGTGAAAAATTCAACAAATAAAATTTGTTGATAAATTAATATGAATTCCAATCTTTAATAAGCCACAGCTTTTCCACGTTGTTTTTCCACTTATACTAAGAATTAGTCAATTAAAAACATTCCGTACCGTTGCTTAAAATAATAATCGAATTTTGAAAAATAAATTAACGTTTGAAAATTTAAGAATTTTGGAGAGTACAAATGATACTTTTTTACATTAATTGGTGATTAACACATAAATTCTGATACGATAGATCTCTGTTTGTAAGCTTATTTACTGTAAAGCCTGAATTTTTTATGTGAATATTTTTAAAAATGCATCGTGTGCAGCATTTTTAGTGGAACAATGAATTTATACAATAAAAATTAATATTTAAATAATCATTCAAGTTAGAGTTTGAAACTTGGCAAAAGCATTACGGTTATCATGTGTAATAACTGGCACAAATTTCAATAGGATGTCTTGCATACTATGAATTTTCCAAATTTCGCAGATGCATTACCTTAAAGAGTATTTAGTGTACCTATATACAGGCCCTCATTCGTGCTTTTCTGCATCTCTACAGCTGATTTAATTTTGAAGATTCCTGTGGCTTCTCTTGAATGGTTTGTTCACGTTGATATAGGCAAAGCTTTTATTACAATTTCATAGGAAGTGGCATACAGGCAGACACTATATTGATATGAATAAAAGGTCGAACAGCTATAAAAGGTGCATAAAACTTAATAGAAGATTTTTACTGTGTAGTACCGCAAAAATGCATATTGCTGATTTTGCAATTTTTGGCCTTTCTTCACAGATGGGTATTCTTAAGAAGACTTGCCAGCCTAAAAAAATATAGCTCTAAAGTCCTCTCTCTTCTACGTATCCCTTAGTAAGAGGAAGAGGGCTGTTCGTCCCTTGAGAGTACAAAGAATTGTCTGTCACATAGAGTCATGGAACAGGTGTTTTCTTTCTATCATCGATTTAGTCAGGTAATATAATGTCCGACTGACCTTTGCGTTTCAAGCTTAACAGTCCACCATTTTGAGTCTCGCACTAAAGGTATGAGCTCAAACTGCACATATTATTTGCTAGAAGTGGCAAATATCCACGTAATTATGTCCACAGAAAGGGTAAACTTACCTCTAGAGACGCTATTGTGTGTGTGTGTGTGTGTGTGTGCGTGTGCGGCTTTCGAAATTCAGGCAGTCATTTGTTTCTCATTTATATGGTAAAAAATCTGATGTGCTACTTTCGCGTGTCTTTTTTTACCCTCTATCGCTTATTAGTGGGTACACAAATTATTCTTACGAAAGTTTAATTTCCTATCTATATCATTTTAATCGAGATAAACCTTTCCGGAAATAGCTACATTACACATTTCGTTGTAGATACAAAGGGAATAGCGATAGTCAGATGTTTAAGAATGGACGCTATATGCCGGAATGGCAAAGTATTGAACAATTCGAACCATTAATAACGGATATTTCTGAAATGTTTTATGCCACAAAAGTTTTTTTGAATAAATTGTGTGTTTCAAACACATCTACTTTTTTTGTTCAATACGTTTTCGTCTATCGCTTAATGTTCACCAGTTGTAGAATATTATGCAAAATTCCTTCCAGTTTAACAAGACTTCACAGGCTATGTCCATAAAATTCAAGACATACATTTTATTTACCATGTAAATATCTTTAATATACAGCATTTTAATCAAAATCGTCAGAGCGATTTTTTAGAAAATAAAAAAATTCGAAAAATGTTCCATGTAAATAGTAGTTGGGGTGGGGGAATTTTCTTGAAAATCTTTGTGTCGCATCTTTGGAAGGTACTGAACCCAACTACCAAGTTTGGTATTTATCCTACTTTTCGTTTTTGAGTTATGCTGTTCGCAGACACACACAAGGAGCTGTTTTAAATTTTTTATTTGAGGGGCCTCAAAACGTGTATTTTCGGTGTAATCTCGGTATCAAATTTTTGATGGATTGCAATACCTTCTCTCACTACTATGTATGTGGTAGAGAAATAAAAAGAGCTGTCCATGTACTAGTACTACTATATGCTAGTACGAGAATTACTCTACTGCATGCTGAATTTAAGTTTATCACGTGGATGGCGCTGGCCGAGTGGAGAGATAAGCAGGAGCGTTCTCCCACCGAAATAAACACCAGAAACGCTATCGAGAGACAACGGAAATTTTTGGAAGGTTCTCTCTCCCCGCCTCCCGCGAACATTTCAAAACTCTTTCGAAAGTCCGGCGGCTCGCGATAGTAAGTCAGTCAGTCATAAACTACATGTTACTCAGTGCGTTTCTCCGAGTGAAGTTGTGACGATAGTTGTGAAGTAGAGTGGGTGCTCCTACTGCGAGAGATTAGAGAGTCTTGTGTTCGACGCTCCGGCGAGTAAAGTGGAAGGAAGATGATGCTGCTTCACGCGTGATTCATTTCACCGTTACGCCTGAGGAAAGGTGGAGTGACGGTGAAGATTGAACTAGATCACATTAGTGAAGTGAGGGTGAAAACTGCATGAAATATTTGAAATAAAGACATGGGAGAGAGCCCATCGGAGCAAAGTATGGAAATAACACAGAGCTCAAATATCTTGATGTAAATTGAATAAGGGGAGCGGCTCTCAGTATTCACTTTTAGATAATTTGTGTTCTCTCTTTGGCATAAGATGATCTAAACAACAAACTTAACATTTTTGGCACATCAATTTCATTCCTACTTCAGCAGAAAATAATGAAAAACTTTCTCTGCGGTCTAGTGATGGCCTCTAAGCCCAGAGACTCCCGGATCGACTTCCTGCTGCAGTTAGATATTTCTCTTATTAAGTATCATACCTGTCCGCTCTAGCTTATAGATAGTATGAGTTTGTGTGGTACAGTTTAGGATAAATAAAAATCGAAAAAATGGATTTTGTTCCGTGAGTTACTAACAAAATTTATGTATGTCATAGCTGTCGATATGATCACAGGAGTTAAACGTTACAAAATTATCAACTAAAAACACAAACAAAAACAATTAAAATACATAACCTGCTTAAAATATAGGAATTTATTTATAAACAACATTTCCCTTATCATAAACAAATGCATCTTGCACATGATTTTACCACTCACCTCCACTTCAAACGTGTTCGCAGGCCATTGTGCAACCAGTGAGAAGCTGACTAACTGAATGGTTATCGGGATTAACTGGCACCAATATCTGCTATTTCCGAGTGCTACATTGAGAGATATAATTACTTAACATAAATATGTTACATCTTTTTCCGTTGAGCCAAGTTTCGTGACGTTCTGTAGAGCAGGTTTTGAACATCCGCGCCACTTATTTAAGACAGAAATCAAACTTACTTACCTTCCTAAGCAAATGTGTCCAATTACGACTTTTGATACGGAGAAGAGAGAGAGAGAGAGAGAGAGAGAGAGAGAGAGAGACAGACAATGTTTAATGCTATTAAAGATCATGTCTAAAGATATTAAAATGAAGCAATAATTAATGAATGCTCAAATCAGCCAAGGGTCCAAAGAGATGAGGGTTATCGGCGTTTGTCTTGCAAGGATAAAGAAAACATCCCGGGTAAAGCTTATCTGGGCAATTCACTCCAAACAATATTCGATCTGAGACCCTCCAGACCAGGTGACAGACGCGCTGATTCCTACACCACCGTGGTGGGACTCAATTAAGTTCTTCCCATAAATATTAATATTTCAAGTGTATGTAATACACTGACGTGCATAAAATTCACAGTTAGGAACGTAGCTGTTTATGTTGGTATTGACAAAATCTATCCCCACCCCTACCAGCGTGACTACCTGTTTTCCGACATAATTTTAGGCACTGGATTGGTAAGGTGCTTTATCTCCCACAAAGTATGTTCGAACTTCCAAAGGGTAACATTAAAACTTAAACCTTATATTTTCATGCTACACTGCCGTTTACTTAATGCCGGTTTTCTTAGTGCCGTTTAGTAGCGGCAATAACTCAACCTTCGTCTCCATGTCATTGATGAAAGCTTTCTTTCTCTTCTCTCTCTCTCTCTCACACACACACACACACACATACCAGGTGAGTCAGCTGCCCCTATTTATTTTTTAATTTATGCAACGTGCTAAGCGACATATGTGAATTACGCCTTTCTTGAATGCCTTCTAATGGCTGATTTGCATAACATTTTATAAGAGGAGGGATAGATAACTCAGCGCATAAGTATTTTACGGGACAGAATGCAGTATGTCGATTCCAAAAACATCCTACCCTGACACTGGGACCTGCAGCAGCACTTTTAGCTGACTTTACAAACTTTTATTCTTTAGCATACATTCATACACACGTTTGAAAACGCCCCTGAAGGAACAACTTATCACATGCATCGGTTGACAAAACTATTTTAAAACAAAATGTCAGATCTACGCAGTGCGACCAATTGGATTTTAGCCATCAGCCAACGAAGGTTCGTTGTTAAACCTTGTCAAAAAATGCTAAGTATTAGGTAGATAATTTCCCTTCTGTCACAAACTATGGCATATTTCAGTTCATACAGTAACTGAAATGGCTGATGCAGTTTGTTTATTTGAGTTAAAAGTACTAAAACGAGCTCCAAACTCTGTATGAAGCTGCAAAAAGCATGTAAAGATTCGAGGTGGGGTCTGAGTTCTGCAATTACTTACTCGTATACGAAACCCAGCTCGCAAGGTAGGATTGGCCTTATGGTATCATGGTTCATTTATCACTGTGCCACTTCAGTTCGAGTTCAGATCCTTCGTGTTAAGTTCAAACCTTTTATTACCTTTTGTTTTATCCCTTTGGGCCTATAATTTTATATTATAATACAAAGAACATTTCTTTATAGAATTGTAAGTGTGTACAAAATAGAATAATCGCAATGTTTTCCACTGACAAGTGGATAATTTATGCTTCAGGCATTTTATTGTGCTCGGTATTATGCTTGGCCCATTCAGCCAAGTTTAAAACACTTCCCACATGCAAAGTGGCTTTAGCTATTTGCGCATGCGTCAATGTTTGGCGTGAATAAACTCTCCATTTTCTACTGAGTATTTGAAACCTTTCTACGAGACACGGCTGCTGTCATAACGTATACGCGACGAGTATGTTGACATGCTGTTAATCTATGGAGAAACAAGGTGTAATGCACTGTCAGTAAAGCGCTTGTATGAAGAACGGTTTCCAGGAAGGAGGGCACCTCCTGCAGACACTTTACGAAGGGTTGAAAGACGCCTTCGTGAAACAGGATGATTTGGAAGAGCGATGCTCCTGCTCGCGATGCTCCAGTTATCTCTGGAGGCAATGAAGCAGCTGTGCGAAACGCAATAGAAAACAATCCACATACCAGTTCAAGGACCATAGCACAAGTCTGCAAATAAGTCTAAGTCGGTCCTCAGTAATGCGCATATTGCACCGTAATAAGTACCATAAATACCATCTACAACTGCACCTGCTCTCCACGGACGCAACTTTCAAGCGCGAGTGATATGGAGCTCCACCACACTGCTCACTGGTTGTAAGGAATCACTTACATAGAACATATCCGCAAAAATGGATTAGCCGAGGGGGCCCAATTACATGGCCATCTAAATCACCTGATCTCACGCCACTGGATTTCTTTCTGTGGAATCATTTAAAGGAACGGGTCTACGGTCAAGAACCGCAGATTACACCGCGCAAGTTACAACATGCAAGAAGGTCTCTCCGGCAACATCTAGATGTGCATTGATGAAGAGAGTCGTCATTTTGAACATTTACTTCGTTGATGAAACCCACGCTCTTTTACAATCTATTATGCTGTTTACCCGCGAACTTAGCACATTTATAACTCCTTTGTCAGTAGAAGAAGTAAAATATAAGGTTTAAACATGAAAAAAGAAGCTGTTAGATTTAATAGCGTCGACATGCGCCCAAAAGATTGAAAACTAATTACGTAACACATTTACAACCAGATACGGTACAGATTATTAGAGTAAACATGATACACAATTATTATATGATTGTAATTCTTGTGTCTTTGGCTCACATGAGAGCCAATAACAAAAATAAATAAATTAGTATACTAAAATACACAAAGTAAACACAAAGAGAAAGAAAAAAAGAACCAAAACAATTTTATGTAAATATTAGATTTGTACCTCCGAAGCTAACCTTTGTTTTACCACAAGTCATCATTTAACCCACTCGGCCAGAACCCACTCTTGCTGTCCTACTCTCCAGGAGAACATCCCTCTACCTCCTTGCAAGCATTATATCCATGAAAAGGCGTCTTTTTTAGGTCTTTCGCATCTCCTTGGCTTATTCAGGCCTTTAATTATTAATGGGGGTTGCGTATATACGGAATAAAAGGGCAGAGCTGCAATAACAGTTGGTTTGCTAAAAGAGTCAATGTTTTCACTAGACTATAAACTGCGGATTGCATAGATACGAATACCTAGGGGCAGCTGACTCACCTATATATGTCGTAGCTGTCGCTCAGTTTAACGGACCATGCAAATAATCCTTCACCCTTTCCTCCAGAAGGCCGAATTATATTGTAATTGGTTTGGCCTTACCTCGTGTACCAATGATAGCGAAACATTTTCATAGAAGTGGATTCTGAACCACCTTTTCCTTCCACATATAAAGATTGTTCATTGTTTAGTTTGTAGGTCCCTTTTTGTTTTTCAGGCCAGTCACATAGAGAGCTGATACCGGCTGCGTGGTGTCTAAAGTTGATTACCTGAAGGTGGAAACCTTACGGAGAGAAAAACACTATGGCGATCTAGGGTAATGGGGACACTTTTTATGCAAGACAGCTACGACATTTACATATCTACACGAGAGCTTTTATTAGCGACATGGAGACGAACGTTAAAGTTGTCACTAAACGGCAATAAGAAAACAGGCATTAATAAAACGATTATGTATCATGAAAATATAAGTTTTAAGTTGTAATGTTACCCTTCGGCAGTTCGGCCATACGTTGGGGGAGGTTAAGTACACTGTCATTTCAATGGATAGAATTATGCTCGAAAAACGGAGGTGGTCACGTTGGTAGGGGTGGGGCAAGATTTTGTCAGTACCAACATAAATAGCGCCGTTCCATTATGGGCCACATTTTATGCACGCCAGTATACATCTCCTGGAATTCAAAAGAATCTTTCAAATGCTATATAAACTATGGTTTAATATATCAGTGCATACCCTCCTTCAGTAACCACCATATCACTGCTTTAGAGTATAAGAAAATGTTACCATACTGCTGCTTAAATAAGTTGTCCAGTCGGGTCACTGTGAGAGCTAGCCATAAGATGATCGTGCTTCTTTAGCTCCGGGAGCGAGAGGACCGCTCTCCGCTGCGAGTTTGCTTTTGGGGTCGTGTCTTACTTAATTCTAAATTCACGCAATAATGTTCAGAAACATGCTGGTAACTAACTCTGGTAACAAAGTAACAGGCTAACAAATCAATTATGGCATACTTTGGTTACGTAAACATACTGACAAGGAAGTTCTGGTTTTTACAGTTTGAAATTACCTTTTCCTGATAGTTCTTCTTATTTTGCTATTTTTCTACGCTAGAAGTATTCAAACTATTACTGGAGCTAGGATTGAGTGTTCAACAACATATGTAACAACAGTTTTCTCAATGTTACATTTTCCTGCTTGTATTTTATTCTAAATTGCATTGATTCAATGCTTTGAAGTTTTAAGGATTGACAGTTATGCTGCTGAAGGAGAATATTCCAGAATATTTCATTAAGTGTGAATTTTATTATGATTGCTTCTGTATGAAACTTTTAACAATCTTTCGAGTCTAATTTTAAAAATACAAATTTTCTTTCCTACTTTATAAATACCAAAACTCTGCCTCAGTACAAAGAAAACAGAACAAAAAGAAACTTACAAGCCTTAGGCCTTGTATTCCCAAACGTTCTGCTTTAATAGCTGCACAAATTTGGTTAATTTAAGATTCACTACATAGAAGCCTCCAGTTCCCCTTAACCCTCTTTCTTTTGTGACTGGATATATTTAAATTTAACTATACATAAATTGATCCGTAACAATCACAGGGATCCAAGGGAGCTTATGCGCTCTTATAATACACAGAGTAATAAAGAAAGTGAGAAAAAGCTCTGTGCAGTAAAACAAAACTGAAATTAAAAAGGGTAAGGTCAGCTCAGTCATTGTATAGAACCTTAAAGAACTACAAAACGCAAGACTACGGTAAACCCTGATAGGATGGATAGTTGTTACCGATTGTGTTACCTAATGAATATTAAGAAAATGTATGTAAACATCACACAACACCATAAAATACCTAACTGTCATAGAATAACATAAAAATAACGTAAAAATAGTGTACATTTAGTTCTGTTCACACCCTCCCTATTATCACCTCCTCAAATCTGAGCTGTATCACTTTAATCAGAGATTTACCTTCTCCTGCTCGTCTTACCTGCCAACCAGTAGCGCCCAACATGCTCATGGTCCTCTTTTCGAGCTTATTAACGTTCGTATTAAATACTCGATCTTCCCATTATTCCACAGACGGTCAAGACGTGCATCCAGTTCCTCCTCGGAAATCGGATAGACGTTCGTACCTTCTCATCAGTAATTTTTATCATCCGCTAGCACTGCCTCTCACGCGGGCTCCTGTCTAATGCGTTTGCCCTTGTTTTATGGTATTCAAGCTGAATCCATTTCCTCCGAAAATGGCATATGAAAATATTTAAAATGTTGCATGAAATAAACGTATATTCTACTTTCATTTTAGTCTATAAAAGACTCCAGTCGAACAACGTAGGATGCTTGAATTTCCCAGTATTATGAGTTCATTTTCTGATTAAAACATAAAGACAAGAAGTTTGAAAATGGACTTTAGTGGTGCCATTTTTATAAGTTGCATGGCTGCTTGCAGTAATTCTAAGAGCAAAAAAGGAAAAACTATTTTTTTTTCCTTTTCCATTTCATTAACAAAGACATATCAACTCCATGTCTCTCTATACCAAGGACATACGATATTGTTTCTATGCCACAACAAAGCTGGTGTTTGCCTTGTGTAGAATAAAGGAAAACTTAAGGAGGGTACCAGTGTTACAAGGTGTATTTTAGCAAAGAGGGTGAAGATTTTTATAAACTCTTATTATTTGAACATTATTAGCTGCACATTCAACCATTTCTGAAACGGCGCCCGTAAGAAGTATATTAATTTACATCACCCTACTGGCCTCTAGTTCACAAGGCCGCGGGTTCAAACCCGGCGGAGGGCGATGATTTTTTCGGGCGTAAAGATCCTTAGCATGACTTCCATCGGAAGGGAAGTAAAGCAGGTGGTCTCGTGTCGTAGATTTACGGCACGCAAAGGAACCTCAAGCTTGATAAAGAGGCCTCTGAGCAAAATTACCGGTCATTCACGCCCAATATAGAATGGGACGCTAAGGACCACATCAGTTAAAGAGCGTCCATAAATACGACTCAATTTTTTAGCATCACCCTGCTAACGCTCGTACAAAAACACAAACGTTTTGGATTCAAGTTGGAGGATTGTTCATTTTGTAATAAACAATAGTTCAACGCAGCGTGATGTGGCCAGCATCACGCATCCCCCAGGCAGAAAGTTGGCTCACAAGGCCAGGTCCACTGCCTATCGCAGCTCACGGTCCTATACCCGGGACCTAAAACCCATATCCCCACGGGAGGGTTCGAACTCGGGCGCATTCCGTGGCCGGGAACCAGAATACCATGCTCCAGCCCACTGTTCCACGGCGCAGGCCATATAAAAAGGCATAGTCGTTCATTTTTTGACATATTCTCGCAGCCTCCCGAATCCCAAGCTATGAACAGTAACAACACCTCCTAGGAAGCGTTGACCATAACAATACGAGATGTGGATTTGGGTGGCACTACTTATTCTGGACGCTTTCTAAGTTGTGACTGAAAACATGGATGAAAATCCCGAAGAAATTACAGCCAGAGCCAGAAATATTGAATCGAAGCTGCTGCCAGCAAAATCTCGTATGATCAAATCTTTTGTTTAAAACCCTCTTAAAGTTGGTATGACTGCTCACTGCAATCTGTATTTTATTACGCCGCTAAAAGTTTCCATCAGGACTTCGGTCTAGGCCGCTAAATTACAATTTTTTGGCGCATTAACAGTCCAACAAGCAGCTGTTTTAGAGAGCGTGTGCTAAAAATGCTTAAGTTGCATTTCACTGCAAATAAAACTTGCTTATTCGAAATTAGGTGTACTAAAATCAGTCACATTCAGTTTGTAATAAAGTCGACAACTTCTTTCTTTTGCACAGTGCACGAGTATGAATCAATTCAGAGCACATTTTCACAATCCTCTAAGTGTGTCACGCTGTGTTGTGGACAGTAAACGATATTTACATTATATCTGTAAAAGGTTTCACAGTATGCATGTACTCATTTTTTCAACAGACATGAGATATATTTTAATAAAATGCAGCAATTAATTTGGAGGGGGAGAAAACGAAAGAAGGTTAATTGTTTGGTTTAAGAACAAAGGGATGCAAGTGCTGTAATTACAGGATGCCTACAAGCAAAAATCTGATGTGTTAAATTCACATGACCTTCTCTAACCTCTATCGCTTATTAGTGGGTATACAAGTTATTGTTACTAAAGCTTATTTTTCTCCATCATTTTAATCCAAATAATCCTTTGCAAAAATAGCTACATTACACATTTTGTTATGGATACAAAGGGAACAGCGTTGGTCAAATGTAGAGGAACTGGATGCTATACGCTACATTAAAATTCCATACTGTTTCCATGAAATCGCGAGAAAAAACTGAATGTTGAAAGAACTTTATAGAATGACCAAGTAAAGAACGTTTTAACAATTAATAACGGATATCTCAGAAATGCCTGATGCCACAAAAAGTTATTTGAAATGTTTAAAGAGATTTACATTTTTGTATAGTACATTTTCGTCTGTCGTTTAACATTTACTAGATATACAAGATTATTTAAAATTCCTTCCGAATGAAGAGGAATTCAAAGGCTATTCACAGAAAGTTTAAAATATACATTTTATTTATAATATAAATATCAATATATGGTATTTTAATCAAAATCATTAGAGCCATTCTTTAGAAAATAAAAGAAATCGAAAAATCTTCCACGTAAAGGGTAGTTTGGTTTGAGATTTTCTTTAAAATCTTCGTGTCGCATCCTTAGAAGGTACTGGACCTAAATACCAAGTTTGGTGTTTATCCGACTTTTCATTTTTGAATTATGCTGCTCAAGGATACACAGATGGACATTTTTTCTTAAATGCATATTTTGGATTCAGGGAGTCTCAAAACATGCATTTCAGGTGAAATTTCGATATCGAATTTTTGGGTGGAATGCAATATCTTCTCTACCTACTATGCGCGGTATAGAAAGTAAAAATGTTTCTCAATTGATGTTTACTAATGCTTGGGTATTGGGGAAAAAAGACTTGATGCCAAACTGTGAGAGCTTAGGAAGTAATGTTAGAGCTCAAACTTTTAGTTAGACAAAACGATTAGTAGGGTAAGTCAGCAGAGCGGTTTTAGTTAGGTGTTTAAAATCTCAAACACTGGTTGGCCAAACTAATCCAAATGACGAGATGTAACTTATTGACGCAAAAATAATTATTACATTATTTGTGTTACACGAGGAAAAAACACACAGGTACGTCAATTTGCCATTCATAACACAGTGAATGATATAGCCCAACTCTATTTAAAAATGTGTGTAAACTAAAAAAGGCCCTCACTGTAGGATTAAAATATGGCAGGATTTTCAGATTAATACACACTGCTCTAGTTCATTTGTTATGTCACGGTGTTTTTATTTCTCCTATTCTCCCTCCCCATGTCACGGACTCTCACGTTCAGACATTCCACCACCACGTCACACGTCACTCTTGCCGCACCTTTTTTCCTGATTTGTTTCTTGATACGGCAAGTATGTCATTTTAAGGGCACCACAATACTTAATATTCATTTTAAATAAATCTTTGTTTATTGTTATATCTGAAGTAAGGAAACTACAAATTTTACAATTCTGCAATTTCAAAAGAAAATTGCAACACACAAAGATACGGGTCCTCTTCCGTAGTCTAGGTGTGCCATGCTAGCCTCCAGTTCCCGAGGTCGCGGGTTCAAACCCGGCGGAGGGCGATGGATGTTTTTGGGGCGTAAAAATCCTTAGCATGGCTTCTTTCGGAAGGGAAGTAAAGCCGGAGGTCCCGTGTCGTAGATTTACGGCACGTAAAAGAATCTTAAGCCTGATAAAGAAGCCTCTGAGTTAAATCTCCTGTCCTTCACGCCCAATATAGAATGAGACGCTAAGGATCATAGTAATTAAAGATCGTCCATAAATAAAAAGCTCAATTTAATTTCAGAAAGATATGGAAGGAACTGGGTATCACGCTTTTTATCATTGGATATAGTAACTTAAAACCAAGCAAAAACAAACGAAGTAGACAATATATTTTCAATTTTTAGTCAAGTTGTATCTCAGTTGGCACCACTTCCTTTTCTTTAATCTGAGGCAGTATTTTTAACACTAAAATGATTTCAGTCTAATTGTACAATATATACCTATAATTCAATAACAGCCCGCCTTAAAGCATGCGTATTTAACAATATATAAAAAGTGTATATTACAGTCATTGTATATGTTTGTATTATTGTATCCATGTGTAATAGTGTTATGTGAATATATTACGTAATTTAATAATGTACGAGCTGTGAGAATAATAGGTTAAAAGTTGCTAACAATGAGGTAACCTTGAGGCAATAATGAGTTTGAGAGTTTAAATGTTACTTGTGATTCTTGGAAGCATTAATGTAATTTTAGTGACAGTTTATAAAAATAGTCAATCAACAACCAGAAAAAGCTTTAGTTAAATGAAGGTATTCTATTGGAGTGGGATTAGCCAATCAGAGACTTGAAATCCAGAAATTAAGTTTAGGCGGTTGAAATCAGTTCAGTTGCCTGCAGACAGTGTTTGTAACCACGCGTGATGCGTCCTCGAGAAATTTTATACATATTTTGTGTTAGACGAAAATAGTTTTACGTATTAAAAGTGCAAGTATTTAATAAAAACATCTCACAGCTCTCTCACTATCAGTAAAGTGTTATTTAAATCGTATCAATCATTAATAAAAGAAGTGAAGTAAAATTATAATCTGTGTAAGCCTACGTTCTTGTCGCACCACAACCCTGCCAAGACCTCCATGTCTCTAAAATGAATACTGACGCAGCCAAGGCAAACATAAATATTTAATACTTAAAGAAACAGTAACATTACAACGTTAATATTTTTAAAAATTGGGGCAAAGGCTACCGGAAACCGGGTACCATACGTGCGGTTGCAAACTAACTTCAAGTTCGGCTCCCAACAGTTGAAATATAATACAACTCCTTCAATACAAACTACTTCAAATTGACGCCCAAAGCGTGATGCAAATAACGTAACAAACCACCTTCTTCAAATTGGTTCCATACGTGGGGCAAATAACAATAACGTAAAAATATCCTTCTTCAAATCAATATTCATTTATTGTTATAGGGCCAGTACTGCTGCGCAGTATTCATTTTCACAAACTTACGAGATTACTCACTGTTTTGGTTACTCTTAATGATCGCTTTTACGCTGTTTTAATCTGAAAAGGTAAACTCATTAAGAGGTACCCTACTCGATATCCCCAGGCGCTCTTTGAACTGCTGTCTTGAAAAGTTTTGCTGCAAGCAGATAGAGCACTTCTACTACAAGGGATAAGGAGTGACAAATGGCGATTCTAACTTCACGTTCCGAATTTGCGATGTTTTTATTAGATATTGTGTATATTTAATGTTCGTCCACGTGATACGAAATTGATTTTGGCACACTTTGTATTTTGTGGAGGCTACATTGATGCTTAAGTCAATAAAATAAAAGTTTTACTAATACTCCTACAATTGGTCATATTCTTATAAGCTAAACATTTTAAGAATATTGTATTTATTTTTCTACACTTTTTATAATATATAAATTATTGTAAAGTATTCTATACACGACAAAAAGATTTTTATACCAAAATGGTGCTTTTTCACATTTTTATCACCGCCTGAGATAAATTACACAAATTTTTGAGACATTTCATTAATGAGTTACCAATTAATTGCCGCAATTAATAAGCTCGTTCAGCGTGTCTTTTTAAAGTTAGAGTTCTACAGGATTTCTCTTGAATGATGCGACCGGCAGCCCGTCTCTCCAAGGCACTGCTATACGAATCAGTCCGTGCAGTAGAGGTGAACCGGCCCGACGTATCTCCCTGGATATGCTAACAATATTAATATATTACGCTTTCATTTCGTTATAAAACTTGTTGGAAATGATGGTGCTCTGCGTCTATATAAGCCTGGCATGTGTTGAATACATTACTGAACGCTCACGAATTTCTGAAGCGACACTTCGGATACTATATTCTAAGTCGCCGAACGTTTGAGGGATTTTTTGCATTACCTTATACATTAAATAATGATTAAGATCTGGAGGGCGGGTTTACCAGTGAATTCTTTGTCATCAACAATACTTTGTGGTGCGAGGCAGCTGTTTTCTTAGGCCTTCTTTCCGTGACAGATCTTACATCCTCTAATATTTTTCAGTTACAACTGTTGACTGCCCATTTCCTTTTCTCTTACACGGACCCAGCCTATTTAAAGTTCTAACAACCTATGAATTGTATTTGTTACGAATGCTGACATTAGGGAATGTGTGTATAAATTAAAGCTGGAGGTTCATATGTGATTCTACTCGAGCAAAATTTAACACAATAAACATACGCAGATTTGTTGAGTACACTATAACTACACATAGTAAACGCAATCAACAAACAGCTTCACGTAATGTTATTCTCACTAAACCCCAGCCAGCAATGATAGATTGAACTAGGGAAGACGTTATCTTCCTTCAGAGCACGAGATGGGCTACCGCAGAGCTACACGATACCTGCTACAAGTGAGACTGAGCGATCTCAGTTGCGTCATTTAAGATAAACTCGGTATTAAGGAGGTATTATCTAATCTACTGTACTCTCTTCCTAAGTTTCTTTTGTCAATATATTGAATACAACTAGATAAATGAAGAATTAAATTCTTTAAACAATAGATTAGGTTCAACGTTTTGAAAATTACCAGGGCCCGGACTCTGATGACATATCGTATGTTAACTGTTGTATCACAGGTATTTTAACGTGTACATAAATCCTTATTATGATTCCCAGAGTATAAAAATACAATTTATTGGGCCATTTTTGTCATTTTACACTCTTGTCTACTTATGGCAATTTTTTCGTGTTTAGGTCATTATTTTGTCATTTTATTACACTTTAGAAACACAATTGCTGATATATTTTAATAGCAAAATGCTATAAATAAGAAAATAATCCTCTTTTGCGTGATATCAATCTTATTTGATAAAAGCAGATCGGTGAAATTAGAAGGTATGCGTCTACATCCTGTCAAAATTTCAGTCTGATATATTTAATACCTTTTGAGATAATGCGTCATGAATTTAGCTGATTAACCATTTTCTTGCATTTGCATTCAATATTAAGAGTTTTATGTTATTACATTTTACATAAGGATAACATTTAAAACAGTATAAACTTCACGTTTAACTAACATAAGAGTAACCTTTACGCACATTCTTGGGAAAAAAATCACATTCCTATTTAATGGTTAGTCTGGAAATGGTTGTTTGCGAATGGAGGGGAATTATAATTATGAATACATGTCCCAAAACAGGGATGAGACAGTCAGTTTTCCAACTGCGTTAATAAGTTCGTACACTTGCTATTGTCCTTACCTTTGTGTCGTGTGACGTCCTATTTATTTGTAATGAATTTTATATAATCTGAGAAATCCAAAGACTTAATGCTACAGTTTTGTATGACCTGCTTCAAAAATAATTTTTTAAACCTTGTCTTCAGATGCTTCAAATAAGAACATTGAACAAATATATTTTAATTAATTTTCTAGGTTATCTCATCATGATTCTTTTTTAATTGTTTATTTTTATAGCCCCCATATCGGAGGCTTTGATTTGAGAAACAACCGATAGTATTATTGTTCGCTGAACTGTAGTTTTTTTCCAAACTTTGGTTTTTTCAGAATTTTATTATTAAACACATACACATTCATACTTCCAGACTCTGTGGGAGATAGGAAATGATTCTAGTTAAAGAAAAATTCCCCGTCCGAGTCGGGAATCGAACCTAGAACTTTTGGGTTGGGAAGCCAGAACGCTGTATTTTTATGCCTACTTTTCTATAGCAGTTATACCCATATATAAGTTAATATATAATTTTCTGTATAGTAATTTTAATAAATCAAATAAGTCTCAGTTTAGCATCCCTTTTTTATCACTATTATGTCACTTTTTAAAATGACACAATGTTAGTCATTTTGTAGGTCTTTTTCAAACCTTTTTAGATGATCAAAATCCGGATCCTGATAATCACGCTCCCGTACTGACCGCGTGTAGGGTAAAGCTGTGTAGTTGCATCAGATTTCACGAATACCATTAAGGCGGTCTCGAATACTCTGTTATATCATAATTTACAAGCCTCGAATGTATACCGGAATATCAGATGAGAGGTATAGGCAGCTCGTCCTGGCAAGTGAGAGGAGTAACATCGACACGAATATCGCAGATCCATCGTCTCATTACGACTCACTATTGCATTTCTTAACCTTGATTCAGCTCTCTAACTTAAGGTTGAATGTTTAAGAAGGCTTACATTTTACTTGCCTTTCCAAATATAAAGCACTAGGGGTCCATCACGTCTTCAAATCACACAAACAGTAGAGTTTGTCAAAAAATTACAGAATTTCAGATGTTGTAGTTGAACAATACGATGAGCAATGCAAGACATCCTAAAGTGTGGCAAGGTCACACAGATGTAGGTTGCTGGAGAGTGAGTTGGCAAAGCGAGTTTCTCATGAAGATGGAACTAGGCGCACGGTCGAAACAAAGAAGATATTTCATTATGTGTAAATGTCTTTATAGCCCGAGTTGCTTACTGTGTGTGTGTTAGAAAGAGACTTTCACTAGTTCATCTCGACCCATCTTCTAAACGTTCTTACGCCAGCTATATTAGCATAGAATGTTACAGCACTCAAGTGGGGCTTGCGCAATGCAGACCGTATTCACTTGTTTTGTGCGTGGTTACAGCATTAGCCACACCTCAATCACAGAATAGCCAATACTCAAAGCTAAAATTGGCGTATCGTCGCCTGGCTCAGGCTAAAGTTGTCTATTTTCACAGGTGTGGCGTCAAGGTTTGGAATCCGTTAAAGATTTATCATCATCATTATTATTATTATTATTATTATTATTATTATTATTTTAAGTTTAGAATCCTTATAACCGGTTAGGTCATATCGGACGATGAATAAATGAAATGGGTGAAATAATGCTCAAATGAACCCGGGAACCATAGAGCTTAAAGTTACCCGACATTCGACTTTTCTGGATAAGGGAAAACCCCGGAAAAACCTTATCCGGATAACTCACCTAACCAAGATTCGAAATCGGGACCTTTTGAATGTAAAGCAAATACACTACCCCACACCACTGATGCGGGCTATTATTATTGTTATTATTATTATTATTTATTTATTTATTTATTCCTAGCGAGATGACTCCACGGTAACGTGTGGGGCTTGCATTCGGGAGGTCCCGGGTTCGATTCGCGTCGACCGCCCACTCTGACCTTGGGTTTTTCGTGGTTTTACCTGGCTGGGGTGATTCCTCATTTACCACGATTTCCTATCCATTATTTCCCTTTCACTCCGTTTCCTTCTCAACTTTCAAGTGTGCTTCTAAGTTTGTCGGCGTATGGCGATGTCGGATGCTTGCTCAAAGGAAAGCATACTCCCCGTGGATACTAGAGGGCTGCTTGGTCGACGGGTCGTTCTTCGGCCACTCTGGGCACTCCAGAAGTAGGGCGGATCTTCGAGCTTGAAACTGTTACGGACTTCCGCGCGCCTCTGTGGCCTGTAGCCTCCTGTGATTCCTTCACTTTATCCGTTCCTCCTGGGGGAGTGTTATCCACAATACATCTGTGTAGGTCGCAGTGCGCGAGGTCTCCCCCCTCCGTTGTATAACCTATACTTATACCTACCTATATGGTACTATAAAACAACACTGTATACATTGTATACTATTTATATTCGAATTGTCTGGAAAACACGACATCGTGGCACTTTCAATATCCCATTTTAAAATCAACATTTCGTTCTTTAGTAAAAATGTTGAACAGAACCTCAAAAAATTCTGGTCTGTAATTTTCAGAGGGTTCTCTATACTGCTCGTGCGGTTTTTTTTTAACGCGAAAAACATTCCTAAATTTTCCACACATAACGCTGTTTTAAAAGTCTGCAGTGTTATGCAGTATGCAGTTAAAAACTGTGCCTCAGATACAGCAAAAGTATCTGCATTTACAATCCTTTGATTTGCGGTCTTGTTGCCTTTAAACCGTCCGCAATCGAATGGTGTGTAGTAGAGCCATTTAAAAGTACTTTTTTTTGTAAAGTCCGGTCAGAACGTCCGTATTTTGCTGCCGGAATATGCCTCTCAGATATTTAGCATACCTCGCGGAGAAAAAGCAATTAAAATCCCTCAGTTATGTAAATATAAGAAACGTTGTCGTGCGAGTTTGTGTACTACAAAGCATTGTGACGGAGCTGACAAAATGGATTTCAGGATTGTTGGAATACGTGGGCAAATTTATGTAGTGTGTAGTATACAAGGTGAATCAGACACCCCACTTTATTGTCTATGCAACCTGCAGACTATAGCCTTTTGTGAGTATAGCCCGTTTATTTGTCCATATCCCTAACTGGCATTGATTACTAGTCGGCCACGATAGGAGTTCCCTTGGAGGAGGTAACCACTGTTTTTGTTGACAATGCGTAACGTCATCAAGGCTAGGTATCAGAGGGGAGCGAGCAGCAATGTTGTAGGGGAATGTACAGTCGTACAATAAAAACAGTACTATATTTACAGCCTCAGCCTCACTAGTAAATGCAACTTGGAAGTGAGGATGTTTTCTTTACCTAAATGTTGACCTACTGATGCCTCGCCCATTGTTTCGTAACTGTTACGAGGGCGGATGGAAAAGTAACGCACATTGATTTCTTTCTGTCTTGGTATTGCAGCCAGAATGTTGCAATTTCACACAGATATAGTTTGAAGTTTTCACTATAGAGGGTATTTTTTGTTTCATGTGCAGCTCTAGCGAGAGAAGCGTGATCTACGCAACAAAGATGGCGCGCATGTTACTGTCCTCCACGTGTGAAGAGCAGAGAGGTGTGGTTCGATATTTGTGGGCCAAAGGGCATAAACCAGGTGGTGTACATTCTTCCTAGACGGCCGTGTGAACCTTAGTATTCGCTACGCTCCGGGAGGCTCGTAACAGCTGCAACCCCGCAGAATGTCAGAGGAATTGAGGCGGCAATTTTGAACGATCGGCGTGTGCAACTGCGAACCTTATTTCAACAGTTCAACATTTCCTATGCTGCAATGTACGATATTGTTCATGTCACGTTGAAATTTCGTAAAGTTAGTGCTCGCTGGGTGCCTAAGAACCTGACAGACAATCACAAGGGCCAGCGAATGATGACGAGCTTGGATCACCTAACGCGGTACACCGCAGTAGGGCATGACTTTCTGAAAGGTATCGTCACTGATGATGAGTCGTGGGCATACCACTACACGCCCGAAACCAAGGAGTCAAGTAGGGAGTGGAAACATGCTGGTTCCCCAGTAAAGAAAAAATTCAAAGGGACTCAATCTGATAGGAAAATGCTTGTGACGTTGTTCTGGGATATGCATGTGTTGTATTGGTAGACTTTGCTGAACACGGGACCACTGTGAATGCTGCAGCCTACATGAAAACTTTGGTGAAGTTGCGTCGTGCCCTTCGTGACAAACACCCAATCATGAATACTGACGATGTCAAAATTCTTCATGACAATGCTCGCCCCCATGACGCTGCTGCTGTTTGTCAGAAAATCACCAAATTTGGTTAGCAGGTGCTCCAGCATCCACCATACAGTCCGGACCTTGCACCGTCGGACTTTCATCTGTTTGGCCCCCATGAAGAAATTCGTGGCCGGTCAACGCTTTGCGACAGATGTTGAAGTGAAATCAGCAGTCCGTAGATGGCTATACTCCAAGGAAACGGACTTCTACGAATAGGGTATATTGAAACTGGTATCACGATGGAAGAAATGTGTTGAGGAACTTGGTGACTATGTCAAAAAGTAGGTAAAAGGTGTAAGGTAATTTGTGATTTTTGTTTTGTTTTAACTATTAAACTTTTTTGTAAAAAAATTATTGTGCGTTACTTTTCGATTCATCCTCGTAGTTCCTATTCCTACCGAACGCGCTCATACCGTGGCCGATTAGTACCTATTATTGCACAAATACAAAGAAACTACAGAAGGCTTCAAAAGAAATAGGCTGGCATAGATCTGTACGTAGAAAGCTATAGAAGTGATTCATTGTAGAAGTTTACAGCAAAGGTGCCTCCTGGCCGAGTGGTTTACGACAACCAAACCATCGAGAATCGATAGCTTAAATTCGTTTAGCGAATAAATATATAGAAAATATTAATCCATTATAATCTAAGTGTAAGTGTATCACCCAAATGTAAGTTTATTTAATTACTAATATAGTGAACTATTTTCGGTGGTGTAAGAAGCATTTTAATCTTTAATGGTAATTCTTTCCCATGTGTGTCAAAAACACCGTCACAAATACTACTTTTCAATGTTCCGTTACCTAACTTAAACGCCTAAACCCGTGTAGCTCATCTGTAACTTTCATACAATAAGTTACGCAGAGATATCCGTTTCCCAAAGTCAAAACAATAAATAAAAGGACACTTACTATATAGGATTCTAACCCACGCTATCACTTAGCACTCAGCCGTTTAGTATCTAGAAACAACAGCCTTTGAAATAAGTGTAATCTGGCTTTGTACTTGGTAACTCCTGTTTAAATTAATTTTTGTTGTGTGGCATAACTATGCACAACCCAGTTTGGGATAGGTGTGTCTCTGAAATGGTTATAGCCTATTGTTTCTTTATATTCTGTATGGATTCACCATATGGTTTTTTTCGATTGATATTGTAACCACATGATATATATTATTACTATATTTTATTTATTTCAGTTGTAATTATGTTGTTACTTAATTTTCGGTAAAGTAGAGGGTTAGAGGATTGGACATGATTAGAAGCGTAGCTCAGGTTTAAAACTATGCATACCCGAACTAGTAAACAAACTTTCTCCACAATGCAAGTGAATATTAGAGAGATGTTTTACTACAGAACCGAAGGGCGCTGCCCGACAAGTGAGAATCTGCCGGAGCAACGGTTTCGTGGCAGACGAAGCAAACAAAGCCAGAATGCAGGGAAAGGAATCGGGAGAGAGTGTTGCGAGGAACCCTGAATGCCCAGAATAATCATAAGTGTCACATTTGAGAGATATCTGTTTCTAGAAAGTTCTGCGTGCCTATAACCAATAAGTATCTGGCATACCCTTGTATCATATAACTGTATCGCTCACGGATTACCACTCAATCATAGTTCATTTACAATTCCACAACATAATTGCAACGTTCTTTTTACTTTCTCTACTACGTGTAGTAAGTAGGGGAAGTATTGCATTCCACCCAAAAATTTGATACCAAGATTTCACTGGAAATACGTGTTTTAAGCCCCCGTGAATAAAAAAAGTAGATTTTAGATACACATCCATGTGTGTGTGTGTCTGTGTGGTTTTGTGTCTGCGTGTCTGTGAACAACATAGCTCAAAAACGAAAAGTCGGGTAAAACACCAAACTTGGTGTTTAGGTTCAACATCTTTCAAAGATGCGACGCGAAGATTTTCAAGAAAATCTCCCAACCCAGACTACCCTTTACACAGAACATTTTTCGAATTTTTTTATTTTCTCAAGAAAGGTTCTAACGATTTTGAGTAAAATAAAATCATATACTTAATATAACTTCATGACAAATAAAACGTATATCTTGAGTTTTCTGGGAATGCCCCCAAAAGTTCTCTTCATTCTGAATGGCTTTTTCATAACTGGTAAACCGTAAGAGATAGACAATTTTTCTACACAAAAAATGTAGAGCTCGTTAAAAAACATAATTGATATACATTTTTGTGTGGAATGAACCATTTCCGAGATATTCCTTGTTATTTGTTTGAATTTTCCAATACTTATTCTTTTTCTCAAATGGGAATTCGTTATTCGTTTCTTTTATGTCCTGGACAAGCAAAGAGAATGGAATGCTCCACATAGCAACCAGCTCTTAAAAGATTTGACTATCGCTTAGCCTACCATATGCGCCTACAGAAAATTAGCAATAAGATTGCTAACATGAAGTAGATGGAGAATAAGCGTTTGTAAAAATAGTTTGTAAAGAGTAGAGAAAGTCATGTGAGTGAAACACATCAGATTTTTTAATTCTGAAACTACTTTAATGTTCATTGTTAGTGATATTCTCGTGGTATTGAGAATGCAATATTGTGACTTTATCCAGTTCTTAACTGTCTCTTCGTTAAAGTGATCTAGATCAACTTGTCACTTCACTTAGTTTTTACTGTCACTTTACTTTCTCCGTGACATAGCGGCGTAACGAAATATGCACAACGTAGTCTCCCTTTTCTTGGGAGTAGAATGCAAGACTTCTCCAAAATCTCGCGGAAGCAGCAGTCGTCACAAACTTGCTAGAATAGCACTTTTCGTCGCACCAGAAACGCACTCGCTCACTGACTAACTGACCAACTCAACTGATTGACCCTCCTCGCGAGAACGCTCGCTTATATAGCCAATGGAATCTTCCAAAGAACATTCTACAACTTTCTGGAAACGCATTCTGGAGGCGGGGAAGGAAAGTTCCAGGAGATTGCGGTTATCTGACGATAGCACTTCCGGTGTTCACGCTTGCGAGCGCTACTTATCTTTGTTTATCTCCGACTACCCGGCGCAGATTTCCCGATAATATTGAGCCATAGCGCTGCGTCACAATATCCAGAATTCCTCACCCATACGAACCCTTGAAATTCTTCACGCTAATTTGTTTTGCATTTCAAGCCTGGATTTCATCCTCAAAAAAGTTTTAAAGTCACAATTTCGAACCTAATTTTGTCGCATAAGCGTCCCGCTCATTAGCTTTATATACAGCTTGACTACCTTTTGGTGGCCGGTTATCCCGTAAAGCCAGGCCCTACAGACAGATAACCTTTCTGCACAATGAAATTCTTCCAGCAACCGACACTTGCTAGGGTTTACACTTGACAATTAATATAAACTTCACGCGGAGGGTTCTTTTTTGTGTTTGACGCTCGTTCTTATGGTATACGTCACCACAGGCGATGAACACTGATGATACTTGAATAAAACGACTATTGAGGAAGGATATTTGGGAAAGAAACGTTCCAGGACTAAGTTTCAGGGACCTCCCAAGCATTTCCTGGTTATGAGGACTGAGGAAAATCTGGAAAGATCTTAAGTCAGGGAGGACGGTCCTGGCTAGGTTTCAACCACGGATCTCCCGTTTATGATTCTGTGATTTAACGAGCTCGGCCACCCATATCGTTTTCACATGGAGTCGCACGACACCATTGCAACATCTTGCACTTAGAATAGAAAATAAAATCTTGGCAACAGTCCAATCTCATTCACGCGAAAGACAGATAGGTAAAGCTTGTCTCAACCTTAAAAGACAGTATGGAGGTAAATTGGATATCCCTGTTAATAAGTAATAACATGCTATAAATATTCATTTGTTATAAATTTCAGCTTTGAAAACATTATCCTGTGCAGAATATTTTTCTCTATCAGATTATATAACTTTTAGAGCCTTTAGAAATTTTTGTGTGCACACATTTCTAAAGAAAACGAGTTTTTCAGAATAAGTCCAATATTTGGTGTTTCTTTGCTTATCGCGCAGTAACTGATAAAATAAAGCGTAGAATGCAACAATATTTTTCTCTTAGTTAGAGTTAACTAATGTGCTGATGCCTCCCCAGTTTGAATTCTGTATCTTTTAATAAGATGAGCGTTATCATTTTTAAATTAAATATTTTTGGAAAATTCTATACCTATGCAGTAGAAATGTCAGCCAGCGAGAAACTTTTTTTCTTACTGGGTTTACGCCTGGAACCAAGCGAGGGAAAACGTTGAGAAGGGTTGGAGACAGTTTATAAAAGAAGCCGGAATCTTGTAAATTCTTGCATTCATTGTGTATGACAAACAAACGTCATCTATCTATTCAGCTAACCGGCCAGGCGCGACGTAGAAGTCCGTGAAGGTTAACATAAGTTGTAAGGAACTGGGCACGTTTATACTGTGCAGTGTTTTGTAGGTTATTTATTAAACATTTTATGTAAATATTTATAGTTATGAAGGGAAAACCTAGGAAGAGACAAAATGTTGGTAAACTAAGAAGAGTAATAATGAATGTGTTAGATTATTATTCAAGTAAATCGAGGCAGTAAAACCAACCGCTAAGGCTACCCGGGTTCAGAAACGTAGTGTATAGGATAAAAAAGGAACGAATAAAGGGACTTCTGACCCATAAAAAGAATCCAAAAAAGGATGGGTGAAACAAAGGCACACTAGGTTAACGCAATGTAATGGAATAGCGCAAAGCGAAGTGTGGCTCATCGTTCATCCTTTGCTGCTTGAAAACGTTTCATCCACGTTGAATGTAATTTTTCAAGGGCAAAAAGCGATGATACCCTACCAAATTATAGCTTTTATATTTCATATATCCATGTCTTTGATAATATATATTTTTTGCTTGTCAAATCGTATTTCGAAGTACTAAAATACAAAGAGGAAACAAAGTGCAGGTGAAAATTACATATCTTACAACTGCCTTAAATAGCAGAGCAGATGTTTCACTATTTGGTGATATACCATTGACAAGATGACATTAAATCGTAAGTTCGATCGCAGATGGAAACCAAATTCGCGAGCGTACATATAGTTAGTACATATGGCAACACTGCGCCCCATTTAACCTGTACCGTCTTTTAAGCGTGAGACGCGATATAATGCTTGAGGTATCGACAGCGCAGTGATAGTAAGGATTTTATTTAACTTCTACTCCGTAAACGCTAATAACGTATGGCTCATGTTCTGCGCATGCACCACAATTATGCGTAATCAGATAACTGATTGGGGGATACGCTACTTATATTCTCTTAGCCTGAATCTTGGCATTAACGAAGATAGTACAAATTTTACCGCTGTAACGATTTTATGTTAATTTGAGAGGCAGTTGGAGACCGGAAACTAAGGAACGAGATTCATTGCAGCATTGTGTCCGCAACTGGAAAAATTTATTTAAGGTCATTTGAGAACCATATGGATAATCTTTTAAAATTATGGTGAAAATCTGACACAACAGGCCTACGAAAGTAAGTACAATCTTTCAATACATTGAACAAGGTTGTGTTATATTGCACTGCACTCGTTTACGAAATTTGGTGCTTCCTTCGAAAATTTAATTAATATTTGTTTTCCGTCAGTTGTACTGTTTAAAATATATTCAAATTTCTCAAAACAAAAATACTGTTATAAGCATAATTATATAATTTTACACCATTTTCTGCTATTTTAAATCCCGTTTATAACACGTTCATCTTGAGATTTACTTTGCCTTGTCCGCGGTAAAAAATGCATTACTTTCTGATAAAGTATATGCCAGTTAATAGGAATGTTCCTAATTTTGGGCTTACATTACAGCATTGAATAATAATAATAATAATAATAATAATAATAATAATAATAATAATAATATACTCTATAATCTACCTTAAAATAAATGGCACAATCCAGTTTTACAAAAACCTTCCACACCTGAAATCCAAAATTTAAAAGAATGGTTTATAAATCAAGAGTACAAACGAATATACCCCAAGATGTATATATATATTTCCCTGTAGCAAAATACCTTCGTTCTACTGTGTTTCGACAAAAGTAAGGATTCTGCCAAACCCTGAAGATACTTTCCTTTTTGGAAATGGAAATATATTGTATATTTCTCTATCGCCAATGCTTCTAAATTCTTGCTTGCATTTGCTAAAGATTGTCTCTGGGAGTTCATAGGTAGGTTGTTTCAACTCTGCTCGAGTGAATCAAGAGTTCTCGCTCGTACGCAGCAATACTGCTAGGAACCCGGCTGGACGGGGAGCGTGATAGCCAATAAGTCACTGGGCGAAGCTCATAGCACAACTGCTTGCTCTTCCTACCACTTCATTCAGCCGTGACTACAGCTTGACCCCACTGCCGAGCTGTAGTGCATGCTGCAGGCAGACTCCTGCTAGTCGTGGGTACTCCGCTGCTCTCTGTCGCGCACCCAAGCAGAAATAACCTGCCTAAGGGGTTTTAGAAAGTACATCCTTAAGTAATTCGTGTTCATTTCCTCCAAATCTCGCACCTTGAAACAGGTCCTCCATTTATAACTACTTATATGGTATTACTCTTTACCGAGGAAAATCTCTTTGATGGCAGACAACTATTTTGTATTGCTGTATTCGATCACGGTATTTAGGGTTTACGATAACATAAAAAAACATTATTTAAAAAACTGTCTAATGCTTAACCACCCCCCTTCAACTATCTGATGTGTCCTCTATGGAGTTGTTTTACTTTGCGAGTCAAGTAGCTTTAATGAACGAGTTGAGATATACATACTATATACTTCAAATGTGTGTGCTTTCCGATATAAACTTCTCCACTGATCAAATTGCTTATGTGAACTCTCCTCAGTACTAATACATAAGCTGTGGAACTTGAAGAAGCGCATTTTCACTTTGTGTACCGCTTCGTTAAGTTAGAGGAAGGATTGCATTAAACCTAAAGATTCTGTATCAAGATTTCCCTGAAAAGGCATGTGTTTGAGGTCCCACGAGTCAGAAAAGGGAGAGAGGTTCCAAAAGTATTCCGCACGCGCACTCATGTCTGTGTATATATGAGAACAACATAACTAGGAATCTGAAAGTGGAATAAATACAAAATACATATTTAATCCCTGAAACTCTTAGAAATATCCAGCGGTGAAACTTCTAAAATCTACAACTTCAGTTCGATTCATTTGAAATCTTAATACAGCAATTATTATTTTAATGTACAATATTTACACAAAACGTCATGCTCATTTTAAATTAGTTCCCGAAATATGAATTACTCTTCTGAAAAGTTGCTCCACACGATGAGATTACTTATTTTATAGTCAAACTCTCTAATATTATACTAATAAATTGTAGAGATTAATTTTTAATTACCCCAACAGTTTAACAGAATATAACAGTTTTTTTAAACATTTACACAATATAAATATTACTATTCAATAACATTACAACTAAGCATGTTGAGAAAAATGAATCTCAAAATTCTTTTATCCTGCTGTTGTTCAAGAGGTATACAAAATTTCATTGATTTATACTAAAACCTACATCGTGTCGAACAATTTGAAAATGAAAATGTTTGAAGATTCCTGAGGTCATCTCTTTCACATTAAAGTTGAAAACTTATCGTTTTTTGGTACAATTTTATTGAAAGCTATACTTACAGGCACACATTTAAATTGCTAGGGATAACATTTTTTAAAAGGTTGTACACAGCTATAAAAGCTACACAGGAGTAAAGTAGGTTTGTAGTACTTAATAACATTAAAACCCATATGTATGATTGGCGGTTTTTTGGCTTTTTTCACAGTATCCTTGAGGATACAAGGAAAAGAATTTCGTATTATCCTCCAACCTCAAACCCCTCTAACATTGAAAATGTTTCGTTCTTTCTTATTTATCCAAAACGAAAACTGTCATGTTTTGTTAAAATATATTGTGGCATGTGCACAGATAGTCTTGTTAAGACGCTCTCTGGATACCGAAGCATGGCAGTTTGTCTGTGAGTAGAGGCGATTCAGGGGAAACAGTGTCATTGGAAGGGATATGGCGTTACTGACGCTTGGGGTGTTAGCGTGGCTTCTGTGTCATTCTGTGAGTAGGCTTCGAGTGAGACAGACGGGCAACTGCCTAAGACATGGCGTCCTCGCCCGGCAGACACATGGGGTAAGAAATCTTTTTATAATAAATCTACCAGCTATCCATTCTCTTGCAGTTTTAATTATGATAGTGTAGAGTTCCTTTCCTCTCCCTTCAGCCAGATATTATGTTGGTGTAATAATATTTTGTGATTTAACTTAAGCTACGTCCTTCGTCGTTGCCTCGTAATGTAAAGTGCTTTGTTTGATTTAACGATCCCTCTCGCAAGCGAGTTGCTCCCATCTGCATTTCTAAGTTAGTATAAAGTGAGGCATACGACAATTGGCGGTGGCGCCAGGTATAATTGAATTTGTTGTGAGATTTTCAAGTGCAAAATTTTTTTTCCCCTCTAAAATGTAACGGTTTCTAGCCCTCCACGTGGTCGCGAAAAATCTAAATTTGTTTCTGGCTTAAGGGTAAGGATTTTTATGCTTTAATTTGTGATTCTCATCTTCTAAATTTTGTTACTATCATATCTGAAAGTCTGGTTTCGAAATTTTAATTTTGAGCTCATTTTTGCAATTTTCCATTGTCTGCCGGCGTGACGCTAAAACTTCTGACTCCATTTTCCCCTTGTTTTGGCTTCATTTCCTTTAAATTGTATTGCTGTGCTAAGTGGTTCGTGCTGGTTATTTTCAAAAATGTTTTTGTGAAAGTTGAGTTGTGAAACGAGTAAGATAACGAGCGAGATAGTTGTAGCTTTGAAAATGTGCTCGTCACGTGTTGGCCATCTAGTTGAAAATCTTGTTTTCTGTGCTTATTAGCAGTGGTTTGGAAACGTATAACTTTATATTCCAGTGATTGTGATTTCTAGCTGTTTATTATACTTTTCTGGGACATTTTTCGTGTAACTTTTATGTACGCACGTGTGTTATGTAATTCCCGCGTGGTCATGCATTTCAGCAATAATTTTAGCTTGTGATACCAGTCTTCTTCAGCACGTGTTTTGGCGCGTTTATTTGCGTGTGTATATCAGATCAGATACATTTGTTTTAAGAAAAAAAGAGAAGTTTTGTGTGCTACATATAAATTGCAAGTCTGTATTCTGCTCCTTTTGAGATAATGTTAGCGGTGGTCACAGTAAGTGTGACGTGGTTTTTTTAACTTCCAGTTCGAGGTTTCTCACTGAAGCTATCATTTTGTTTTCTTCCATGTGTTCATTCTGATTAAAAATCTTGGTATTGTGTCCAAGTGGCTTGTGTAGACGCGTGTTGGTATAATTTTCTGATATTTCGCCGCGGGCGCTTAATTGTCTTTTTTCTGGAACTGTTTTATTTGGCTATGTTCTGATCTTGCTACTTACATTCATGTAATGTTATAAGTGTTTAGTTTGGTGTAATCTGTATTGCTTTGTCATACTGTTTCTTTACTGGTTGCGTAAACTTTTGTGCTGCAATCATGCCTAAGCGACGTACTACGCAGAAATCTGATATAGCAATTGCTCCAGTTAGCGAGCACAGTGAAGTAGAATCTATGTCCAGTGTTAGTACGCCTGTTGTTGCTCAGTTATCAGCGATGTCTAATCCGCCCGTCGTGGCCCGCGCAACGCAGTCAGCTGTCTGCCGCCCGGTCATTGACCCCTTTCACGTGGAGAATTCCAGCAAGTTGTCGGCGTATGAGTTACTTTAGAATTTTGAAATGTTCGCTACTACTGCTAATGGCCGCTCTGAGAAAATGATAATGATGATAATTTTGCTTCGCCGTTGCCAAGTTTGGTTTATTTAATTCCGCAATGCATATTTTTAGGGGAAAATCTTTCTCAGTTACTCATGTAAGTAAAAGTTTCAGGAGCCTACCAGCCTTGCCAGTATCTTCACCTAATTAGGTTTGATGTGCTTCTAATATGGACCAGTACGATGTGGATGTTGATGAACCAGCTGTACGTGTGTTACCAGATTTTGGAAAATTGCACGGGAATTTTGTGGTAAACGAGTAAAAGAATAATAAAATAAATCACCTGTAAGTATGTAAACATTGTGAGTGCTAAAGTTTGGACGAATGAAACAGTTTCACAACTCACACAGGTATGCTAAATTTATTGTTTCACTGACTGATGCTTCATTAAGCTTTGTTTTTCAGGAATAATGTGATATGAATGTCTCTGCTAAATTAAAAGTGTATTATTATTGTGGGTGTAACTTAAATTTTGAATTATGTTTTGCGAACTGCAAATCATTTGTTTTGTTGTATTATGCTGCAGGAATGTGTTTCATGTGTACTATGTGCTTAATTGAGCTTTCATTTTCAGGAATGTTCTGTGACAGTATTGTTTTGAGTAATGATGTGATGTTGTTTTGTTGCATTCGATTTGATATGATTTGATTTGATTTGACTCGATTTGATTTTGGGTTTCATAATTATTTGCAGAAAATTGTTGCATGAATAGTGTGTGTATGTATGTGTGTATTTGAGGTTATGTGATATATGTGAGATTTGCCTCGGTGGGAGTGCCAAAGAGTAACCCCGATGGCGTAGTGTGAGGTTATGTGAGAAATAAGAGTTGAGATTTGCCTCGGTGGAAGTGCCAAAGAGTAACTCCGACGGTGTTAATGAGATGAGGAGAGATGAGAGGAGACGAGATGATGTCAGCTTCGGTGGAAGTGCCACAGGTGTAACCCCGACAGTTGTTGTATGATTTTAGAGAGTTTGCTTATTGGTGTTGCTGTAACGTGCCCAGTATAGCGTGTGTGGATGGAAGTGATTGTAATGTGAATAATTTTTTTTTCTGTTTATGCAACAAGTTTATTACCATCTTAGATAGCAAATTTTAATACCACCTGTTTTACAGCTTAATTTTCATTTGGAGGATGTGGATGCAACAGTATAATGTCATGTTATTTGTGTCATTCCTGAAATTTTAATGTGATTTCTTGAAGGTTATGCCTATGTTAGATGTTTTGAATTTGCAGCATGTTAAATCAGACACGTCAGTGAAGATGTTTTGTTTTGAAGAGAAAATTGAAAGTTGCGATATAGATGATGATGATTGAAGTAATGATCGAGATTGCACTATTACTGATGATGATTATGAAAGATGTTGATAATAATGAGATGAGGAAGATAGTACTGTGGACGAGAAACTGTATTAGTGACAAGAGTAGGACAATAGTAGTTGAAAGCATGTCACGTGGCGTAGTTTGGAGATGTATTGTGGATGTAGTTTGTAGTGATGCATACACTAGTTTGAGTAGATAGTTAAGTGAGTGTTGTGTGTAATTTGGGCCATGGTCACTGTGAATGAGTTCATTTCATTGTCATGTGTGATTGTCTTGTAAGTGTACTTATTTTCTTTTGTTAGTGATACCAGCTGGTCATTAAGATTTAATATTGGGATCCCAAATAAGGTTATGTTTCTTTTCTGTCATGTTAATGTATTCTGAGTCTATTTTACTGTTTTATTTGGTTTGTGAAGCATTGTGAGTTCAATTTTGGATGGCAACTCTATGAAATTTAGTTCTTATGCCAATTTGTACTTATTTTTTTTCTCTTTCTTTGCCCCATGTCAAAAGAATTTTTAGTGTAAACTTTTCAACCTTTAAAATCTTTAATTGTACATGACATACCATTCTTTTTATGTGTGATTGTTTGTTGGAGCACCCTGTTTATTGTGTGGTGGTTTTGTTTTAGTATTTTGCTGTTGCGGAGAGCGAGAAAATCCAAGAGCATCCCCGGAGCACACCAGAAGTCAAGAAACACCACAGGGAAGCTGTCGGGCAGCCACTACACTGCCGTGGCATAAGGAGTCACTATGTCGGGGGGCAGTCCAAGCCAGCGACTGCCCACCCTGTTGTCATCACCAGAGACCTGCAGTGATGATTCTACACCAGGACAAATCGTCGTTGTGGGCACTGTATAAAATCACCCACAAACAGTTACAGCAGACCATCGATATTTTGCGCAGTGTAGTGTGCCTGTGAACTGAGGCAGCGTGGTGTGTGCGTGTGCGGGGTGCTCAAGATAAGTGCATTAACAATATTAGTCGACAGCACTTCAGTTTCTCGTGTCTCCATATCGCCCAGCACCATTGTGTCGTCGTCTGGGTGCTTACCACACATGTATATTATTCTGTCATATCTTGGCTTCTCACACATGTATATTACTCTCTTATATTTTGGTTCATCACACATGTGTATGTCATTTTTTTGTTATTTTCATGTTTCTTGTTATATTTATTTTCCTTATGTCGACGAGGGCGTCGACTTCGGTGGCCAGGGGGAGATGTGGCATGTGCACAGATAGTCTTGTTAAGACGCTCTCTGGATACCGAAGCATGGCAGTTTGTCTGTGAGTAGGGGCGATTCAGGGGAAACAGTGTCATTGGAAGGGATATGGCGTTACTGACGCTTGGGGTGTTAGCGTGGCTTCTGTGTCATTCTGTGAGTAGGCTTCGAGTGAGACAGACGGGCAACTGCCTAAGACATGGCGTCCTCGCCCGGCAGACACATGGGGTAAGAAATCTTTTTATAATAAATCTACCAGCTATCCATTCTCTTGCAGTTTTAATTATGATAGTGTAGAGTTCCTTTCCTCTCCCTTCAGCCAGATATTATGTTGGTGTAATAATATTTTGTGATTTAATATAAGCTACGTCCTTCGTCGTTGCCTCGTAATGTAAAGTGCTTTGTTTGATTTAACGATCCCTCTCGCAATTGAGTTGCTCCCATCTGCATTTCTAAGTTAATATAAAGTGAGGTATACGACAATATGTTTATGTTATTATTATGACAGGTGTGATGTATGCTTAAAGTAAAATATACTATGAAATTCTCTGCACTTTCATGTACTCTTTGTTATTTACAGTAAAATGTATATTAATATTGGGTTACCCAAAATCATTTCTTGCCAATATTTGTCATGATCAACATGAAGTAGATAAAAAAATAAATATTCGTATGATAAATTCTAATATTAGCTATGAAAAGTAATTATAATGGCTAAAGGTAATTTTATGAGTGTTGTATGATTTTATAAATTTGTTCAGTGCTGTTTTATAGTCAAATAAATACCAGTAATTTATTTTAACCAGCATAATATATTCTGTTCTTGCAGTTTCCTTCGTCTGTTCTGTACACACATTGATCACAGAGCTTATGGTAAGTATTTGACAAATGGCAACATTGTTGAGTTAATCTCCCCGTCATTGACTACCTTGTAATGCCGTGTTCAAAAAAAGTTGTCCTTTCCTTTAGAAAATTCTAGATCCAGCATGAATGTAATTCATGGCTTAGGATGTACACGTTTTCTAAGTTCCAAATATTGACAAGTTTTGTTTACATACCAGGTGCTAAAAGAAAGTATTCCATATTTTGAGAGTTGATAATATGGACCAAAACAAGAAAAAAAGTCCAGTAAATATGGCCTCTAAAGTGCATGAGCATTAAGAGCTATCAGCACTTGTTCATCTTCGCTACCATGAAATATCTCTTCTGCTACAAGCTCTTTGCTATTACCTACGGGTGACCTACAGCAGGCAGTAAAAAAATAAAGACACATGATTCTGTCATTGTCTATGGATAAAGCATGCAGCAAACATTTGTTAGTGTTGTTACTGTAAACCGCATTCACAGTCCTGGGTAAATGCAATGCATATTCTTATTAGCTCTGATGGAATGAGTTTGTATTTTGCGTGAAATGCTTTTACATTGCAGTTTTATCTTTAAATCTTTGGTGTATGCAACGCAAATTAATGATGTACAAACACAACAGGAAGGCGTCATCAATGCCTGCCAGAGCATCCGTGACCAACCTGGTGTAATGAGACTACGTGATTCCCTAAGACGTCAGACAGAAGCATGCCATACTATGAATGGGTACCATATTGAGTACCTTCTTTAGCAATGGTTCACAAGTGCAGGTCGTATGTAATTGCAAGCAGATTACATTGGAAGCTATGCTGTTTCACAATAACAGACTAATGTGTCATTTGTTTACTGCGTTCTGTAGGTCGTACGTAATAGCAAAAAGCTTGCATTAGAAGAGATGTTTCACAGTAGCGAAATAGTAAAAAGCGTGCAACACTTTTTCTTAAACATCCTGTATAAGGCAAAGTAATAATTGCAAATGCAACATTCAGTTTGTGTTACTATGTTACTAGGCAACTTTCCCCTATAGCGAAGTTTTCATTACTTCAGTAAAGTAAACTTTGGCCTGCTTTGAACTTCTACTCGCTCCGCTTTAATATTAGGTCGTTTAAAGTTACACAGTTAAACCGAGAAAGCATTAAGGATATCACCTTTCCCTTGGCTAGACTACAGTTACGATAACGTCGATATCCTCGGATGTTGTTCATTGATGTCGAGAACGGTTTCAGAGTTTGGTGGTGAACTATTAAGTGACATTGCTTTCCTAATTTATTACATAGCACTCACTGGAAAGAATTACTGAAAAATCTTATGTGTTACATTCACACGACTTTCTTTACCCTCTGACGTTTATTAGAGTGTATATAAATATTCTTTCGAAAGTTTATTTTCCTATCTTCTTCATTTTGATCGAGATAAAACTTTCCAGAAATAACTGCATTACACATTAATTATAGAAATAAAGGGAATGGCCATATCTAAATCTTTAAGAACTGAACGCTGTACGCTGGTCTTAAAATTCCATGCTCTTTGCGTGTAATCGCGAGAAACAACTGAAAGAATTGAAAAGAATGACAAAGTATTGAACAGTTCGCACCATTAATAACGTATATCTCGAAAATGGCTGATGCCACAAAAGTTATTTGAAATAAATTGTGTGTTTTAAAGAGATCTACATTTTTTGTGCAGTACATTTTGATCTATCGCTTAACGTTTACCAGTGATACAAGATTATACAACATTTCTTCCGAATGATGTGAACTGCACAGGTATTCCCAAAAAATTCAAGATATACATTTTATTTGTCATGTAAATATCTTTAATATATGGTACTTTAATCAAAATCGTTAGCCAATTTTAGAATATCAACAATTTTTAAAAATATTCCACGTGAAGGGTAGCTGAGGGTAAGGGTTATTTTTGAAAATCTTCGTGTCACATCTTTGAAAGATATTGAACTTAAATACCAAGTTTGGTATTTATCCGATTTTTCGTTTTGAACTATGCTGTTCACAGACACACAGAAACAAATACTAGGACCTTTTTCTAAAAATGTTGTTTTTTTTGGTTCAGGGGGATTCGAAACATATATTTTCGGTGAAATCTCGACAGCGAATTTTTGGGTGGAATACAATACTTCTCCTACTCACTATACGTAGTAGAGAAAGCAAAATATGCGTTCGTTCATGCATTTATTAACTACCAATTGCCTACACCTTGCAGTTTCAGCCTTGCCCTATTAGTAACTTTTTTTTTCTTTTGCACTTCCTATTTAGCGCAATCAATAGTTACGCTACATATTCATGAGCCCCACGTTTTAACTTTTAAAGTACTAGCATCACGTGACCACAGTGGTGGAGATTACAGCTGTTTTTATCCGAGCAGGTGTTTCAAATAGTTCGTTTCTCAGGCATTTCTAGATTTCCGTTCACAGGAAGTGAGTGAGCCATGCATAAGTGACAACAATAAAGATACACTATTGGAAAACAAAGAATAAACACTAGCTAATTTCTATTTTTGAACCCAAAAATAAAATAAAATCCCACACAGATACATCTATATACAGACTAACCTTCCAAGAAATACAAAGTATTCAGTAAATTCATCTACACCGATGGACCCAAAATAGACAATGGGAGTGAATGCGCGGTGGTAGCCCCATATAACACAATTAAATTAAAGCATCTTGACTCATACTCCATATTTCCCTGAGCTTTATGCCGTTAAACAAGCTTTAATATACATAACCCAATTCAGCTACAATAACTTCCTGATTCACTAAGCACTCCCCAAAGTTTTAGAGACCGCTTGACTGATTTACAGTTATTTCAGGAAATTCAACCTCTTCATCGCCTAGCTCTTATGTAAAATTAGGACATCCTTTCTGTGTGGATTCCGTCTCATTGTGGCATTAAAGGTAATGAAGAAGCAGACAGAGCAGCCAAAGAAGCAATTCAACTAATAGACATTACAGAACACGGGATAACTTATCGTGATGTCACAAATCACTTTTCCTAGCAACTTAGAGCAAAATGGAAACCAGACATTGAGCCAAAAACTATCAGACAAGTTACACATGGTAAGAAACGATGACATCAGTGGTCCTTGCACCATGCGCTCCCTAAAGAGGATAGAACAAGTAATTATTACAAGACTATGATTTGGACACACTGGACAACCCACTCATACATCTTCACAGGGCAACCACCTCATAGCGAAGTCTGCAACACACCTTACTATTTAACATCTTTTTACAGATTGCAGACGGTAAAATATAGAACGGCAGTTCTGTGACATCACTGAAGCTCTATCCGCAACAACGAATGCTCCATCAAAATTCAAGCAACTTCTGCTCTTCCTCAGAAATATAAAACTTGATTTGAAACTCTAAGTAATTATTCACAATCCTGTGTTTAATTGTAATATAATGAAATGAATTGTTTTAAATATTGTATAGTCACGATATGAACAAGCTGCCAAATCGACATTAAATAAATAAATTAAAAAGAATAAAATAAAACAACAACCAGATATTGAAGACTTGTGATAGTCGTCACTTTTGAAGTTGTAACCTTTGCCTCAATATCTGCCGTTCATTCTGCTGCCGGCTGCTACGATGGTTGGCTATGAGATCTTTTTCTCGGGGTATGCGTGGGCGGGTGTGAAAGGTTAACGTCAGTTTAAATTGACTAAGAAATTTAATGTGATCTAATGCTTGAGGTATTGAAGCGAATCGCCGACCGTTTGAAGATAAAGAATAAAATTGATTATGAATCGTAGCACTCGAAAGTATAACAATTGAACTATTATGCCTGCTAACTTCTGCAGTATCCATTTTAGGGTTTGAAATAACTTTCCGCAATAAAAGAAACTAGAAGCCTAAATTACCGTGAGTCGCTAAGATGCACCGGCAAAATCCCTCGCGATGGCCGCTAAACCTTACTCACACAAACATCACTGCGCTTAAAATAACACAGGAGTAATCACCAGATTAAAAGACTATAGTCAAGTAAGAGTGTCACGAATATATGCACGAATGTGTGCTCGAAGTTGTGCACAAACGAACGAATGTCTCTGAGTTTTATTTATGGACGCTCTTTAACTAACGAATGTCTCTGATTAGAATGCACGCCCTTATGTTAACTCAAGCTCCGCCTACATATTACTCCCTCACCAACGTTACTTCATATGCGCCCCAATCTCAAAACTCCTACGTATGCGTATGTGACACTGTTACTATGGGGTACCTCCCTAACACTCAGAATTTCATTATCTTTCTCTTTTTCAAATTTCTGCCTACGTGACTGTTCAAACGTATTGAACTTAATACGTAACTGCATTCCAAGTATCTTTAAGCTAATGCTCTCGCTAATTCGACTGTTGCTAATGGCTTTGCTTAACATGGCTCGCTAATGACCTTTGCCTCGGACAAATATTTTCAACTCAGGCTTATTACATGATACATTTATTTAATATAGAGAAATTATTTTTTGCAATTATTCTTCTATCATTTCTTTATTTAGTTATTTATATGTTCCCTTCAATAATTACGGTGTCAATATACAGTACTTGTCCCGCCCTTCGCAGCAAGTGATATATATTTGCAGCGCCAAACACGTTTGCAGCACCAATCGTCTCTATGATAAGTTTCGTATCCACATTATTAAAATGCAGTCTTATTTCTGCACTAACAGGAATGACAAAATGCAAGCCCGCTTTCTCCGTTAACAGTTAAAACGACATAATGAACCAAAAGAATTGATTACGAAAAACTGTGACTTCCGTCAACCAAAGAAACTATTGTGAAATCGGTCCTCAATCATATAACCTACATTATTGAGCAATGAACATGAAAGGAACTTAACACTCTTGACACGATTTAAGGAAGTAAGCATGTGTATCAGAAACCATTTTACAACCTTAGGGAGGTTTTCTCACCCTAAAACAAGAAGCAAAATGCATATAAACATATGTCGGAAAAGAATTTGATTTGGAGTTGATATAACATTTTACCTTAACTAAGAACCTATAGCAAATGTTGTGAATGTTGATTCTACACTTCCAAGCACTTTTCGGTCATTGACTGTCATAGCCTTTCAAATACTCCCGGATAGTGTCTAATGCTTTTTCAGCCTTCTATGATACTTTGATGAAGGGTCGCTACATTAGGAATATCGATTACATAAATCAGAATCCCTCATTGTTGAGTTAGTACGAAAGTTTGCGTTCAACGGTTTCAGATAGAATCCATCACTAAATTTAGTACCCAAACAGATGGTGAGTATTAACCTGGAGACATGTTTACGTTTGTCATTAGTACATTTTTGGTCAGTCTCTTCTTCAACGTTTCACTTGTGTAGTAGTGAGTTAACCGACAAGGTTTAAGTTTAGCTATGGCAGAATATTTACTTCGTGAGCAGGCACGTAAATGTTTTACGTAGGGCCGCACGAATAGTACTGTTCGCGAAGCACAACTATATCATATGGCGTTTCCAGAACAAAGTCAGCCGAGTATTCCAAACTTTAATGCTGTATATCTCCACGGTGCTGAGGCAGGGTCCATAGCACCAGATACGAGGGATCGAGGAAGAGTTGCTTGTATGCCTGACCAGGAAGAATTCATTCTACAGGCTGTCGAATAAGATCCAGGTATCAGCACATGTCAAGTGGCTCTAACATGTAGTGCAACTCATAGTATCCATATCATTCGCAACGTATGCAGTTCTTTTGCCTGCCGATCCCCCAGCACGGGAGAACTTTTGGAAATCGTTTGCTACACAAATTGGTAATTCCTTGTTTACCACCTCCGCCTTGTTTACAGAAGAAGCAACAATTGGATGGTATGGAATAATACACTTTAGAAACCAATAATAGTCCTTATGGTACAATTCGGATTAGACCCCTGATCAGAAAAGGATTAATAAGCAAACCGGAACTTTAAGTGAAGTAAAGTCTTGTAAGACCATGTGTTCTCCTACCATGTCTTGCAGGGACCTTCGAGAATACTTTACCAGACTTGCTACACGATATACACCTACAAATACTATCGTGCTCCGTGATCTAGGGGTACCATGGTAGCCTCTAGTTCCGAAATCACAAGTTCAAACACGGTGTAGGGCGATGGATTTTTTGGGGCGTAAACATCCTTTGCATGGCTTCCTTCGGAAGGGAAGTAAAGCCGGTGGTCCCGTGTCGTAGATTTACGGCACATAAAAGAACCTCAAGCCTGATAAAGAGGTCTCTGAGAAAAATTACCGGTCGTTCACGCCCAATATAGTATGGGACGCTGTATATATGTTGTATACGTATGATGGAGCTACATTTTATTAACTTTTTTAGGGATGCACCGGCTGACATCTGCTATAGCACATGGATAGTCAGAGGATTAGTTCCATTGCCTGCGCATTCCCTCGATATTAGTTTTTTGAATTTGAATCTTTGCGGTCACTTAAAACCGCTGGAATATGCAGCCGACATTCACAATGCAGAGACGCTTCATTAAAGTGTCATGCAAGCCTGTGAAACATTACACACTCTCCGGGAGTATTTGAAAGGATGTGACTGCCAAAGATCCAAGTGTAAAAGTCAGCACAGGGCATTTTGAGCATTTAATATGAGTTTCTGAGTTGAGGTATAACATAATAACTGAAAGACACAGGATTGCTGGACAGATGTTTATGTTGGATTTGTTTCTTGTTTTATGTGATAAACCCACCCCAAGGTTTGCAAATATATTTTTGATATGTCCTGTATGCACTTAAATGCTTTTAATTGTTCTTTGATATATTAGACGCATGATACACAGACTTTGCGGCTATTATGCCCCTCAAACACCTGAACAAGCAGCCATTTTAAATGCAGTTTATTCTTATCTTGATAGACTGGAGCTGTTTCTTTCGGATTTGACGTCTTTGCTTCATCTTCTTCACTTAGCTGAACTTTATCACGGTTTCTATTTCTATGAGACTGTGCCCCTTGTCCAAGGAAATATAAACTTTCTTTCTGATTTCTTCCCTGATTTCTGTTATTTTCTTTGACTTCACTTCTAACATTACCTGTTTCCCCTTTTAATTTCCTCCTTGAATGTTTTTAATACTTCCTGTTGATTTCCTAACTTCTTTAATAGCTCCTGTTGCCCCTTTTCTATCTCCTTTTGCCACTCTTCTATCTTCTCTCCGAGACCTTTTTCTATTTCTGATTTCTCACTGACTTTTTGACAAATTGTCTTTTGTGATTTTTCTATTCCTTGACTAATTTCTTTCCTAAACTGTTCTCTGGTTTCTTTGATCTGACTTTTTACCGTGCTTATTTCCCCTCTACTTTCATCCTTGAAAGCTTGTAACGCCTGCTGTTAATTTTCTAGCTTCTTTCCTAATTCCAGTGGAGTATTTTTTAATTTCTGATATTTCTCTAATTTCTCTAATTTCTTTCCTAGCTCTTCCCCCAGTTTCTGATTATTACTCTCCATGTTTCTCTCTAATCCCTGTTGGCTATTTCCTAATACAAATTTTATTTCTGTTATCACTTGTTGACTTTCCTCCCTCATACCTTTTAAGATTTCCATCACTGCCATTAAATCACTTCCTTCCATTACTGAATTATTTACTGTTTCTCGCTGATTTCTATTGTTTCCTGTTCCCTTTTTAAGCTATTATGCGCATTTAGACTATTTTGTTCCAATTCTTTAGCTCTATTCTGTATAATTTCTTGTCTACTATTACTTTCTCCTTCCTGAATTTTCATTATTTCTACTAAATTATTTTTAACCAACGTTCTTCCGCTCCTTAATAACATTGAAATAAATAAATTTACACTCTGTACCTGATTAGCTGATGGATTCATTGTTGTGTAATGATGCTGATGTCGTCTTTGTTGCTCGCCGTGTACCTTTGTAGCCTGAGCTACAGTTGTTCTGGATTGTCTTCCTTCCTTCTCGTGCTGTCGGTCGTAGTGTGGCCTCCTCAGCTTCTGATGATCCTCAATTCAAAGTCCCGCGATGGTGCACCAATTCTGATAACGTGTAGTACCACGATGAGGCACCAATTTTGATAACGCTACGTCACCTGAATTTTTAAAGCCGCTTGATGGTGCAACCATTTTGAAGAAGTATACTTCACCTGCTTCTGATGCTGTCGTTATAACGTAGCTCGTTCTGTAGCCTCGTGCGCCAGCTGCTCCAGTGGTAGAACTATAAGTAGTTGCTCAGAGTATGCCTGGGAGTAATGTGAAGGGTGACACCATTTTAAATTAACTGAGAAATTTAGTGTGATCTAATGTTTGAGCTATTGAAGCCAGTTGCTAACCGTTTTAAAGGATGAAGCTGATTATGAATCGTAGCACTCGAAACTATAACAATTGAATTGTTATACCTGCTAAACTTCTGCAGTATCAATTTTACGGTTTCAATCAACTGTTTCCGCAATAAAACACTCCAGAAGCGTAAATTGCCCTGAGTCGCTAAAGTGCTTACCGGCAAAACTTCTCGTGACGGCCGCTAAATTTTACTCACACAATCGCGTCACTGGGCGCATAGAATAACATACGAGTCGTCACAAGTATCCAGAGTGACGAATGTATGCATGAATGTGTGCTTCTGGTTTAGAATGCACGCCTATTTCTTGACTTAGGCTCCGCCTATATATTATTTCTCGACCAAGACTCCATTTTCGTGCGGGCCAATACTTGAAAATCCTGCGTGTGCGTCTTCTACCCTTTTACTAAGGCTACCTCCCCATTCTGAGAATTTTATTCCCTTTCTCCTTTCCAGAATTCTGGTATACGTGATTCTACAAACGTATTGAGCTTATAACATAACTAAATTCCAAGAATGTTTAATCTAATGTGTTCTATCCTTGGCTGTTGCTAATGACTTGAGCTAACTTAACTGGCTAATGACCGTTTTCTACAGACAAATCTTTTCAACTCAAGCTTATCACATTATACTTTGATTTAATATACGGAAATTATTTATTGCAATTATTTCACTATCTTACTATTACTTCTTTATTTAATTATTTATATCTTCCCGTCAATAATCACGGTATCAATATTTAACCACTATTGGGACCAATCAGTGACAACTAATAGTTCTGCCACACATGCCGAAAGTAGGCTCAAGTTGATAATGAGGAATGAGAGTGAAAAAATTCATGCCAGCTAGAATTTGAAGCACAGATCTTCGTGGAGTTAAGTGCCGTGCCAGTAATTTGCCACGGTAAGTCGAAGATCCGTGGTTATAAATCCTAGCTTTAGCATTGAGTTTTTCATAATGATTCTTCCTTTCCAATGTTAGCTTGCGCACGGCAGGTGTGAAACGGCAGTTAGTTAACTTTAGAAGAGCCAATTATTGTCATAAAAAGCGGGCTCAGTGCTGCCATAGACCGATTTGCGTTAAGTGCTGCCGCACTGAGGTGCAATATTGCATTGCAATATTCATGGGGTGTAGTATTTTTGCAAATGGCAAAATAGCAGCAACATACACTGACTCAAGTAATATATCAGTGGTAGTATCATACATGGTAAACCGGTTAGGTAGAGCAGTATTGATACATGGGCCATTTCATACAAAATTTTAAATTCTTATCAACGAAGTACCCGATTTCTTTTGATCTTAAGTATGCCAACAGCATCATAGAGAAAAGTTAAAATACATAATATAAAAAGTGTAACATCAGCGAATTTTCTGCAATGAAGGGGGGAATTTCGGGGGCGTTGTCACGCATATCCCAAAACAAACATTTATAATGATCTTATAGATTTTCCAAAAATAAATAAATGATGTGATTCTGTAGAGGAAAGTACATATTTAAAATCTACTATGGATTATTATAAATAATATTTAACATCAGTGAATTTTTTGCAATGAAGGGGGGGATTTTGGGGGCGTTGTCACGCATATCCCAAAACAAACATTTATAATGATTTTATAGACTTTCCAAAAATAAATAAATTATGAGATTCTGAAGAGGAAAGTACATATTTAAAATCTACTATGGATTATTATAAATAAGATTTCAGGATAAGGGTGAAAAGTGACGTTGAAGCAAATATATATTTATTTATATTTTCAAATGCAACCATTTTTACCACTTGATTTTTTTTTCCGCAAGATAAACACATGTCAATGCTACCATTCACATTTAATGATGGAACCATAAGAGCTGTAGTAGTTATTAAATAAATAAAAATAAGGATGATTTACGTTTAAGCTTTAAATTGCATGCGAAGCGATGCAATGGATGGAAGACTACGTGGATAGTGGACTACTTGATGCCTACAGCCAAAGTGCGAACTCTTCTCATGGCTTTTCTCCTGGTTGGAGAACATTATTAAATATTAGTGGTGGCTTTGCAGTTGGATATTGACAAATGCGAAACAAATTACCGAATTTAGTGTAGGTGTTACGATATGTGATCGCTGTCATATGAGGGCATATAAAATAACTAGTATAGAGGAAAACAAAACAAGTTATGAAAGAAAAATGAAGTGAAGAGGACGATAGCAGTAAATAGATGAAATGAGATAAATTGTATCTCGGAAACAGACGTGGAGACAACAATCAGTAACATTGAAATCAAATTCCAACTGCACTCTCCAAATGAAAACACTCGTGTCAAACCAAACGCTCGTAAGCAGGCCGTTGTGTTTAAGGAAGCTATTATTGAAGTATTCATGTACAGTAATGATGGGAAGAAATCATTGCAGAATTTAAGGAGAAATTAGCGAATGTGTAAAAACTACTAATGGGAAATATATGATTCATACATGCCTTCTTAGAAGCTGGACGGAGCACAAAATAATGCAGGAGTTTGGAGTATCTCCTCATGTATCTCGCGCATCGAAAATTACTCAAAACAGTAAGGGTATAATGATAGAAAATATTATTGTCACATACTTGTTAATTTTTATGAAGACGGCGACATGTTATATATTTTATTTTACTCGCTTAGCTTGAAGTAGCCGGCAGCGTTTCTGTGGAATGTACCTTAGTAAATTTATGTTTTTATACTCAATCAGACTTAACGAGGGATAAGAACTCTTGGTATTCATTTTCTTGACGTTAAATTCAAAGTAACGTAGTTTTGTGATACGTGCACATAGACATTATTTACATTTCCCTCAAGTTTCTAAAAATATGAACCCAAAACATGTGTGCAAGTATTGCCATATTATGAGCACGCAGTCGTTTTAAGTTCTTAGGTGGATTTGGTGAGAAATGAAAAATTCATGCCCGTTGCCCGCAATCGTATTCGGGAATTTCCTGTGTTTGTTTTGCAGAGTTGCCACCGTCTTGCAGGTGACCCAGCTGTATAGCAGTTTGTTCCGCTTGCTTGCCATACGTCATGTATGTGAATGTTTACACCTGTCTGGGAACTGATGCTTACATTGAGTTTTAATTTCTATCTTACATTTTATTTTAAAAGCAAAGTTCAAATGTTTGGTTTAGCATTGTCCCATTTTTCCAGGTTAATAATAGCAATAATAATAATATTACTATTATTATTATTTGAAACCGTCAAACATTTACAGTGCCAAATATAATAAAAGTATTAGAATCAAAAGCTTACTAACAATGAGCGAAAATAATAAATAAATAAAGACGTATAAACGCTTTTAAACTGTAAACTAGCACATCATTGGAGAATGGTGTTTTTCTTAGTTAAAAAGAGAATTCAGTTAAATATGAAATAACATAATAAGTACAGGGTTCTTGTAAGAGATTGTCGGGGTTTGAGCAACTTTGAGGGAAATCCATTTTTTTTTTCTATTTACGGACGCTCTTTAACTGCTGTGGTCCTTAGCGTCGCATTCTATATTGGGCGTGAAAGACCGAAAATTTTGCTCATAGGCCTCTTTATCAAGCTTGAGGTTCTTTTACGTGCCATAAATCTACGACACGGGACCACCGGCTTTACTTCCCTTCCGAAAGAAGCCATGCTAAGGATTTTTATGCCCGAAAAAATCAATCGCCCTCCGCCGGGTTTGAACCCGCGATCTCGGGAACTAGAGGCTAACATGTTAACCACTACATCATGGAGGACAACGAAATCCAATTTACGTATATATTAGGCTTTTGCTGAAATCTTGATCTTGAAATTTTGATCTGCAAAAGCAGATCATGAAAAGCCGGCGTATGCTGTAACTTCATTGTATACACCATCTGACGGGGCCAATAAAAGCCAACAGATAGTAAAAGATTAGCATAGGTCCTGTTAAGTTAGGTTAGTTTACTGTACTTAAGCTTTATTTAGGTTATCTTAGATTAGAGTTATGTTAGGGTTTAGGTTAGAGTTACACTACAGGCCTAACAAACTCCATCGGTTCATAAAGAACGGCGACAGAAGGTGTACTGTCGCATGTTTTTCACATACGTCGTCTTTTCATGATCTCCCTAGGATCTTCGCGACAAAAGGGTTTCAGTCAATGCCAGTGACATCCTCCAAACCACAGGCCACAGAGGCAGTCACCTGGAATATAGTGTGTATGGTCTGTCAAGAAACAGATGGCACATATATAATATACAGGGTGGACCATTTAAGTTGAGACTGTACAGTATCTCCAAAGCTAAGCGTTGTAGAAGGAAATGTCTTGGATAAAAGTTGCTTGCTATTATGGGGGAAAGTAAATGCCACTATTCGTGTTTTATTAGGAGGACGTTGTGATGGTCATTTTAGGGTAAATTTAATTTGATCCTAATTGTAGGCTCTCATTTATAAAAATTAAATTGACCCTAAAATGACTATCATAACATCCTCCAAACAAAATACGACTAATGCCATTAAATGCCAAAGACATTTCTTTCTACAACGCTTAGTTTTGGAGATATTGTACAGTCTCAACTTAAAAGATCCACTCTATACGTTTGAGTACTTTACTGTACAAAAAAAACAGAATTCAGGTTCCTATCTCAGTTGTGCTGTGTGTAGTGATTCCTTAAAACTGCGCCAATCATTTTAAATAGCCTTTTACAAAACGTGAAATTATTAGCTCACTTAATATCTGCCTAGCAACGAGTAGTGATTGGTCCAGATTTGCAGAGTGTGTGGCACTAACATGAACAGTGAAGCATGGAAGGGGATCTGCAATGGTATGGGACTTTGTTCTTTCGGTAGGGTTGGTGAACTGCACCACATTAAAGGGACAGCTGAAAAAAATGGACATCGTAGCATATTATAATTATATTAATACTCGATCTTCCCACCTCAAAACATTTAATTTCATTATTGTATACTAACCTACATATTTGTTTAAAGGTAGATATCACGGAGGGGCACCCGGAGCCAGGGCAAAGCACTTGACGCAGGCCAGTCGGTCCTTTATGCTTCTAACGTGACCCCTGGGAGGGAAGGATAAGGGGAGAGATCCGAAGGGCGACCATATCCGGATGCCAACGGGCGCAAGCATGGACGGGTCCCTAACGTTTCCAGATAGAACGCATCCGACGCCACGCGGACCCTGCCCACAAGCCACGAACCTCTAGAGCCCCCGGAGCGGAGCCCCACGCTGAGAAGGGGCCTAACTGAGCGGTACCACGGTGACGTCGGGAAGAAACCTTTACAGAGCGCAAGCCACCGCCCAGCCGCAACCGGCCGAACCCGTCGCCTGGTCCTACAACCCTGAAACAGATGATAAGGAAGATGATAGGTGCAGGAAATGAGAGGAAGGAGGGTCGTGGCAGAAGATGAACCATCCCAGCATTCGCTTGCCGACCCGAAGAAGCCTCGAAAACCCATGGGCCAGAGTGTGCGGTCGCCGGGATCGATCCTGGGACCTCCCGAATGCGGGTCACAGACGAAACCGCTTGAGCCATCCCGCTAGGTTACATATTTATTTATTCTCTGAAAGGAGCAGCAGATTTTTATTTAGATTATAACTGGCAACTCCCACGGACCGTTTTTGCTAGAGGCGAGTGATATATGGAAAACTGGAAGTCATTTCGTATCAACAGAATTGCTCTCTGTTGCAAGATAGCCTCTATTTCACGGTCGGAAATATGCCTTGGGAGGGGTGGGGCTAGGCCCGCCGGGTGCTCTTACCTTCCCCCCTCCTGTGGATTTGGATGGGGGTCCAGGTTAAACAACCGGTAGTGGGGTATGCCTGGATGAATGCTGAACCACCCGTTGTGAGATCTATTCTATAAATTTTCGAAATATATTTCTATACTCACTTTTAAACTATTGCTGCATTATGAACTTGAACAGTGATAGGTTTTTAGTTCACGGTAATAAACCACATGTAAAAAAACATTTCTCTTGTCTTCAAATGTTTTAAAGAATTAATAATTGTAGTGGAATAGCATTACTGAGTGGTTTGCTGTACAAAAGCACAGTTCATATTCCTATATCATTTGTACTGTAAAGATACCCATCTATGAAATATATAATATTTAGACCAAATTTCATGCATATTGTGACGTTTTCCAGTTTTTCAACTGTCACTTTTCTCAGTTCTCACCGTCACTGTTTCGTTTTTATGTAGCACACCTTCACTTATATCATTTCACTAAGGTGAGGTAGTTCAATTCTCTGCAATTTCACTTCCTTCGTGACGTAGCCTTCTCAGGCCGGACGATTTTCACTCGGAAGTCGAACACAAGGCCTCCACAACCCGTCGCTCCGCAGTAGCACTCGTTGCACGTCACAACAGTCGTCACCAGCTCCCTCGAAGAATCGCTTTTGATGTCGCACCAGAAACGCAGTCGATACGAGAGAGCTGGCTCATATATAGTTAGTGGAATCTTTCCACGAGTTTCTCGAAGGTTCTAGAACTATTTCAACACACTTTCTGGAAGATGGGGCAGACAAAGCTTCCACGAGGTTCTGTTTATCTCCCGATAGCGCGCCCGGTGTTTACGCTGACGAGTGGCCGTTGTCGGTGTTTACTCCGACCCCTCATCGCCGATCTCTTGATAGCCTTGGCCCATAGCCGCTGCGTCACAATATTTTAAAATTAGTTCCGGATGTATTAATTTTTTATAATTTTGTTATTGTTTTGGAAAATTGCTCTACGCAATGCAATAATTTTCTGAAAAATATATAGTTAAACTCTTTAATAGCATAAAATGAATTATATAAATGAATTTTTAATTTTCCTAGTAGTTTGGGAGAAAATCAGTGTAAAAAATTCAATGTTTTACTAAACATTTACGTAACATAAATGTTATTATTTAATATCGTCACAAATAAGCATGTTAAAAACACTAAACTCATGTTTATCATGTTATTAACAAGGAGTTATACAAAATTTCATTGATTTAGAAGAAAAACAAATCATGTGGAACAATTTGAAAATAAGAATGTGCCAAGAAATGAAAACCCGAAAAAAGAGAGGTTAAAAATTATAACATTAAAATGACGTTGTTTCTGACTTTTGCTGTTTAAAAAGCATTTAGCGCGTAACATAAAGGCCCTCCAATTTTTCTGCTCTTCTGCAACTAATCTAATATTTAAAGATTCCTGAAGCCAAATCTTAAATGGTTTGTTCACCTTTATATAGGCATAACTTAATTTTTTACTGTAATTTTACAGAATGGTGCAGAAATTAAATCGCTAAATGACATGCTTTAAAAAGTCGTGGAGGTATAAAAATTAACAGAAATAAAGTAGGAGATTTCTAGTGTTTAATGATATGAGTACTAAAATTCATATTTATGAATCTTCGTAATTTTTGGTGTATTTTCACAGAGGTGTCCTTAAAACTCCCGATAATACTTTTGAATAGTCTTGCACAAAACGATGAGATTTTACTTTATATAATACGTTCTATGTCTTGCTTTTTGCTTTAAAATGTACTTAAAACTAGCAGGCTTAACCAGCGTTGCAAGGAAGCATTCTCTAAGTAAGGGGCTGGAAATACGGATCGAACTACTTTTTGAAAGATGAGAGTAGCCTATTATTTTCGCTGAGACCTAAAATGTAAGTGCCCCACGGTTTTTGCAGACTGGTCAAATGGTGCAGACATGTACTAAGTCAGAAGTGGGCAGAAGCCAGTTTTGCGTAGACAACACAACACAACGCAACCATCACAAGAATAACGGAAGTAAGGCATTGCTGCGAGGGAAGGGGGAAGTTACAGTTGTTGAGCTCCTGCAGTTAAGGTTGATAGCAGTTTAGTTCAATATTATATTGTGTTTAAGCCAACTCTCTACATTTGTTGAAAGGTTTTCTACTGTCCTTGTAATGGTTCTTCGAGATAAATTAATATTATTAAAATTGGGAAGTGCTTGAAGTCCCATAATTTCCATAGCTTTTGTCAGATATAGTTTTAGAAGTTCACACTCTTGAAAAGGTTTTAGGTAGCGAGCGATCTCCTAGATAAGTATGTAACTAGCTCATTTACTTTTGTATTTACAGCCATCAATTTTCGGGACTTTCTGTTCAGTGATCTTTGCACTTAACTCCTGTAATGGTTTCGCACGAAAATTCCTAAAACAATATAATAATAATAATAATAATAATAATAATAATAATAATAATAATAATAATAATAATACTTAGCTTCCTCGTGTAACGCTTTTAATTTCACCATATGAAGCATGACATCTAATGTAGTGTCTTTGGATGTTGCCTCTAAATATGCTATGTAATGTTTTTGAGCAAATTAAACACTTCACACTCTCTCCTTCTACACAAATAAATAAATAAAATCTGAATATACTATCTCGACACCTTGGTTACTATACTGGGACATACATTCAAACTTTACATTTATTCTCAAAGCACATTTACGTTTTATATTACATCTCAAAATTTTTCAGATAAAATAACTACAAACTACACAATGTTTACAGAATAGTAAATAAAAATAAAAGAAAGAAAAAGAATAGAAATTATTAGATTAGAGTAAAGGCGTAAACAGAACTTAGTTACAATATTCTTATTTCTATATTTATCTGCACTTGCCGGAAACCAGCAAACTTAGCAACTGGTAACCAGCTGCTATCTACTCCTATATAACTATATTTACTGGAAATAGCGAAAATGTACTATAATAGTGGCCAACGCAAAACCTTCTACTGAGCTACTAGTCATTTTAATACGTTTATTTATATTTTATTTAAAATTTCCTTAATTAAAGATTATGAAGTTAAAGTTGTCTATTTATAACATTTCATCGTTTCCATAATAATTATTTTATATATATAGTAGTTGAATATTTTGTTTAATTTATTTATATTTTTATTTATACATTTATGTGCTTGTTTGTTTATTTATTTACCTTATAAAATTTTACCTAATCTGCATATTAATTTTTCTAATATTATCTTGTTTCTAATTTGTTTTATATATCAGTTTTCAATTTTATCACTATATACTAAACCTTTACCTCTTTTAACCAAACACTAAATCTTCTTTCTTCTTTCTTCCATCACTATATATCCACTCCCTTTACCCCACATAATTTCACTTCACTCACATTCTCTATTTTATTCTAACACCAGCTTCACCTCCAAACCTACATAAGCTCCAAACTCCCTCACCTATTAATAAGATAATAACAAATGCATGCCTCCATGCATCTAACGTCACCATAGCTCCACTCACTAACCTTCCCAAACCGCATAACTGCTCCTCCAACAATGGCGAACCTGATCCCCAACACAAATGTCGTCTTCTCTCCTTTCCTCTTCTTCCTCCATCCTCCTTCTGTAATCACAACATTTCTCTCCTTCCCATCGTCTTAATTGATATCTTCTTCTCTCAGCCCATTCCTGTCGTCCCGCAAAAACAACAAAGAACTTTCTTCTATTTACCGTCAAATTTCAGTATAATTAAATACTAATATTCATCATTACTTCTTCTCATCTCCTCCATCTCCTCTTCATTCTCCGTCAATGTCAACATTTGTAAGCTAAACATATCTCCACTTATACTTCTATCTTCTCCCATATCTAAATCTCGATTTATTATTCTAAACCTCTCAGATCCTGTAATTTCCTCTATCCCTCTCGGTATTTGTTTTCTCCTTACTTTTGGTAATACATCTTTTTCCCACGATGTTTTACTTATATAATTTGTTAATCATTGTAAATGTTTAATTAAATCAGGATGTCTTAAAATTGTATACAAGGTATATCCTCCTAAATGTTTCCTTTCTTCTAATACATGTTGATTGTATCTAATACATTAAAAACTGTAGGTATGTTCTGGTGTGTCCCTAATTCCACAACCATCACATATGTCGTCATTTGTTCTGTTAATTTTATTCCAATATGTCTTGTATGGACCATGTCCCGTAATAAAGCGTAGTAATCCTTGTTGTTTGTATGTGTGTCAGTCGTAATCTTTCTTGAACATTTGAAAATAGCTGAAAAACTCTTCTTCCCTGCTCTATTTTCTCCCTTCATGATGCCATCTTGTCTTCAATTTTTGCTTAATATCTAATAAAGCATTGTACTTTACTCCAATTATTTTTTCTATCACTTGAAAATCTTTTCTTTTAATCCGAAATCTAGCTCCTTTCAAACATATTAAATAATGAATGCAAAATAAAAAAAATCCTCCCATACTACAAGAAATTTCCGTTTTTCGGAAAACGATAGTTTAGTAGACAATGCCATCACGAACAGCACCACTGAACTGTTTACTTCCAAATACCCCCTCTCCCTTAGGTGGCAACACTGACCTATGCTGTGTGCACTTTCAGTCGCATTACGTTGTGACTACACTCTGAGTCGCGACACAAGCTTAGCTCACTTCTGTACTAAGTGACTGAAAATAACAATAAGTAGTTATAAAAGCTAATGAAATTGCATGATAAAGAGCAGCTTCACAATTGATTGGGCCAAAGCTGGCTCTAGAAATATCTCGATGTTTAGTAAGAGAAGCTATTAAGAACTGGTCCAAAGTGGAACATCATAAAACCTGGCTTGAAACTTCAGGAAACAAACATGGTAAACTATTTATTAGGAAACCATGTAAGAAAAGAGCTGAAAGCTCAGACTGTAACAGAATGTAACAGACTTCAGCTGAAAACAATCATTGCATTTCTCACAGGATATGCTCCCATGAAAAAGCATCTTAACACGATGGGAGTGTTTCAGATTGCAGATTGTGCCAGAACGAAACTGAACCAGCCCAGCACATAATATGCTCCTGTGAGGAATTGACTTACAAAGATATTTTTCTTTTGGGAAAATGCTATAGAATCAGAAGAATTTGAAACCATATCTGTTATGAGACTGTATTCCTTGGTAAAGGGTGCAGCCATAATGAATTGGCTTTAAAACGATAAGGTAGCACAATAAGTCCAAGACTGAAGTACGTTCGGAACAATGGCGAAAATCTGCATCGAATAAGACAAGACAAGGTGTATCATTTTAAGGTACCCTATTATATTCGCCGACTTGGTAGTGCAAGTGCATAAATTTGTGTTCCGATTGGACAAGTGATGCAGTTTTATACTGCCACGACCCTAGATTAATTTAACAACTTTACTAAACTTTCCTTACTTCAGGTCAAGGCAAACAGGGGAAACACTCGCTTGGCATGCAAAACTACGGATTTCAACTCAGAGAATTACCACGATTATTTTGGAGAAATACAAAAGAAGAAGTTATTTAAATTTTAACAATTTTAATAACACAAGACCTTTTGCCTTACAAATAACATATTAAATCATTTACAAGAACGTGCTCAACCCAACAACTCCCTCGCCCATGGCAAACACAGAAGCACTTTACACTACTTAAGGTCCCATAGCTAAAGAGAGTGAATCAAGATAACTCACTTATTTTATAATTAATTATCCCCACCACAACTTCCGGTCAATACGTGGCATATACAGGAGTACTTTACACTACTAAGGTCCCATAGCTAAAGAGAGTGAATCAAGATAACTCACTTATTTTATAATTAATTATCCCCACCACAACTTCCGGCCAATACGTGGCATATACAGGAGCACTTTACACTACTAAGGTCCCATAGCTAAATAGAACGAATCAAGATAACTCACTTATTTTATAATTAATTATCCCCACCACAACTTCCGGTCAATGCGTCACCCCAAACTACTCAAATATTCTGGATATTTCCAGTTCTGTCTAGAACAAGTGCAATGCTGCCAAGGTTGAGTTGATCCTACCGGAAACACGCCTACCACCCATTCAGGGAGGATCGACTCTTATCAGTCCTCCCAAACTAAATTTACATGTGCTTGCCACATTATGTATATAAGAGTAAAAACAGCTTTTAAAATTGAAGCTATTATAGGGTTTTATGCGGTACACAACCTAAGATTTTTGCCAGGTCGTACAGTATAGTTGTACAATGTTCTGAACTAATGGGTAAAACATTGCAGATTTCTACATAAGGGGTTAAACATATTGCAGAAATAGTTTTGGGGAGTTGCAAGGTAGATTATCATTTTCGTTGGACACATTAATTAGTTGATGATTGTTGATGATGAAAAAAATGCGAATCAGCTGGAGAACTTAATATCGTGTAGGCATGTTGCCATGATAGCTCAGTGGTCAGAGCAACCGGACGGAAACTCGGAGATCCGTGGTTCAGAACCCGGCTATGGCATTGCATTTTTCAGTCGTCAGATTCTACCTTTCCAAACTTGTCCAACACATGGCTTGTGTGGAAGAACAATTAATTCCATTAATTGACCTAATAGTGGTTGAAACTATGAAGCCCGGGACTTAAAGTACTTACAACATTGTAAGTCGCCATTGCGGTATGTCATCTCAATACAATTTGAGATATCTTTGTGGTTTACCGGGAAAAATGCGAATCAGCTGGAGAATTTAGTGTCGTGCCGGGATTTTGCCATGGTAGCTCATGGTGAGAGCAACCGTACGGAGACTGGGAGATCCTGTTTCAGATCCCGGCTGTGGCATTGAATTTTTCAGTCGTCTAATTCTGCCTTTCTAACATTAATTAGTTATAAGTGTTCATAGTTTTGTCTAGGTGGGTTAAAATATTGAATTGTACCCAGGATTTGAAAATAAGCACATCGGATTCTTTTAAAACTGTAGGAGAGTACCTTTTCTCCAGATTGTATAACCTATTTAAATGGGTTCTAACAAGCATTAAAAAGAATAAAAAGCTCCTTGATTAACAACGTTCAAAGGGAAATTTGGTGTTGCAAACATTATAAGCATCTCTCCCTCTGCTTTATTGACCCACTTTAGATTTTAAGCCGCCCTTTTGATTCTTTGGATTGGAAGTCATTAAATACCGATGCTGTCCGAATGCTGTATATAAGGAACAAAAAGCTATAATAATATTATCTTATAATACTCATACTCAACCAAACAGTAGGTATATATCTAAATATGTACAATGAAACGGGTGTGTTTCTTTTTATGGATCTGTTTGATTGCTATGGTTCTTAGCATCTACACGCACATGAAATTTCTCTACTTATGATATTAATTTAGATTTAAATAGATTTATATAGTTTATCCACGAATTCGAAGATGCAGATTGAGTTTCTTATTTATGAACGCTCTTTAACTGCTATAGTTCTTAGCGTCCCATTCTATATTGGTCGTGAAAGGCGGCAGCTTGAGGTTCTTTTACGCGCCGTAAGTTTACGACGTGAGACCACCGGCTTTACCTCCCTTTCGATGGAAGTCTTGCAAAGGATTTTTACGCTCGAAAAAAATCCATTGCCGGTTTTGAACGCGAACTCGGGAACTAGAGGCTAGCATGGTGTGTGTGTATGCAGGGGGAAAGAATTGGGCACTTCAGTATATTAAATCGGTCAAGTGTTTTTTTTAAATTACCCTACACACACAAAAACACATACACACTTTCTCCCTTGATAATACTACTATAGATATCATATAGTTGAAATTATCAGCTATTAATATTTGCCGTTAAATTATTTACTTATTGAAATGGCATACAACTGCAAGGGTAGTTGTTATGTTGTATGCATATTTGTCATTTGCTTGCACGTGAAGCCTGTAATCGAGTGCTCTCGAGGTGTTCATTCTCCTACCACAGACAGAAATATAAGCATATGCTTAACCGCGGGTGCTTACACCTTACAAATCATCGTACGACCACGAGCAGCTAGGTTAAGTAAACTTAAATGTACGGACGAATAGAAGGGCTCCCGCAACCACGGCAGGGCACCGCAAGTAGTCCACAACGGCCCTTTTTGCTTCTACCGTGACCCCTGGATGGGAGGGCTGAGGGAGGAGACTCAAGGGTACCAGATTCGGATGACAGCTGAATATACTGAATATACATACTAGTACAAGCATGTATTGGACCCTTAATGTTTTCAGATCGAATGCATCCGACGCCACCCGGGCCCACCCACAAGCCTCTGGAACCCTGCGCTCCCCCTGATGTGACCCACTCGGAGCCGGCTCCTATCTGAACGGTTCCGCAACGACGCCACGGAAGAAACCTCTACAAAGTGCACTTTCACCGCCCAGCAGCAACCCGCCGAACACCGTCGCCTGGTCCTACAACCCTGAAACAGATTACAATGAAGGAGATGATTGGAGGGGTAGGGAAGTCGGGGTAGAAGAGGAATCACCCCAGCATTCCCCTGCCGACCTAGGGAAACCACCAAAAGCCCATGAGTCAGAGTGTGCGGTCGCCGGGGATCGGACCCGGAACCTCTCGAATGCGAGTCGCACACGTTAGGCTATGTACTATGTACACCCCATGTTCAACTCTATCCTTGAAATACACGATGATTGCCTTATGTCTTATTTTTAATGAGTAGCCCATATTTTACTTTATTCTGTTGGAAACATTTTTTTATAAGTTTATCCATAATTTGTTTAAATATCTTATTTCTGAATTCGATCTTTTATTTTTAAAATTATCCTCTGCCCCTTTTATTTGAGGTAGATAAATGTTTCTTCAGAAGACACCTTTAATTTCACTACTCCTGGGGGCATACACGAACCTGTAAATTCTGTACGCAGGGAAATCTCCTTTTCTGTTAGCACATCGCATTTCTCTTGTGACTTCCATAAATCACTACCCATGTACGTAATATATGTACCTTTCCATTTGGGCCTTACCATGTTCCCTTGTTAGATGTTTCTGCACACAAAAAGGCAAGATTTAACGTAACTGGTGGAGGTGTGATAAGTACTGTAAATCCACTCTCTTCCTAGGCATGTGATCTCACAGGTTTTAAAGTTTGGTAAAGGTAAAGAAGGGAAGTAAGAAGAAAGAACGGTGGGCGCAGTGAAAACTCTAGCCCATGGTTGTTCGATCTCATTTACATCTCAGAATATTATTAATATTTATGGGTAGAAACAACAGTATATCTTAAGTTTCTCTTCATTCTTGATGATTTCTCAAGGTAATGTAACCATGAAATTTAGAAAATCCACAATATGTAAGAGCGCTTGTTGAAATATATGAGTTTTAAAAAAAATCCACCGTGTCAGACTTATTTTATTAACCCCTAATTATTATAGAAATATTGTTGCTTTTTATAGTCTTTAAAAGTCTTGATTTTTCAAAAGTTAATGAATTTCTCAACATAGGAGTATCATTTTAAAAAGTATAAGGTCCATTTGCTTTTACGTAGGTAAAAACATTTTGAAACAAATTAAGTAAAAATTAAAGTGTGTGCAGATTTAATTTTCAGTATGGAAATATGTTCAAATATGCGGGAAAACAAGGTTTGAATTGAGCGGCTAAGCATGCGACTATCCGTTTATGACTTTAGTTAATTGCTGGTTTAAATGCGCAAAGTGGGAAAAACATGCGTTTTCTGAAAGCTTAGAACTCATGTTGTTTTTATTATGAAGAAAAATGTTTTTTTTTTCATAATCTTTGTTCAAATCTCCCAAATGTGTTATCTCAATAAACTGGAAACTGCATCTTCAAAGTCCTCCTCCGTGGTCTAGGGGTTCCCGAGGTCGCGGGTTCAACCCCGGTGGAGGGCAATGGATATTTTCGGGCGTAAAAATCCTTAGCAGGACTTCCTTTGGAAGGGAGGTAAAGCCAGTGGTCCCGTGTCGTAAATTTACGGCACATAAAAGAACCCCAAGCCTGATAAAGAGACCTCTGAGCAAAATTTCCTGTCTTTCACGCCCAATATAGAATAGGACGCTAAGAACTACAACATTTAAAGAGCGTTTATAATTAAAAAACTCAATGAAATTGCATCTTCGAATTCGTGGATAAACTATCTAAATCTAAATTAATATCATAAGTAGAGAAATTTCATAAGCGAGTGGTGAGCGGCAGTAATCTCAAATGATCATTCAAAAGATTTAATTGTTTTTTCCACCACTGGAAAGCCCTATTTCTCCAGACGGAGCATTTTAATTTTAATTTTAGGAGAATTCAATTCAATTTCAATTCCGTTTCGTTAAATATGAAAGTCAGAAGCTATTTTGGCCTTTTATTGCAAACATGACATATATTTAACGATTTTAACACAAAAGGCCTAAAAGAGAGGCTTAAAATCTTTAAAATTATGTTATTAGTGGAGGTAGAAGTTACGTATGCTGTTATCACCAAATTTCCCTCCGAACACTATGATCAAGAAATGTTTCTTTTAAAATTTTGGCAATACTGATACATTCGAGTTTTACAACTTAGCAAGAATATAAGTTTCAAAAACTTCCGCTATCCTAATTTTCAAACCCTAACCTGCAAATCTAGACAAAGGTTTGTAGAGTTATACTAATGTATCCAATAAAAAAGTATTCTGCACTTTCAAACATTAAAACTATAATATTTTAACCGATTATGTAGAAATCTACACTTGCTAGAAGTATTGTAAAACTATATTGTAGAACATGGCAAAAATCTTTAGCGACCTTAAACTGCCAAAAAATAACTGCAATCCCCACTTCCAGTTCTATAGTACTTTGAACTTTCAAAAGCTATTCCTAGCCTTAGGTATCTGGAACCCATTATGTATAAAGTTGCATCACTTGACACACATTTGTACACTTACACAATAGAACTCATCGAATTATAGGTTGCTTTAAGCATACCATCAATATTGATATTTTCAACTCCTTAAGTACAACTGCGCATCGTTTCACCAGTTTATATATGACGTGGGACACTTACGTTTTAGGTCTAGGTTAAATTTATAGGCTATTCGCACCTTTCAGAAGCTATTATTTAACCCCTTACTTAGAGAAGACACCTATGCATCGTCGCGCAAAACAGCTATTGATGCATAAGCAACAGAAATGCAAGAAATACATTTATTCGGCTGCATTTAGAAATTTTTCAGTGATGGTGACGATGGTAAATAATATAATTATATTCTATAGTAACGATGTCTGGAAGAGCACTGTTTTGTCACGCTCAAACCACCCTCGGGCTTCTGCGCCAGTGGTTTATTACTATTATTTATTTATTTATTATTATCATCCGCCGTGCTCTAGGGGTATTACGTAGCCTCTAGTTCCAGAGATCGCGGTTTCAAACCCTGCGGAGGCGATGGATTTTTTTCGGGCTAACAATCCTTAGCATGGCTTCCTTCGAAAGGGAAGTAAAGCCGGTGGTCCCCTGTCGTAGATTTACGGCACGTAAAAGAACCTCAAGTCTGATAAAGAGGCTTCTGAGCAAGCTTCCCGGTCTTTCATGCCCAATATAGAATGGGACGCTAAGGACCACAGCAGTTAAAAAGCATCCATAAATTAAATTCAGTTTATTATTATTATTATTATTATTATTATTAATATCATTAGTTTATGCTTGTCAATACCTTACTTAATATTGCCTTAATAATAAGTGGTTCTTAGGTTATGTCAGCTGTGTTTTAAATGTTGATGAGTTGACAATAGAAATTCACATACCCTTTTTAAGTGGTCCGCAGACACTATAAGTACATATTATAACCATATATTTCATTAATAAAAATAATAAATGGGTAAAGAACTTCAGTTTAAGTTCACAAGTTACTCTTGGAGTAAGCTAACAAAACTAACTCTCAATATGTCGCTTGCAATTAATTATATGTTTGGGTTACTGTACTGTTTTTTCCGCCAATTTAAATATGATTAGGGAAGATTTAACTACGGAAGGAGGTCTTAATACCGATCTCAGGTGATAGACATTTATAACAGGGGTGAATACGAGAGGGAGCATTGGTAAATTAGGCAGAATAATCAGCCATATTCACTTCGTTTAAAAAATTAGTAACATCGTAGAAATATTATTTAGAAGTTTTCATGCACAACAGTATATTTTAGAACACACGGTTGTTGTAAAAACATGAATAAATTCGGAAACTTAAAAAAACTTTTTATTGGTGCTTCCCGCAAGCGAGCATAATGGCGGTCATCATTCAAAGCACTGCAAACTGCATAATGGTTTTTGACAGAGTTGTTGCTTATTATTTATTATACAGAATTTCATTAGGCATCTCCAGTACTTTCACACTTAATTCGTGACCTACGTTTTAGTTACCAAGCGGGATCGCTCGGGCGGTAACGTATGTGGCCCGCATTCGGGAGGTCGTGGGTTCGATTCCCGTGGCCGACCTTCCTGACCCATGGGTTTTTTCGGGGGTTTCCCCGGGTCGGCAGGTGAATGCTGGGAAGGATCATTATATGCCCCGAATTTCCTGTCCCTCCATTCTCATTTCACTTCACCTTTCATATCCTTGGTTTGTTTCAGGATTGCAAGTGTCGGCGGGAGGTCTTAGTGTGTGCATGGCTAGGAAAAGGATTCTCTGAGGAAACCTTCGTCCCCTGGACTGCGAGCGGTCTCCTGGTCCCGGGCCCGCCAGGGTATGTGTAAGCCCATAGAGGGAGAGCAGCTAACATCCGGGGAGTTAAAATCTGTAAATGGAAGGGACCCTGCCCTCTGCCTGTTGTGCCCCCTGGTCCGACTGCCTCCTGTCTTCTCTACCTCATCCCTCCCTCCCGGGGGCGCCCCGTCAGGGGACTAGGCACAAAAGATCTGCATAGGTCGCGGTGCTAAGTTCCCCTCCGCTTCTGTCCTATCCTATCCTAAGTTTTTGTTAGTTCTCATTGCTTGTTCACTGTGTGCGCTTTGTTCCTCTCTTTGTAACACTATCTAGTGACGTCACAAAACATTTCTTCTGTCTATTTTCTACTGATAATAGTGTTCATCTTCACTTGGGGGTTGAAATACCCATCGCCGCCAATGGGTGCTCTTTAAATTATGAGTTTACAGAATAGAAGGATTATAACTGATTTAATTTTAACAAAGATTTATAAGAGTATATGTAACACATTAATTAATACGTTTTACTCCAGTTAAGGCTCTACACCACAAAAAAATACACTTTTGACGACTGAGCCGCTTTATAAGTGTTTGAGTATTTTCAGATTTTCATATCAGAGTATTAAAGATATTATCATTAAGTACTGAAATCAATTGTATTACTTTATTGAATAATAGTCTACATGTTAATGTGATTCTGATACAGTTTGCTATCAATAATCATTTTAAAGTACGATTTTAACATTAAATGCACGCTTTCATCGTCTGAACGGCCAGTTTATGAAAAGGTTACATGATGGTAATTTGTGATTTGTTATTTTGTCTTTAATATTTTGGTGTGAAAACTCCAATCCACCCAACGATTAGCCCATTAGTGAATTCCAAGCATCAAAGTATTTTTCTCATATAAAGCTTTAAGGTTAGCCAATAACATATTTTAAAAATTACCGCACTTAACGTGTTTATAGAAATTCAACTAGAAGATACACGACAGCGAGATTGTCCCAAATTAATACCGAAAATTGCGTCCCTGAGCGTTTCTTCCCAAACAAGATACAATTTTTAGAACTTAAAGTTAGGTTATTCGGAAAACAATTTAGTTTTAAGTAGCCCTTTACTTGAAAAGTAATAATAATAATAATAATAATAACCACGGTAGATTAAAACATGTTTAGGGAATATTTATGGACAGTTACAATTACAATTTAATTTGTTTGCACAACCAACTTGACCTAATGAAGAAATTAATGCGCACCATTTCGAAGCTAGAACGCAATTTTACTCGTTGATGGTCAGTGAGCACTTTGCAACAACATGAATACCATTTTGATATACACTTTGGGAATAAGTTCAGAATTTGGAATGCCTAAGGAGATCTCTGCCATTTCTAATAATGTTACTTCTCCTATGCATTTTTGGGAGAAGTAAGGAATTACAGCTAAGCTTAATCTGCAATAAATGACAAAACTCATTCTTAAAGACAAGTACCCAGAGGGAGTAAAGTAGAAACATAAGACGTTTGTAGTTACAGTGACCATTTCATGTTCCAGCTGGCCTTAGCTATCGGATATCGCATGTTTTATTGAGCAGGCCAGTTAATGCCCCTGTAAATTACCTTATTAAAATATTTATTTTCTCCTGGTCTCGTCACTAGTGCCGGTCCTCCATACAGGAGATCACACCTCTAGCTCAGGTTTACCTGTCGGCCACGATGTGAGTGCATTCGGTGGAAAGAGGAACTAAACAGATACAAAACAATTGGCCTGGGCATCGGAAATGAGACAGATAAACAAAGTATCTCCAGTTCCAAGCTGCATTTATTAGGTAGTCTAAGGCCTAAAAATGCAGTATTGTTGTCACTGTGCAACTGTACATTCCCAATATCGCCTTGCCCATCAATCCCGTCTGATAGCTAGCGTTGATGACGTTAAGTTTAGTCAACAAAACAGTGGTGTCCTCCTCCAAGTGCACTCATATCATGGCCGACTAGTACAAATAATTATGCAAGTAAACAAAAATACTAACCCTCTTATCTCTTGAAATCATTGGTGATGACTTTTGTTCCTCGCTAAGTGAAAACCTGTGTGCACAGTTAACAGTAAAAAATAACCGTAAGTTTGAAACTAAATTATATAAATTATTCCTGTGTAAAAATAAACACTTAACGAATGTTCCTCCATTACACTTCTTCACCTCAAGTGAACTACAACGGCTAGTTTATTGCTGACTTCTCACTGCTGAAATATCTGCGAATGCAGCAATTCATGTGTAAAAAATATGTTTTGGAGGCGCCTGGCCGAGTGGTAGACCTCTCGCCTCTCACCAAGGCGGTCCGGGTTCGCTACCAGGGAACCGCTTGTGAAATTTGTTGTAAACAAAGCGGTGTTGGATGTAAGAATAGTTTCGTGAAGATTTGGTGGAAAAAGCCACGTGAATGTAACACATCAGACATTTTATGCAATAAAACATCTTATTTTATGATCTGAACTGAAGCATTCGTAATGTGTCACAAATGACAGTGACCGTTTCCAGGACAGCTGCTGTAAAGTGTCCATTGACAAATTCAAATCATCGTTGTGTGGAGTCCAAAGTGAACCAGAAAACGTTAGAGCAGGGGCGGCAAAAATGGCTTCCTTCCGAAATAAATTAAGTATGCAACGTGCGTTACACTACTCAGCAGCATGTAAAAAGCAAAGAATCGTCAGTCAGAGAGGGAGCTGCGCCTTAGAGGCCTGCACGAGCTCGGGTCAGTCCCTCGGGCCTAGGCCAGGCCCGGTCCGACCCGCGGGCCGGGTTAAGGCTTAATTTGAAAAATGTTTGTTGGGCTTGGGCCGGGCTCGGGCTCGAAAATAAAGACGAAGAAAATTTAATTTATCACATTCAACTTAGCATTTTATTTGTCAAATAAACATCTTAAAGTTAAAGTATTCCAATCAAAATCATTAGCGGTGTTTTTAGAAAATGAAAGCTAAGGAAAGCTTTCTATGTAAAGGGAAAATAATGACAAAAAAAATTAATTTATCATAGTTTCCGTTCCGCGATGTTAAGATGCCTGGAATAGCAAATTTTCGCAGCATACACACATCCATAGCAGTAGTAATACTAACAATAAAAAGTAATTTCTCGCATCGGTCAATTTCGATACGTTACAACAATACGGTAGCTACAAACTCGCCTCTCTCCGTCCACCCACACCAAGGACATCCTGGGAAGAGTGCAGTAACAGGGGCGACATGTGGTCAAAAAGGCAGTATGCCGCCAACATGCTGCTTACTACATGCGGATTCCAGGACCTTAGCCGCCATTATTTCTGCAAAGTGGTTCCTCAATTAGTTCTAAGGAGCTGAGTGCATCCCTGTCTCACAGCAGGGGAAAAATAGGCAGCAGCACTTCGTGGACTAATAATAATAATAATAATAATAATAATAATAATAATAATAATAATAATAATAATAACTGTAATAATATGTATGTGTGTAAAGGTTATGGAAAGTGTATTAAGAAATATGTATAATATAAAATGAGTATGCCTGTAGTACATGAAACCACGCTAAGAAGGAAAGAATGGGTCAAAGGGATGTAGTGTAATGAGCGTACTGTTTCTATTATTTAAAGTCGTTATGAGGTGTTTTCGGTTATATTATTATCAAGATTTGGGAGCGAGAAAGACCGTTTATCTTCTAAGTAAGACTGGAGGAGTCCAAACGTACCAGGTTTGATTCCCGTCTGGAGGATGGGAATTTATCTTTAGCCAGGATTATTCCCAATCCTCCCTAGAGTTTGGAAGTATGAGTGAGAGTGTAAATGTGTGTGTGAAGTTAATGTTTAAATATAAAACCCAAAGTAAACAAACCCCAAAATTAACGCTATAGTAAAACGAGTGAACATCATCGGCGATGAGCGATTGGTCCAAGGGCAAAGTCGTCAATATGACCTTAGATGTTAAAGCAGCATATAAATGTAAAACATAAAAATAGTTCGGACGGTCCTAAAATGAAAGTGCTCCTTTACAACTATCAAGCTGACGTTAGGAATATAAATGTAAGAATTAACCGATGCGAAATGGCGAAAGGCAGTGTCCAATTACAGGGAAGTTTCAGGTCACGTGTCATAATTGTGGATACGTTCGAAATGTAACTTTTAAGGAGAAAGTAAATTTGGAGGCTCAGTAAGAGATATTGTTACATGTTGGGGTGAAGGCCGAAAAGGTTACCAGAAAATGATTTACTTAGGTCAGCCCAACACGCACATGGGGGGGGAGGGCCGCAGCTCGCTGGCAGAAATAAGTCCGGGACCTTGGTGTGTAAATTTAAGGGGAAGGCGTGGGTTGTTATATTACACTGATGAATTACATAACACACATTACCCTTACATACCTGAGATTTATTCACAAACGTTTGGCGACTCTATATAATTAACAAAGGACACAGGATGGAGGGAGATGCCACAGACCGTAGACCGGCCACACACCGACTAACTCCAACGACCACTTCCACTTGAGTGACGCTATCTTACCTCCACCAACCGTGTCCAGCCGAAGCCAGACAGGGCTGACGTCATACCAGACAATTTCAAACAGATCTCGCCGTTTGGCGTGATCCGCACAGAAAGGAGAGACCGTTAAGCCGAAATATATCTAAGGAGACCCAATAATGCTACATCTGTTAGCAGCAATACAGCACAACAGTGCGTCTGGTAAGGACAATGAAATTAATAATACGCCACAATATTATTACGACAGCTGATTATGCTTCGTGATAGTAAGCAGGTATCTACATCGTCAAGTATTCTATACGAATCGTGATGGGCCAAATACACGGCTGAAGTATTTAGCTGGGTGTGCTGAATTGGAGACTGTGAATTGGGGTGCGTAGTGCGGTGCATGTGTGTCAGACGCAGTAGCGACTCCTGACTATACATTTTGGGTGTTCACAAAATTTGTCATGAAAATGTGAAGTAGGATCTGCTGCATAATAATCATGTTTATGAACAAACTGATGTAAGCCACTCCCAACAACAATAATATAATGATAACTAATAATAATAATAATAATAATACATATGTTGGCTGACGAAAGAAAGAGTTGTTTTGTAGATGTTTGTTGTGGTGTACAAAATTAAGTACAGCGTTTTAAGGCATGAAGTAATGCACAAATTAAATTGTAGTTGAGAGTGTGGATGGTCTGGAATAACCGGGAGAAGTTTCCACGTTGTTCACGTTACCTGTTTCTGCCGTAGTCCTACCATTAATGATAATATGGAAAACATCGTGGCGGAAGCTTCGTGCACGAAGTGTGCACGACATGTATGTATTTGACCCAGAAGTTAATTACGTCACATTTGCGCATGCACCAAAGCTCCTTAAAACGTGCAAAGACAAGATGTGCTACCGACCCTGTTGCCACAGTTCATTGAGAGGAGTAGCGTGGTAGATTTAAACGCCGTAGATTCTAAGTTGCCGCATATACGTTACACATAATAGCATTAAAAGACAAATATACCCAGTAAATCCACAAGATGTCAAAAACTAGAGTACTCTTGTGCTTTTATGCAGCAGCCGCCACTAGTTAGATGGCAAACATGTAAGGAAAACGGTGACAGGCATTTGAAGAAGTTTTTATTATTGAAGGAGTTGTATTGTATTTCAACTGTTGGGGAGCCGAACTTGAAGTGTTGCAACCGCACGTATGGTAAAACGTTTCCGGTAGCCTTCGCCCCAAATGTACTTTCCTCTGGCCTTTGCCCTCAAAATGTTTAAAAAATATTAACTTTCTAATTTTGACTGTTTCTTTAAATATTATATATTTATGTTTGCCTCGGCTGCGTCATATTTATATTTTTTTAGAGACATGAATGTCTTAGTAGGGAGTGGTGCGACTGAAGAATGTAGGCTTACACAGATTTTAAGTTCTTCTTCACTCCATTTATTAATGCTTGACACGATTTAAATAACACTTCACTGATATAGAGCTGTGAGATTCTTTTGTTAATCACTTGCACTTTTTAACGCGTAAACTATTTTCGTCTCACACTGACTACGTATTAAACTTCTCGAGGACGCATCTCGCGTCCGGTTAGGAACACTGTCTACAAGCAACGCGTCCGGTTAGGAGCTCTGTCTACAAGCAACTGACTTCTGAGTTTGTAAATTTTGCTCCAATTTAGTTTCTGATTGGCTAATCCTAGTCCAATAGAATACCTTCATTTAACTAAAGCTTTTTATAGTTGTTGATTGGCTATTATAAACTGTAACAAAAATTACATTATTGCTTCCTAGAATCACAAGTAGCATTATTAAACTTTCAAATTCATTATTGCCTCAAGGTTACCTCATTGTTAGCAAATTTTAACCTATTATTCTCACAGCTCCTGCATTATTAATTTACGTAATACATTCACATAACATTATTGAACATGTACACAATAATATAAACATATACAGTGACTGTAATATACACTTTTTATATATTGTTACACACACATATTGCTTTAAGGCGAGCTGTTATTGAATTTATATATTATATAATTAGACTGAAATCATTTAAGCGTTAAAAATACTGCCTCATAAGTAAACAACAGTGAAAAAGAACAGTCGACTTGCTCTTCACCACCCCTGAGAAATATCCACGCATATACAGAAACCGAGCCGTCCTATCAAAGACCTGATCCCAAGGGCTACTCCTTCGTAAAACTGATCTAATCCATGTCATCCCTTAACTTCCGCCACATCGCCCACATACCACCTCAAGGGGTGCCGGCAAAAATGTCATAATTTATAAATTAAATAGCCGAACGCTCCTGAACCGAGGCCAGCTAGCTTTGCTAGCTAACAGAAATATTACAATCTCGCTGGGAGGAAATAAATACACTCTTTTAATTAATCTCTTTCTTTCTTGTTGACTTCTGTGTACTATGAAATGCAAGTATTTTCTGTTTTCTTTATTCTCGCTTTAGATATAAAAGAGTGTGGCGTTTCATACAAATTCTAACTCTACTAATAACAACATATTCTTTTTGTCGTACAACGAGTACGGTTGCCGCTGTTTGCTTTAAAATTACAAAATAAACTCCGATACGCGCCACTTGTTTTATTTATTCATTTTAAAAAACGTTTACAGTGTACTTTACAGTACTGCGTCATTGTTTTCCATTTTAACTTCGCATACTATAAAATGTGCATCTGGGGCATATCAGCGCACCGTTACACCGGGGCAATGCAATTTTTATCGCAAATTAACATAATAGCTATTAGATAAATTCAGTTAAATGTTACAATAATATAAGCGGTATATAACGGATTGGTAAAGAAAAACCTCATGAAAATGTGCAGAATGTCAATGTTAAAACTCCACCGGCTAGAAACGAACGCTTGTAAAATATCAGAATATGTTTATGAAGTGCTGCATTTTGTATAGTTAACCACTATGCAAACATGTTTTATTTTTTTATCATATATTCCCTCGCTCTCTCGCTCTGGTTAGCTGATCATACATGACAGCCAGTACTATTGTAGATGCTTTGCAATGGGGAGAAATCAAGGTCAATACTGGGGTTATGGCTTCATTAAATAGAACGTCTGTTTTACAAGTGTCCTAATTGTCTTCCTCAATTCCATCCGGCAGCCAGTCTCATTAATTGTGATTCTTTTCGATGCGTCCAGCTTTTCTTCTGAATCCTCAGGAGGCGAGAGATTAAAGAAGTGATTCTAGCTTTAAATGAATAAACTTATAGTATTTCTGGAGAAATTTTTGTATATACACTATGTGATCAAAAGTACCCGGACACCCGCACAAACATACGTTTTTAATCTTATGTGCATTGTGCTGCCACCTACTGCCTAGTACTCATTATCCGCGATCTCAGTAGTCATTAGACATTATGAAACAGCAGAATAGGACGCTCCGTGGAACTCAGGACTTCGAACGTGAACAGGTGATTGGGTGTCACTTGTGTCAGAAGTCTGTACGTGAGATTTCCACACTCCTAAACATCCCTAGGTCCACTGTTTCTGATGTGATAGTGAAGTGGAAACGTGAAGGGGCATGTACAGCACAAAATCGTACAGGCCGACCTCGTCTGTTGACTGACAGAGTATTTGAAGAGGGTCGTAAAGAGTAATAGGCAGACATCTACCAGACCATCACACAGGAATTCCAAACTGCATCAGGATCCACTCCAAGTACTATGGCAGTTAGGCGTGAGGTGAGAAACCTTGGATTCCATGGTCGAGCGGCTGCTCATAAGTCACACATCACGCAGGAAAATGCCAAACGACGCCTCGCTTGGTGTAAGGAGCGTCAACAGTACACGATTGAACAGTGGCAAAACGTTGTGTGGAGTGACGAATCACGGTACATAATGTGGCGATCCGATGGCAGGGTGTGGGTATGGCGAATGCCCGGTGAACATCATCTGCCAGCGTGTGTAGTGTCAACAGTGAAATTCGGAGGTGGTGGTGTTATGGTGTGGTTGGTCGTGTTTTTTCTGGAGGGGGCTTGCACCCCTTGTTGTTTTGCGTGGCACGATCACCGCGCAGACCTACATTGATATTTTAAGCACCTTCTTGCTTCCCACTGTTGAAGAGCAATTCGGGGATGGCGATTGCATCTTTCAACACGATCGAGCACCTGTTCATACTGCAAGGGCTGTGGCGTAGTGGTTACACGACAATAACATCCCTGTAATGGACTGGCCTGCACAGAGTCCTGGATTGAATCCTATAGAACACCTTTGGGATATTTTGGAACGCCGACTTCGTGCCAGGCCTCAACTTAGAAAACCAGTCAAGAAGAAATAATATTGTTATATATGGATTAACGGAAGAAGAGAATGAAAGCTGGGACATCACGGAGAACAAGGTGCTAGACGTTGTAGCCCAGATTGGAGTTCATCTCAGGCCTGACGACATTGAAAGAGCGCACCGTGTCGGTAAAGCAGGCAACAGGCGGCCAATTGTATGTAAGCTCCTGTCATATAAGTGCAAATCCGCCATTCTCCGAGATAGTAAGTATCTTAAAGGTACAGGTGTGTTTATAAGAGAGGATTTCAGTGAAAAGATCCGGCGAGAACGAGAATTTCTTCATCGCCATATGATAAATGCAAAATCACAGGGTTGTCATGCAGTAATCAAATTTGACAAACTTTTAATAAACGGGCGAATAAGAACCAAAGCAGAGCTGGAAGAAATCGACAAGAAGATAGCAGAAATTCAAGGAGAGGAGGTTGGCATTTCTGCAGAGCATCGAGCCCCAGAAGGCAGTATGGTTACACCTCTACCGGAAGGGACAGCAGGTAGCAGGGTCCAAGACGGCCAGATGACAAAAACAATGGCAACGTCAGCAGGGGGGAGGGTGTCAGTGCAACCAGCCCGCAGGTCACAAAGGATAGGGAGAACCAGCACTCTAGGAGTAGGAGGTAAGATAACAACAAACAGATAGAATAAAGATGCCCAGCTGTCAGTGGGGTTTTGGAATGTGGAAGGTTTGAGGGGAAAACTGGCTAGTGGTCAATTTTTGAACTTTGTAAATAACTTGGACATAATTGGGTTAGCAGAGACTTGGCTAAAAAACAATGAAACTGTGGACATAAGTGAATTCCAAGGTGTCTTTAGTGGTTCAGAAGTGAGAGGTAGAAGGGGGAGATATCCTGGGGGCGTTGCTACTTTCTTTAAGAGTAATTATGTACAGTCTATTAAGGAAATACAGAGTCATCTCAGGGGAGCAACCTGTATATATTGTAGTATAGCTAATATTAATATTGTTGTTATAACTGTATATCGCCAGCCGGTTACGTCCCAGTATGCTGAGCCAGAATTCTTTACAGATTTAGGGGAAACAATTGTAGAAATCAGGGACGAATATCAGGATGTAAAGCTAATAATAATGGGTGATCTGAATGCTAGGATAGGGCAAGAAAATATTACAATTAAAAAAGGGGACTTAGATAACAGAAAACCCGGCAGAAACAGCAAGGACTCAATCCTGAATGCAAGAGGAAAAGAGTTATTGTTCTTTTGTGACGCCTACGAGTTAGAAATAATGAACGGAAAATACGGTTCGGACCTGTCAGGGGAAGTAACATTTGTGCATACGAATGGGAGTAGTGTCATTGACTACATTCTGTGTTCACAGGACGTATTGCCGTTAGTTCAAAATTTTAAAGTTGAAAACAGCATTGACTCTCATCATTTTCCACTGATAATGACTTTAAAAGTATCTCGGCTAGTATCTTATACAAGGGATGAAAGCGCATGCGAAACATTGACGCCATTGTTTAAATATAGATGGAGGGAGGCAGGAAAGGAGATTTTTATTAACACTTTAGAAAACGAAATTATATCTTTTGACGTAGATCAACACAAAGGAACTGAAAGTATACAGAACATAACTAATATTATACAGAAAGCAAGTGCGCACATGCTAACAGGAAGGGGTAATGCATCAAACAGCTTAACATCAAATAGTTGGTATAACGATCAGTGTAAAACAGCGAAGAAAGCAGCGGAATCTGCACTTATCAAATACAGAAGAGAGGGGGGTGAAGAACGTAGAATTTCTTTTGCAAATCTAAGAAAGTCATATAGGGAAGTCCTAAAGCAGAGCAAAACAGCTTGGCAGGACGCAAAGGCAGAAGAGGTACGTCAAGTAGTCGAAAATGGGGAAATTGGTGACATGTGGAAAGTTATTAGACAGATTCGAAGGCGAAGGTCCATTCAGGCAACTATCCCTGCTGGAGAATGGATAAAGCACTTTAAAACAGTCTATGAAGGAGGGGAGTTTAGAATACAATTAAATACTTTAGCCGCTGAAGGGATGACTGGGGCTCCAATTGTGCAAATGCTTGATTATGAAATTAGCACAGCAGAGGTTGTTCGTGCAATAAAATGTTTAAAAAACGGGAAGGCAGCTGGTATAGAGGGCTTGTCAGCTGAGTTTTTCAAGATCTCGCTAGAAGTTAATAAAATGGTAGATTTCTATAGAAAAAGCTTCAATAAAATATTTGAAGGCGGAGAATATCCGGAAGCATGGAAAACCGCCATTATCCAACCTCTTTACAAGGGCAAAGGGAGTTACAGCATTCCAGGAAATTACAGGGGTATCTCGCTGCTCTCTATATTTGGAAAAATTTACAGTAGAATCTTATATGAAAGAATTAAGTGTTGGGCCAAGACACATCATAGGGTTTCTAAATTTCAGGCAGGATTTAGGGAAGGTTTCTCGACTATTGACAATGTCTTTGTTCTGAAAACAATAATTGATGACAATTTGAGAAATAAAGGTGGTAAGGTATATACTGTATTTGTAGATTTTAAAATGGCATTTGATACTGTAGAACGCAGTGCTCTCTGGGAGAAATTAACACGTAAAGGACTTTCGGGGAAAATGATTAGAGCACTTAGGGCAATGTATAAAGAAGTAAAGTTTGTTATCAAGACCGATCAGCACAATACATCAGAATGTAACATAGCGCAGAGGGGGGTTAAACAGGGTTGTATACTATCTCCGTTACTCTTTAATTTGTTTATTGATGATGTTGTTAGCGTGATGACGGAGGAAGACATAGATGCACCGACAATCGCAGACCAAAAAATACCAATTCTTTTGTACGCGGATGACATTGTAGTTCTTTCTAAAACGATAAAAGGTTTGCAGTCTGGTTTAAACGCTCTTCGACAATACTGTAGGCAATGGGGTATGGAGGTAAATATTCTTAAAACTAAAACAGTCACCTTTAAAAATGGATATGTGTACGGCCAACATGAAAAGTGGACCTATGGGGAGGAAGAAATTCAAAATGTTAAACACTTCGATTACTTAGGAGTAAGGTTTGATATGGGCGGAAAATGGAACAAGAACATGGAGTTTATAAAACACAAAGGGATTGGACAACTTTCTGAAGTATTAAGGATATTGACACGGGTACCAGATATGCCAGTAAAAACATTACAGACCATGTATGAAGCAATGGTTAGGTCCTCATTACTATACGGCAGTGAAGTGTGGGGATGGGAGAGGGTGGATAATGTAAATAAAATACAATGCAATTTCTGGAAGCGCATTCTAGGGTTGGGGAAGGGTACTTCAAACTACGGAGTTCTTCGGGAGGTAGGATGCTGGGAAGATGCTGTATTTGCTAAACTAAACGTAGTTAGGTACTGGCTGCGAATAATTAAAGGCGATCAAACAACTCTGAGAGCAATATGTTATCGTCATCAAATAAACAACATAGGGCATCCAAAATGGTGGGCAGCGGGGTTGCAACGCGAATTATCAAAAATTGGCTTAAATGATATCTGGCAAAGGGGTAATGAAAATACACACAGTGCTGTAAGAAAGGTCAAAAGACGACTATGCGATATAAACAGGCAGAAAATCGAATCTGAATGTAGACAAAGATCAACATTGGAGCTACAAAATGAAATAAAAACTAGGTGGGGTAAGGAAACATATATTTTGGAATTGAGTATAAAACAGAGGACTGGAATAGCATGGCTTAGGTTGGGAGGGTGGAAAGCTCGCAAGATTGTTGATGACGATGGCAGGAGGATTTGCCCATTATGCGGGGAACAAGAAGACTGGACGCATATTTTGGCAGCATGCGTGCAGACGGAGGGTATTAGGAAAAAACTATTACCGGAAGTATTTTTGGCTTCCAACAGACGGAGGACAGCATGCTGGGACATGATTCTAAACAGCCAAAACTGGCCAAGCTTGGGCACATACTTAATGGAAGTACGTGTACTAAGAGATAAGGTGTTTATGTAATTTTTCTTTAAACATATGTGGTGCCTGAGTACTTGTGCGCGACTGTGTGTGTGTGTGTGTGTGTGTGTGTGTGTTTGAGTGTGTGACTCAGTGTGTTTTTTTTTTCAATTTTATATGTATGTATGTATATAGTGCGGTGATTGTAAAAAAAAAAAATAGTTGTTTTCTGGTTGATACTGCAAGTCACGTATACAGACCAGGTATTTATCTAGAGAGCATGTACGGTCTTATGACCCATGCGACTGTGTTATGCAATTAATGTAATACTAAATACTTAATAAATACCACCACTACTACTACTACATCGATACCTCTCCTCAGTTCCGCACTCCGTGAAGAATAGTCTGCCATTCCCCAAGAAACCTTCCAGCACCTGATTGAAAGTATGCCTGCGAGAGTGAACGCTGTCATCAAGGCTAACGGTGGGCCAACACCATATTGACTTTCAGCATTATCGATGGAGGGCGCCACGAACTTGTACGCCATTTTCAGCCAGGTGTCCGGATACTTTTGATCACGTAGTGTATTATACTATTTTAAGCAGACATCTTTTATTTTCTCGTGTTCGTTTAAGAATCCCTTAACTATTATTCTTATGCTTTTCACATTCTAAAGACGCACCATGTTTCTCTACAACAGTTTTGCTAGTTACTCTTTGCAGTATAATGTTTAATGCAAAATGCATTTTATTTTACTTTCGTGCATTTCAACAAATAAATATCGTAAACTTGATTTTTATTAATGCACGATATTGAAATTAACGGAGATTCGTTGGTTTCTTTTGTCAACTTTTCTAATTGACTATAGCTTTTCTCGGGGTCTAAAGATTAGGGCTCAATTTATGGGGTTACTAAAGGTTAGCAGTTTTTTGTACACTTGCCTGTGATAATTATTTTACTTCTAACTTTTACTAATGCCCTAAAATTGATGCTGCCGTTTTCCCTCAGAAGTAAACGGTCATAGCACTGATGGTGGCTCGAAGCAAAAAAAAAAACAAAAAAAAACAAGAGGTCAGCATGTCATTCTCAATGCGGGTTCGAAGGATTTAATGGGTGGAATAAGTTACTTGATTTTCGAAGCATTACTGAAAACAAATTCAAAATTGTATGTTTTTATTTAAGAGTTGAAGAAAGTTCAATAAAGGAAATTAGCTTTAATTGAGAATTTAAAAAAGCGGGATAACAACCAAAGCATTTTACTTCTATTTAAACATCCAATAACATAATTCAAAAGGACACATGGTGTTGTTGATTCCCTTATACGGAAGATAGGAACAAATGCTACTTACAAAATTGTATTTAAACAGAAAAGGTAAATTATGACAAACTGGCATTTCAGGAAGATAACGCTGCATCAGTGTACGTGAGATCCAGTTTTATTTCAATAAATTGTATTTCAATAAGCCCCAGGGTAATGTAACAAGCGATAAGGTCTGAGGCCTGCATTCTGTAGGTCCTGGGTTCAAACCCTCGGGCTGACCAATCTGACCGAAGGTTTTTTGCGGTTTTCCTCGGTCGCTAGGCTGGGTTGGATAATTTTATCCGCTAATTTTCCTATCATACCTTCCATTACTGCATTTCACTTCCTTCTTCTTCACCGCCATACAGGCATTGGACTGATCACCCATCCCGGATATGCTATGATCCAGTGCTTGCTTGCTCTCGACAGGCTACTGACCCAAGGTATTGGTTTGTAAGTCCTTGGGTGTGTAAGTCCAACAACGAGTAGGGTAATTCGTTAAAAAGGAAGAAGTATTTCAATAAGACTTACTCCTGGTTCCGTATGTCAGTTTCGAAAGCACCAAAATATCATAAAATATGTTATTTTCTGTTTGAAGAAGCGTTCACAGAATAAAACGTGCTGGAAGTTTTCATTGCTGTCCTAGAAACATCACTCCTATACACCACATCCTTTCTATTCGGTACAAGGATTAATTAAATAAGGATCACTACTGAGTCTGTTTGATTCCTTTGCGATATTTTTTGCGGCTTATCATGTCGCTTCATAGGAAAATCTTTCCAAAACTTTTAATTATTATTTTCTGGCTGGAGAATGCCGCTCAAGTGCAAGTAATATTTATGCGAGATAAAAATGCATAAAAGAGTCAGTTTTACTCCTCATATCTTTAATATTAGTTGTTCTAATTTATGAATTGTAATTCTTTTCTTGAAGCCACCTGGTGAAATCCAAATGAAACTTTAATGAAAATTTTAATTGTTTTATATAGTCAACAATGTGATTCAATTATATTGTCACGCCATCCTGCACCTGATTATCATCAAAGCAGCTCTATTGTAGCTTTTTTTTTGGGGGGGGGGTTATTTGTAGACAAACTTACGTGCATCAATGGCGAATAAATAACCACAGTTTTAGAGTCCTGCTAATAAACCAAAGGCTTTAATGTTCCCGAAATACATCAGGAATATGCTCCTTTTCATTTATTATGCACGGATTTTGGGGTGTATTTTTGCACCAAAGAGCTATGTCAAGAAATAAATATTGCGAGATACTCGGGGTTTTTGTTGCGCTGATGATGAATCTAGCGGATGTGAAAGATCAAAACCAGATGACTTCCTTAAAACAGATTCACTGAGAACTGCATCTTGTGTTTCAAACCTGCTCCTTTCATAGCAGCTGATGACCAACTCCTTTTAAACAAGTCGCAATAATTTCTTCAACGAGCAGTATTTAAGTCCAATAAATATGGACACAGAGTTTAGATTACTACAAGCAAGGACAATAAAGAATGCTCTGAATGATTCTTCAAGTGGTAACGACTGACTGGAACTCAGAAAAAGCTGTAGCATCATGTGATTACTTATCTAGCTTGGAAAGCAAAGACTTGAAACAAGCGATTATTTCCCTACTTCTGTCCTTCTCTCCCAAACTGTGTGAGGTATGTGTGCAAGACTTGTAGAAATATTCAATAAATACAGAGATTCCCGCTGATATAAAGGGAAGGCAGCATCATTAATTTCATAATGGCTTTCAAATATATAGGAACTGCACTGACTGCTTACTAAGCGAAAGTCCACGAGAATCTACCTCTTTAGGGCATCGTGGCTTTCAAAGGCTTTGCATAACAAAGAGAAATCTCCTAAGATAGCGAAAGCGAAAATGAAACAAAGTGTAGCATATATCTTTGATCAGATGACAGAAATCAATTTGTTGTGCATAGACAATAGGATATGGCTTATTCATTTGTTTCAGAATATGCTGAACCTAGCCGCCGTGAACACTTCGTTTCCTATACAGAAATAACTACATTGGAATTCCCTAGAGACCTTGGGAAGAGCTCTGACATTGAACTACAGAAGGAAATATCTAAGTATAAGAAAAGGACACAAAAGCCAATTTTACAACACAATATTATCAGTTGGAAATCAAATGTAAAATTCGAGCGAGTTAGTAATATTTTGTTTGCAGTGATTATGCGTTGTGGGTTGTGATTCAAAGCGCTTTTTATTTATATTATTGTTTTAATATTAACATTTGTTGTCATAAAACAGTTTATACGAGGGTAGTCCAGGAAGTAACGACCATTTGCGCAGATCTCTGTCGAGCTTGTATACAAAGTCGAATGGTCTCCTCGACCTCCTTCTTCAGTGTTGTGTGTCAGTCGTAATAAGTTGTTATTGTGCACTCTGTGATTGTTCAAAATGTACTTTGTGCTACAAAGTCCCGCTGAGGTGAGAGGTATTGGAATGAACTGAATGCTCGGAAGCTGAAATGTGCAGAAATTCACCGTCAACTAAAAGGAATATACCATAATGGAGTAATGCACGAAAGAAATGTGAGAAAGTGGTGTTAAACGTTTAACAGTGGATGAACAAAATGTTAGAGGAAATTTGTTCCGGACGTCCGTCGCTATTACAGTTGATTTGGACCATCACGAACAACGAAATTGTACATGACAGTGTATAAGCCTAGATGAGTTACAGATTTATTTCCCAAACATTTCTCGTTATTTGCTTCGTGAAACTGTCTCCTAAACATCTTGTCTTAATGGAATGGCGGCAGCCGACTACAACACGGGAATTCTATAGCTCATGGACAGATATGTCAAACGGTTAAATAACGGAGGTGAATACGTGGAGAACGAAAGTACGCTTCAATTTTGTAAACAACATTATTTTTACTTTCTCTACTACATTCGGTAAGTAGGTATTGTATTTAACCTAAAAATTCGATACCGAGATTTCACTGGAAATACGTGTTTTGAAGCCCCCTGAATCTAGAAGAGCATTTTAGAAAAATTTCCCTGTATGTGTGTGTGTGTGTGTGTGTGTGTGTGTGTGTGTGTGTGTGTGTGAACAACATAACTCAAGAACGAGAAGTCGGATAACTATCAAACTTGGTACTTAAGTTCAGTATCTTCTACAGATGCCACACGAATATTTTCACTAAATTCAAAACCCTAACTACCCTTTGTATGGAAGATTTCTTCGAATATTTTTATTTTCTAAAAATTGGCTTAAATGCCATTTATTAAAGATATATACACGACAAGTAAAACGTATATCTTGAATTTTCTGGGAAATAGCCCATGAAGTCTCCTGCATTTGGAAGGAATTTTGTATAATCTTGTATAACTGATAAACGTTAATCGATAGAAGAAAACGTACTGCACAAAAAATGCAGATCTATTTAAAGCGTACAATTTATTGCAAATAAATTTCTTCTGGCATAGCCCATTTCCGAGATATCCGTTATGAATGGTTCATATTGTTCAGTACTTGTCATTCTTTTAGTTCTGTTGGTTTTCAGCTGTTTCTCGCTGGTAAGTGTATGGAATTTTAAGTCCAGCATATAGCGTCCAGTTTTAAAATATTTGAATATCGCCATTCCCTTTTTAGCTATAACGAAATGTGTAATGCAGCTTTTTCCGGAAAGGTTTGTTTCGGTTAAAACGAAATAGATAGGAAAATAAATTTTCGTAAGCATGGCTTGTATACCCACTAATAAGCGACAGATGGTGGAGAAAGTCATGTAAATGTAACACACTATTTGTTTCCATTTACGCTTAATGAAATTAACCCTTTTAAATATGAGCTTAATTGTTTTGTAACAGCTTAGTGCAGTGCAAACTTGATCATTTTCCTAACATTCAACATGTGTTAAGTAAATGTAAATACATTTAATGTATCCTGGATCATTTAAAATACAAAGCAGCTGCTGCATCCTTGTGCGAGGCAAACTGAACTCGATGTTACTGTTTCGTATCTGAGAAGAGTATCATAGATTGTATTCATAAATACTTCCCATTCCTGCAAATGGAAATAGTAGACGCCCAAAACCACTCAGCACTTTGTGCTAACTTTTAGCAGAATTGTAGATCACCCAGTTCTCCTGGTTTCACTGAACTTTGGAAATATGTCACTTCAGACTGGTTTCCTGAAGTTCACGATCTTGCTGTAACGTTAATGTGCAAATTTGGGCTCTACATGCATTTATGAGCAAATATTTTCTGCCATGAAGTTCATTAAGAATAAATTATGTTCAGCTATTACAGATGCACATCTTGCTAATATACTTGTTCTGTGCATATAAAAGATTACACCTAATATTAGTAAATGAAAAGCAAGTTCAGAAGTCACATTAACATTTTCAGAATAAAAAAGTAAATAATGATAACTGAATTACTTAAAAACATTATGTTTTATATAACAGTATACAACTACACTTACCCGAATACTTATAGCACTGTGACCTTGACCAATTTTCACTGTCACTTCAAGTTCTCACTGTTATGTGCTTCTCTAATGTGATATAGTTTTCCCTGTCACTTCCCTTTTCTTCGCGAGTAGCGCCGTAATGAAATACGCGCGAAGGAGCCACCTCTGCCTTCTGCTTCACTCGCTAGAGAGTCGAATACACGACTTCTCTAATCTCTCGCAGTAGCAGCACTCGGTGTACGCCATACTATCGTCGCAACTTTACTCGGAGAATGCACTGAATACCCAGTACTTTAAGTCACATCAAGAACAGCTCATTATTTCACTAACAAGCTTATCCGCAAACATGCTCGCGCATATAGCCGCTGGAGTTTTCGAGAGCGTTCTAGAATGGTTGGAATACGGAAGAAAGAAAATTCCTAAACAATACCATTATCTCTCGATAGCGTTTCTGGTGTTTACGCTGGGTGAGAGCACTACCCTGTCTGCTTATCTCTTCATCCGGCCAGTCGGTCAGCGCCTTCTATGCCATAACTGATGTTCACAGCTGCGTCACAGTACTTTAGTTCAGACTCAAAATAGTTATTAATATACATTTAGTTAGATGCCCCTTTGTCGTTCTCCATGGTGTAGTGGTTACCATGTTAGCCGCTAGTTCCCGAGGTCGCGGGCTCAAATCTGGCGGAGGGCGATGGCTTGTTTCGGGCGTAAAAATCCTTAGTATGGCTTCCTTCGGAAAGGAAGTAAAGCTGGTGATCCCGTGTCGTAGATTTACGGCACGTAAAACAACCTCAAGCCTGATAAAGAGGCCTCTGAGCAAAATTCCCGGTCTTTTACGCCCAATATAGAATGGGACGCTACGGATCACAGTAGCGTCCATAAACAAAACTCAATTTAATTTTAATTTTTTCAAGAGAGTTCTATCAACTTAATAGCCCAAGCTCAAAATAGTTTGGCCACCGCTGGTATAAAACGTATTATGACCTCTTTTGGGCCCACAGATTGTATATTTTGTTTACTTGCCTTCTTTAACAATGCGCGTTACATTATTCACCTACAGAGTATTGTTGATGTTCTTGACGTCACTTAAAGCTGTGCATGGCCGGGGAAATACAAAAGGCTGTGGTTATATAGGATATTACTCATACGAAGAAAGCTAACAGAAGATATACCGTCACGCCCCCATGAGAAGATACTAATCGCGTGTTTGGACGTGAAGGTCATAATCTCTTTGTCACTTAAAGTTATTAATTGCAGTGTTTTATTTTTCTCATAGCAAATGCTAATTACTTCGTCCTTCGCCTCATAACTTGTTCATAAAGCATCATTTACAGCGCGTAATTATTAAGTAGCGATGTTTTTCAAAAGCATCTCCCAGTTAACGATGCCTAGAATAATTAGGGAAGCTGATGACGAAGCAGCAATACTTGGAATTTTACCTGCACCATCTTATGTGTTGTTTCATTTTCGTTGTCTAACATACTGAACAGAGCGTGAGTCCTCCTTTAATTTACCCTTTGTTAGAAGAAATTGATAAAAAGAAAGCCTAATGAAGGGTTCAACAGGAAACACTATCTGTGTACGTGTTTTAAGAGCGTAAAAAAGTAATTGAAGTTATTTTCTCTGATGTATATCATAGTTTCTTATACTATACTAATAGAGAAACTAAAGCACAGCACGGTTGATGAAACAGTGGAGTTACTAGTTTAAAATAACAAGCAGAGAGAGTGGAAATAAAAGAACATAAACATTTTGCAATTCTGTGTATCGCATACCTTGTTTATATATTTCATTCATAAAAAGCTTCCTTAAAACAACAAATTTTACCTTTGCGGATAAACGGAGCGCTTTTTTGTTTTATTTTGTGGAGCGAATTTCTTTAAACTATTCAATGAATAAAAAAATACATGAGGTATAATGAAGCTGGGAAAATCCCAACTGCGCAGAGTACAAGCATCTTCCTGTGCAACATTATTTACGTCACAGGTTCCACTTCAGGTTATGCAAACCACGGACACCTGGCACACTGAGACTTACATAGATCTATTGTAGCTAACACGCCCCCCTAGGAGGAAGGGATGAAGTGAAGGAAGCTACAGGCCGCAGGCATACAGGCCACAGAGACGCGTGGAAGTTCTGAATAGTTCCAGGCCCGACAACCCGTTCCATTGCTGGAGCCGCCTAGAAAGCGATGAACGACCCTTCGAGCAAGCAGCTCTCTAGTGTCTTTCCTTTGAGCAAGCATCTTTGAGCACACCTGAAAGATGATGATGAAAGGGAAGTGATGGAAAGGAAAGCATGGTGGAGGGAAGCAACCCCTGCAATCGCCTACCGACCACGGAAAACCACGAAAATCCTAAGGTGGGAATAGGCAGTCGACTGGAATCGAACCTGGCACCTCCCGAATGCGAATCTCATATGTTACCGCGGAGCCATCTCGCTTGGTCACATGTTCAACTAGTTTGCATGCAAAATGTAATGAGTAGAATATTAATAACAAATTTTCAGTAGCTGAACATCTTCTTTTTAACTATAAATTACATGGCTTGCAGTTTATGGTGTTAGGTTTTCATTTAGCAGGCGCTCTTGGACCTACATATATCTGAAATAGTCTGTAACTTGAATTTCAACTCGTTTAAGATATATTACAGATAAATTTCTACTCTCCGTTGGGCATTTGTTTATTGAAAGCTTGGCTATTCCTCGGGATAAATTAAACAAGTGATTGACACGGTTTTGTAGGCTCTTATGTATTTATGCAACAGGAATTCGTTTTAAATATGTAACATTACACGCAAGCGCGTTAATGACCCCAAGAACTATTGTTTCCCTGTGGGTATTTCTGTAATAAGTTATCCTTCCGCATACCAAGCGGGGTACTGCAGGACCCGAAAATTACTATTTTATTATTTGTAACTTTTACAAATAGTTTATCTTTTTCAGACCATGTGGTATTGTTAAACCCTTCCCACTAAACAATACCATTGTTGAATTTCTCAAATACATTTATCTATATGATAAATAATAATTGAAATATTAATTGGGTTCTGTTGGGATTCCGTGTAACAATAAATCATGCATGTATAAATGCACATTATAGAAACTTACGTTGGTCAAGTGTGAATTGCATATTTTAAAGTATAATGCATTGCTGTGCAAAATTATTTTGAATCTAATATGTTTCTCTGTTAGTGATTTTATTCTGTTGTTGCTGTAATAAGCTGGTGTTGTAAAACGAAAATGTCTCAAAAGCTAAAATTACAGAACAACCATGTTATACATAATGATAAAAAGATAAAGAAGAACTTATGCAGATAATAGAAGCAGAAGCAGAAGCAGGCCCAGGAATGCACACAGTTGAAGACGTTATTAAAGGAAGGGACAATGAAGAAGCAGTGATTGATGAAACTGAAATGCCGTAGAGACCTACATAAGTCAGCAGAATTGGTATGATTTCGAAAAAGACCGGAAGTGCGAAACAAAGTGTGGCAAATGTTATTCGTTTGTGTGTAGTGAATATGCAGATATGAAGACAGAAAAAGAGTGCAAAAATAGCATTGATTGAAACACTTTTTACAGAAAGTAATATCATTCTCAATTGAAGTCAAACGTTGTATTAACACACATATTTGCTACATTACCTTGTTATTATACCGGGTGTAACAAAAATGTATGGCACAAATTGCAGAACACATTCCTCACACGTAGACGAAGAAATTATGTTATATGAACATGGGTCTGGAAACGCTTTGTTACCATGTTACAACCCATTTTCTCCAACTCATTAATCATGCGAAACACACAAGAATAGAACGTACCATACCGCATGCAACTCTTTCTCACAGGAGATGTTCAATATGCCCTACGTGAGCATTGATACATGCATTAACCCACCGTCGTAGTGAATCTCGGATACGCTGATGTATCCCTGGAGTATTGCGCATGGTTTCGCAGCCTTCCATAATACGGGCACGGAGACTCTTAGCATCTGTACTGGGGTTCGATACACAAGAGCTTTCAAATATCCCCACAAATAAATGTCCAGTGGGTTTATGACCAGGAAACGTGGAGGCCAGCTAATTGGTCCACCTCTATCTGTCCTCTGTCACCGAATCTGTTATTTAGAAGCCGACGGACTTTAACACTAAAATGAAGAGGTGCTCCATCGTGCATGAAGTACATGTTTTGTCGCACAGATACAGGCACATCTGCTAACAGATCAGGTAGAACATTCCTTGCGAAAGTATGATAACTTTGTCCTTGAGCCTGGGTGGAAGAACGTGAGGCCCTACCAAACAGTCACCATCAATGTCGGCCCAAACATTGGCAGAAAATATTTGTTGATGACTTGCTTCAACAGTTGCGTGAGGATTGACGTCAGCCCATACATGCCCATTGTATTATTTACAATCTAGTCTCGCTGAAAGACGCCTCATCTGTGAACAGCACCGTTGAACTAAAATTAGGGTTGACACTTTGTTGCATAAACCATTCGCAGAAGTGTATCCGTGCAGGAAAATCAGCTGCTGATAGTGCCTGCACTCGCTGTAAATGGTATGGATACAGCCGGACCTCGTGTAACACTCACCAGACAGTCATGTGGTCAACATTCATTGTTGCAGCTACTTGTCTTGTACTGGCATTAGGGTCGTCGTCAACTGCCTGAAGAATTGCCACCTCCCGTTGCGGTGTCTTCGTCTTTCTAGACCTCTCCCAGTCGCGAGTATCAGGCTGAAATTCCCCATGTTCCCTAAGACGACGATCAATGGCTTCAAACGTTCTTCTGTCGGGGCACCTTCGTCCTGGAAATCTCTCCCGGTACAAATGTTGAGCGCAAGCGCCATTGCCGTCTGCTATTCCAAACATCAAATGGGCATCTGCCATCTCTGCATTTGTGTACACTGCCATTGCACGAGCCAAGTCTGTGATCAACTCTAATAGTACGTAGTAATCCGTGTGCTTGCCAAGGTCGTTGCTCACTGGAACAGTTGATGCTGCCTGTAAACAAGCAATGACGCGAGTCGCAAGGCAAAGGGAGATGTAAAACAAAACATTGGCTGTGCACCTACGACAATGTCAGCGTAATCAGACATAACCAAGAGTGCTTGTTCCCCATGATTCTAACATTCTGTTCGTGTGTGTTTCCCACGAGAAAATGAGTTGTAACATGGAAACAAAGTGTTTTCAGACCCATGTTCATATAACAAAATTTCTTCGTCTGCGTGTGAGGAATGTGTCCTGCACTTTGTACCGTACATTTTTGTTACATCCTGTATAACATTTCTTTTGTTTCTGTACATTTACCATTTCCAACAATACATTTTGCTTTGGGTTACCGTGGTACCCCTCTTGATTTTCCTTGTAATTTCTTTAGCTTGGTGTGCAGAAGGTTAATATTAAATAATGCTATGGGGTAATTTTTAGAAGATATTGTATTCACATTTTCTATGCTTTGTAACTGAGAATGTAGTAACTCATAACGGCGCAATTTTGCATATTTTATAAAGTAGAAGGAATTAAGAATTAGTGAGTTGCATTCCTTCGGGTGCATTTTCCTGTAGTACTTTTGGGGGTATAAGCATACCTTTTCTGTTACAGCATTATAAAGTTTGCTGACGCGTGGAAAGCAGGGTTGCTATTGTAGAGGCGTGTTTTGTAAAATAATGATTATTTTTAATGATAGGACGTTTAACAATTTTCTTTGCCCACGCAAATGATTAAAACTCCCGATAATATAAAACACTACATGGCTTATCTGACGTTGTATGGATGGCAGATGGCATTTTAAACCTTCAATAAGAGCTGAAATAAATTAATTTATCATCCACACCCGTATTTTTTATGAAATTATTGCAAAATGATCTAGAAGAACTTTATGGTGAAGCCTCCCTTTCACCCCACATGGTTGTAAAAGCAACAGGATAGCCGAAGTGGTTAAGGCTATGACTCTTGAACGGGAGATCTGCGGTTCAAATCCCGCCAGAGCCGTCCTCCCTGGTTGAGGGTTTCTTCGTAGTACACTTCATTTCCCATAGCTGGAAAATTCCAGAGAGAGATACCCTAAGTTAAGCCTGTAATTTTTCCTTCCTTAATTATCATTTCAGTTCATGTATCATTAGTGCCCTACGCTTGTGATGCGTACGCAGTAGTAACGGGCTTAAACATTACTAAAAATTGGCTGCAATTTCGTAAAGCCCCGCGATAACCTAATAAAGGATGAAAAAATTGCTATATACTTGCAAATAGATTATATACATTGACATGTACATATAGTATTTTTTATTTCCTTAACCTCCTCCCGATAGTCCTCCAAATTCTAGAAATGCTATGTATTTGAGTAAATATATCCTAGTTGTGAAGGAACTAAGGGAATGCTCAAGTAATTTTGTATAAATCACAGTAGATGCAATTTTAATCCTTTGTTCTGAAGCCGTGCGATTTTTGCACGATGAGGCACCAATTTTTGAAGCAGGACGTTGGTCGTCACTTTTTGAAGCCGTGCACTTTACTTCAATATCTGCTGTCGATTCTGCTGCCGGTTGCTACAGTGGTTTGCTATGAGATCTTCTTTCAGGGTATACGTGGGCGGATAGGAAAGGATATCACCAGTTTACATTCACTGAGAAACTTAATGTGATCTAATACTGGAGCTTGTGAAGCGATGCTGACAGTTTGAAGATAAAGAATGAAACTGATTGTGAATCGTAGCACTCGAAACTATAGCAGTTGGCTTATTGTGTCTGCTAACTTCTGCAGTATCAATTTTACGGTTTGAAACAACGGTTACCGCAATAAAAGAAACTAGAAGCGTAATTTGCCGTGAGTCGCTAAAATGCTTACTGACAAAATCTCTAGCAATAGCCGCTAAATCCTTACTCACACAAGCGCGTCACTAGGCTCTTAAAATAACACACGAGTCGTCACAAGTACCCAGAGTGACAAATGTATGCACGAATGTGTGCACGAACGAACGTATGCACGAATGAATGTGCCTCTGATTAGATTGCACACCCCTATATTAACTCAAGCTCCGCCTACATATTACGCCCCTACCAACTTCCCTTCTTGCGCGGATCCAATCTTACAATTTTTACGCGTGCATCTGCTATCTTGTTGCTATGGAGGTATGGCTAAACGCTCAGAAATATATTTCACTTCTATTTCTCAGAATTTCTGCCTACGTGACTGTTCAAACCTACTAAACTTAACTCTAAACAGAATTCCATGGATCTTTAAGCTAATGCTTTCGCTCCTCACGCTGTTGCTAATGATTTGGCTGATTGATAATGATTTCCTTTTTCTTCGTACAAATCTTTCAACTCAGCCTTATTAAGTAATGCATTGGTTTAATGTACGGAGATTATTTATGGCAATTATTTCCCTATCTTACTATCATTTCTCTATTTGATTATTTATATCTTTCCGCAAATAATTACGAACGCAGTACACTCTCTTTGGTCCCGTAGTTGTTTAATAACACAAAGGCTCTATAGTTTTTGTATACCACAGAAACTTCTGGCATCAGTATTCAAATAAATAGGGGAGAAACTACTGAATACGAAGATTTTCACTCCCAAGCCATAGGTTTAAAGATTTTGGAAATGGGTGATAGTCTGTAACCATTGACAAAAGTAATGCTCCTAGCTGTTAATTAAAAATATCGGTTGAGATTGCATGATGTTACGCTGGACAAAGGTTTCTATTTTTATGTAATTATTTAGCATAAACTGATATTATCCTTTATTACAACAGAGAAAATACAGCAACGCTTTCCTATATAAGGAGGATTAAAAGGATTAGACGTCAATAAACTTCACTTCACTATAGAATTGAATGCTCTTGTGCTACAACCTACACACATCTGCGGTATTTGCATTAAAATAATATCGCATTAAAATATGATATTGTCTGTTATAATCAGAATCCGATTTTCCTTGCTGTGTCTTGTTTTCTCAGTTACTAAATCGTGCCCATCTACGTAAATTGCTTGCATAGAAATATCCACGTAATTTGTTTTGTTTTATAGGAATTTAGTATGTAGTAACAGCAAACCGAGCGAGGTGGCGCCACTTAACTTGTGCGAGTCGTATTCGGTAGGTCCCGGATTCGATTCCTGGCCAGCGCCAACTCTGACCGATGAGTTTTCTGTGGTTTCCCCGGAGTCGGCAGGCGAATGCTTGGGTGATTTCTTCTCTACCACGACTTCCTTACCATCATCTATTTCATTCCGTTTCCTTCTCATCTTTCAGGTGTACTTCCAGGTTTCGTGGCGTATGGCAGTGCCGAAAAGATGCATGTTCATTGGTGAGAGTACTCCCAGCGGACACCAGAGGGCTGCTGGATTGGTGTGTCGTTCATCGTCCTCTCTCAGCGGCACCAGCAATGAGACGAGTCTGCGAGCTTGGAAATGTTAAGGGCTTCAGCGCGAGCCTGTTGCCTGTCAGCCTACGACCTGTAGCCTTATCCCTTCCTCCTAGGGGAAGGGGGTTGGTAGCCGCAATAGGTCTGTGCAAGTCGCAGCGCTCGAGGTGTCTCCCTCTGTTGAATCATCTCTACCTCTACCGCTACCTCTGTAGTAACATCAACATCAACAACCATTTTCTACTATTCATGGCATTTTCAATGAAATTGTAGGGAGGAACAGTGGTTTTCAATGGAGAAGAATTGTCAAACTTGATTTAGTGGCTTCTGTGATCACCTTATGTACACACACTCGCACAAAAATGTTCTCTCTTTATAATATTAGTATGTTTTTAAGCAATTCACCTTCCCAAGCAAGGACGAAGTTTTAGCATAATTCTGAAAAAAACTGAATGCTCCAGCTGAAATTGTTCCTGGAAAAAGGTACCTTTAATGTGAAAAATGTAAGTTTCAAGAAATGAACATTAAATGTTGTCTGGGACTGTCTCATGGTGATTTTGATTCTTGGAATTGGTGATTGGAATTTTCTAGGCCTAGTGTAACTATAAAGAGGGAGTGGTTGTTATTGCTGTTAATGCGACGTCTTCATTCTGCATCCGGCTAGCCGAAACGGTCTCTCTCTCTCTCTCTCTCTCTCTCTCTCTCTCTGAGGGTGGTTGCGGCTCAGTAAGAACACCGGCAACTATTTGAACACTTATAAATGTTATTGTTAGTTGAACAAAACATGTACCGCTGTTATCACAGAAGAATCTATTTTCCCAGCTAATATTCCTGAATTACATCCCGGAAACGACTCCGGATTTCCCCACGTTTACGACCACGAATCTTCATTACTTAATCCACACTATTCAGTTACGTCTCTCTTTCTATGTGTAGGGAGAATGAGAGAAGGCGAATAGACATGGATCCATTTAAAGTAATACTTTTCAGTGAACCTGAAATATCGGTGTTGAACTTTTGGGTGGAACTTAAAATGTCTTCTACCCTCTACCATGAGTAAGCGCTAGAGAAAGTAATCAAGTTAACCTCAGTTGTTAAACATGTTTTTCTCCGTGTCGGCAGGCGAATGCTGGGGTGGTTCAACTACTAACACGACTCTCCTGCACCTCATTTCCCGTATCCACAATCTCCTTCATTGTCATCCATTTCAGGACTATAGGACCCGGCGAAGGTGTTTGGCGGGTTGCGGCTGGGCGGTAGCTGTGCGCTCTGTAGAGGTTTCTTCCCTGGCGTCGTTGTGGGACTGCTCAGCTGGGTCTCGTCTCCGAGTGGGCCCGTCCCTGGGTATCGCCGGGGGTTCAGATGGCTTGTGGGTGGGCCCGGGCGGAGTCGGATGCATTTGATCTGGAAACGTTAGGGACCTGTCCATGCTTGCGCCCATCGTCATCCGAATCTGGTCACCCTTCGGGTCTCTCGCCTCATCCCTCTCTCCCTCCCTCCCTCCCTCCCTCCCTAGGGTCACGGTAGAAGCAAAAAGAGCCGTTGCGGCCTGTTTGCGGTGCTGTGCCTCGGTTGTGGCGGCTGCTTTGTACGTCCTAAACTTTAACTTTACGTTTTAAACTTTGTTTTTCTGCAAGGTAGGGGGACAACGTAACCTGACTGGTTACTGTACTAACTCCATAGGTCTACACTAGTGGCTAAATGAAATGGGACAATCTATTACTTTCTCTATAACTTTGGTATGGAGGGATAAATGCTACAGCTACTTGATTGCTGCTTCTATATGATTTCTTTGTTTACTGGGATGAACAGAAAAAAATAAACCTCATATAAATATACCCCTTGTACCCCATATCCCTGAATTATCGAAAGAAAATCACCCGGTCTTCTAAACAATTGATTCCTATACTGGCTACAGCACACCATCATCTCCTTCAACAAAGCAGCGCAGGGCCCATTAACATTTCCATTTGCGGTCTGTATGCCTAGTACTTCAAGTTTCTGAAACCCACAAAGTGAATACGAGACTACTATATAATCCTGTGGGGGACTTAGATTTGCCTAAGGGTAAGAGTCAAGTTACTAGCATCATGCACTTTAATTATTTGGAGAAGAAATAGTTGTACTCCGTCAAGTGTATCCATATCTCTGATGAAGAAACTTATGAATGTTAATACTATCATTTTAAAAATTATCAAGTCACTCTATTTCTTTGATTTTAATTTCGAATACATGTAGCTAATGATATTCGTGTTTAAGCCTGGGTACCTCGAATGTTAAGTTCAACTTACAATAATTGTGCACTCAGCCAAGAGACTATATACAGTGCGTTCGTTATATTGCCGGGCCGCGGATTGCGCGTATGCGTCTTCCGCGCACTGTCTATTGCTCTGGGGGGTTTTCCATTCTAAAACGCCCGCGTTATTTACGAGTAATAGTAACATGCACTGTAATGAGTACTAACCTTGTTATAAGTTGTGTTGAAAGTGATGTCCATCTACACTTATTCATTCCTGGCATCTTTGGATGAAATTTCCATTCAGACGCATAAGTCTTCCTGAGTAATTTTCATAATTTCTGTTCTTATTTTGTCCTTAAGTTTGTCTATGGTTTGGGAATTGTTCCTACAAAATTCTCTCTACATGATTTGGTTTTTATTTATGTATCCTACATCAGATTTCGTTGTAAAAGCGTTAATTTTTCGGTAGGCATTTCAGTGTACTAATAATAAGACAAGTGCAGCAACAATAATAAGAATCCTCTAATACAATTCACACACAACATAGCTGTCTTGAATAAATTTTCACCTTTGAGATGCACCATGAACAAACAGCTCGAACTGAATGCAGGAACTGGCGTAGTATAACACAGCTGATAAAAGTAGCCTCGAGCGGGTCATTCACACTAGTGCGCTGCGGAAAAATACCGAGGTCACTACAGTAAAAGCGAACTACGTATATACGCGATATATGGCCTGGCTGTAAATCAAACATGTGGTTCTTGAAAAAACATCAGCGCTACTGGTCAATATACTTTGTTTATCCCTATAGAGGGACCCTAGGTCAGTGATACAGCCCATCTCCGTGGTATAGGGGAGCGTGTCTGCCTCAAGTTCAAGAGGTCCCAATTTCGAATCTCGGTTACATTGAGTTAGCTTTAAAAGGTTTCATCCGGGGTTTTCCTTTACCCTGAGAAGACATAGGTCGGGTAACTTTAAGCTCTAAGGTCCCCGAGCCCATTTGATCATCACTTCAATAATTTCGTTCGTACATCATCCGATATGACCCACCCGAATAAAGTTCCTTAAGCATCAAGCAAAAAGGAAGTTAGTGGTAGTTGAAGACAAGTGTTGTAGTATTCGTACTCTCTTCGTACGTGCTTTGTTGGGGTATAAATTCGTACATGACATATGCCTTATTCTGTAACAATAGACAACGTAGCCCATTCTAATAACTAACGTAATATAAAATGTGTAATAATAATAATAATAATAATAATAATCTTATTAATAATAATAACAACAATAATGTCACTTTATACAACTTTCAATTGTCTCTTCGCTCAGTTCTCACTGTCACTGTTGTGATCTAGTTTCACTTTCACTTGGACTTCACTTAGTTCACACTGCCACTTCACTAATGTGAACTAGTTCAATTTTCCCGTGTCACTTCAGTTTGTTTTCGCTATCACTTCTCTCTCTTCGTGGCGTAGCAGCGTAATGAAATACGCACGATAGTCTCTTCTTCCGGACGATTACTCACTGGGGAGTCGAACACAAGACTTCTCCAACATCTTGCGGAAGCAGCACTCACTGCACGTAACAGCAGTCGTCATAAACTCACTTGTAGAACACTACTTGATGTCGCCTCAGAAACGCATTCGCCAAATCCCTTACTATCTCACTGAACCAACTCCCTCACTAACTTGAGAGAGCGCTCGCATATATAGCAGTTGAAAATTTCCACAGAACAGTCCAGAATGTTCTGGAAGGGAGAAGAAGGTTAACTTCCAGAAGATTCTGGTTATCTGTAGGAAGTGCTCCTTGTGTTTAATCTGAACGGGAGCGCTACTTATTTCTGTTTACCTCTCCGTTGCTCGGCGCCGACCTCCTGATAACCTTGGGCTGTAGCCGATGCGTCACAGTAATATACTTCACCCATATTGCTATCTTCATTTCCATTATTCTTTCCTGACGGTGAGAAACGTGAGAAACACACTACTCATCTCGTCGCGAGATTTTATTTTGAAACAGACTATACAGATGAAATATGGTGACCGTGCTTGGTGATAATTATAAGAGCTTGAATACACGCTTTTGGTTTTTTTATGAAGGTATCATGGCTTCCACATATTAAATATGATGGCACTGAAGGTATAAACTTAACATGGTTCTGACAGGCTAAAAACCGCCAATGTTTTACGTGTAGTTTTTGTAGCTGGCGCTGATGACGCAAAACTGATAGTGTTTTGCAATGTGAAATTAACTCTGACGAAATGAATTCAGATATTAGCACACGATAGCTATTGATGGGAGTTTATCGACGCTCCGTCTGTTGATAAAAATGCACACAGTGTTGACTTCACTTTTATGAAGAAGTATCATGATACCAGTTTATATGGTAATAACTTTTCGTTGTAGTTAGCTGCAAGAGACTAAGAAGTATTTAATAAAGATGTAAAATTCCTTCCGCGCCATAATTATTCTTCAATAAAAGTTTTGGATTCGGAATACAGGTATTCACAAATTCAATTCAAATTATTATTTTAATTAAACATTTTAAAATTAACATAGGATAATTACAAACGGAAGAATTTTAAACGTGTTCTTCCTTGTGTCTTACTGATATTTAATGAAAAAGAAACATGTTATGCAGTTACTTTCCATACCTACTTGACTGATGTAAATTGCTTCTGTAGATCATATGTAGTATAGTATACATTCATTCAATCAGTGAAGGCAACTCTTCCTAATTGCCTCGGCCAGCACTATAGTGTGGTCTGTCTATTGATGTCGACAGTTCATAATTGTTGACTATGTCACTTGTTATGTTACTTATGTCTAAATACCCCAATGAACTTGCCATTAAGGAGCGAATTCTTTTAGTGTATCTCATTCAGTACCTCATAGTAAATAATTTATCTAAAATACAGCACAATCGTATAAAACCACATACGCTCGCTAGATGACTGGTGTACCTTAAAAGTGTATCCACATCCTGCCGAAGAAGTGTACAGCAACTACACGATTACATAATTGTGACCGTTAAAGAATATCAGTACCTTATGTAGTATGTGAACTTCCAGTGGCGACTGTTTTGAATGTTGTGAATAGTTATTGCGACATTATTTAGTTTACCAACATCTCCCCTATTTTGGGCATGTTGAGCATACATATGGATAAATGCCATGGCTATTTGTACGGACCTATAAACAAGCACAAAGAAATGTCAGATGTGGAATCATAAGGCGAGTATGAACTCCAAATGGAACGATATCAATACCATAAGCAGTATGGTTAAGGTTTGATCAACTTACAAGAAATATTTTAATTACTAGTTCATTAAAATGAGTGGTACATTCACATTTCATATGCGTAAAACATACATATTGTGAGGCAGTGGCTATGGCCCAAGCTTCGGCAGGTAGGTGACGTGCGGAGATAAATAGAGATAGGTAGCCCTCTCGCGCAGCGTAAACACTAGAAGTGCTATCATCAGATAACCAGAATCTTCTAGAAGTTTTCCTCCCCCCCGCGCTTCCAGAACACTCTAGAATGTTCAGTAGAAATTTCCAACGGCTATATAAGCGAGCGCTCTTGCGAGTGGGTTAATTAGTGAGTTGGTGAGTGCGTTTCTGATGCGACATCAAGGGTGGTTCTACGAGTGCGTTTGTGACGAAAGCTGTGATGTACAGTGAGTGCTGCTACCGCGAGGGATTACAGGCCTCTTATGTTGGACTCCAAGCAGGAACCATCCGATGAAGAGTCTGCTTCAGCGTATTTCCTTACGCCGATACGTCGCGAAGACAAGGAAAGTGACATAGTAAATTGAACTAGTTCACATTAGTGAAGTTGTAATGTGAACTAAGAGAAGTCAACAGTGAAAATTGAACTAGATAACATTAGAAGTGACAGTAAGAACTTAGTGAAGTGACAGGTGAAAACTGGACAAAGCCACAATATTGAATACTAATTCACAAACTACCCACCACTAGGTCAGTGCAATCCTAACTGAACGAGGTACCATGACATGCCAAAGGAAATTTCTTATAATGGGAGTTCTAATTTCAGTGCCTAAAATATAATTTAATGCAGCCAAATCTGGCCTGCATTACGAATTATTCCGGCTACGAATTCATATACCGATACTGATGGCCTAGGTCGTAAAGACACGAACTCGTGAACGGGAGGCCCCCGTTCAAATCCCGCCAACACCATCCTCCCTCACTAAGGTGTTTTCCAGGTTTTCCTCAGTCCTCATAACTCGCAAAGCAGGTACCCTAAAGTTAGTCCTAGAACATTGTTGTCGTTTCCCAATTCTCATTTTATTTGATACATCATGTGACACATGCATCATGTGACACATGCATCATGTGTCCATCGCCTGTGGTACCGTGTGCAGTAAAAACGGGTATTTAACACTGTTTAAAAAGTCGAATATGTTACTTTCTCTACCCACTATAGTGTAACTTTATATACCTTCCACAAACTATTTTTACAAAAGCTTATCTTTCTATTTACTTCATGTTAATCGAGATAAACGTTTGCAGAATTATTTTCAGTGCACATTTCTTTTTAGGTATAATTGGGAAACATGAAACGGCAATCAGATGTTTAAAACCTGGTCATCATGTCCTGGCCTTGAAATTCCGTACTCTTTTCCCGATATTGCCAGAAACAAATGAACAACAACAGCACTTCAAAAAATGAGAATGTATTGAAAAACTTGAACAAATAATCACGGATATCACGCAAATGGCTCTGCCACAAAAAACTGCTTACTAATTTAATGCATATCTTGTATTAAATAGACATTTCTAGCTTTTCAAAACTAAGAATCGCATTACGCCACTGCTCCGATAGAGGGGTAGTTACGTTACGTGACAGTACCCCTCCATGGCACTCCCTCCTGAATGTGACACGAGGCTCGCCCATACCTGGTATAGACTGTTGCATAAACTTAATAATTTATTTATCACTGTCCTTGCCGTGGCGCTGTGGGCTAGGGCAAGGAGCTCTGGTTCCCGGCTATGGAGTGCACCAGGGTTCGATTCCACCCATGGGAGTGCGGATTTCAAGTCCCGGGTCATAGGAACGGTGCCCATTCAGTATCGTGAGGAAAGTGGCGAGCTGCGATAGGCAGCGGTCCTGGCATCGTGAGCCAATTTCCTGTTGTGGAATGCGTGATCCTGGCCACATTACCTCCCCGTATCTGCTGGATAATCGCCCACCTCTGCCGTGCGTAAGTGGGCGTGGTCGGCAGTCGGGTTGGTAGGCTCAGGCCCAATGCGGGCTGTAGCGTCACAGGATTTATTTATCAACATATTTGTTAAATAGTCGCATTAAATGGCACGCGAGCTTCAGTCTCTCTAGATACTAAAACAGGCCGCATATTGTCGACAAGATTAAAGCTCTTGTGGCATTACCTACGATAACCACATAATTATTATTACGGGCTTGAACCCTTCGGCTCAGGTTATAAAGGACAACATTTAACAGATAAAAAATATCGATCTTCACGTCCACCACAGAAGTTAGGTAGTGCTAATCCACTCGTTCTGCTTCACCTTTGCTGAAGTAATCTACAACGGAACATTTCTGTATTGTCCAACTTCTACATCAACACCAAGCTATTGATTTGGAAACTCTGCAGGCATTTCATAGCAGTCAATAAATAACGGTTAGGCCCAGGAACAACATATAAACACGCTACAAAATTCGTAGCTTCTCAGAATGCATTTCTCGGTAAGGAGGCCAGTATGTTTACCCTAGCCTTAGCTGCATAAATACAGAAACTTGGAGAGGTTGTATGCTCTCCGAAAGAAAATGAAATTGAGTTTTATTTATGGACGCTCTTTCACTACTATGGTTCTTAGCCTCCTATTCTATACTGGGCGCGAAAGACCGGTAATTTTGCTCAGAGGCCTCTTTATCAGGCTTGAGGTTATTTTACGTGCCGTAAATCTACGACATGGGACCAGCGGCTTTACTTTCCTTCCGAAGGAAGCCATGCTAAGGATGATAACACCCGAAAAAAAGCTATCACCCTCTGCCGGGTTTGAACCCACGACTCGGGGATTAAGGCTAGCATGGTACCCCTAGGCCACGGAAAACAACTTTTTGCACTGTTGTAAACTATGCTCAGATGTTGGAGATCGCAATAGTTTCCGTAAACAGTTTCAACATTAAAAACCTTAAAACGTTCCCTAATATTACGAAGATGAAGCAGTTGCCTTCGTACTACAAAATTCATGAAAAAGAACAGGTTTTAAAGTATTTTTCAACTTTCCTTAAACTAAAGCAAAATATGCCACCCTTCTTCCTATCATTACTATTTAGCTGTCTACGACACGGGACCACCGGCTTTACTCCCCTTCCGGAGGAAGCCATGCTAAGAATGTTTACGCCCGAAAAAATCCATCGCCCTCCGCCGGGTTTGAACCTGCGACCTCGGAAACTAGAGGCTAGCATGATAACCACTACACCAGGTAGGACGACAAATTCTTCAGAGGTCAATGATGTAACATACTGAAATCATTCAATCATTCAATCCAATCATTCTGAAAACTATTTCAGGCTTCTTTTTTTATTGTTATAAAGCTCTCTATTACATTTTCTTCTGACAATATTTATCTTTAAATAAGAATGCTTTAATCGAAACTTTCCGGCAATTTTCGATTTCGGATAGGTAAGTGATCTTGACTCGTATAACGTGCTACCCTAAATCAAAAACAAAACAAAAGGCAAAAGAATAACAAACGAAAACCACACTAATTTTTAAAGAACGTGTTTGCATGAAAGAGAGAGATAGAGTGGTGCTGATAATTAGGATAAATACCAAATTACATGCTTAAGTCGAGCATATGTTAAGAATACCAGACTAAAATTTCCATGGAATTCCGCTTGTTTGCTTTCACCCAAGAGCGATCTAAACAGCTATTGTCATACTTGGTATATAACATACTAGTCGGCCACGATATGATTGTGTTTGGAGGAGGACCCACTGTTTTTGTGGACAATGCGAAAGTCATCAATGCTAGGGATCCGAGGGGAGTGATGAGGCAAGGCGATAGGCGAACGTGCAATTGCACAATGAAAACATTTGCTGGCCTCAGCCTCGCTGGTAAATGCAATTCGGAACTGCGGATGTTTTCATTACCTCACTGTCCTTTCGATGCCACGCCCACTTGTTCCTGTTTAGTTCTTCTTCCCACCGAACGCACTCATATCGTAGCCGAATACTACCTTAAGTTCCGCTTAGGGAATAGGTTACATAGCATCTTAATTAGCTTCCCCAGAATTGGTTTTCTATTGGCAACAAAGTAAAAAGGTAGATATATCTCGCTTACTTTTGAATTTTATTAAGAGTCTTGTCGTATCCATAAAGCTATAAGCATATTTCTGACAAGGATTGTTTTCGATAGGATGAATGTTTAAAAACTTAGAAATGTTTTAGTTTCTGTTATTTAGGTAACTACGGGAAATGGCACATATCCGATTGCACTAAAAGCAAAAGGAACAGCCACAGTTTTGTCTACCACTGAACCCATTACTTATAAATTTTATAAACAGATTTACATTAACAGTTAGGGAGATAGTGGGAGAGAGGATGATGGAGAAAGTAGGGAGTTAAAGGGGTGAGGGAGAGAGGAACAGAAAATATAGAAAAATCCCTGCAGTTAACGCAATAACGCGAGCGGAGCAGCGATTCTGTTACTTTAGAAATAAAGTCACTAAAAGTGTAGTTTTGCATATATAACTATTATTTCAGCCATGTAACAGAAGCAAGTCACCTTTCTATATTTATAATGCTTATAGCAGTCTCGCACCAAAGGGTAAATACGAAAAGGTGAAGGCATCTCCAATTAGGTTTAAGCCTTTTTTCTTAGCAATTCTGGCCTAAGTGCGACCGGTTCAGATAAATGCTCTCTATTCCAGCCAGCGGTGTTAATAACGTGAATTTGTACTGCCACTGCTTTGCTAGAACTGACATATGTTTAAGAGTTTAATCTCTTAATTCCTTCATGTTTACTTTTCGTGCAAGTGTCCTAACTTCATTGGGTGTTTTCGGTGACTTTGGCATGGTCAGTTATACTGACACTTAGCAGCCGATCTGATTGGACTGTGACACTAATAATCTTAGTTATTTTATTATACGATTCTACAAACCATTCAAAACAATCCTAGTCATACGAAATAAAGGAATGCCCCAATTGGCAGTATGCGAAATAAATAACATAAAATATTATGAATTAATATCGGTAAGGAGTACCAACTAAGAAGAAAGAACTATTCAGAGTAAGACAATAGAGAGAAGGAGCAGAGAGAGGAGAGGTCGGCTGATGGAACGACGAGGAACGGAAGCAGTAAAGAAGAGGCAAGGAGGAGGAGACGGAGGTTGTAGTGAAGGAGGTAGGCGATCGGAGAAGTGGAGTCGAGGAATTGAGTTTTAGGATTAAGATTAAAGATTATTTACAAGCTTAAATGGATAAATACTGTTAGATTTAAAAGTGAAAGAAAATGGCGGATAAAGATTTACGCTGACATTAAGTAAAAGAAATTATTTTAAAGGTTTAAAATTAAAGTACATTTAAACACTAAACTAGATAATTACTTAAGTGCACAAGAACTAACAATAATGGGAAAGAGAAGGCCTTGAGTTGAAAGAAACTGAGTCTAGAAATGTTTAAAAGATGAATACATTATACAATATTGAATTAGCATTAATTATTAAAATAAAGCAGATACTAAATTAAATACATCATACTAAAGAAAGCATGGGGATGAGGTTAGAATAGATATGTACTGGATGCCATACACAAGTGTAATATAATAATGGGGTAGTTAAGTGCTCGTTGCTAGCATAAAGTGTACTATTGCTGGAATCCAGTAACCAGAGATTAGAGATAAACTACCTACTAGTTACCAGTAGTAGACACGAGACACTGTAGGCATGCGATGAAGGTTATTTGGATGTAGATTTAGTTGTGTAGTTAATAGCGTTGTAAATAGTTACTTATATGAATTATGAATTGTGGTGTTATTCTAATAGGGAAAAATTAAAAATAAAGAGAAAATGTGTTCATAACCGTCCTGGTATAGGAAACAAGTTGCCAGAATGAAGTATTTGCAGATTTTTGTTTTATTACTTTCACTTCCACGTACATGTAGGTAGAGAAGATATTCCATTCCACACATGAATTCGATATCCATATTTCACCGTAAATGCACGTTTTGAGTCCCCTGTATCCAAAAAAGCATTTCTAGAAAAATGCCCATGTGTGTCTCTGAACAGTATAACTCAAAAACGAAATGTCGAATAAATACCAAACCTTGCATTTAAGTTCAGTACGTTTCAAAGATTGGATACGAAGCTTTTAAAAAAATCCCCCACCCCAAACTACCCTTTCCGTGGAACATTTTTCTAAATTTTTTATTTTCTGAAAAATGACTAACGACTTTGAGTAAAATACCATATAGGTATTAAAGATATTTACATGACAAATAAAAGGAAATTTATATAATCTTGCATAACTGGTAAACGTTAAGCGATAGACGAAAACGTACTATACAAAAAATGTAGATTTTGTTAAAACACGCACTTTATTTCAAAAAGTTTTTTGTGGCATAAACCGCTTCCAAGATATACGTTAAAAATGGTTCGAATTGTTCAATACTTAGCCATTATTTTAAACTCCTGTCGATTTTCAGTTGTTTATCGTGATGTCAAGGAAACGTTATAGAATTTTAAGGCCAGCGTATAGCGTCCATTTCTAAAACATTTGACTATCGCTGTTCCGCTTGTGTTTATTACAAAATATGTAATGCAACTATTTCCGGGAAGTTTATCTCGATTAAAATGAAGTAGATGGGAAAATAAACTTTCCTGAGTTGTATGCCCACTAAAAGGCGATAGAGCATAGAGAAAGTCATGTGAATGTAACACATCAAACTTTTTAAATTGTATTTTATCAGTAGGTGAAAACAGAATATTACGACATGTTTACGTAATCCGAAGGTACTTGATGTTTCCTTCAGCATGAAAAAGTAATGTTTTGAGGCATTATGGGCAATTAAATTACATCCACACAGCTACTTGTTAACGCTTTCGCTTTGCAAAATCTTACAAAGCAAAATTAAACCAATTTGCACCTTTTACTTATGTAACAATGAAAGTCATTAAAACTTCATGTTGCCAAGTAGTTGAACCTTCAAAGGACACGCATTCACAATAAAAATCTAAGAGAGTGTAAACACAGAAGTTGATATTAAATCGCGAAACGAAACCATACATGGTAAATTGCTTATTAAACCCAGACCTAGACATGGAATGCTAATTGGAAACTTGAAAACTCCAAAGCCACAAAACATTTAAAAGAATCCATCCAGAGTAGATTGTGAGCAAAGGAAGGAAATTTAGTTTGAACCTTTAAAGGGGTACTAAGGAAATATTGGGTAATTTTAGTGAAAAAGAACGCCTCTTACGCTTAAATGCGTGGTATGGCTTGTTGGAAAATCTGTGAAGTTAATATCACTGCTTACATCTCGAGTAGCTGCTGAAGTCAACGTATGTATTACTGGTGTCTCTTCTCACCTATCTCTTCGACAAAACGATTTTTGCTTTGTATACTACGTACAATAAATAGGGGAGGTATTGTATTCCACCCAAAAGTTCGATTTCGAGATTCCACCGCAAATACATGTTTTGAGGCACCTGAATTAAAAATCATTTTTAGAAAACGGTCCCATCTGTGTGTGCGCGTGCAGCATAACTCAAAAACGAAATGTGAAATAAGCACCAAACTTGTTATTTAAGTTCAGTATGTTCCACAGATGCCACACGAAGATTTTCAAGAAAATCTCCCCACCACAACCGCCCTTTACATGGAATATTTTTCGAAATTTTCAATTTTCTAAAAAATGGCTCTAACGACTTTGATTAAAATATGTATATTAAAGATATTTGGATGACAAATAAAATGTGTATCTTGAATTTTCTGGGAATAGCCTGTGAAGTATCCTTCATTCGAAAGGGATTTTGTCTACTCTTGTATAACTGGTAAACACTAAGCGATAGACAAAAACGAATTTCATAAAAATATAAGGTTTCTTTAAAACACACAATTTATTTCAAATAACATTTTTCTGGTATAAGCTATTTCCGAGGTACCGTCATTAATGGTTCGAATTATTCAATACTTTGTCATTCATTTGAAGTCCTGTCGACATTCAGTTGTTTCTCGCGAATTGCATGGAAAGAGCACGGAATTTTAAGGCCGGCATATAGTGTCCAGTTCCTAAACATATGACTATCCCTATTCCCTTTGTATTTATAATGAAATGTGTAATGTATCTATTTCCGCAAATGTTTATGTTAATTAAAATGAAGTAAATAGAAAAATAAGCTTTCGGAAGATAAGATTTTATACAAATTAATAAATAATACATTATAGAGAAACTCGTGTGAATGTAACGTATAAGATTTGAAAAAATTATTTTCCCCAAATTTACATTTTCAGTCTTACAAAGCTACCAGCCACTCTTCTCCCAAAAAATATAGACTATAAAGTAGAATACTTTTTTGTAGTTGGAAGATGCTTCATGTTTATCTGCCCCACGTATGGGAGCCAATTTGTCGCGGTCACTTCGTGTTATCTTATTGCTGAGCGCCTGTTATTGTATTACTAGTTCGAATTTTGGGTTCCTTGTCCTCCGGCTAGCTATTATTTCTCAGTCGAGCATATCTCTTAAACAGGGTGTGTAAACGGAAAGGATTTATTACTGAAAGATAACACTGATAAAAGAATTTGTTTTTACACTTTTATTGCCGTCACACTTTATTCATTTCACATAATTATTCTTGATACGCGCGCTACTCTGACGTCATTTGCTTGCCTCTTCTAATTAATAAACAACTCACCACCTCGCTACATTGTTGCCCGCTCTTATTGTGAGTTTCAGTGAGGCCGTGTTAACTTATTTCCTAACAATGCTTATAATTAACAAACATCTCAAATCAATGTCATACAATAATGTTTATTTACACTATAATCACTCTGGCATTTACATTGTTGTGATATAAAATATTGCCACAACTAGTAGTTGAGATATGAGGTGCATATATAGAAGTATGCACGGTGCATAAAACTGTGGGCTAGAAATCTGATTGGTGTAATCATACTTGATGTAGGTATTCGTAATTTCTCTATGACGTACACTGTCGTGCATAAAAAGTGGCCCTTCCCCCTAGATTGTTATAGTGTTTTTCTGTCCATAAGGTTTCCACCTTATGGTAACCAATTTCTGCTTCCACCCAGCTGGTACCAGTTCTCTATCTGACTGGTCTGAAAAACAATTCAGGGTTAAAAACCAACCAATGAAAAGTGTTTATAGTCTATGTGGGATGAAGGGCTGGTTTGGATACCGCTTTTATGAAAGAATTTCACTGCGATTGGTACACAAGGAAAGGCTAAACCAATTACAAGTAAATCGGCCTTCTAGAGGAAGGGGTGAAGAATCATTTGCATGTGACGTTAAACTGAACGATAGCTACGACATTTGCATATGTGAGAGTTTTCATTAGTGACATGGAGACGAAGGTTAAGTTTTTGCTGCTACTAAACGGAAATAAGAAAACGGTAGTGTAGCATGAAAATATAAGGTTTAAGTTGTAATGTTACTCTTCGGTAGTTCGACCATACTTTGGGGAGGTAAAGTACGCTGCCAATGCAGTGGTTAGAATTCTGCTCGAAAAACAGGTGGAAGACTGATTAGGGTGGGACTAGATTTTGTCAGTACCAACATAAACAGTTCCTTTCCATTATTGGCCATGCACGCCAGTATACATAGTAGGTAGAGAAGGTATTGCATTACACCCAAAATATATGCTTTGAGACCCCCTGAATCCAAAAAGAAAGCATTTTTAGAAAAAGGTCCTTGTATGTGTCTGTCCCTGTGTGTCTGTGAACGGCATAAATAAAAAGCGAGAAGTCGGATAAACACCAACCTGGTATTTCTGTTTAGTATCTTCCAAAGATGCTACATAAAGGTTTTGAAGAAACTCTCCCCAACTACCGTTTACATGGAACATTTTTCGACACTTTTTATTTTCTCAAAATTGGGTCTAACGATTTTGATTAAACTACCACGTATTATAGATACTCACATGGCATATAAAGGCATATCTTGAATTTTCTGGGAATAACCTATGAAGTTCTTTTCATTCGGAAAGAATTTTCATAATCTTGTACAACTGGTAAATGTTAAGCGATAGACGAAAACGTAGATGTCTTTAAGACACACAATTTATTTCAAATAAACTTTTTTGTGGCATCAGCCATTTCCGAGATATCCGTTTTAATAGTTCGATTTACTCAATAATTTGTCATGCTTTTGAAGTTCTGTCGACATTCAATTGTTTCTTGCGATTGCATTGAAAGAGTAAGTTCAGCATATGGCTTGCAGTTTTTAAACATTTGACAGTAGCTACTCCTTTTGCATGTATAACGAAGTATGTAACGTAGCTATGTCAGCAAAGGTTTACCTTAATTAAATTGAAGTAGATAGAAAAATATACTTTCGTAAGAGCAATTTTTACAGCCATTAATAAACTATGGAGGGTAGAGAAACGCATGTGAATATAAGACATTAGATTTTTAATTTTACTTTAAAGTGAGAAGAAAGAAAAAGAACCCTCGTTGATATGTCGCACATGTAATGCACACCTTTAGATTTTATTTGCAATATTTTAATAATTATGTTAATCTTATTAATAAAGATGTTTGTATATAGGAGAATAAGCGCATGTAATGAATAGACCAGTCAAACCGACCCTCTAGATTAGTGTTTGCTGCAGAATTAAACGTAAAGGGAACTGCCACCTTGCAGAGTTATTGCGTTTTGTGCCTGAGGCCACACATTGTGCTGCATGGCCAGACATGCGCATAGTGGAACAGATTTATGTTTCGATGTTTATGTTGCAGGAGTCGGTTTAGATACCTTCCAGTCGATTACGACTGGCTTTGTCGTCTAATGCTCATTTCCTAACCTATGCAGTTCCTGTGTGCGACAAAAGTATCGCTTTCGGTTTTGAATTTGAGAGGGGTTTCCAATATTTAATTATCTATTAACAAGCTCCTTCGTTTAAATATCTGTCATAAGAAAGAAGGTTTTAGCTGTAAATATAACAGTTTTTCCTTTGTAGGAACTTTTACTTTCTTTACCACGTAACTAGCAGATAGGGCAGACACTGAATTCCACCAAAAAATTTGATATCCAGATTTCACTGCAAATATATTTTGAGGCCCGTAAAATAAAAAGCGCTCTTTTAGAATAAGATCCGCGTATGTGTGTGTGTGTGTGTGTGTGTGTGTGAACAGCATAACTAAAAGCGAAAAGTCGGATAAATACCAAACTTGATATTTATGTTTAGTATCCTCCTAAGAAGCGACACGAATATTTAAAAAAAAATCCTCCATCCTAACCTCCCATTATATGGAAGTAGTTTATATATAAGAGAGCTGGCACAGTTTTTTGCGTTTATATGAGAAAGAATAGCGAAAACGAGGCTAGACGTGGCGGATCACGGAGGAAAATGCGTTTATATGGGAGAGATAGGGAATACGAGGACTGATGCTAGGCTAGACGGGGATTGAATGAGGGAAATACGTTTATATGGGAGGGATAGGGAATACGAGGGCCGATACTAGGTTAGACAGTGGTAGAAGGAGGGAATGCGCATTGTACTAGAGAGCTAGAGAATGCGCGGAGAGGTGCTAGGCTACACAGATGCCGAAGGAGGGGAATATAAGCTTTTACGGGAGAGAAAGGGAATACGAGGGAGGCGCTAAGATAGATGTTAAAGGTGGCATGCGGTTATATGAGAGAGATTACAAACCGAGGAGAGGTATTAGGCTAGCAAGGGTTGAATGACAGAGTATGCGTTTATATGGGAGGGATAGTAAAACAGAGAGAGAACTCCTATGCAGGGAGATAGTTGAAGGACGGGGAAATGCGTTCATATGGGAGAGGTAGGGAAAACGATGATAGGTCTTAGGGATTGTGGTTAAAAGCTGCTACACATAAAACCGCATTATTCAAGAACTTTAACAATAAAAGGTCTAAGTATAGATCATTTGTACGGTATTCGAGGAAGGGGTCTTTAGTGGAAAAACCCCTAAGTCAGTGGTATATTTTGGTGGTTAAAACGCAGTTAATATGCACGAATGTGCAATTAATATGCTAATTAAGCCTCCCCTCCACCTGCCACACGCCCTGGTACTTTTGGTTGCAGCTGAGGTCATAAATTTTGTGATGTATAATGGAAAGGTTGACAGTCATGCAATTACGGTACTCCATTGCCTGTCAAAGTGAACAATAGTGTAATAAATTATGCTTTGTAACAAATGAGCACACGCTATTCTCCCCATTCCGTTTCCTGCACACGTGGTCGTTAGGAAGGCCACACATGTAGAAACCCCATGCCCCCGCTGCATTCTATTCTCTCTCCAAACACACGCACCGAAGAAATAACAAAAGATCAGAATGGTGCCGTGGTAACAAAAGAACTCTTGGAGCTTATGCTATTATACCAAACCTGCCTTTTGTTTGACTGCGGAAAAGAGAGAGACCCGTTCCCACGATGCATGCTTCATTTACCTGCTAGGCAATAAAGTCCCCCCCCCCGCTCAAACTCGCCGTCACGACACCGGCTCTGCTCTCGAGCAGACATCATGACATAGTATGTAGTTCTCTCCGAGAGCACCCGAACCTGCACGGAAACCTACGAGAATCATCGAACATAGTTATACATGTTCTAACTCTCTGTTTCTGCTCCTATTGTCTCTTTCAAACAGCGATATCAAAAATGTGTTTAACATATATCATTACCTATATTAAACCCCTGTGTATACTTAGATATCCTTAGGTCTGTGTTCGAATCTTACTGCAAGCAAAGTTTAATGTTTTAATTGCTAATGTAAAATTGATACTTTGATAGGGTAAAACATTATTATATCATTACCCTGATTAATGAAAGGCGTTCTCTGGTATCTAGAGGTCCGAGTTCGAGTCTTAGTGTAGTGAAACATTAATGCTTAATAACTATTAAAATTTAGGAACATAGGCGAGTAGGGTAAATTATGTTAATTTTTTATATATCATTACGATCTTTAATGCAGGGTATTCTTAGGTACCCAGAGGTCCTAGTTCGAATATTACCCTGCGAAACTCTAATGCTTAATAAATATTAAGCTATGCGAGTACGCACGGCCAGATTAAAATGTATTTAACAAATATAATATTTTATATTAAACCCTGGTGCATACTTAGGTATCCCAATGCCTAGATTCGATTCTTTATTTCCTTTCTTCTCTCTTTTTCCTTTCTTTCTTCTTGACTTGCATACATGCAAGCATTCATATATACACGAGCACATACACAGAGCCATTACACATACATATACACACATACAAATGCATACGTATACATACACCAGTTCACTTACACACACACGCACACACATACACCTAAAACATACACCCATACACAAGTGCACCTACACACACGAAAACACACACACCATTGCACGCACACACATGCACAAGACACACACACAACAGTGCACGCTCACATACACGCACACACATACACCTACAAACATACACCCATACACCAGTGCACACATGCACACACCCACACACGCACACACATATACGCCTACAAGCATATACACACACCAGTGCACGCTCACACACACGCACACGCATACACCATTGCAGTTACACGCACAAACACATACGATAGCATTTGAATAAACTTGCTCTGTGCACCGAACCTTCACGAAAACCTGCGAATATACCCGAACGCCCGTGTAAACATGTATTTCAATATAAGAGCTATCGCAATTAATCACCATTTTATTATTAAAAATTCAGTATATGGTTGTTCCGAAAAGGTCCGCGTCACCTCTATAATTAGGATACCCTAAGTCACTAGTCTTTATTGTGCTAATGAGTCTAGATGTGTTAACATCGTGTCCTCTCTAAGAATAATCAACTTTCTAAATTGATATCAAGGTGAAGAGGTCTATGTTTTCTTGAAGAAGGATTAATACGTTATTACCTTAACAATAAGGATGAATAACTCTTCATATAAGGATATAATTCCTAGTGCATCAGCATACTCTTGCGGTAAATGTGGGAAGAAATACTTCCGAGCTTATGACAAGAGAAGGCATCAGATGAGCTGTAAGAAGCTCTTCAAATGCAAGCCTTGTAATTTAACCTTCAATGATGTTTATAAGGTTCAGCGGCACGAAGATGTATGTGAAATAAACAGTCCTCAGAAGAAAAGCAGATTGGAGTCTAATAACATCAGTTATTATCAACAATGGAGGACTGTGATATGAAAGAATTCGAGATATCGCTCTAAGGACGATTAAAATCGTATCTTAGATGATGCGATTCATCTAAGGACCGGAATATGTACCTACATGAGTCAAAACAACGGATAATCTAAGTTGTGCATAAAGAACTTCGCATTCACAAGAGTGTGAAAATTAATCTGCTGGCTGAATAGAGATTTATAAACAGTATCGAAAAAACCTGTGACAAAACATTTAAACCACGGAATCAGCCCGTGTTACTAGAAAAGGGTCTGGACTCAACGTTGGAAGCGAAATACAAGAAATTGGTTACTGAAATGGAGGGGTCGCAGCTTAAGGGTAGCAACTGGCCCCTACTTGATGTGGAAGGAGTTCGACTTCGTATCAATAAGTACAATCCGTTACGGGGAAGCTATCCTACTCCACTTTCTCAAATATCTAAATTCGAGAAGCTTAACAGTATGTCTATCAACGTTTTCGGGCTGGATGAGAAGCATGAAGTGTATCCAATAAAGGTTGCTGAGACTGAACTACCTGTACTCCGCGTCCTGCTACTATTGAGTGACACTAGTGGAAAACATTACTGGGTATATATAAAGAATTTTGAGAAGATCGTTCAATGTCAGAAAACTAAATCTACTGGACGTACTTATACTATCAAGCGCTCCTTTACACATTTTGATGATCGATACAGAAGAAGCGGGTTGGAAAAACTACACGAACATGCAGACATCTGCAATCAACATGGTGTTGCAAAGGTAGTTATGCCTACCACGGAGAAATCAATTTTGCAGTTTAAAAATGTTGAAAGGATGTTGAAACTGCCATACGTTATATATGCAGACTTTGAAAGCATCCTCGCATCATGTCATACGTGTATTACCAATCCTGTATATTCATACACAAACCATTATCAGCAGCATGTACCTATGAGTTTCTGTGTTTACGTCAAACCTGCTCAAACTGTCGAACGTCCGAAAACTTATCTTCCTAAGCATCCCTATGTATATCGTGGTTATGATGCTGCTCAGAAGTTTATGCTATACCTGACATCTCTTGCAAAAAATTGATAACATATACAAAATCTGCCAAGCCTCTGAAACTTACGGATCAACAGCAGAAGGATTTTGACTCTTCTACAGTATGCAACTTGTATGGAAAAAGACTTTACTGAAAAGAACTACAAAGTACGCGACCATGATCACATCAGTGGTGAATATCGTGGAAGTCTTCATAATGAATGCGATTTAGCTTGCAAAACACCTAAATATATTCCTGTCTTCATGCATAACCTTAGCGGATATGACTCTCATTTCATTGTTAAGGAGTTGGGATGCACAAGTGAGCGGGCGGAGGTAATTTCTAGCTCTGAAGAAAGCTATATCTCATTCTCTAGGTATGTCGGGGATATAAAGGTCCACTTTGTGGATAGCTTTCGGTTCCTGAGTACAAGCTTGAATAAACTGGTGAAAAATCTAACATCGTATCCTGAAACACTGAAGCACTTCGGAGAAGAGAATTTGAAGTTGATGACTCGTAAGGGAGTATTTCCCTATAACTACGTCACGTCATGGGATGTTTTGAACGAGACCTGCATACCTCCCAAGGACTCCTCCTACAATAGGTTAAATGGAGAAGAAATTAGTGATGCTAGAAATGTATGGGAGCTGTTTAATGTTGAGAAACCTGGGTGAGTACAACGACCTCTACTTAACTTAGGATGCGCTTCTTCTAGTTGATGTCTTTGAGACATTCAGAGACCAAACCCTCAAAACATACAAAGTTGATCCAGCACATTATTTTACCTCTTCAGGACTTACATCGAATGCTATGTTATTGTATACAGGAATTCAGCTGGAACTGTTACAAGATTATGATCAGCTACTCATGGCGGAATCAGGAATAAGAGGAGGTTTTTTGCAAAGTTTCCCTTCGGTATGTAGAGGCTAATAACACTTATATGGATAAGTATGATCCGTCGAGACCAACCCAATTTATTAATATGAGGACATCAATACCCAATATGGTTGGGCAATGTGCCACGCCCTCCCTTATGGTGGATTTGAGTGGGTGTCACTTAAAGGAATTGACTTAGAAAGACTACAAGAAGATGACCCTCATGGGTACATATTAGAAGTTGACATGGAGTATCCTGCAGCACTTCACGATCTACACAAGGAACTACCTTTTCCTGCCTGAGTGCATGAAGCCCGAGAAATCATCTACAAAGAAACTGATGCCTCATCTTGGACCTCGAAAGAAGTATGTAGTACATTACATGACTTTGAAGCAAGCTCTTAATCATGGGTTACATTTGAGTAAAATACACCGAGTGCTACACTATTGCTATCAGTGGCAACGAATCTGCTCTTACTAAATACCTGAATTCTCCTCTACAGATAGATCCAAAGGGATATTATAAGATTGCTCTATTGAATTTTGAAACCTTCCATTCCATTCCATTCCTAATGTTGATCAGAGTAATAATCAATTTCATTACATACACAATGATGAAATTAAGATCATTGATATACCCAATGGAACTTACGAGATTGCTGATATTAATGAATACATCAGAGATAAGCTAGGGGTAGATGAGAATGTCTTCTTTGTTATACTTAATAATAACACAATGAAGGATGAAATTAAACGTGCTTTCACAGTTGATTTTTCCAATGATCGTTCTATAGGATCGCTCTTGGGTTTCAGTAACAAAGTAATTCAGCTAATCAGCTGGCTGAACCTGATTTCCTGGTGAATATATTTAAGTTGAACATCATACGAATCGAGTGCAGTATTGCAACAGGCTGTTTCATCAACGGTAAAAATTGACACTCGATCTATGAGTTTTTCCCAACTGTTCCGCCTGGATATCATATTTCTCAAGAGCTATAAAATCCAATTTACCTCCCAATCACAAACACCAATGTCAAACAGTAAATTAGTCTTCGTGTAGTGGACCAGAACGGTAACATAATTGACTTTAGAAACGAAGATATAAAATAAGACTTCACATCCGTTGCAATGGCAACAGATTTGAGATGAAGTCAGCGACGTCAAGGATATAATAATGAAGTGATTTGACGCCCACGTCACACTCTGCCTTTGACACCCAGCGGATTAACATCGTGCAATCATCAGTTCCTCCAGGCATTGGGCTTCAGAATCCAATAATCATGGACATCTTCAGTGTTACCGAGACACCAAGATTCGATGAAAGGTTCAATAAAGAAGCGGAACATGTTTTTTGTCGTATAATACATCAGCTCTGGACTCTAATGACGAGATTAGAAACCCTTGTCAAGCTGAGAATTTATATACATTACCTAATCGAAGTTATCTATACATCGAGAGGAGTATTACTAAACCTAATGCAGCAGCTACTACTGCAAAGCTTACCAATAACGCTATTGCATTCATGTTTGAGGAGATTCAACTGGATATGAACGGCTCAACTATTGATCGAACCAGAAACCCCGGGATCGCTTCAACTTTACGCAACTATGCTGCTCTCAACCCAATGGAATCTTATCGTCTGCTGATGCTGGATGGTGCTATACTGGAGAAGACACGGACATTGTACATGCAGTAAATGTATCCTTCAACGCTATAATACCGCTTTCGATGCTTCTGGGATTTTCTGACGACCACAAGGAACTCATACTCAATAGCAAGTTTGAGTCAAGGACTCTAAAACTGTATTATAGCGCCTCAGTATGAAGAGAGTGGCACTGTTAAGCTTCTACAAAGCGAGTGGAGAATGCCTGTGATTCGAATTTCTGATGCTGAAGAGGTTGAGATCCTCAAGATTGCCAAGTCGGACAAGGCGCTGTATCTCCCATGTAGGACCATGGATCTGCATACTCAGCCTGCTGTACCGCAAATAAATCATTCACCTGGAATGTTGCCACCACATCAAAAATGGAGAAGCCGAGATTTGTCATTTTGGATGCTCAAGCTTTAAGATCGTGTAATGCATTTAAAGACTGTTCCCGTTTTGAGCATTGTAACAACTAATTTGAGACTTTATCTTAGTAGTGAATGTTATCCCTATCATAACATGAATTTGGACTTTGGAAACTCGAGATTTGTACATTGTATGATATGTACTCTAAGTTTCAAAACTCTTATTATGAAAAACAGAATTATCTTTTATTGTAGAGAAAAGATTTTCTTAAATTTGTTCCTATATTTGTTATAGATTGCTCGCATCAACCAAAGAAAGTTGTAAATGGTGCTGTCAACATCAGGATAGAAATTCAAGCTAGTTCAAATATCTGTGTACAGATCTCATTGTATTGTTTAATAATTCATGATAAAGTATTTACATGCAAGCCTCTGACTCATGTGATGCAGCTTATATTTTAAACTAAACTATATTTTTAACTAAGGATTTCTTTTCTTTTTTGATTTGGAATGTAAAGATGATGTAAAAGCATACCTTCATTCTTCTTTTTATTTTTATCATACAATTCCAGCACTTTTCTACTCTAACTCCTCGTTCCAGCATATGGTGTTGCACTTGCAACAGATAGGTTACCTATATGGTAATCTATAAGCGATTCAAGTCTTTTTAGGGTGCAAATTTCATCACTATTTAAAAGTATTTCGAAATCAGTTAAATTAGTGTTCAAAAATCTTATTTTGACCTCTTCCATATAAGCAATGACATTATAAGAGAAAACCATATTTTCACAATATTGGACTCGCGGGCACTTTCTCGATTGGAGGAATGCTTTGTATATAGGGAGACCCTCTCGAATTATCATTGTCATGTATACAAATTTGTCTGTGTTTTTCACTATAAGCACTGGAAGATCGTAGAAGAACCCTATCTTAACGCTGTGCCTTCTCGAAATGTAGATGTCTCGGCACCCGCTACTTACCGGCATGTTTCTTGTGTGTCGATGCTGATTATTCTATCCTCCAAGAGCGTTAGCATCCTTTCCTGAGCTGCAAGTATATTCTCCTTCTTACCCTTATTCCATCTGAAACATTGCACAATGAAAGTCTTAGAAAACATGCTTTTGAAAGTGAAGGTAACCTGAAAAGAATTACATTTTTTGTTAGGATACATGTAAAATGAAACACGAAAGATTTGTATAAACATTTGGATATCAGGCGTTATTTCAATGCGATAGATGTAACTGAATTCAAAACTTTTGACATTGCGATTTCATGATTTCTTTATAAAATTCTATAGCATGTATCTTTTGTTTCTTTATATGTAATATCAATGACTCAGCTGTTTTATTTATGATTGTTTGTCATAGTAAAATAGGAAAACATTGAATGCTTACGTTTAACATTTCTACATACCTTCGCTGAGGATACAAGAAACAATTTACATGTCTTAAATTTACCCTTGTCTGCCATGCCCTTATATATCAAATATATTTTTCCAGGCATTTCTGCAAGCTCTTCGTCGGTTAAGGAATTATAGCTTGGCAATCCTCCAGCAAAGATACGATTCCGTATCTTATTTGAGCTCTCTTTAAAGCCTTTATCTCATATTTAAGACCTATTTCGAGATCTTGAACTCGCCGAGTCTGTAGGAAACTGCGCTCTTCAGTCATCTTGTTAAGTATATCTACTAAACACTCTGTAACAGACATTGATCATGAATTATTTTTTCAATGCATTATTCAGGTGGAAGGACAAGTTATGCATTTATTTATATTAGAACTAAAGTGTGTGTTGTACTACATGTCCACGGTTTTTGTAACTATGTTTATGCATGTTTGTGTTCGAGGATGTCTTCGTGCACGTTCGGAGCTTGGTAGAAGTGCTAGTTTAGTAACAAAGAAGGGGTTGTAAGTATGTTTTATGCATCTTTGTGTTCGGCTATACTCGTAGTCTTCGTACAGGTTCGGGTACTTGGTAGAAGTGGTAGTTCGTGACAATCATGTAGGTGGTGAAATCGGTGTGATGGTAAATAGAAGAAGTGGGTGTGTGTGTGTAGAAATTCCTGTGATGGTGAAACAAAGAGCGGTAGAGAGAATCGTGTGAATGGAAGAGGAATGGATGCAGAAATCCATGTGATGCTAAAACAATGAGGGGATAGAGAAAATCGTGTGAATGAGAATGGACGAAGAATGTGTGTAGAAACCTGTATGATATTGAAACAATGAGGGATAGAGAAAATCGTATGAATGTTAATGGGGGATGAATGTGTAGAGAAACAAATAATCAGTAAAGAAAATCGTATGTATGTTAATGGAGGATGAATGTGTAGAGAAAATCCTGTGAATGTAAGAAGAATGCGCCGAGAAATCCATGTGAGTGTAAAGTTCAGATTAAAAAATATGATACTCTTGCAAGTATTCGACTTTTATGCACTGCATCGTTTAAACAAGATTAAATGCATCGTAAAAAGCTAACACTGATTTGTATAGTTATGTAAAAACTCATTCACCTTGCATTCTATTCGTGTTGATGAATGCTGTGTGTGTAGAAATCGATGACTCACACCTCTTCTCGCGTTGCTGTTCTTGAAGTTCTTTAAAATTCAACTGTAGAGTTAATCAACTCACAATGTTTATTATATAGAGGCCTTTAGCCCCCGTGGCTATGTCAGGACATCGTCATGCCAGGAGTGTTTACACGCCACGTGATTATTGCACCCGATGGAATTATCAACCTGTTGTACATGCGCACGGGCTCTAAGCACTTCTATCCCTACTTGATTCAATTCCTCCCTCTCCCTCTCTCTCTCTCTCTCTCTCAGAGAGTATCTTCATAATGTCTTTACACGTGCTATAAAAATGCGTGGAGATGAAAATCATGTGAATGTGGTATCCTGAAAAGAATTACATTTTGCTAGGTTACAGGGAAATGAAACAAAGATTTTTTAATTCTGTAATGCTTGTAGGCGTATGCGTATGTGTGTGCACTGGTGTATATGTTTGTGCATGTGTGTATGTGTGTGCACTAGTGTATGTGTGTATGCTTGTAGGCGTATGTGAGTATGCGTATGTGTGCGTGTGTGTGTGTGCACTGGTGTATGCGTGAGTACGTGTGCGTCTGTGTGTACACTGATGTATGTGTGTGCGTGTGTGTATGTGCACTGGTGTATGGGTGTATGTTTGTAGGTGTATGTGTGTGCGTGTGTGTGTAAGTGCACTGGTGTGTGTGTCTTCTGCATGTGTGTGCGTGCACTGGTCTATGTGTGTGTATGTGCACTGGTGTATGTGTGTATGCTTGTATGCTTGTAGGCGTATGTATGTGTGCGTATGTGAGTGTGTGTGCACTGACGCATGTGTGTACGTGTGTGTATGTGCACTGGTGTATGGGTGTATGTTTGTAGTTGTATATGTGTGCGTGTGTGCGTTAGTGTACTGGTGTATGTGTGCGTATGCATTTGTATGTATATATATATATATATATATATATATATATGTGTAATGACTCGGTGTATGCGCTCGTGTATATATGAATGCTTGGATGTATGCAAGTCAAGAAGAAAGAAAGAGATAGATAAAAAGAAAAAAGAGAGAAGAAGAAAGGAAATAAAAAATCGAATCTAGGCATCGGGATACCTAAGTATGCACCAGGGTTTAATATAGATAATTACATTTGTTAAATTCATTTAAATCTGGCCGCACATTCTTCCATAGTATAATATTTATTAAGCATTAGAGTTTTACGGGGTAATATTCGAATATATAATATATAGGATCTCTGGTTACCTAAGAAAACCCTGCATTAAATATCGTAATATTATTTAAAAAATTAACATGATTTACCCTACTCGCATATGTTCCAACATTTTAATAGTTATTAAGCATTAATGTTTCACTACACTAAGACTCGAACTTGGACCTCTGGATACCCGACAACGCCTTTCATTAATCAGGGTATTGATATAATAATGTTTTATCCTATCAAAGTATGGATTTTTCATTAGCAATTAAAACATTAAACTTTGCTTGCAGTAAGATGTGAACACAGACCTAAGGATATCTAAGTATACACAGGGATTTAATATAGGTAATGATATATGTTAAACACATTTTTGATATCGCTGTTTGAAAGAGACAATAGAAGCAGAAACAGAGAGTTAGAACATGTATAATTATGTTCGATGATTCTCGTAGGTCTTCGTGCAGGTTCGGGTGTTCTCGGAGACAACTACATACTATGTCATGATGTCTGCCCGAGGGCAGAGCCGGTGCCATGACGGCGAGGTCGAGCGGGGGGAGTTTATTGCCTAGCAGGTAAATGAAGCATGCATCGTGGGAACGGGTCTCTCTCTTTTCCACAGTGAAACAAAAGGCAGGTCTGGTATAATAACACAGGCTTCAAGAGTTCTTTTGGTACCACGGCACCAGTCTGGTCTTTTGTTTTTTCCCCGGTGTGCGTGTTTGGAGAGAGAATAGAATGCAGCGGGGGGAGGGGGTTGCTACAGGTGTGGCCTTCCTAACGACCAGGGGTGCAGGAAATGGAATGGGGAGAATAGCGTGTGCTCTTTTGTTACAAAGCATAATTTATTACATCATTGTTCATTTTGACAGGCAATGGACGACCTTAATTGCATGGCTGTAAAACTTTCCATTATATATCACAAAATGTATGACCTAAGCTGCAACGAAAAGATACCAGAGGGCGTTGTAGGTGGAGGGAGAGGCCTAGTTAGCATATTAATTGCACATTCGTGCTCATTAAGTGCGTTTGAACCGCCAAATATATACTACTGACTTAAGAGTATTTTCACTAAAGACCCCTCCTCGAATACCTTACAAACGATCTATACCTTAGACCTTTTATTGTTAAAGTTATTGAATAATGCGGTTCTTTGTGTAGCAGTTTTTTACCACAATCCTTAAGAGCTATCATCGTTTTCCCTACCTCTCCCATATAAACACATTTCCCCATCCTCCAACTATCTCCTAGCTTAGGAATTCTCTCTGTTTTACTATCCCTCCCATATAAACGCATACTCTGTCATTCAACCCTTGCTAGCCTAATACCTCTCCTCGGTTTCCTATCTCTCTCATATAACCGCATGCCACCTTTAAAATCTATTTTAACACCTCCCTCGTATTCCCTTTCTCTCCCGTAAAAGCTTATATTCCCCTACTTCGGCATCTGTGTAGCCTAGCACCTCTCCGCGTATTCTCTAGCTCTCTAGTACAATGTGCATTCCCTCCTTCTACCACTGTGTAACCTAGTATCGGCCCTCGTATTCCCTATCCCTCCCATATAAACGCATTTCCCTCATTCAATCCCCGTCCAGCCTAGCATCAGTCCTCGTATTCCCTATCTCTCCCATATAAACGCATTTTCCTCCATCAATCGCCCCGTGTAGCCTCGTTTTCCCTATGCTTTCCCATATAAACTCAAAGAACTGCGCCAGCTCTTATATATATAAGCTACTTATGGAACATTTTTCGAAATTTTTTGTTTTTAAAAAATAATTTAATGATTTTGATTAAAGCACCATATATTAAGGATATTTATTTTACTCATACGAGTAAAATGTATATCTTAAACTCTTTGTGAATAGCCAGTGAAGTCCTCTTCATTCGGAAGGAATTTTGTATGATCTTGCATAACTGGTAAACGTTAAGCAATAGATGAAAACGCACTAAGAACATAAAAATGTAGTCCTCTTTAAAATACACAATTTACTTCAAATAACTTTTTTGTAGCGACATCCATTTCCGTGATATACGTTATTAATGGTTCGATTTGTTCAATACTTCGTCAATCTTTTTAAGTCTTGTCGACATTCAGGTGTTTCTAGCGATTGCATGGAAAGAGTTCGGCCAGCCTTTAGCGTCCAGTTCTTTAACATTTGACTGTCGCTATTCCTTTTGTATGTACAGCAAAGCTTATAATGTAGCTATTTCTGCAAAGGTTTATCTCGAATAAAATGAAGTAGATAGAAATATAAACTTTCGTAAGAGTAATTTTTATAGCCACTAATAAGTGGTAAAGGGTAGAGAAGTGGTGTGATATGTGAACGTAGCACATCCTATTTTTTATCAATGATGGCTGTAAGTAAAAGCTAAGCTAAGTGTGTTTCAGGCTTATAATTTTGATTACACGTGATTGAAACAAGTTTTAATTCTGGAAGTTAGTTCCGTTTCTTCTTTTTTTTGTCTTAATTTTATATTATGTCTGTACGTCACAGCAAGGAAAGACATGCATTCAATTTTAATTTTCTCTATTCCAAATAACATCTAATTTTGACTTAAAGTAAGATGTGAATTTTTTTGTCTATTCTACATGTACAAATTTATGATTTATCTGAGATGTGAAATTTCAGAAATCCCCTACATTTAGCCTATTTCTATAACATTTTGTAAAACCATTTTAGATTTTCGAATATATGAACACAGTACATGTTCAATACAATTTGTTCATTATTAGAGGCTGTAATTGTAGTATTCAACACAAGGTAACATAAAATTTTTACAACAACTTTTTTGAGGGGGAGGGCTTTTGATCATGCTTATACTTTGTACTTTTATTGTACACTGCTGTTTCCTTCATATTGGCCAGTTAAAGCTCTAAAATATAAATTAAATGAACCCATAACATGCATATAAATCACAGGGTTAAACCTCAAATTTTAATTTTCTCAGCCTTGTTGTCAGTATGTTTCGCTTTTCTAAATGCTCTGCCTCCCACGTGTTTTGTTTTTAATTTACATGTCGGAAATTTTCAGGAGAGCCTCATATAATAAGGGTTTAAACAATGTTGTGATTTTTATAAAAAAATCATTTATTTCTTTTGCAATTAAATATTTTTCGTAATTCAATTTGGTACATTGAAGCACTCAGTATCACCTATACAGAACAATTTTTGGTACACTAATTAAAACTAATCAATGCCTGCTTAACAATTCTTTTATATGGGTTCTTACTTACAAAATAAAATGTTAAGTCAAAATAAAATGAATAATTTGTTACAATTTTTATTAGCGTGTACAATATAACTAAATATAAATAAAAGATTAATGGCTCAAATGCAGTTTGTCATAGCTCTTGAATTTTTTGTATATTGCGGTTTAATATTCTGCATAGGTGCTAAACGTTTAAGTCAATCGAAGGAAAGTTGTGTGTAGTGTACTTATTCTCTTAGACCTATAGCTTAGAGTAACTCTTGTTTTCATTCAAATACAAAATTTAACAAATATTTTAAATAAATCACTAGCTCAAAACTTCTAGGATTATAGAAGTGTATAGGTGCCGTAATTCCAATTGCTTACATTTGCTGTTTTGATATCTTATTTAGATATGGTAACATCTTCAGCACTGTTACTTGAAAATTGTAAACATTCTTAAATGGGAGAAAACAAATTTCAGGGTTCATAAATGGTTACGCCCCCTTTTAAAGTCGCCGTCAGTGACGGTGGTTCGATGCAAATAAACGCAAGGTCTCCGTCCTGCTGTAGGGGTGGAATTACTAGAAGCATTGTATTAGCTTCTTCGTTTAGGTGGGTTGATTTCCTGCTTGTCCTGCCTTTACTGATAAACTCATCTTCAAATCCTACACTTTTAAATTACCTACCCGTCACTGCACTTAATACCTCAACATATTGACACCCCAACGGATTTGTTTATCCTTTATACTCAAGCAGTTTTTACATCAAGCCACCATAATCGACGATGACTGTAAGCAGCTACTTAAATTGTGCGGTATGCTCTATATATGTTCAGATGGAAGAAATGAAGCTCAAAGAATTCAAGGACGGAGTTCAAGTGCTGGATATATAAGTTGTTCATAAATGTATTCCAGGGTTCTCATCAAGTTTTGATTTGAGTTTCGTCAGTATATCCCCTTTAGACATCTGTCTTTAAATATGCAAACCGTTATGTCTGGATGCCTATAGAAGCCATTTGATTCTCGCAAACTAGGGCTTAATTGAGCCAAATAGCATAATGCGGAACTGATTATATTATAGTTTTCAAAAAATATTGAAATTTTATCTAAGCTAAAGCTAAAAAATATGAATATGTAACTTCTAGATAGGGTATTTTCTGCTGTTGATTGCCTAAAGGGGAAATGGAAGTGAATTAATCAACTAATCATTGCATTTTGGGCAAAATAACTGAAGCTATTTTCTTTTAAAAATGACCTTGTAGCTTAGAGAACTTCTCTAAGAATGTTTAGATCCCAATGTTGCTTGAAACCGCTGCTTTAAGAACCATTGTCAAGTATTTACAATTTTCTTTTTTTTATTGTGATTTATTATTACAGTATTTCCCTTAATTTGGCGGAAAATAAAAAAATTTAAAATATAAAAGAATTTTGGTTTTCTTGATTCATATTTTGTTTAATCTGTCCTTAGAAACCTATTGTTATAAATGAACACAGACTCTAAACAAAATGCAATTTACTGTAAAAGAAAGAAGGGAAGAAAAAAAACATACTACCTAAGTCTAAATCATGTGCAGCATTCGCAAAAAGTTGATGAGAGATTATGTAACCGCCTTCCTCAACAGTCTATGTGCAGACAATGACATCGTCACTCACGTCACACACACGCGAGTGGCGAGTACACGCTCCTCACAGTGGTATTGGGAGCGTCATTTGACTGAAGGCACAGCGCGCAATTGTGTTCCGGTTCTCCATGTATGTTCTAAATTATCAAATACTATTTGTATTTAATTGTTGATTATAAGAAATTAATATAATTTATTCAAGAATAGAGTATGCTGGTACGAAGTGTCTTTAGTCCGAAAAGTGCACGTACTAGAATGCGGGAAAGCAGTATATTTATTGTTTGTTTCTTAATTTATTTATTTTGACAGAAAAAATCCTATATGAAGGGCGTTATTATTTAGGAAGGAAAGTAAATTTGGCACAAATACAGCGGTTTATATGAATTTTTGGTTTTTATAACAGGTATCCGGAATTTCAAATTCGATTTCCTCGACTTCAATATTCGATTCGCTTCCCTGCACTCAAAACCAATTTCCTCCATAAATTTGTACGTACACATATTAAAGGTTTCTGGTACGTTCTATAGGTCTAGCAGTATACAGGAGGAATAGATTGTATTTGTACCTCCTCTTTAAAAAAGACTAGCAGCAAATTTAATAGGGAGAAAGTCATTACTTTTAATGTGTACAAATAAACAATAACATCCTGGTGGTTTTCATATTATTCATGTATGACTTCTGTAATTTTAGGAATATTGTACAAAAGGTTTATGACGTATGACCAGAAGCGGAGGGGAACTTAGCACCTCGACCTAAGGAGATCTTTTGTGACTAGCCCATAACGGGGAGCCCCCGGGAGGAAGGAATGAGGTGAGAGAAGACAGAGGGTGGCCAGATCAGGAGGCACGGCATAGCAGAAGGCAGGGTCTCAACATTTTATAGGTTGAAACTCGCCGATGGCAGCTGGTATAACCGGTCCCCTCACTCTGCAGGCTTGCACATCCCACTGGGGCTCAGAACGCGCCCATTCCGGGGGACGAAGTCTTACAGAGAGCATCCTTTTTCCCTCCCTTGCAACACCGAGACTCCCGCCAATACTTGCAACCCTGAAACAACCAAGCAGATGAAAGGTAAGGTGAAATGAGATAGAAGGTGAAATGGAGGGACTGGAAATTCTTGGGATATAATTAACCTTCCCAGCATTCACCTAATGACCCGGGGAAACCCCCGAAAAACCCACGAGTCAGGAAGATCGGCCACGGGAATCGAACCCATGTCCTTCGGAATGCGAGTAACACGCGCTACCAGCTGCGGCACCTCGCTCGGTTACAAAAGGTTTAACTCTTTTATGAGCGGAATTTTCAAAATTAATTTATGAGTTTGATAGAGCAGATTTATTGCGTAGTACCTGAAAATGATATGGAAATACATTTTTTTATTTCGCCACCTTTTAAATTGTATTTCCATGACATTTTCAGTCGTAACAAAAAGAAAAAGTGTTCTATAAATTTCATGTAAGTTAATTTTTAAAATACCGCCCATAAAAACCAGAAACGTGCAGTTGTCAAAGAATTAATATTCCCAAAAATGCAAAATATTGAAAATCTCCAAAACAGGGAAACTGTATCATCACATGTTCTTTGCACATACAACAATGAGGATGCTTTCTAGATTAATTTGGCTGCTAGTATTTCAAAGGGATGTATGAATATTTCTTCTTCTGGGTTTAAAAGAAAGCATGCATTTCCTTTGAAGCCAAAAGGAAATTGAAATAAAAGTCTGATGTATTACATTCATATTACCTTCTCTACCCTCTATAATTTATTAATGGGCATAATATCTATTCTTACGAAAACTTATTTTTCTATCTACTTCATTTTAATTGAGAAAAACTTTTGCAGAAGTAACTACGAGTACATTACAATTTCGTTATAAATGCAAAGGGAATAGTGATAGTCAAATGTTTAAGAACTGGACGTTATATGCCTGCCTTAAAATTCCATACTGTTTTCATGCGACCGCGAGAAACAACGGAATGTTTACAGGAATTTAAAAGAATGACAAATACTTGACCAATTCAAACCATTAATAATAGATATCTCGGAAATGGCTGATGCCACAAAAAATACCTTATTTGAAATAAATTGCGTAGATCTTCATTTTTTGTGTAGGGCGTTTTCGTCTATCGTTTAACATTTAGCAGATACACAAGATTATACAAAATGCCTTCCGAATGAAGAAGATTTCATAGGCTAATTCCAGCAAATTCAAGATATACATTTTATTTGTCATATAAATATCTTTAATATATAGCATTTTAATCAAAATCTTCAGACCATTTTTGAGAAAATAAAAAATTTCGAAAAATGTACTATGAAAAGTGTATTTGGGGCGGGGGTTCTTCTTGAAAATCTTCCTGTCGCATCTTTGGAAGATATTGAATCCGACTTTTCGTATTGAATTGTGCTGTTCATGGACGCACACACGGACCTTTTTTTAAAAATGTTATTTTTTCATTCAGGGGACTTCAAAACATTTATTTACGTTGAAATCTTGGTATCGAAGTTTTGGGTGCAATGCCACACCTTCTCTACCTACTACATGTGGTAGAGAAATTAAAAATTAGTATATCTAATAACTAATCTTTCTGCAGTTTTTCATTACAGTGCATATTTTACTTCAATAAATGTGATGTGTAACAATCATATGACCTTCCCTACATGTTATGGTTCATTTAAATATTCACACAACGTTTGTTTTTCCATCCTTTTACATTTAATCATATTATCACAAATTAGTTCAGCACACCTTTTATTTTATGCGTATATAAACGTATAGGAGAGTGAGATAAAAGGCATTTCTTCAAAAAGCAGTTCCATATTAATGCTAGGCTTCATATTTCGTATCCTATGCAGTAGCTCATGAGAATCAAACGAACAACATTTCAAAGTGACTGTCTAAAATAATGCAAAATATACACAAATATGAGCTTGTATTTAAAACATCTGATGTGTTGCATTCACAGGACATTCTCTACCCTCTATCGCTTATTAGTGGGTATACAAACTAGTCTTACTGAATCTTATTGTTATATCTACTTCATTTTAATCCAAATAAACCTTTGCATAAACACCTACATTACACATTTCGTTATAGATGCAAAGGAAACAGTGACAGTCAAATGTTTAAGAACTGGACGTATACGCTCGCCTTAAAATTCCACATGTTTCAATGGAATCGAGAAACAACTGAATGTTCAATGTATTGAATAATTCGAACCATTAATAACGGATAGCTCGAATGCCACAAAAAAGTTGTTTGAAATAAACTGTGTGTTTTAAAGAGATCTACATTTCATGTTCAGTACGTTTTCGTCTATCGCTTAACGTTTACCAGTTACAAAATTCTTTCCGCGTGAAGAAGACTTCAAAGGCTATTGCCAGAAAATTCAAGTTGTACATTTTATTTGTCATGTAAGTATCTTTGATATATGGTATTTTAATCAAAATCTTTAGAGCTCTTTTTTAGAAAACAAAAAATTTCAGAAAACGTTTCATGTAAAGTGTAGTTTGGGGTGGGGGGATTTTCTTGAAATTTTTCGTCTCACATCTTTGGAAGGTATTGAACTTAAATACTTTATTTTTATTTTAGTTATGTTATTCACAGGCGCACGCACACACACACACAGACAGACACGTACCTTTTTCTAAAAATGCCTTTCTTTGATCAGGCGGCCTAAAAACATGTATTTCCGGTGAAATTTTAGTATCGAATTTTTGGGTGGAATGCACTAGCTTCTCTGCCTACTATGCACACTCGCTTCCATTTATGTCGTTCCGTAGCTTTGGGAGGCATCCTTCTGGCCTTCACAGGTGAGTAAGTATAACAAGGCGGATGTGCGTGTATCTGTTTACCTTTTCGCGCACACAGGGACGTCCTGTTTTACGTGCACAATTCTAGATTCTCATATGACTAATCAGCACCCATCATCACTTATATATAATAACCCTGTTTAAATATATAACTAAATAAAACCCTGTTTATCACAATTTCTCCATGAAAAAGTATTTTTGATGGCAACATAATGTAAAACTGAAATATATACTTTTTACTCTCAAATAGGATACATTTACTAGGCATTATTTTCATAATCCATTCAATCTACATACTTGTCCATTACTTGATTTACCCGCCTAGGCACTGAATCACTCGTCGCCCTCCGGGAACACTCATGAAATGTGGGAATATATGTGTTTAAGAGTCAGAGTTCTTCCAGTACCTAAGCGATTAGGTGCCTAGGCGGTTAAATCAGGTATCGTACAAGAATGGAGATTGGACAGATTATTGAAATAATGTCTAGTAAATGTGTCCTCTTTGAAAGTAAGGAGTATAATTTACTTCAGTTTTATATTATATTGCCATTAAAAATACTTTTTCGTGGAGAAATTGTGCAAAACAGTGTTTTATTTAGTTGTGTATTTAGATTGGACAGATGATTCTAATAATGTCTAGTAAATGTGCCCTCTTTGAGAGTAAAAAAATAATGTATTACAGTTTTACATTATGTTAAAATTATACATATTTTTTTCGTGGAGATATTGTGCAGAACATGGTTTTATTTAGTTATATATTTTAACATGGTTATTATAGGTGATGAAGAGTAAAACTATTGCTCAAAGATATTCAAATGTGATTAATCTAGAACTGTGCACATAAAACAAGACGCCACTGCATGCGCGAAAAGGTAAACAGATACAGGCACCTCCTCCTTTCTATACGTACTCACCTGTGAAGGCCAGTAGAATGCCTCCCAAAGCTGCGGGAACGCATTAATGGAAGCCAGTGTACATGGTAGAGAAAGTAAAAACTATTAAAGCCACAGTACTTCGACCTAACATATACTGCATATTTTAATGAGATCTACAGTTTTTCTTCCAGTAAGTTTTTCTTTGTCTCTCGTGATTTTCCATTTAAATAAAATCCAATATTCCCTTTATATAAAAATCGTATGTGATATAGCTCGATCACAATACATAGTATTGCACTTTGCTGTGCTGGCTTTCGCATGTATTCAAATGTAGGTTTCCGCAAGGTCAAGCGCAATAATATCGTGGTCGAGTAGTACATTCAGATGACTCTCCTTATTCACTGTTGTTTATTTTTATATCTCCTTAACAAACTAATTATACAAAAGCTTATTTTTCTATCTACTTCATGTTTATCATTTATCTAATTTTGCAGAAATGCTTTTATTTGACATTTCGTTGCAGGTGCAGCATGTATAAAGAGACCAAAGCGATAGTCAAATCTTTAAAACATGTGTCCCCATATGCTTTCACTCTTTGCATGACATTACACGAAAGAAAATAATGGTACTTAGCAGTTATAGAGTGCCTAAGTAGGTATTGAAAAAAAAATTGATGGCAACAAATATATGCGAAAGGTTAAGACCACCACCACAAAAATACTTAAATTCTGTGTTTGAACGGGATCTATATTTATGGTTTACAAAGATTTTATCCATCTCTTACGTTATACTATTGTGACCGCGTGCGCGAAGCTACCTGCGGGTCGCTGGCAGGCGCATCCCGACCAAGCACCTTCAGAACAATAGTCGTGCGGAACAATAGTTCATTATATGCCGTTTCCCCACTCCAGAGGATTCCTTTGACAGTTCGAGTAGGTTCCCTTTCTAGAACATTCCGGTTGGTATGCGGGGCTTACATAAGGGGACCGCACTTGCCCGTGTGGGGAGTTTAGTTAATTAAGACATTAGGAAGTGAAAAGTAGACAGCGAATGTGGACAGTGCCAGTACAGCTCAGTTATTAGTTGTGTTTCGACGGATCAGCTGTTTTGTGTTCCGTGCGTGTGCCAAAAGCGACTCAAGTGTAATGTTTATACTACACTGAGTGAATGCCTAAGTGATAAATAAAGTGTGTTTCTCAGTAACTGGTGTTCTCGTTTGTTACATTAACTATTGGAACCTAGGTGGTTAGAGTTAATTTAAAATAAAGAGGATTACGCAGGCTCTTGTCATAAATTTCAATGTATACATTTTATTGTTCTTGGAAATAGCTAAAATATAAGGTGTTTTAATGAAAATCGTTAGAGCCATTTTAAATTATTCTTTTCAAACATACACTTATGCACACGTTCACACTTAAGTGAGGGGACGATCCGTCATGTTTAATCCACGTCCATTAACCTAAAACAAGTGGAAATAGCTTCAAATAGCTTGGAAGTACAACAATATGTAGAATAAAATTATACGGGAGTGTTACCAGATATAAATATATTAGTAAACATTTTTCCAATTGACACCACATTGTTTGTCACAAACACATCGGAACATTGTGCTTATAAATTTTAATAAAAATCCCTTGTCATTTTAAGGAATACTAAAAATTACTGAGATATGGCCGTATAAGCTTTTATTTTTGATGGGGGAATTTCTTGAAGATCATCTGCATCCTTTTAAAGTGTCTGACTTCAATATGAAGTTTGCTATCAATCGAAATATTTTTAAACTTATTCTATTAAGCGGATAAACACCAAAGCATGAACGAATTTTTCAAAAATCCTTCATTTCTGAACTAGGGACACTAGGGTTACTCATAGTCAATTTTCGAGGTAATTAAAAAAATGTATTTTGACTGTTTCATTGTGAAACCCCGAAACATTGTATAATCGCAATGTGATTGTGGTTTCACCATTCTCTCCATTAAATAAACGAATGCGATGTTTTAACGGACGTTCATAGGTGTGTGTGTGTGTGTGCGCGCGCGCGCGCGCGCAAACAGCGCACTAATCATGATGCAAATATTGTTAAATTTCCTTCAGATATTTTCAGGTACTTTCTTTTATGGTGCAGGGAAGGATACAACCTATTCTTACTATAAACGTAGTTTTGGATTTAGGGTTTCAATAATGTAATGCACGACTGATTTTTAGAAAATTAGATGCTACATACTATGCTTTTCGCCATTGCGTTAATGGGTTGGAGCATAGTGTTCTAGTTCCCAGTCACGGAATGCGCTTAGGTTCGAGCCCACCCGTAGGGGTGCGGGTATTTCGGCATATGTAAAGGACCGGTGCCACTCAGCATCCTGAGGAGATTGAGGAGCTACGTTAGGTAGCGATCAATCGCACGGAAACCAACATTCCGGATGGGAGCAGCATGATGCTGACCACATCATCTCCCCTTACCGGCTGAATGATTCTCCACCTCTGTTATGCGCATGAGGGCGTGAGGTTAGCAATCTGGTTGGCCAGCCCAGGCACGTATGTATCTGGTGCCGCAGATGATTATTACTAGATATTATTTCCAGAAAAGTGTTTATCATGACAGAAAATTTAATATTTGATTGTAATAAACTATCTTGGAGAGATAATGTGCAGAATTTCGAAGTCAAAGTTTTCATGAAGAGGGGGGGCATTCCACATATGACTCAGTTTTCAATTTTTAAAAATTATTATTTTTGAAATATACCCATATTATATACATAAGACCACGAGTGTGAAATTATTATAATAATGTTGAGAAAATTTGTTAGAAATAGCAATTTCAATAGTGAGTACCCTTAAACTTTATATTTCCGGCGAAACCTCGATACCGAATTCAATGCTGCTTCTAAGCAGTAGTAGAACAAAATTTAAACAGCTCCAACAAAAAGGCGTAGCTCATTCGGTAGAGCATCTGTCTGCTATGCGAGAGATCCCGAGGTCGATTCCCGGCTCGGGTGGGAATGTTTTTTCTCTAGCCAAGATTATTCCCTATCCTCCCCAGAGTCTGGAAATATGAATGAGAATGTGAATGTGTGTGTGTGTGTGTGTGTGTGTGATCTAATGAACAAAACCTAAAGTTTACTAGAAATCCAACAACAAGCGAATACGAGTTAACAGCATTGCCTATAGGCAATATGTTCCAAAGGGAAGGCCGCCCATAAGACCATTACAGTTAAAGGCGGGGTATAAACGGAACTTAAAAAAATAAATAAATAAAAATACTTTGCTAATTCGTGTCAAGGACCATAAATATATGGAACATATACACGAAGATTTGCTAAACAGTTTCAAAATTATTGTTGGCTGCGAAATGAAAAAAGAATAAATGAAAAAATAAAATATAAAAAACAAAAAGAAATATTAAAGCGAGTCACTTTAGCATGGACGGAGGCGATGTGAAAAATATTTGCATTTAGTAACGCAGATAGTTTCAAGCTAGCAAAATACAGAACAAGACAAAGAAAGACTGAAAAAGAAAATGAATAAGAAGTCACATACAATTATTGTATTTGGTGTATTACCGCCAGTTAGCGTTGTCTATTGGTGGTTTAAATGAAATGACCTTTTTGTGTCCATGTTTCTATGCTATGAAATGACAGCAGATATTTCCACCAAATTTCCAAAGAGGACGAAAACACAAGTTTATTGCAGCAATCTTGTAACAAGCCGCTCACAACGGGATGCCGAATTTCACGCTTGTATCGTGACCTTGTGCGCACGCGTGTTTGGGAGCGTGTGGCCACCCGCTTCTGACTCTCACTTTTCTCAGCGCTGCGCGGAGGGGTGGAGGGGGTTGCAGGCTAGAGGAGTAGGGATATCATCTTCTTCACTGCCAGTCCGCGATAAGCGCTTCAGTTTGTTGTCTTGTCACGTGTGGTGCAGGTGGTGTGCTGCGCGTAGAGAAGGCACCGTCAACAGATACGGCAGGTGAGGAGCGCCAATTTCTGCATGCTTTTAAAGCCGTCAAAGTGGTCCCTTCCTGTTGTACATGCAACATTTGCACAAAACAAATTGTTTTTGCTTTCATACTTCCAAACAAATACAATTACTTATTATTTTATTGAAGGGCGTGTATTTAAAGCTTTATGATGACAAGTTTTTTTTGTTTTGTTTTTTGCGTCTGGTTATCTATGCAAGGTTGCTCGTAAAGGAAGATAATAGTTATGCTGGTTTTTGTTCTGTCATAGGACTCCAAATCGAAAAATTGTAAAATATTTTGTATTTGGCATTTAGTGGAATATATTCACCCCGAATAATAAATTTAACGTTAGCGATGTGTAAATTGGCTTGTAATTATAAAGATTAGATGCTTACCGAATAGTATTACAATAAAATTTATTTCAAACTCAACAAAGGAACCAGTCCGTTTGCTGCATAAGCATTTAGATAATATCATAATTAAAATCACACAAGTGTGCGAAATAAACAAAAAAGTGTTATATTAAGTTTTAAAAAAAAGAAACCTTTCTGTTAAGTCACATAAATGACGAAAAGAGTAGAATGATTTTCTCTTAAAGTACTAGCTAACGCACTGAGATTGTCTTTAAACACATTGACAAAGCCGTTTATTATTTCAAACTAGCTAATCCAATAGAACACATGATGAAATCCACTGAGCTGAAGGTTACCGTTTCTAGCCCAGCGTCCTGTTTTGTCTAAACTGCCTCGTTGCTGGTGTATTATTATTTTTACAATAAAGGAACTTAACTTGGAACCCGCATACCCTAAGGCTAATCAAAACACTGCTTCAACGGCACTGTACTTTTTCTTATGCCAGATATCTTGCATAACAACGTTGACCTTCGACTTTGTACAAAGTTCGTGCAAAATGCATCCCATCTGAGTTTACAACACATTGCTTGCTAATAACACAAGCGGTAGGCAAAGGAAATGTTACATTCGATCCAATAATTCGATATCGAGATTTCCTCAGTTATATGCGATTTGAGATGAAGTAAGCAGTTTTAGAAAAAGTCGTGTACGTCCTTTTATGCGTGCGTCAGGCACCTAGGATGAAAGGTGAAAATTGAGGAAAGTTCCTTAATCCTAAACAACCCTTCAGATAGAAAACACGTCGTTATTTTTTCTTTCCGAAAATGACTCTTTAATGATTTTCGTTACAATACTACATGCTTCAGATATTGACGTGTTAAATAAACTGAATATATGTTTAATTTTCCGTAAGTAGCCTACTGGATCCTCTTATGCTTAATTAATTTTCGTTAACTATGTAACTGTCTATTAGAAGACCAAAACATGTTGCAGGAAAAACATACAGCTGATTAAAATGTTTGTGCAAATAATAACCAAATGCTTTTCCGTAGAATTAAATGTTGTCGAAGTACCTATACCCTATCCTAGGTTTAACTTTGCTTTCTTAAACGTTCCTTTTCTTTTTCACTTGAGTTCATTGCTGGCTTAGTATATAAATGTTCAGTATCTTTCATACAAGCAGTGTTGCGGAATTTGAAACCCTTTCTAGCAAGCATCTGAGTTTATAATGATTGTGCAGTAGGTAAGGGGAACGTATGTCGGTTAGTGGGCAGAGAAAATATTTCATTACATACCAGATTTTTAAATACACGATTATACCCAAATAATATAGGTACTGTAAAATAATAGATGTATAAAATTTGAACTTAAATGAACGATAAGAAGAATATTTGTGTTGTGTCTGGAACACATGCATAAACCACGAACATTTTTTAAATTTAATTTGCTGAACTGATAAATCATCAAGCTGGATAGCTCAGACAGTAACGTCTGTGGCCCATATTCGGGAGGTCCAGGTTCAAACCCCTGTGGCCGACCGATCTGACCGTGGTTTTCCTTCGTTAGGCGACTGCTGGGTTGGATAATTTGATCCACGAATTTTCATATCATTCCATTCATCACCACACTTCATTTCCTTCTTCACTGATCACCCATCCTGGATATGCTATGATCCAGAGTTTGCTTGTTCCTCGACAAGCTACTGACCTATTTATTATTGTCATGATTGTAACAACAATTTTATCTTTAATGATATTGTAATTAATAGATATCCAATAAAAGTTCTTATTCAATTAATTGACAAACTTAAAAAAATTAATATTAATTAAAAATATTAATGACACAAAAAACAATAAATTTTGAATTAATCATGTAAGTGATGGGGTATAAGTTTTACAAAGAAGAGGGTAATCATTTAAAGAAGAACTGATAAATCATAGAGAAGCTTCCACATGTACTGAATTGTAGTTTGTTTTTGATAAATGCAATGATTTAAACATGACTGCAAGTTTACACTGTGTACGAAACAAGCATTTAACAATCTTTATTAAATCGAACCTATGTCACAAATTTTACCTAAGGAACGTAAAACCTGCTTCCAAATCCAAAAACGTTAATGATTTTCTTTACAATAAGTACATATCTATCTTTCATTTCATACTAACCTAAAATGCATTGCTAATTCCATAGCATCGTCTCTCTTGTGTATTTTACACTTGTTATACACACTAAATAAAAAGCTTTAACGTTTAACCATTCTGGATATTTAGGCGTAGCTCCATACATTCTAAGATTGAAAATTGACCACGATTGTGTTTATTGAGCGCGCTGGAAAGCACGGCGATATCGCCCTGCTGTTTTACAACGAATCGAAACACAAACCATCTGCGAGCTATAGGGCTAATGGTTACTGCCTGAATTACTTAAGTGGTTTGGTTAGAGCATTGGATGACCTGCTGGAAATAACTTCCCTGCGCTTTGAATGGAATAATGGGTAGTACGTCTAGGATTATTACGACCTTCATGGTATCAGTAATATTCGCTTTGAGAATGCTTGTCACAGACGTCTGTTTGGGTATGTACGTTTTCAGCATCGTTCCCGACCTGGTTTAAAACATTGAATACTCGTCCACTAATGTAGTATGTAAAATAAGGTGTAACTGATCCAGAAGTAGCAAATTGGAAATATAAGGATAGGACCATGACCCTGTTACTCGATATTTGACTGACATTGATACTTGCTAACATTCAATGATAGATACTTTTATTTAAAAAATCCTGAGCTATAACTTCTTCATTGAATTTTCACGTTGTTTTAGTGTCTATACATATACGAGTATATCCAATTTTAATATATGGAAAGATTGCGACTTATTCTTTCAGTATTCTCCAATCCTGCATTCATTTTTACTTTCTCTACCACGTACATAGTAGGTAGAGGAAGTATTGAATCCCACCCAGAAATTGATATCGAGATTTCACCGGAAATAATTTATTTGAGGCCTCTGAATAAAATAAAAGCATTTTTATACAAAGAGCCGCGCGTGTGTGCATGTGCATGTGAAGAGCAAAACCCTTAAACGAAATTTCGGATAATTAAAATATTTGTTATTCAAGTTCAGTACCTTCCAAAGATGTGACATCAACATTTTTAAGATAATACCCCACCACAAACTACCCTTGGCATAGAATTCGTTTCATTATTGTTAATTCTCCAAAGTGCCTTTAACAATTTTAATTAAAATACCATCTGTTATTTTCTTGGCAAATAAACTGTATATCTTGAATTTTCTGGGAATAGTCTATGCAGACCTCTTCTTTCAGAAACAATTTTGTGTAATTTTGTATAACTAGTAAACCGTAAGAGGGAGAGGGGTAAGCTTACTTCGCAGAAATGTAGATCTCTTTAAAACACCAATTTATTTCCAATAACTTCTTTTTATGTGTGGTATCAACCATTTCCGAGATATCTGTTGTTATTTGTTTGAGTTTTACAACACTCTGTCATTCTTTGAAGTACTATGACCACTCAATTATTTCTCGTAATGTTATAGAATTTCAAGAGCAAACATATGACGACCCATTTTAAAACATTTGACTATTCGGCGTCCTGCATCCACCTGTAACTTCAACGAGATGTGTGTTGAAACTATTTCTTGAAAAACGTTTATCTCGATTAACATGATAAAAAAATAAGCTTTTGTGAGATCAGTTTGCAGATGGTGTATAAAAATAAACGATGTCGGGTAGAGAAAGTCAAGTGAATGTAACACACAATATTTTTTGATAAAGCTACAGATGAGATACCCCTTACTTCCAGTCAAAGCTAACAACTCGAAGACATTCTTATAAGCGGGAGGGACTACTTGTCTGTAACACTTACATACATACACACATTATACTCATTATAAAATTAAGGGTAGCTTAGAAGAGGAGCTTGTCCCGCGCCGTGGAGGCCTGGTTCTCGGCCACGAAATACACCGGTTTCGTTACCACACACAATTAGGGTGCGGATTTAAGTCCCGGATATAGGACCGATGCCCTCTCAGCTTCGTAAGAAAAGTGAGGAGCTGCGACAGGCAGCGGTCGTGGCCAGGCGAGCCAAGTTTCCAGCTGGGGGATGCGTGATGCTGGCCACATCGCCCCACCGTATCGTTTGGCTGATCACCCACTTCTGCCGTGCGTAAGTGGGCCTGAGGTTGGCAGGATTTATTTAGATGGAGAGATTTTTTTTATAGAAAGTCTTAAATTTATGTGAACCGCTGCACGCAGAGTTTAAATCTCTATACGAAGGATTCGACACATTTAAGTTACATTTGAAATCTGTATAAAATAAAAGCAAATTAAAATAAATGACCTCTAAACTGAGGTTGCAGCTGATTATTTCCCACCCGAGACTAAAGGCTTCTAAACTTTACTGACTAAAAAGAATTTCTGCAATGAAATACACATATAATTGACTGCAGACTACAGAAATACACTGTTTTGTTTTTATTATTTAATCCTTATAGCTACTAGAAGCGGAATGCAGTCAGTGGCACTAAGCTTGTTCGCAGACTCGCATTGAAAACAATGGCTGCTATGTGTAATGATTTGCGCTCGCGTTTGTCATTCAAGAGATCTGGTTTCGATTTCCAGCCGAATACTAGAATTTTAATGTACCGTATTAAGCCTTAAATGGTTTATACGTGTTTTTAATTAGCTGCAAATCGATCGAGGACATAACTAGATTTCTTATTTCAACTTTTTCGCAATAATTGAGACTTCTGGCACTTTCGCAGGTCCACCGGTATGCGCGAGATTGCCTGGCCATCCCATAAGGTATATTCACAAACTAAAATATAAAATTAAATAAAACCTTGGGAATTATCATCTAACAGACAGCTTATCACACAGCGTAACGGTGAAATGCTACAAAATGATTGCAAAACTCAAACTGCACACTGATGTATCTAAGGAAACAGCATATCGGTTATGTTGGTATTATTTAAATGACGAAAAGAATAAGTGAAGGTTTAAATTATGAATGTTAAATGCTGCGCGAATATTCATGGATGAAGTTATTTGAAATGAGTAGACATTCAGCAATAGTTTATATTGGAAGCTTGCTATAACTTTACGTTATTTTAGGATTATTTACTAAGATGTCTACTAAATACCAGAATGGAAAAGAGAGAATGTTGCAAACAAACCTGAAAGGTATGCTACGTGTAAATTTATTATCTTGTTTTAACTACTAAAGCTAATATTGTAATTTTTGACAGGCATGATGGAATTTTTAATTATCTTAATACAATGTCATGTCTATATCTCTTTAAAGAATTGGCAGATAGGCGCTTTCTACCGTTATTTTGATCACTTTCAAATGTTTTAGACTTTTTAATTTTAAGTGTATTGATTCTGTTTTATTTTTACTGCATATGCTTTATACCTACAGATACTAAAAATTTGCTCTATTAGAAACTTCAAAATATAGAAACATAGAAAAACTGAATACTTGAATGAATTGTTACTATTTTTTTTAAAAAAATTTGCTATTTACATTTTTTCAGGCTACCTTTAAACTCGGCTAATTTTTCCTTAATCGAAAATATTTACTAGATGACCCGTGCGAATAATTCGCACAACCTGGACAAGTGTTTAAACACATCATAAATTGTAATTCATCTAGGTTTAACTACTGGAGTCGGCTGGCTGATTGTAGTGACACAAAGTGTAATATAATCGTATAATATACTTTATCATAAAGCAATTTTATAAAACTAAAAACCGTATGTAATAAAAAATAAATGTTCAATATGCTCATATACACACAAGGAAAGCGAAGTGACATTCGATGTTTCTCATTCGATACCAGAATTTTTAATTTCTCTACTACGCATAGGAGATAGGGGAAGTATTGTATTCCACCCAAAAATTCGATGCCGAGATTTCACAAGAACTGTATGTTTTGAGGCCCCTAAATCCAAAAAACACATTTTTAGAAACAAGGTCCGTGCGTGTGTCTGTGTGTGTCTGTGAACAGCATAACTAAAAAAACGAAAAGTCGGAAAAATACCAAACTCTGAATTTAAGTTTAGCACCTTCCAAAGATGTGAAACAAATATTTTTCAAGAAAGTCCCCCTATCCCCAACTAACCTTTACATGAAAACGTTTTCGAAATTTTTTGTTTTCTAAAAAAAATGGCTAAACGATTTTGATTAAAATACCATATATTAAAGTTATTTACATGACAAATAAAATGTACACCTTGAATTTTCTGGGAATGGCCTTTGAAGTCCTCTTCATTCGGAAAGCATTTTGTATAATCTTATATAACTGGTATTCGTCAAGCGATAAACGAAAATGCACTACACAACAAAATGTAGATCTCTTTAAAACTAACAATTTATTTCAAATAACTTTTTTGTGGCATAAACCATTTCTGAGATATCCGTTATTAATGGTTCGAATTGTTCAAGACATTCTTTTAAAGTACTATCGATTTTCAGTTGTTTCTCGCGACTGCATGGAAAGAGTATGGAATTTTAAAGCCAGCATATAGCGTTCAGTTCTTAAACATTTGACTATCGCTGTTCCCTTTGTATCTATAATGAAATGTGTAATGTAGCTATTTCCTCAAAGATTTATCTGGATTGAAATGAAGTGGGTGGAATGCCATACCTTCTCTACCTGCTTTGTACGTGGTAGAGAAAGCAATAAATACTTGTTATACCATGTCTTCATTCTACAACAGTGAAGCTCAACCTGTTCTCTTAAGAGCTAAGGTTCAAAGTCCGTACTTCACCCTACCAACCATATTTGAAGAGAATGAAAAGCTAAACCGATCAAGTTTCAGTTCTTGGCAGCACGAGTGGAAATATGTGGGAAGCGAAATTCCCTTCATCCCCTCTCTCAGTAAGTTTGGGCATCCCTGTTCTACAACCTTTCTGTAACCTTCATGAAGCTCAAATAATCGGAAATAATATGTTCGTTGACGAAACATTTGTACGCTTATGCAATGTCATTAACATTATATAACATATTATGCACTTCTTTTATTCAGTAATAGCACATTAGGCTTACAGCGCGGCAGCAATATGAAATATTTCCCACTCTCTTCTTTGTACTTGTGTTGCGTAAACTGAATTGCAAATGTAAAGATTAAAACTTTAAGACATCAAAAGCAATGTAATATTTGCCCCGAAGAATTAGGGAGTCTTCGATATCACTGAGTATCAAGGGAAAGAGGTTCCATCTCTTTCGGATAAATCTCCGTTTAATGTTTGGGATAATGTGGATCTTCGGAAACAATGGGGAAAGGGTCCTAAATCTTTACGCACCAAAACGCATAAAGATGATATGCGTGAATTCTACAACTATTAACGCATTTTTCAAACATTTATATTATATGCATATGAAACTAGTAATATACATATACATTTTTAGAGCAGTACCTCCTGTCGCTGTAAAATTATTTTTAGTTAATAGTTCTAGAGCATACAAATATGGTCCGCACAAAAATAATTAATCAATTTTATCAATTTAAATAGTTTGATGCTGATGAATATTGCTAGAAAATATTGAAAATCATTTTCATTGCTCTGTAGGTTTTAAAGTAAAATTATTGACTTTTATATATAACCCTGATTTTCAATTTTAGAACGCTTATTAGATACTCTGATTAAAAAATTTACCTACTGCTAAAACATTAACATTAGAGAAAATCATATTCAGGATTTTTCTTATAATTTTAGTCCATAACTTTGAATACATTTGGAAACAATTGCATCATATGGACTATTTTGCAGCTCTTTGTCAGAAAAAAAGCACTGAATATTATAAAATGTGCGCGCAGACCTCTAAAATACTCGTGTGACGCCGTTACGTTGGATAACAAATAGAGATTATGCAATTAGAAGGTGCATATACGCATAAAAGTATGTGCTTTGTAAGGGATTTTAATAAATGTTCATCTTAACACAGCTGTAGCTACTTTTCAGTATCACAGTTCACATTTGGGTCTTATGAAATCTGGATGTAGGTACTTTCCCCTTATACATTACCAGATGATTACATTAGGTGTTTATTTCTTAAAAAAATTACCTTCCAAGGACTTTGAAAATTCTTACTTATTTAGAAATATATTTAAGAAATGAAATCTGATGAAGATGCATTAAAATTATGAAAATCGTATAAAAGATTTAATTTAATAGTAATCTTGTTAATTTAATTAAAAATTGCAATTATGTAAGCTACTTAAATAAATATATGAAATTCCCAAAGAAATGGACGGGAAAACCAGCAACCTTAAGAAAGAAAGAAAAAAAAAACTCCACCAATTTAACTGAATTTAAAATGACAGAGAAAAATGGTTTTCAAATCGCAAAACCGAGACAATAACTAGGAAATTTCACAAAAATGTTAATTATTCAAGACTTCACGAAGTTATATTTTCATCGGTTTAAATTATATTTCTGACATTTTCAGATATACTCAACCATTGTGTTACTCCTTTCACCGTGATCAAATATTAACTTAAGGGCAACTCACAGTTAAACTTACACATACGCATAATGTAACCATATAACTTATTTCATGTTATCTTAAAACACGCGTTCACATTGGCTGACGTTCACGTAAACATGGGCATAAACTTATAACGTAAACACAGAAGTTTGCAAACTCCAAGCTTTCATGTTTATATCTACATCAAACATAGTATGAAACTAGCCAATCAGAGAGCGATTCTCCATATACCTCATCAAGTGATCATTCTGCCATCTCATATAAACCTTTCCCCATGTGTTGACTTGCTATCTTTTTGTGCAAGATCACGGGCCAGGAATCACAGGGATATCTATAAAAATCGCAGAAAAACAAATTGTGCTGCAGGTGATGCTTTTATATTTCTGGTAATTTTTACATTCTTTAAACGGGTAGCTAGGTGTTTTAATTTTGATACATGTACATAGCCTCTTTTGTCGTGCCTTCTGTCGCTAGTCGCTTCGCAGGCCATCATACATATTAGCTCAGCTGTTTCACGCTCTCTTGCGATTGCTTGCTGTTTATTTCGATTTGTCGTTGTGAATGACGTCTCGCGTTAAGTTTATGCTTAAGTTTTACGTCATGTTAATGCTTAGGTTTCATTGTGAATGGCCTCCTACAGGCTATACGAGATATTTACTTTCTTCTCCACGTACTTAGTAGGTAGAGAAGGCGTTGCATACGACCCAAAATAAACGTTTTCAGGCCTCGAAATCAAAAAAGCAGTTTTAGAAAAAGGTTCGTGTATGTGCGGTGTGTGTGTGTGCGTGTGAACAGCATAATACAAACACGAAAAGTCGGACAAATACTGTACTTGGTATTTAAGTTCACTATCCTCCAAAGATGCAACATGAAGATTGTCGAGAAAATTCCCCAAACCCAAAACACCTTTTGCATGAAAACATTTTGGAAATTTTTTATTTTCTCAAAAAAGCCTCTAATGATTTTTATTAACATACCATTGGATTGAATTGTGAAGCGGAGGGGAGTCGGCACCGATCCAGTGAATCCGGATATTGTATCGACGTCCCACGAGCGGGCGCCCTAGGTGGGGGGGATGAGGTGAAAGGAGACACCGGGAGGCCGCGACCAGGAATGACTGCCACAGCAGTGACAGGGTCCTTACAATTTCCAGATATAGACGCCCCGGCAGTCGGACAGACAGACCGGGGACGCCGCCCCACACAGGGTCCAACGCCCCTCCCCCCAGGGGGCGGCCCTCATACCACGGCAACCAGCCGAAGGCCGGGGACGGAGAAAATGCAGAGACCATCCTTTTTCTCTTGCCACTCTGTACTGAAACGCCATCACCGACGACACTTTCAACCCTGAAATAGACCAAACGGGACGAAGGATGAATGAAATGATTAATGGAACGAAATGGAGGGGCAGGAAATTCGGAGGGTGTAAGAAACTACTTCAGCATTCTCCTGACGACCTGGGAAAAGCGTGAAAAAGAACCCATGGGTCAGAACGGGCGGTCACCGGGTATCGAACCTGGGACCCTCCCGAATGCAGGCCACAGACGTTACCGCCTGAGCCATCCCACCCGGTATTAAAATGCTATACATTGAAAGTATTTACATGTCAAATAAAATATACATCTTTAATTTTGTGTAAATAGCCTGTGAAATCCTCTTCATTAGGAAGGGATTTTGTACAATGTTTTTTTCTTTCTTTTTTTTCATTTGTTTTAAAGTTCCATTTATACCCTTTAACTCTTATGGTGGCCTTTCGTTTGGAACATATTATTGACTATAGGATATTTATGTTAACTCGTATCCGCTTGTCGTTGGATTTTTGGTAAACTTTAGGATTTTTATTTATTAGAACACACACACACACACACACACACACACACACACACACACATTCTCACTCTCATTCATACTTCCAGACTCTGGGGAGGATAGGGAATAATCTTGGCTAAAGAAACATTCCCATCCCCCAGCCAGGAATCGAACCCGGTACCCCTCGCACAGCAGATGTGTGCTCTACCGACTGAGCTTTGTACAGTCTTGTGTAACTGGTAGACGTTAAGCGGGTAACGAAAATCTATCACACAAAAAATGTAGATCTCTTAAAAACACAATTTATTTCGAATGACTTTTTTTTTACTTAAGCCCTGTTCCAATATATCCGTCATTAGTATTCCGAATTGTTCAGTACTTTATCATTCTATTAAAGTCGATATTCAGTTGTTTCTCCGATTACATGGAAAGAGTATGGAATTTTAAGGCCAGGATATAGCACCTTTTTTTTTTTTTTTTTTTTTGCTTGAAGTTTGACGTCCATTAACCTGGAAGGTCATATCGGTCGATGAGTAAATGAAATGAGTTAAATGGTGCTCAAATGAGCCCGCGGTGCTTAGAGCTTGGAGTTACTCGACGTTCGTCTTCTCAGGATAAACTATTCACTTTGTGTCTACATCGAAATATATAATGTAACTATTTTTGCAAAGGATTATCTTGATTAAAATGAAAGAGGTAGAAAAATAAGCTTTCATGGGAATAGTTTGCATATGCACTAATAAACGATAAGCATAGAGAAATTCATGCGAATGTAACCCACAAGATATTTTTTTTAGAATTTGGAAGGAAGACTGTCGGGGAAGGTTAAGGAAAACAAATGGAGCATCCGTCGATGTTTCATACCCATTTCCGTGAATATCAGGGTCTTCCCATTCCTTATTAAGTTATCACGGGTCTTTATGAAATTGCAGTCATAAGGAGGGGTAAATGCGAGGATTCGCTTTAGACTATACAGTTGAAGTAAATTAAACTTAAAAAGTCGCCCGTGCAACATCGGGCAACAATATTGTGACGCAGCGGCTATGGCCCAAGTTTATCGGGAGGTCGGCGCCGGGGGTCGAGTAAACAACGATAACAGCCGCTTGCCAGCGTAACACCGTTCACCTTATAGGGAGATAACTAGAACTTTCTACTGTCCATTCCAAACCAGAGTTCCCACTGATGTAAACAGAAGAACGTGCTTCGGCTTGTTACGAACCCAAGAATATACTCTTACGCCAACGTAAATAGTTCCTTAATACATGTATTGTATTATGAAATATTAGAGCAGGAAAGGTATAGAACTGCACATTTTATTGCGGTTATCATAAGAACTCATCGTTAAAGGTAATGGATATATACTAGCTGTTAAGAGATTACAAAATATGATTTTCGCCTGCTATTGCGCTAACGCCGAGGGCATCTTGCTAGTTAATACCAACCGTATGTTGACTGTCACTCTCTTACATATACAAGAAATGCAGCAATGAATTCCCAGAGGTGCTATCTGAGTACAGAATAAACCCTTTGCGTAACACAGGATATATGATAAGCGAACAGTCATTCATAATACATTAACACACATATGCTCAGCTCTGGTCAAATCTTGTGATTTAGTCAGTTGGTATTTGAGCTCACATGGCAGAGGAAGGTGCGTGTAGTGCGAATAAACTGTTCAAACACTCAAGCGGGAAACAGTTAAAAAGTGGCTAAAAAAAACAATACTTCATATATTCAACTCACTATTACAAAAATACCCGACATTTGCATTATTGCATATTACGAAACTAATATCGGATTTTACAGGCGTTTCAGTGAGAAGTGTAACGAAAGTGACCAGAGAATATAAACAGACATAATACAACATAGAAGGGATAAAATGTAGCAACTTGTTTTAAGTGCGACAGTGCTGTGGAATTTTGGATAAGCTTATCATTATTTTGATTCTTGTACGGCAGCTGAGTCCTCTTCGGAGGATTCGGATTTGGGTGTTGCACTTTTGCCCGAGGATTGTGATTAACACAAGTAAAATGTTCATTGCCGCACACTTATAAAATCGATTGTTACCTCAGGTTGCATTTTGAACTATGATTCTCACGCAGGGCGCCTTTTTATAGATTAAATAGTGTTCAACAAGCAGTGGGAGAGGAACAAGCAGCCATTATGGGCGGGGATTGCGAACTACTTTCGCGCGGATAATACAAAGAGTTTGCTTTTAGTGAAAGGCACTCTGGTTTGGAATGGACAGTAGAAACTTCTTCTCCCCCCCCCTCTTCCTCCAGAAAGTGTGTCGAAATAGTTGTAGAACGTTCGAGAACTTTGTGGAAGGATTCCTCTGGCTATATAAGCGAGCGTTCTGGTGCAGTCCAGTCCGTTGCAAGTCGAGTGCAAGAGAGTTGTTGAGTCCGACAGTGAGCGAGCGAGTTGACGGGTGCGTCTCTGGTGCGACATCAGGAGCAATCCTCCGAACGAGTTGGTGACGGCTGTAGAGGACTGTTACGGAGCCACGGGTTGTGAAGGTCTTGTTTTCGACTCCCGAATGAAGTGAACCGATCAGCGTGAATAGGCTACTTTACGAAAGAGGAGAAATGAACTAGTTCATCTTATTGAAGTGACATTAGTGAAGTGAAGTACTTAAAAACGAATCAGTGGCAGTGAGAACTGAGAGAAGTGACAGTTGAAAAGATGGACAAAGTCACAATATCCTCCCCCAAGCACTGGACTTCGAAGATTGTATTTAGTAGACCCCCTGTATTCTTCATAATGAAACCCAGAGATATGGCTTCGCGGTAACTTGTGAGGCTTCGGGTTCGATTCTTGTCGGGCCGGCCACTCTTCGTGGTTTTCCTGTGTATATAGGTGAATGCTGGGGTGGTTCCTCTTCTGCCATGAATTTTCTATCCCCATCAACGCCTTTCTACTGTTTCAGGGTTGAAGTACAAGGCGACGGTGTTAGGTGTGTTGCGGGGTTGTGCGCTTTGGAAAGGTTTCTCCCTGGCGTTAGGTTGGTCCGCTGGGGCCCCCTTCCTGGGCCCGTGTCTCGGGGTACAGGGGCCCTCAGGGTGCAGTGACTAGTCAGCGTCAGAATGTGCTCCATTTGGAGTCGTTAGGGACCCCGTTCTTGCTTGCACACATCGTCGTAGGTATATAGTTGCCCTTTGAGTCTCACCCTTATCCCTCCTTCCCAGGGATCACGTTAGGACCTAAAAGGGCCACTATTGGCCTACTTGCTATGCTGTGCTGCAGTTTGTAGAGACCGCTCCGTCTGCATCTCCTGTATTAATAACGAAATACACTAACAGCTGTTTGAGATGCTGTCTAATTATCTATGCTTTATGTTAGAATTAATGTTGGTAATTAATTCATATGGGGTAGAAAACGATCACGTGAAACTTAAAATTGCCTTTAAATTAACAGCAGTTTATACAAATTAAACATATATTGTGTGGGTAGGACATTGATTTACCGAGTAAATGTTGAATTATGAGCTCGTGTTTCCCAGTACACCGCACTGAGGTCAAATGGCTATTGAGTGGCAGTATCAGGTTCGGAGCTCGTGTTTACTATTTGTTTAGACTCATTAATTTAAAATTATATAACACGTAACGTTAGACGTACCCAAAAGGTTTGCCGTTGCATGCATGCATTATGAGAAGCTTTGCAGGAACTATTATTTAAATTTGTCCAATTAGAGGGTTATTCATTTTAAACGCTGGATGTAAGAAAATGTTCTGTTACAAAATTATTCCTCTCCACTTAATTAACCCTACAGCCAAATTAATGTAGAGAAATTTCTCATTTTAATATGCAGAAATATATACTCCTACTACTGTTTACATGTTCTCTCACTTTTCCAGATTCTTCATTTTATTAGTTACACACACACACACACACACACACACACACACACACACACACACACACACACAAATGGATTCGATGTTTTGATGTGCAGTGTGTAGAATATTATTTTATTTGGATTTAATAGACAAAATATTCTTGTGTAGTATCTGACGGAGAAACAAATTTGTGAATTCTTAAAAACTGAGGCGTTAGTGAGAAGGTTCAATAAAAACGTTGATAATTTCAGACTTCCATTTTTACTTTCTCTACCACGTACATAGCGGATAGAGAAGGTATTGCATTCCACCCAAAAATACGATATCGAGATTTCGCCTGAAATACATGTTTTGAGGCCGCCTGAATAAAAAAAAAGCATTTTTAGATAAAGGTCCGTGTGTGTGTGTGTGTGTGTGTGTGTGTGTGTGTGTGTGTGTGTGTGTGTGTTTCCGTGAACAACAACTAAAACGAAAAGTAAAAATGTCAAAAAAATGTAGATTTCTTTAAAACACACAGCTTATTTCAAGTAGGTTTTTTTGTGACATCGGCCATTTCCGAGGTATCCGTTATTAATAAAGCGAATTGTTCAATACCTAGTCTTTCTTTTCAAGTCCTGTCGATTTTCAGTTGTTTCTTGCGATGTCATGAAAAGAGTATGGAATTTTAAGGTCAGCGTATAGCGTCCAGCTCTTAAATATTTGACTGATGCGGTTCCCTTTGTAGCTCTAACAATGTGTAATGCAGCTATTTCTGGAAAGATTTATCTTGATTAAAATGAAATAGATAGGAAAATAAATTTGGTACGAATGATTTGTATATCTACTCACTAATAAACGATAAGAGGGTAGAGAAAGTCATGTGAATGTAACACATACTTTTTTCTTCTCTTCATTTCGTCGCCAAATATATTATACAAACAAGTTGTTCTACTAAATGGATGTAATATAATTTTTTAAACATAATGCACGAAGAATTTGAAAAATCGGTATAGTTTCCAAAAGAAAGAAAGAAAATATAACGAACTAAATGACAAATCTGAAGAAGAAAAAAACACCAGAACATATAAATAGTAATATCGTTTGCACTTTCCCTTTATTCGTTTGTTTGTTCTTTTCTCTCCGTTAATTTGGCTGCTAGAGCTTCTTTGAAGTGGAGACGAATACTTCCTGGAGTCGCTGTATGTTTGGGTGAACTGAACCGTGAAGCCCTAATGCTCCTCTTGCCCATTTTAGCCTATTGCAAATTGATGTTATGAACACAGGCAGCGAGGGTTTGTTTTTGTGGTGCTTTACAGCGTTTCGTGAAGGAACTGCTGATGCCGGGTTTGCTGACTCATTCGTTACATGTTCTCCCTGTTTAACGGAGGAGTAGTTAACAGAGGTGGCGAAAACAGGACTCGCGAGTCACTTGGGCTTGTAGGCGCCGCTCCTCTGGCTGGCTGGTTCTCCATTTGTTCTTTGTATCTGCTGGGGGTATAACGCGGGTTGCATATTTAGTAACTCGCGGAAGAAAGGCATTTTCGCCACTCCTAACCTATAGACGGGAGAAGTTTATAGATCCGTTGTTAACTAATGGCGGAAAAACAATTTGTAGTTTGCTTTCAAAACAGAGTAAGACCTTAATGAAATTATAAGCATTAAACACACAAGCAAACCAGCCTAATGATGTTTGCTATTACGTATTCCCCTTCCAGTGTTGCCGGATGTATATGGTAACAAATTTCTCAGTTGTTTCGTAACATGTGCATTTTACATTCGCATCTGAAGCTGTGTGTTTTGTCCAATTATAATTATAGCTGGTAATACCCTTCCTTAGTGCTCATTGGCGTAAAAGACATGGCAGAGAGCGTGGTTATTATCCACCGTGAAGAGGATATAATCAACGTGGGCTGTGATTATCACGCCAGGATCTATTGCGCCGCTGGCGGAAATATACTCATGCTGAAAGACTAACGAGTCCGATAAGAGACATCCTTGTGTTATGAATCGCGGCGAAAGAAAGCTAGCGTTTATAAAACTCTTAACTGTCCTATTTTATATTATGTGTACAGAGCGAAAGGCACAGTCTTGGCCGGTACGTATCCGTATCATAGCCTAAAATACCCCCCCCCCCAGAAAGGGCTCTTTTTGTTTCATGCTATCTAGCGAAGTAAATTTGATTAGGATGCACGTAATGAAAGATGTTAGTAAAGTGAATTTGGTCTCCCACATAAAAGTAGTAACTGGGCGCTGGCTTTCTGTGGTCAGGGTTGCGACTTACATCTCTGCGCAAGACAATAGCACTTATGTGTGTTTAACTACAACGTCCGTGGATTTTATGGCACGTAAAAGAACTGAGGAACCAAATTCACACACCGCCGATTGACGCTAAGGGTTTCTAACATCATTTAACAATAATAATAATAATATAATAACAATAATAATAATATTCCCTCTCGAGAAATCTAATGAAGTTTACCGATGACTAATGGAATTACAACGCTTATAAGTAAGGCACGGAACTTGGGACCCGGTGTGCGCTGCGGTTAATTGGGGCTACAGGTATAACATAAACAAAGCTAACACAACGTGCATAAATCGACCACATTATCATTACACTTCGCTGGGCTGGCTTCCGCGTGTGTTTAAATTCAGGTTTCTGCAAGGTCAAGTGCAATAATATCGTGGTCCACTAATCAGTGACAGTACCTCTGTGTTGGTAAGAGGTGTTTGTTGACATTGAATACCGGTCACTTAGGCACACAAGTTCCCAACTTCCAAATCTTAAGAAACCTACAGCAAAACGCTAATTGAGCAAATGGTCCTTTAGACAGAGAAGTACTGCGTCGCTAAAATCTTCTTTATATATCACACCAAGATAATTTTTAAATTTTTCATTATTCATGTCTAATATAATGGTTAATTTATTACTTACTTCCCAAAATACAAATATGGCTATAAACACATTGACTTTGGACAATTTCGGTGGTTTGATTAAACATCGTTATTTAGCATAGGTCAACCTAATTCTTATAATCAAACCACCGAAATTGTCCAAAAATAATGTTTTTGTAGCCTTACCAGCCCTGTTATATGGTTCACAAAAGTGGAGTTTAAAGAAAAAACAGAGGCAGGCGGTAGATATGCCAAAGGAAAATGGACAGGAAAATCTTGGGTATAACAAGGAGAGATAGAATGCAGAACTAAGAAATAAGAAAGAGGACACGATTAAAATACGCCGTGACCACAGGAAGCTACCTAAAATGGAGAGGAGTAGGACACGTTTTAAGACTTCACCCTAATAAATGGACTCGCAGGATGACTTCTTGGGATCCCGGCATTGGTCAGAGGAACATCGCAGGCAGAAAACCCGCTGGGCAGACGAACTGATGATGACGTTCGGCAGCAGGCGGACCACGATGGCCAAAGAGAGAGAAACTTGGGGGGGGGGGACTAGTGCACATAGCCAGTAGGACAATAAACTAGATTGATCTTTCCCGGAATAGCTAACCGGGACTGTAAAATCCAGCTCCCATCACTTGAAAGAGGCCCTTGCCAAAACGGATACATATGGGCTAACTGTGAATGCGAAATAAAAACTGAAAATAAAACATTTTCATGGATAGTTTCTTTTAGTTTGGATACAAAACACATGTTTCACTATAGTGCTACCAAAGTTCGGCAACATTTACTCACTTTTATCTTAGGTGTGTCTACTGTAGAGGTTTCGAATGTAGCTAGCTTCCGACATGGAAGTCCTGTTCAGTGGTTTAACTAATTGGCCTACATGGCCGGGGACAGGTACATACTAGCAGTTTTCAAGCAACAAGTAGTTACAACATGTCAAATTTAAAAAGCTCGTTTGGTCGGAAATATAGACTTAAATAAATGTTTACCTTATTGACAATTCTGACAAACAACATCCGATTAGTGTATACCAATTTTTGGAATTAATTGCTCTTCCACACAAGACGTGTGTTGGACAAGGTTGGAAAGGTAGAATCAGACGAATTGACAGGTCGATTAATTAGGTCAATTAACATTGTCCAACACACGGCTAGTATGAAAGAACCATTAATTGACCTAACAGTGGTCGAAACTTTGAAGCCCGGGACATAAAACTACTTAAAGCAATGTAAGTCGCCATTAGGGTATGTCATCTCAATACAATTTGAGATTTCCTTGTGGTTTACCGGAAAAATGCGAATCAGTTGGGGAATTTAATGTCGTACCGGCATGTTGCCATGTTAGCTCAGTGGTTAGAGCAACCGGATGGAGACCGAGAAACCGGGAGATCCGTGATTCAAATCCGGCTATGGTATTGAATTTTTCAGTCGCCTTATTCTATCTTTCTTATACCAATTTTGACAGCCGAAAGCAAATAATAACACTACGCTTTGTAAATGTTGCATTTCTCCGCAATATGCAAGGAATGTTGTCTCAACGTTGCTTTCCTCTCGAATTTCCACTATTTGCTTCGAATTCATAAGGTGTGCTGTAAGAATTCGATCTTCTTGTGCTGCAAACCACCATTTTATCCGTAGCTTTTCTTGACGACTATACTAAGCCTAGTCTCTGGTGTCATTATTCTAACCAGTTATTACTGAAACTTCAATTTAGTACCTAAAAATAAACATGAGACATCTCAACATTCCACTAACTGAACGACAATCGCCAAGTATTATGGAATTGAGTTATTAAAACTAGAGAAGTGCAACACACTTGAAAAACTTAGTACCATGGGCAGGTCTCGAATTTCGGCTTTCCGATGTTCTACCGCACACATTAAAATTTCTCATGTGATTCATGCAAACCGGTGAACCCTCAAGGAGATCTCCTCAGACACTCAGAGATATCATACCTAAAAGGTGACTTGTAATGTTGAAAGCTTTTTTAATGTTTTGGGGTTTATAGTTGTCTCGAAGTGTACGCGGGTGCATCTGCGATCGATTAATTCACAATGGTAGCTCAGAGGTAGAGCATCAGCATTGAAAACCCGTCCGTGTTTAGAATCCCGAACCCGGCATGAAATTTTTAGACCTCTTACTGAATTAAACAACTATATCCTACACACGGTTATTGAGAAAGAATAAATATATTAGTAAATTATTCAAATGCCCAAATGGGAATCCGAAAAATATCCGTTCTGAAATGATAATCTCAAACCAAATTGAAATATCCAAAATAAATGGTTTTCCTCAGAATTTAGAACTATTTCTGTGACTGATTACTGATATCTTGCGTTTGTTATAGATTCAATTGGCTCTCGAAATTACTTGAGAACTAAATTGTTCCTTGCCTGTCAGTACATACGTTGAAGTATAAATAACTCGCCTTTCATTTCGGAGGTTATGACTACACATAGAACATATTAAGTACCACAGTTGTAATACTCTCAAAATCGTTTAGTACGGTACTCAAAATTTAAAGCATAGTTACTTAATCGCTTCTTAAGGGAAACCGTCAACTCAGCGCTGGTGCCATTGGCATTGAAGAGATACTGTGAAGGAATGGAATGGAATGAGAAGCGGAAGGCATGTAAAGCAAATTAAATTAAGTTTTATTTATGAACGCTCTTTAACTACTATGGTCCTTAGCGTCCCATTCTACATTGGGCGTGAAAGACCTAAAATTTTGCTCAGAGGCCTCTTTATCACGCTTGAGGTTCTTTTACGTGCCGTAAATATACGATATGGGACCACCGGCTTTACTTCCCTTCAGAAGGAAGCCATGCTAAGGATTTTTACGCCCGAAAAAATCCATCGCCCTCCGCCGGGTTTGAACCCACGACTTCGGAAACTAGAGGCTAGCATGGTATCCACTACACCACGGAGGACGACTCCCTGTATCAGGACATTCCCTCTGTCGTCCTCCGTGATCTAGTGGTACCATGCTAGCCTCTAGTTCCCGAGGTCGTGGGTTCAAACCCGGCGGAGGGCGATGGATTTTTTCAGCCGTAAAAATCCTTAGCATGGCTTCCTTCGGAAGGAAAGTAAAGCTGGTGGTCCCGTGTCGTAGATTTACGGACGTAAAAGAACCTCAAGCCTGATAAAGGGGCCTCTGGGCAAAATTTCCGGTCTTTCACACCCAATATAGAATGGGACGTTAAGGACCATATTAGTTAAAGAGCGTCCATAAATAAAACTCAATTTAATTTTCTGATCCAGGGAGTCTGGACATTGTACTGTACGCCCCTACAAGGAGGCGTCCCCGGGAGGAAGGAATGATGCGAAAGGAGACACCAGGCGGTCGGAACCACGAATGACGGCACAGCAGATGACAGGGTCCCAAAAGTTTACAGATATAAAGGTCCCGGCAGACGGGGTTTCCGCCCCATACAGGGTCCAACGCCATCCAGCGGATGGTCCTTATACCCCGGCAACCATCCCGAAGGCCGAGGGACAGAGAAAATGTACAGAGACCGTCCTTTTTCCCCTGCCACTCTGCATCGAAAAACCATCGCCGACACTTTCAACCCTGAAACAGACCAAACGGGGTGAAGGATGATTAAAATGATTAATGGAACGAAATGGAGGGGCAGGAAATTCGAAATATGTAAGAAACCACTCCAGCATTCGCCTGACAACGCGGAAAAACCCTCGAAAAAACCCATGGGTCAGAGCGGCTAACCGCCGGGGATCGAACCGAATGCGGGCCTGAGCATCACGCTCGATGATATTGTGATAATAAAGGTGTATTTTACTGGAAAAAGTAGCGAATAATCTGATAGCTGAAGGACTAAGTTTATTGCAAAAAGGGCACTTTAAGCGTTAGGTCTCTTTAAAGACGATAGACACCCGGTTTACCATGACATACGGTAATCTTCTGCGCGCTTATCGGAAGGAATTGCCGCTTAAAGTTACGAGATTAAAGGATGTAAAGACCTAGACGAAAAGATAGTAGGGGTCCACGGGAAGAAAGAGTGACCTGGAGCACAATGATCAAGAAAGTGCTTTCAAACCTGGTAATGTTATTACTTCCCTCCGTATTGGTTTGTATACTTCTATACTGCTCGGGTATTTAAGGTAGAGAAATATTTATCTCACTCAAAAATTCGATATTAAGATTTTGAGGTACCCTGAATATGAAAAAAAAATTAGAAAAAGGAAAGAAAAAACAGAAAAAGACGGGCGCGCGCCCGTCTCTCTCTGTGAACAGCATAATTCGAAACTAAAAGTGGGTAAATACAACCTTAAATAGGCACTCAACTTTAAAGAATGGGAGGCAGGGATTTCTAAGATCCCCCTAACTCAAATATGCAATTGCATTGTAAAACTTCAGAATATGTTTTGTTCACTAAAATTGCTCTAATGATTTCGATTAAATATCTATATCTGCTTGAGATACTGAAATAATGAATCAAAGTGTATACTGAATAAATAACCTCTTCATTCTTGGGTCTTTACACCAGTTTATCTTGAATGATGCGACTGGCGGCTGCCTGGTCGGTTTCGTACCTAATAGATATCGGAATGACCGCATTCTGCGGTAGCCATCTCAAGCACCTATGGAGGGTAACAATTTGCAATTCAGTTTAACATTATTTAGCATGGTCTATAGATGGAATTTCGTTATGTGAAGCTGTCTGTTGATTGGTTTACTGCGTGTAGCTAACATAGAACAGCGAACGTTATTGTGGTAAGGTTTGTTCGAACGGAGTTATTTGTGGACTACCAGCTTGAATTCATACAGAAATTCCCGGGTGTCACCGTTCCTAATTAATCCACAATTTATAGGCTGTTAGAAAAATTTAAAACATGTGGCTACGTTTCGGACAAAAAGAAAAATAGACAGCCAATAGTTCTAACGGAGAACACAGACGAGATTGGCCGTCGTGGAAAACGTTGCAAGAAAATTCCTGCCTAGTATTACAACTTGTTTTTGATGACAGAATAGTTGACCGATCTGCTACTTTCCAGATCTAAAACCATGTGATTAATATGTATGGGAAATGCCTGAAGGTGAAGTTTATGTAACAAATCCCTATACATTCGACGAATTAGGAGACAGTATCCGCCGTGCGCGTTTTAATATTTCGGTTGCAGAAATTCGTCGTATGTTCAATAATGCGTTTTGAAGTAGGTTTATTTTAGGTGTTGTATTGTAGTTCTTATGTTGGGGAGCCGAACTTGAAGTAGTTGCAACCGCACGTATGGTAAAAAGTTTCCGGTACCCTTCGCCCCAAATGTACTTTCCGGTGGTCTTTGCCCCAAATATTTAAAAAAATATTAACTTTGTAATTTTTGACTGTTTCTTTAAATATTATATATTTATGTTTGCCTCGGCTGCGTCAGTATTTATATTTTTTTTAGAGATATGAATGTCTTAGCAAGGAGTGGTGCGACTGAAGAATGTAGGCTTACACAGATTATAATTTTACTTCACTCCTTTTATTAATGCTTGACACGATTTAAATAACACTTCATTGATAGAGAGAGAGCTGTGAGATTTTTTATTAAATACTTGCACTTTTTAACACGTAAACTATTTTTCGTCTCACAATGAATACGTATTAAATTTCTCGAGGACACATCTCGCGTCCGGTTAGGAACACTGTCTACAACCAACTGACTTCTGAAATGGTAAATGTTGCTATATTTCAGTTTCTGATTGACTAATCCTACTCCAATAGAATGCCTTCATTTAACTAAAGCTTTTTCTGGTTGTTGATTGGCTATTTATAAACTGTCTCAAAATTTACATTATTGTTGCTCCAATAATGACTAGTAGCATTATTAAACTTTCTTACCCATTATTGCCTCAAGGCTACCTCATTGTTACCAACTTTTAACCTATTATTCTCACAGCTCCTACATTATTAAATTACGTAACACATTCACATAACATTATTGAGCATGTATACAATAATATAAACATATACAATGACTGTAATATACACTTTTTATGTCTTGTTATATACACATATTGCTTTAAGGTGGACTGTTATTATATTTTATATTATATAATTTGACTGAAATCATTTAAGTGTTAAAAATATTGCCTCAGTTTAACAAGTGCCACGTTTGTTTAGACGCATGGGGGCATCGCTATCAACTCCGTTTATAAGGAAAGGTAAGCGTAATATCTGCATATTTTTCGCATCATATAGGGAAAGAAAGATCTTCGGGCTCATCGCCGCTACTGTACGAACAAATTCGTATACCAGTGCCTGAAACTTCTGGGCATAGAGCTAGTGAATTAGTGTACCAATTCAACCCGATACGTACTACAAGTCAGACCCGGCGACTGCCAGTCGGTCGCTCAAGATAAACCCGCTTATGGATGGTGCGATGCAGATTGTGTATTCTTTGGATTCGGGGAAGAAAGGCATTTTCTCCGTGCCTGTGCGAGTAGATCTACAAAAGCGATGATCGAGTAAGTCAGACCAGATCATATTCTTCGATGCCCTTGATTCTACACTGAGTTGCATCATAATTTCCTCCACACACTGCTGGCCAGTCATCGAGAACTGAGGATGAAACATTCAACATGTTCTCGTGTGGTGACCTCTTGAACTTACTGCGCCTTATATAGGCCTAAACATTTGCTTACATGACACGATGATGTCATGATACACAAGTACATCTATTATGAATTACTACGATATCAGTAACTACGTGATGCTTTCCAGCAATCATTTGATGAAATTGGAACCATTTTATATAAGTTCACTCTTTCTTTCATGTTGCTAAACATACGTAGACCCCTGAAATTATTTAAATTAAACCACAGATGCCATATATGCAATAAAATCATTTAATTTTATTATCCTATGTAAACTTTTAAGCTGTCTATGAATTGTTGACATGGAAATTGAAATAGAGGAAAATGTGGGGGTATTTTTCTTTCCCTTTCGTTGTTTACATTTTCTGAAGTCCGATATAATTAACTTTCTTTTAACAAAATAGAGAAGCTATAAAAAATATAAACTTCCTGGTATGACATACTTCTATTTTATTTCAAATAGTGTGAAGTAATTCAGAATGGCAAAACATATCACTGTTTCTAAAAATTAATTAAACCAAAAATTATTGCAGTATGTTTTTAGTTTTATACCTTAAAAGTAAGTAAACTGAAATCTGATGAAGAATGCGTTTTTATTTTTATGTCACATTAATACCTATTATCTAAGAATTTTCATAAGAAGTTGGTATATAATTTAATCGTTTTGGTTGATTATACTTGTTTCAATATGCTATTCATTATTTTGATGCGTGGTGTTCAGATTAGTTTTCTTGTGCGTTTATTTGGTTAAAAAATACGCCCAAAACCGTTTATGTAGAGCTTTTGCCTGAAGTGTGTAACTCCTTTTCTGTATGATCTCGGTACTTCTTTCTTTCCAAACTGAACTTGCTTTTTATTGGAGATTACGTTAGCTGTCTAGGTTATTTCTTGAATAGAAAATTCTGAAAATAATGGAGTTTTGTTAACAAATGAACAATTTTCTCAGATACAGTTTTTGCTTTTGTAATTTTTGGCAATATGATAACACGGATCCAAATATTTTAAATGTATATCATTAAAAGTATAGAACTGTTAAATGTATGCAAAATGTAAAGTTTTTTTTCTTCTATTTTAACCTCAATAAACGCATAAAAGTCCGAGTATATCCAGCGATGCAGATATTGAGCATCTTGATAAAATCATTGTCTATTGTGTAAGTAAATTTATTTTCTGTATTTTTATTATGAAATAGAAAACTATTATTGTGTAGAAATAGCTCCGAGGTGTTTTAGCAATAAGGAACACCCGTCTTCTTCGCTGTTTCGTGATACATTCATTCTCTGAGGGTTAAGGCGCAGGTTCATCGGAAATTGCGAGGGAGAACTGCGGGAGGAAACTCGCCGACAAAAGCTGTGTGGTTGATGAGCAATAAAGGCTGTATGGCTCATCACTATGTTTAGGAATATATGAAGAACGTTTTGTGAAAATGTGAAACTAAAACTGCGAAAGTGTGCGAAATATGAAACCTAAGGAACAAATATAAAAAACAAACATATTTTATGTCGAAAGTTTTCGCATGTTTGTTTCCATGAAATGGTTTATGTTGCCCCTCATGAGAAACTATGCTTCATATTAGGTCAGTTTAGAATATTCTGTGTCTTAGTGCTTAATTGTTTGTGGGCTTACCTTTTGTTACTTAACTTATGTCTTTCAGTTCTTTTTCATTTATTTGTAATACCGGTATACACTCACGTCTTACAAACCGCTCTTCATTCAACAAACGACCAGGTTTCGTTTGTTCTGTGCTCACATATCCCTTCTATGCGATCATAACTACTTCCTGGAAACCCGTTTAGTAGTTGTTATGTTTGGTCCCAAGTGCATTGCTGGTTATCAACATGCTTGTGTTGATAGCCTATCCTAAAATTCTTCTTAACTGTACCATCCAAACAAATCCTGTTGACAATGGAAACATGCTTAAACAAAGTATTATCCTGATTAGCTGGCGATGCAGTGATATTCAAGCTTCAAATAAAACTAACGTCCGTGCACAACTATATGCTGTGATTTGTAAAGAATGAACTTTGACATCAAAGTGCTCTCCCTTATTGCTAGGTAGCTACAGTTCCTGGCAGTAAACCTCGTTCAACAAATTCAAAAAGTACCACTTAACTACTGTAAATATTCCAAATAACTTTAGCAGACAATAAAATTAACTATAACGAAATAGACTGAAAGTTTAAAGCATTTCAAAATTTGATGAAATAAGAAACTCTTTGTACTCTCACATGGGTTCTATACGCTTTGAATTGCAAAAATGTGGTGGTTTCTGTTATCACATCATAGATATTACATCCCACATAAATTCTAATTTTTCTCGCCAGTAATATGCAATGAAATGAAACGAAATTAGCCTGCCTGGAATGTGCCACAGAGTATTTGAAGTTGGATTTTATGGGCAAGGTGGAATATATTTCAGTCTGTTGGATGAAGTAAGCTGGCCTGCATAAAATGTGGCCCATAATGGAACGATGCTGTTTATGTAGGTACTGCAAAATCTAGCCCCAACCCCTACCAACGTGACCACCTCTGTTTTTCGAGCATAATTTTAGCCACTGGATTGGTGGGGTACTTCACCTTTCCCAAAATATGGCCGAACTGCCGAAGAGTAACATTACAACTTAAACCTTATACTTTCATGCTACACTACCGTTTTCTTATTGTCGTTTAGTAGCGGCAATAACAACCTTAGTCTCCATGCCGCTGATGAAAGCTATCATATATGTAAATGTCGTAGCTGTCGTTCAGTTTAACCTCACATGGAAGCAATTCTTCACTCCTTCCTCTAGAATGCCGAATTATATTGTAATTGGTTTAGCCTTTCCATGTGTGCCAATCGTAGCGATACTCTTTCATGGAGGCGGTATCCGAATCACCCTTTCGTTCCACATAGATTATAAGCATCGTTCATTGTTTAGTTTTTATGTACCTGAATTGTTTTCCTTTCCAGTCACATAGAGAACAACAACCGTCTGGGTGGAATCAAAATTTGGTTACGGGTGGAAACCTTACCGAGCGAAAAAGGCTATGGCGATCTAGGGGAATGGGCCACTTTTTATGCACGGCAGAGTACTCTATAGCTTTTGATGACGAATATATGCAGATATGAAATGAAAGCTTGAGCAACATTTGATGAACAAAGCGCTCCAAAAATGAAAACGTGGTTCTGTTTCAATGAAAGTAGATTGCTGCAATATCTTGTTCAGAAATTAATATAACGTCAGCAAAACTTTTGGATCTCACTTACAAAAGAAATGTTGGAACAATTTATTTCATGTTGGTGACCTTTAATAAAACTGAAGCTGAGTTTTATTTTATCCTTCTTTTTTCTTTCTTTCTTTTTTTTCTTTCTTTCTTTCTTTCTTTCTTCCTTCTATTTTTTGCAGTAAGCGCTTCATTTTTATACGGCAATAGCTAAATAGCTACTCAGAAAGAGGAGAGTGTTGTTACACTTAATGGGGGAGGGCCGCAAACTGTGATCTATCGATTTTGAACCAAGTTTGATATTAAGCTAATTAAAAGCCATGCTTTCAGTGATGATAATCTTTCGTGGGGAAAATGCTCCAATTTTTAGATTTCACGCTTACACAACCGCATCACATGCCACACTTGCTCCCAAGCAGGACACTAACATGCAAGTGCCAGGGTTTGGTACAAGGAAAGTGAGAATGAAAACTAAGTTCATTTTTATTGGAGCTCATTCGGTTTTCGTTTTGCGTTTCTTGGAATTTTATTGTCTTTTGATATCGTGGAGAACACGTATTACTATAGGGTAGTTAAATTGTATCGAACCCACTCGCGGCCTCTCTCTACTGCGCGAGACAGCCGGCAGTCGCCGAGGAAATTCGCCGGCAGAAGCGGACTAAAATCCTTACCTTATAATAGATGCTGGAAATGTTGGCCTTCTGCTCTCAAACAGGCAGCATATCTCGTGTAAATATTCTCGCTCACTCTCCGAAACTCAGTAGCAGGAATTCTTGTGATGAAACGTCTCAGTATGATCAGAAAATTGGAGTGTGGTGTGCGATAAGTACCAGAAGAATAACAGGGCCCATAATCTGTGATGAAACAATAAATGCAGAGCGATATCAGAGGTCAATTCTGAGGCCATTTTGCAATCGCTTGACAGAAGAGGAATCCTATGGTTGGTTCCAGCACATACTGGTGCCGAATCATTACATGCAATAAGAGAGGTGTTTGATGACAGAATAATTAGTGCTGATTTGTGGCCCCCTCGTTCTCCTGGCCTAAGGTGTTGTGAGTTTTATTTATGGGGTTCTTTAAAAGACAAAGTGTATCGTTTCAATCCTCGCACACTATAGGAACTTAGAGAAAACATTGTGCAAGAAATCACAAGAATTCCTGCTGCTGAGTTTTGGAGAGTGAGCGAGAATAATTACACGAGATATGCGGCCTGTTTGAGAGCAGAAGGTCAAAATTTCCCGCATCTATTATAAGGTAAGGATTTTAGCCCGCCTCTGCCGGCGTAATTTCCCCGGCCACTGCCGGCTGTCTCGCGCAGTAGAGAGAGGCCGCGAGTGGGTTCGAATATAATTTAACTACCCTTTATTATGCAAGTGATGGAACCCTAAACGTGCGATATCACCATAGACAATCCACGAAGGCAGGGTTAATGCAAATGTACAGTTGCGTGAATGGAATCGTGCCGATATAATTCGCGGTGGTTTATGTTGGTAAGGAAATTACAAACCAACTCTGTCACATCCAGCCTATTCCCTGGTTCAAGCGCTCTACTTAATGTTTGTCTTACTCCCCCCCTTTTACTTCGCTCCTGAGCCTGAAGCCGACCATAGGTTAATGCCAGACCTTTTACATCAAACTAATACTACACGGACTTATCCAGAGGATTGTGTGGACTATTGTTGCGAAGCATGCCTTCTAGCCTCTCAGCCAAAATGTTTCCACATTCCTCCCTTTTCGCCGCTCACCAAGAATTGACCTTTGTTCATAGGCTGGTGCGTGTGTGTCGGTCTTCAATTCAATCTAATAGGAGATTGGCTCACACAGGGCTGTCTTCTGTTATAACCATTAAAATATCCATCCAGTATGGTTACCTTTACAGGGTGGAGGGGTATAAATGTCTAACCATAAGAGGACCGGGAAGTGTAAAATGGCAAAATTTGATATCTTCTATGTTTAATGGAAAGCAATTCCTGTTTTTCTTTCCGATTCAGAATATAAATGGTTTATTGGTCATTTAAAACTGTTAAATCTAAAACAAAATAAAAAATACATTTACTATACCTAAGTTTAAACTTTGAAGTTTCACCCCCATTTGGTAAAACAGTTTAAAATCTCAACACGCATTTTCTGCTAAAGGGATCATAGGCTTCATCAAAGGAGTCCCAGGTGGAAAGACATAAAATTGCAAATTAGAAGGCAACATAGGATGCGTCTAATGATGATTACTCCCTGTAATTCACTGTTAATCATACGTTTGAACTTAAATTTCGACCGCAATTATCTCAAAACTACATTTTTCAAACACATGTTCCTTTGCTCAAAAAACTATTAATGCTTCAAGTCTGAAATTTGGCACACTTGTGTGAGATAATACATTTCAGGTACTGAGCTAGAGTTAAACTTTTAAGTATAATGCGTTTTTAAAAATTGAGGATTTTGTTTGAAAAGTCAGATGTAAATTCTGATTCAGTTTCTTCACAGAGAAAAAAGAAGTATACACCATAAATAATATCGGTAGCTTAATTTTCTTAGTTAAATGTGAGGGGGTAAAAAATTTTTTATATGTAATAAAACTCTTGGCTTTCTGCTTCAACTGGTTTTTGATAAAAAGGAACCTAAAGACATCAAATTGTTGTCATTTATCTCGGAAACCTTTTTTAGAAGTTCGTTATTTTTCAGCCAAACTAAAGAAATGTACGATTATGAAAATTTAAAGAGAAAGACAGATGTATGTATTGACAATGCAGCAATTGTTTTATATTGATCCGTCAATTACATTCAGAGATAGCCATGTTTCTTGGATTAGCTGCATGGCCATATAATGCTTACAATTTTCCCCTCCCCTTAAACAACTAAGAACTCTTCGAAAAAAGAAATAATGTGTTAAAACCTTTGGTCTATCTTTTGAATTTTTCTAAAATTAAGTATTTTACAATGCAATATTTGACAATAATGTCCATCTGAGGGCACGTTTAGCGCGTGACATAGCTCTTGCGGTACGTCATGAAATAAATAATGGCAGTAGGTACACTTCCCATCTCTTAGAAGAGCATGTGTTGTGTGTACGAAGTGTTTGCTTTACCCTTACATTGATGAATAAATTAACGAGTATTTCATGCAAAGCGTATGCTCGTAATAAAAAACAATTCTGATGTGTTACATTCACATGACTTTCTCTACCCTCTATCGCTTATTAGTGGATGTACAAATTATTCTTACGAAAGTTTATTTTCCTATTTCATTTTAATCGAGATAAACCTTTCCGGAAATAACTGCATTACACATTTCGTTATAGATACAAAGGGAATAGCGTAGTCAAATGTTTTTGAATTGGACGCTATACGATGGCCTTAAACTTTCGCACTCTTCCATGCAATCGCGTGTAACAGCTGAAAATTGACGGGGCTTGAAAATGACAAAAGCATTGAATAAACTGAATCATTAACAACGGATATCTCGGAAATGGATGATGCTACAAAAAAACTTATTTGAAATAAATTGTGTGTTTTAAAGAGGTCTACACTTTTTATGAAGTACGTTTTCGTTTATCTCTTTAACTTATAAAGCATTTTGAAATGATCTCCCACGGCGTGTTCTACAGTTTCGTTCCCCGTTTTTTCTAATAGCAACACTTATGTTACAATAAAAGTAAATCATAAACATTCCTTTACGTTATCTATCAATGAAAACTTAATTTAGCACTCTAATTTTTATGCGCCCAAATTATGTGTAAATCTCACGCTCCGTCCTTTGGTTCCACTGAGAGTGACAACAGTTAAGTACTTATGATCAGGTATTTTGTTTTAATTATTCGTGTTTCGTGTTTATATGCCAGTATGATCTACCGCACCAGCCTAACAGTTATGGTGAGTGAGTGCTTGTAATTTTTTTATGTTTAATTATAGAATATGTTCCCATTAAGGATACGTTCATACATAGTCAAGCATGTTTTGCCAGTAATCTGAAAGCAATCTCAATTTGAATACTTAGAATAACTTGTGTAAGGACTTTATGTATTACTGTGTTTAATGCTGCATTCATTCTAGAAAATATATTAATGTTAACTTTTAGTTCATTTTTCAATTTACCTTTTTCAGTACTTTTTAATATGTGGTTACGACTCGTATAATAAGTTTACTGTTCATTAACAAGCACAAAACATCAGGTTAAATTGTAGCCGTTCTGCTCGTGAAGTCATGGCGAGTAGTTTACCTTGTTTAGGACTGAGTGAAGTGACGGGCGATAACTGGTGAGACTCGCATTCAGAAGGTCTCGGGCTCGATCCCCAGCCACCGCCCACTTTGACCCATTGGTTTTTCGTGGTTTCCCCGGGTTGGCAAGCAAATGCTGGGGTGGTTCATCTTCTACCGCAACTCTCCTGCACACATTTCCTGTACCCATCATCTTCCCTGTCATGTTTCAGGGTTTTAGGACCATGCGACGGTTTTTGGCGGGTTGCGGCTGGACGGTGGCTATGCGCTATGTGATGGTTTCTTCCTGACGTTGTCCAGGGACCGTTCGGTTGGATACCCGCCTCTGGGTGCTTTCAAACAGGCGGGTCTTCGGGCACCCCGGAGTCTCGGGGTCGCAATGGGTGGGCTTGGGTGACGTTGAGGTGTTTAAGGGCAGTCGAAATGCCCTATCTTGCCAATGTTAATTGATGACCCATTATCTAGGAAACTACTTAAGATAATCAGCTGCATTTTTCAAGGAATGTTCAGCATTACTTTTACAGTTTATTGTTAAAAAATCAAATTATCTTTATCAGACGCAAAGCTATGCTATTTTTAATAGAGTGCCTAAAATATTATTGAAAAATAATGGTTTTTAAATTTTTAAAAACTAACTATGCCTTATATATAAACTTTGTCATTAAAATAAAGCTTATTAGCTGTAAATATGTGGTAAAAAATTCAGCAATTAACTTCGGAGATAATGCGGCATTTGTGTAGAATATTTTAGTTCTTCAGAAATTGCACTTGCAACAGAAGCTCTCGGTGGCCTTGAGTGAACCAACCATCTGTCATAACATAGTAAAGTTTTTAAAAGAAATAAGATTGTATAATGTTATATAATCGACGTAATTTGTTTCAAAATATTGTAATTATTAAAATTTATTGTAGTCGCGTTATGACTTTAATGTTAAAGCGACAATAATAAGTTAAAAAAAAGCCTAAAGACTATACGCAGAGTTATTTTCAATTATATTTTTAAACTATTTACAGTTATCGTACCTCTATGGAAGTTATACCAAAATGAGTAGGAGATTTGAAATATTTATATACAACTAAAATCTGAATATGGGAAAAAAATGAAAATCACTATTTCGACTCCCCTTAATCTGGAAAAAATTAGGACCCCGTCCGTGCTTTCGCCCGCCGTCATACGGATCTGGTAGCCTTTCGGGTCTCTCCTCTCATCCTTCCTCCCGGGGATCACGGTAAAAGCCTAAAGGGCCGGATGGTCTGTTTGCGGTGCTCTGCCCCATATTCAGGGACCCCCTCCGTTCGTCCGCAGCTTTACCTTTTTACCTTGTTTAGGATACAAGATACGTTTCCAGGCATACATGCTAGGAGTTTATAAGCGAATTAGATTCGGGTATACTGCTGACTTATTACTCGCCACTAATGTTAATCGCCGTGCCCCAGCCGCTGACTGCGTGCAAAAAGTAAATTAAAAATGTAGCGAATGCACAATGAACAGTGCTTCAATCACTACCTTCCAGGTAGTAAAAATGTAAATTTGATTAGAAGTGACTATTTGGTGAATCTTCCTACATAGTATGGAAAACTCCCAATATAAGGCACCGGGTTTGATGGCTCAGGCGGTTACGTCTGTGGCCCGCGTTCCGGAGGTCCCGGATCGATCCCCGGTGACCACCAACTTTGGCCCATGGGTTTTTCGTGCTTTCCCCGGGTCGCCAGGCGAATGTTGTGGTGATTCACCTTCTACTGCGACTCTTCTTCCTCTCATTTCCTGTACCCATCATCTTCCTTGTCATCTGTTTCAGGGTTGTAGTACCAGGCGACGGTGTTTGGCGGGTTGCGGCTGGACGGTGGGTTGCGCTCTGTAAAGGTTTCTTCCCTGACGTCGCTGCGGTACCGCTCAGTTAGGTCTCTCCTCAGCGTGTGACTCCGCTCCGGGGGACCCTGGAGGGTGGTAGCCTGTGGGCAGGGACCGTGCGGCGTCGGATGCGTTATATCTGGAAACGTTAGGGACCCCTCCATGCTTGCGCCCGTCGGCATCCGGATCTGCTCGCCCTTCGGATCTCTCCCTACATCCTTCCCTCCCAGAGGTCACGTTGGAAGCACAATGGGCCGATTAGTCTACATACCCTCCGTGATACGTACCTTCACCTTTATCCGATATAAGACATTAACTATCTTCATATTGATGATGTTAGGACTTCGGTACTAAAACAACTCTTTTATTAGAAATTCAAAACGGTTACTATCGTGAAATTAACAAGGAGTTTCTAAGTTGTTCTCTGAGAATGCATTTTCTTTAGTGTTCGGTGTGGGGATTTCACACGACTACAAACCCGCGTCAAGCTGTGTAGCCGGGCGGGAAGTCAACCATAGGTTTTCGCTGTATAGTTGCTATCGATTGTATCCGAAGTTCCACACGTATTACAGCACGGCTGGGGTATTGTATTATGAATGGATTAAAATCTCATTTGGTGTTTGTGGGAGCACACAGGCGGTTCCGTACCTTATCTTTAGGACAGACGTAGTCCGGTATTAATGGTCTTAGAGGTAAATGGCCACCTAACTCCACTGCATTTAGTTTGAAGGATTTGGAATACCAGTAGCCGTTTTGTGTTTGTGTAGAATATCCTCAGTAATAGCAGACGTCCGGGAGTGAGTAGGTAATTTTAACCCACCAAACCTCTTGGATACCTAAAGTAGCTTTTATCTATGCTTATTTATCTAAATTGACCTATATTTTCACCAAAAGAAATAACATGTCTTAAGCCTCATGGCGCCTAAGTCCAGAACATGAATAAAACAACTCACGGTGGCTATTTAATGTACCCATTTATACACGAAATGCTTAAATGGCTGATGGGTCATAGAGTTTTAACACACCAGTAATGTGTGTTTTACTAAAAGGGATAATTCGGAAAAACAAACTTTATCAACCTTAGTTACCCCAAAAATATTTTCGGACTCGGAACTTAAGATGCGACGCACCATCCACTACGCTATATACGAGGGACATCCAGAAAGTAAAGAACAACTGCACATCACGCTCGGTACCGGTCTCCCGCCACACAATTGCATGCACGCTAGTTAGCTCCTTACTCCACCTCAGTGTGAGTCGAGTTTCATTGCTGTGAGGTCACGCCTGTCTGTTCTACAACATATCCAAATGGCGTCGCCAATTGAAAATCCCGCCAAACGAGAAGTGCGTAGTGTGATTCATTTCTTTAAATGCACAAAATGTTCGGTCAATAGAAATTTATAGCCAAATAATGCAAGTATATGGTGATAATGTATTTAAGAAGCCTTCATTGAGGAAATGGTGCATAATCTTTAACCCAGAAAGAACCAGTGTGCACGACGAAGACTGGTATGCGAGGCCATCACTCATTACGGATGAGTTGAAAGCAAATGATGAAGGAATTCAGGATATTCACTTGTTTCCGAAACTAAAGGACTTTTTGGGTGGAAAAGAGTTTCCAACAAATTAAGGCCTCAAAGAGGCAGTGACAGTCTTTGGCGGTAGAAGAGTATAACATCGGCATTGAAAAACTGGTACCACGTTACAATAAATGCCTTGACAGCAATGGCGATTACATTGAGAAATAGAGTAAGGTACTGTATCTTTGTAAATAAAGTTTTGTGTGATATCTGTCGTTATTATTTAGTTATGCCAAATCGTTCTTTACTTTCTGGATATCCCCGTGTACACACACATATATCGGTATTTATGAAGCTATAAATGGCTGCTCGCAATTTTTGGTTTAAATACCAGCATAATCCAATGGACCATATATATCAATAGTATTTTCCTGCCTCCGTAATCATGTTCAGTTCTATGCAGTGTCTACTAGCTTTTAGCTATTACTGAAACGATTCATTTAATTTCAAGCATATATCTATATGGGTATTATTTTTGCCTATGGACTTCGTTTGGTAGTATATATTTTGAGCTACATATACCTACCTAAACATTTCTCGTAAAATGTACCATTGAGCCGTGGAAAAGGTGAAAGCCCAGTGGTTCTTCAATGCATGCAGTCACAGAGAAAAATAAATATTTATAAAGTATTATATGTATAATAATCTAATAATATAATGTGTATAATTATTTTTTACTATGTAGGTAAATGTGTACCCTTGTTCAAACTAAAAGTGGCCGGTTTCTTGAGCAGTTAAATTTTTTTGAAGACCCCTCTAGTGAGCGCGCGGTTCACAGCCGTCAAGTTCTGTGCGCCGCTTTGGCTAACTAAATACAAGCCACAAGCACCGATTTGGGCTGACTTCACACATTGCTTGGCGTGGAGCACTGGTAGAGCTACTTAACTTCTACGCAAGCAACTCGAGTTCGATTCTCCGTATTGGATTGCTATCTTTTTATTTTTTACAACTCGTTTTACTGTTATATAGTTAAATAATATTGATTGTGTTACTTTTTTTAAAAATATAACTACAATAATGGTAAAATTTGTGGTTATAACATTAAATTAATTAAGTATGAAAATTCCTCCCGATAGATAAATGAATGCCATGGTTGCCATCTAAATGGACTACTAAACAAGTGCCACATACATAAAAAAGTAAGAAAACCTGCCGTATTTTTAATTTATTTAAAATGAAAGGGAAAGAAAAAGTGGAGTAGCCCTATGGAGATTTGAACTTGCAACCTCAGGAACAGCAAGTTAACTCCCTACCACTGAACTAAAGGGTGCTATAGTTAGCTTGGCATTGTAACGAGCTTTAGCCATACTCCACTTGAGAATAAAGTGTATTTTGGTTACAAATAGTCACTGTTGAAATGCATTAAACAGTTCTCTGTTTGAAATCTCGAATATGAATTATTTTCTCGGAAGACTTTTGTGATTATAATTGTGTTCCCCATTAAAACTACTACAAGAATATACGTAGTCTTGTGAACAAAGCCTGGCCTGTCCCGAGCGCTCACGGAAGTACCCGATTCGAGCTCTGTCTCTCAGATGCCGACCAGTTTTATATTCACCGAGTGTACATACAAAATTTAAATTTTTAAACACCTGTAATGTATACTAATCGTCCGATAACAGATACGCACGCCGCTGTTCAAGATCTGGCCTAGCTGCTGACGAGATGAGTGGTGGTTGTTGTGTGCAATCGTATAAGTCGATTCTCAGCGGAGTAAATGTATTTATTACTGTCTGCAATTTTGAGCTGCATTTTTCTGTGACCTATATGAATCCCCATAAACAATGGAGAAATTCCAAAGGAATGTACGAAAAGAAAAGCCCAGTATACCGAAAGCTGATGTGAGCAGCAGTGTACTTTGCTCCAACTCTATATTCGCGAGACTGAAACAGTAAAATGTATGCACGGAATATGCCAGCTGCATTAGCTGCCTCTAAATTTTTCAACTATTTCAACCTGCCGGGTTCAATTCCGGCCCAGATCGATAGTTTTTAAGTGCGCTTAAAAGCGACAGACCCATGTTAGTAAATTAACTAATATGTAAAGGAACTCCTGCGGTACGAAATTCCGGCACATTGGGGGTGCTGATCTGATCCTGGCAATTGACAGCGTCGTTAAGAAACAAAGCATTTTTGGAAGGCTCCACACTCGCTGAAAAAGCAGCATAAGGGAAGGAAGTTTACTTTGTACTGATGCCCATCTCGGAAACATACTTTATACTAAGGTTTGCACCAGTTACCTAGCTAATGTTACAAACTTTTACTGCTCAATATACATTTCTTCACATCTTTAAAGCCTTTCAGTGAGTGAGTCATCTGTCATATGGAGGGAATGTCAAAATCAGTAAAAACCAAAATGGCAAATATATACAAGTAGGCAAGTGATAATGTACGAGCATTTGTACGCATGCCTATTTCAAAAAATCTTATGTGTTGCACTCACCTGATTTTCTCTGCTCTTGTACAAACTATTTTTACAAACGCTTATTCTCCACCTACTTCATATTAATCCAGATAATCATTTACAAAAATTATTTCATTGTACAATGTTCTTGTACGTGCAAGGGGAATATGGTAGGCTTTAAGTTAGTCAAATCTTTTAAGAGCTTGTTGCTATGTGGAGCATTTCATTCTCTTTGCATGTCCAGGACATAAAAGAAAACGAATTTCCATTTGAGTAAAGGTTTAAGTATTGGCAAATTCAAACAAATAACAAGGAATATCTCGGAAATGGTTCACCGGACAAAAAAAATGTGTGTTTTAACAAGATCTACACTCTTTGTGAAGAAAAATTTTGTCTATCCCTTACGCTTTACCAATCATGCAAAAGCCAATCAGAAAGAAGAGGAATTTTGGGGACATTCCCGGAAAATTCAAGATATACATTTTATTTGTCATGAAAATATCCTAAATATATATTTTAATCAAAATCCTTTAGAGCCATTTTTGAGAGAATCAAATTTTGAAAAATGTTCCATGTAAAGGGAGTCTGGGGTGGGGAAATTTTCTTGAAAATCTTCGTGTCGCATCTTTGAAAGATGCTAAACCTAAGTACCAAGTTTGGTACTTATCCGACTTTTCGTTCTTGAGTTATGCTGTTCACAGACATACACACGGACCTTTTTCTAAAAGTGTTTCTTTCGGATTCCGGTGGCCTCAAAACATGTATTTCCGGTAAAATTTTGGGATTGATTTTTTGGGTGGAATGCAATACTTCCCCTACTTACTATACGCAGCAGAGAAAGTAAAATGAATGCTGTACGCTAACGTCATAGAGTGTGTTACGGTACGTAGTATTATATAACATGTATAATAGCTGGTGTAATTTGATTAATAGCGTTAATATGTATAATAGAGGCTCAAAGCTCTGCTACAAATATGTAACATTAAAGTTTCTAGCTGAGTTCGTTTAGTATAAAGTAAGGAATTTAAAATCCTCTGAATTTTAAGATACAACGTACGTGACTGGTATCATGGCTATTTCTTACGAAGTCCCAGCATGGTTTCGTATATTGTATATTAGCTTAATAGGTTTACTGCATTTGGCTTGGGGTTGAATATTTCTGAATAAAATATCATCTAGTGAAAGCTACACATAAGTTATGTCATCCGGAAGAATTAAAATTTCTCGGCGCAGTTGAGAAAGAATTATTAAGTGAATGCAAATAATCCTACGACACCGGAAAACATTAGTGCTCCTAATTGGTGTAAAACAAAACACAAATCCTTCTCATGGTACCAGCTCTGAACTATCGATCGTCCAAGCCCACATCATTTTCCGAGCTTCAGTTCATTGAACCACACGAATCTTTGGTATGACTATCGACAAAAATGGTTTTGTATCATTATCCTTCCAGATCTACGCCATCCCATTGTTTTTTAAGCTTTCTCGAACTTCTTTATATTTGTGCAACCCTTTAAAAGATAATGCTGGTTACATATGCAGCAATATAGATAGATGGTGGCAGAAGCGTGGCAGCAGAAATTGTTTCTGTCTTGGCAAAATGAACTAAGATTTTATAATGTTTAATCAACGGGTTGCATAGCGACGGTGTAAGGTGTGTATATACTACTATTTACTAGTGTAAAATAAACACAAGTAGGTAGTGTTTATCGCCCATTATTACTGCGTACGGCATTATAGGAGGTGGACACTGAAATTATTAGGAGAGGAAAATTTAGAAGGAAGGTTACAGATCTAAACTTAAGGTAAATCTTCAGCATTTGTCAGTTATGAGGACTGATGAAAACTTGGAAACACACCTCAGCCAGGTAGCACAGCCCTGGCTGAATTTGAACAGCGGACCTCCCGCTCACGAGTCCGTGCTTAAATGAATTCGGCCACCCGTGTCGGTAAGTAGGTAGTTGTACCTGACACAGTTTTAAGGGTAAGACTAATTACATCTAAAGTATCATATTTACAATACCATAATCCAGAACGTGTTCTCGGAATTAAAAGTACTTTTTTTCGTTGGAGAACGAAGTTTATGGCCTGTAGTGAAGAAGAAGAATAAGCTTCTATTTAGAAGAATAAGCTGATGCACTGGTATTGGAAGATCGCGTCAGTTACGTGTTCCTGAAATCGATACATGTCCTATATTTCTCTACAGGCGCTATTACTGAATCCATATGGCACATTTTATACGAGGAGAGATGCCATGCGTCTCATCTGTTATACGAAGCCAATTTGTATCGACGAGAGAACTCTCGACAATACTCTGCGTCCGGCAGTTTTCAGCTCTATTGTTCTGAAGTAAAGCACAGGGCATGCAGACGGGCACTATGTCATAAAATACTCTTTCCTGTAGGCTTAGTCTGGCGTAGGAGAAAAGTAATTAGCTGTTCTACCTTTCTATATCACCATAGTACCCTTCGCATCATAGCACGAGTCAAAAAGCACATCTGTGATGCAAGAGTTAAAAAAATCCTATATACTCACTGCAACACTGGAATGACAGCGCTGCAGGTCAAACCTCTTTGTTAAGGGATGGCAGAAACCCCAATTAGTGAGTATAAAATCCACGTTTTAGACGGAAGCTCGTGAAGCACCCTATGTAAAACTCGAGGAAATGAGTTCACCTTTCTGGCATAAGACAAAGGCGTTACGGAGTGTAGAATAATAAAGCTACTTCACATGTAAAGCTAATTCAGGTAATGGGACGTTTAGAACGGTTGACCCTTCACAGAAATCTCGAAGTTGTTTTAGGAGTCCCTCTTCTGGGAATAATACAGATGTTCCTAATATAATTAAAACGAAGAAATCGTAGGTGCTTTTTTGCATCATTTAAAATAGATACACTGTGAGACGTGGCCTTTTTAAGATAAATGTGTTACATGTTGGTTAGCAGAAACTTGTGTTGTTATTTCTCCCCCAGAAAGCAATTATACACCGGCTTTCAAAATCAAGGGTAAGTTGTCATGAAAGCTAACGATTTCCTGGAGAAAACTGAATGTGTTTACTTACCAATAAGTTCAACAAAGGGTCGCTGTTACCAGAGAATGCTCCATGAGCAGTTTTGGATTTTACCGGCTGCACATTATGTATATCGATGTTAAGGAATTGTCATCAGCAGGCATAGGAATTCTTAAATACTTGGCTTCAGGTTATCCACACTCAAACCATTTTCAATGCAAAGAATGTGAACAAAGCAGTCATGAGTCACCGACGGGAAGGTAAACAGGGTCTGATGAGTGCCGTCTTCAAACGCTAACAAACTGTACCAGGGAGGAGGGAGGTTTGTAATCTGCGACGTCATTGCATAGAGTCCAGTAACTTAATTTCCTTTTGTCCTGGATTATTTCGAAAGCCCTACGTCTGGTAATCAGAATCAGATAGCTATCTGGCTGCCACCGAGAGTACATAGCTCTCAAATAAACCTTTATTTTGTTCTTTTTCTTCTTCACTGGCCTTGTCATTTAGCAGCGGCCTCAAATCGTCTTGCCGTTCCTCAAAGACTTAGCTGCTATCCGATCCAGTCTTAAACTTTTATAATCAGTTAAAATACCAGTTAGGGAATTTAATGTCGTGCCGGCATGTTGCCTTGGTAACTCAATTGGTTCGAGCAAGCGGACGGAAACCAAAGATTCGTGATTCAAACCTCGGATATGGCACTGAATTTTTTCAGTCTGATTCTATCTTTCCAATACCAATTTTAACAGCCGCCAGCAGAATAAGTGAAACAATTGAAACGGTGATTTCCAAAACGTCCCAAGTCCAGGGAGTAACATTTTTCAGGGGAGACAAAAAACTAAATGTTTCTCAAAATACTTGTACAAGTCAATTGTTTTTAAATCTAGGTAATAAACATCTATGTGGCCAATATTCACAGCAATTATGTATTTCTTAACTATGTTAAAGTGGGAGGTATTTAAAGACTTGGGAGGTATTTGAGCTCACAGGGCACCATTTGGAATAAATACAAGATTTTCTCCAAATTAATAAGTGTTATTGAATATTTTAATTTACAACAAAATATAGAAATTAAAACCAGAGTATTTCTAACATTCCTATGGACGGATATGAAATTTGCACTGGAAGATTACACTTCATTATAAAACATAGGAAAAAACACTACTCTAGGTTATGAATATGCTGCACTCTACACTCAGCGTTCCTTACAAAGTTCGTTTTCTTATTTTCTGTAACATTATCATAATCATCTTCATTAAATGTGTCATCAGATCCAACAAGTGAAATAATGAACTTCAGAGCATCTGGATGTAAGTACTTCATCAAAGACTTGACATCACCCTAAAACTAATTAATACGTTTCTGTAAAGTATAACACAATAACCTGTTCAAAAATAGTCCTACATACCTACTAGATTTGCCTGTTTTAACTTCTTACCACATGCATCAATATACTCAGTACCTTTCCTTTCAAGCTGTTGCATTTTATTTTACTTCCACTAACTCTCTCTTCGTTTTCTTTTATCTTTGAATGTTCTACCGTCATCATGAGTTTCCACGGGATCAGCTAACAGCAGTCTGGTGACAGCAGCGCTATTCAAGACGGTTGGTGAGATCAAGAACTTCCCATGTCCAGGACTTGGGATTCTCTTCAAATCACTACAACATTCAGCTGCAATTATATAGGGGAGTGGAATGGAAAGCATGAACATCTTTTCATCACCAAATGCGGCGCACTTCAAAGTAGAAGATGGTGCAAAAAAAACGCATTTCGTAAAAATAGGGACTTGAGACGTCTTTGAAATCGCCGTTTCAATTTCAACGTCGAAGTGGCCAGTAAACCCAATACCGTGTTACCTGGTGGAAGCGCGGGGGGAGGGGGGTATCGGAAGATAAATCCTGCCGCTGTCGTTACAATACAAGAAAAGGCAGAAGACATTTGGAACTGATGGCTTGTACATCGGCTGAGATGTTATAATGGAGCATTCAACTCTCTAAGCATTGATCCAGTTTTTACTTTCTCTACTAAGTGCTCGCAGTAAGTAGAGGAAGTATACCGAGCGGAATGACTCAGGCGGTAACGTCGGGAAGTCCCGGGTTCGATTCCCAGTAACAACCCACTCTGGCCTATGGGTTCTAACGGGGGTTTTCTCGGGTCGTCAAGCGAATGCTAGAGTGGTTTCTTTCATACCCCGAATTTCCTCTCCCTTAATTTCGTTCCATTAACCATTTCAAGATCCTGTGGGGCGGGGTCCCCGCTCTGCCTGTCCGACTGCCAGGGTGTCCCAGTCTGGAAACTGTAGGGACCCTGTCATTGCTGTGCCGTCACTCCTGGTTCCGGCCATCCAGTGTCTCCCTTCACCTCATCCCTCCCTCCCGGGAGCGGCCCCTCATGGGGCTCGGTACAATATCCTCATTCCTGGATCGGTGCCGCACCTCCTCCGCTTCCCAGTCCAATCCAGAAGAAGTATTTTATTTTCCTAAAAAATTTAATGCGAAAATTTCACCGAAAATAAACGTTATGAAGACTCCTGAACCCCAAAAAAACCTTTTTAGAAAAAATGTCTCTGTGTGTGTGTGTGTGCGCGCGCGCGCGTGCGTCTGTGAACAGCATAACTCAAAAACGAAGAGTGTGATAAATACCAAGCTTCGTATTCAAGTTCTGCATCTTCTAAAGATACACGCAGATTTTCAAGAAAATTCTCCAGCCCAAACTATACTTTACATGGACAGTTTTTCTTTTCTTATTTTTTTCAAAATGGCTCTAGCGATTTTGATTAAAATACTCATGTTTAAGATGCTTTCATAAAAAATAAAATCATGAATTTTCTGGGAATAGCCTGAGAAATCCCATTCATTCTGAATGACTTCTGTATAGTTTGTAAACCGTAATAGATAGACAAAATCTTACCACACAAGATATGTAGATCTCGTTAAAGCATACAATTTATGCCAAATAAAAAGTTTCGTGGCGTTCTCCATTTCCGATATATTCTTTGTTATTGGTTTGAATTTGCAAATACTTACATTTCTTAAGTGCAAGTCGCTTTTCGTTTCTTTCTCGTGGTCATGCAAAGAGAACGGAATTTCAAAGCTATCACATAGTGACTCGCTCTTAAAAGATTTGACTACCACTTAAGCCTACTGTATTCCCCTAATTCCATTGTACCTACTTGGAAATGTGTAATAAAATCATTTATACAAAACTTTAACTCGATTAGCATAAAGTGGATAACATGCTTTTGTAATAAGTTTGTTGAGGTGGGTATAAAAATTCATGTGAGTGTAACATATCAGGTTTTTTTTATGTTGTAGCTTCTGTCATTCCATGCAATACTTACATTGAGGAAAGGAAATAGGTTACTGTGTGTTTGGAAAGCCGATAATGCATAGAAGAGAAATGGCTTTAAATGTGAATTAAATATGTTAATCTTACTGTCATGGATTTAGAACATTATGGGTTAATGATGGATTATTATTATTATTATTATTATTATTATTATTATTATTTTTATTATTATTATTATTATTATTATTATTATTATTATTATTATTATTATTAAACTTTCATTAATTCAACCAGCTTCAAGATGCACGATGCTCCTGAATAAATGAGCACGGTATAGCAATGAATTACAGTATATTAACTATATGATGTGAAACTTGTGTGGATATTGGCTTAAAAAGAATAAATAATAATTGGTGCACAAATATGTTAGGAAGTATAAAAGAAAAGCAGTTACTAAGAGGAAGTAAATGACAGAGAGAGGAAGTACTATGGAAATTAGATTTAAAGAAAAAAGGCTTAGGAAACCGAGCGAGGTGGGTCTGCGATTACGTGTGAAGCTCGCATTCGGAAGGTTCCGGGTTCGATTCCCGTCGACCGCCCACTCTGACGTTAGGTTTTTCGTGGTTTCCCCTGGAGGGTAGGAACATTTTGAGTGTTTTCTCATCTACCACGATTTTCATTCCATCATTTCCTTTTCATACCGCTTCCTTCTCATCTTTCAGATGTGTTTCTCGGTTTTGTAGCGTATGGCGGTGCCGAACAAATGGCGTGGTTGCTTGTTTAAAGGAAAGAGTACTCCCCGTGGACACTAGAGGGCTGTTTTGTCGACGGGTCGTTCATCGCCTTCTCTAGACAGCTCTAGCAGTGGGACAGGTCTTCGAGCCTGTAACTGTTAGGACTTCCGTGCGTCTCTGTGGCCTGTAGTCTCCTGTGATTCCCTCACTTCATTCATCCCTCCTGGGCGGTGTTAGCGAAAATAGATCTACATATATAGGTCGCAGTGCTTGAGGTGTCTCCCTCCGTTATTATAACCTATGTCTCTACCTACAATAAGACTTAGAAGAAACTAGACAGACAGATAGATAAGGTATCTTTATTGGTTTCAAGTTATTGAAGTTATTACATAAGTATTTATTGCATGGGTCATTGACCGTACATGCATGTTTAAGATACAAGGTATGGTGACAAAATAAACAACAGAAAAAGAACAAGATAAAGGAAAATAGAGATGAATTACCTTTGACTAACTGGATAATTTTGACCTAGCTTCGCGCACTTTAGCCAAGAAATTGCCCATGTTTGGCCAGTTCCTCTGGTCAGCCAGCGGATCCCAACATGTAAATCTCTTTCTAGACGGACTTAATAATTTTTCTTTGAGTTTAATTGTTCGCTGGTTCTCCCACTGAGCGCATTCCGCCAACATATGTACCCAGTTTTCATCCAAATCACAGAATGGGCAGATTCTCCTGCCAGAATCATTTTCTGTGCCCTCCAGCCCCCCAGTCTAAACCATGCCATTCCTGATCTTTCCTTTCTTCCTAAGTTAAGTATATATGCCTCTTTACCCCAATTCAATTTTATTTCATTTGCTAGACTTAGAGTAGGTTTAATTTTACAAACCGATTCTATTTCCTGTTGGTTGATGTCTCTTAGTCTTCTTTTGACACCTTTCCATGTTTTTGTCATTTGTTTCAGCTCTTTGCCATTCTAAACGAGCGAGGTGGCGCAGGCGGTAGCGCGTGTGACTGGCTTTCGGGGGTTCGTGGGTTCGATTCCCGTGACTGATCTTCCTGACTGAAAGGTTTTCCGGGGTTTTCCCTGGACGCTAGGCGAATGCTGGGAATGTTAATTACATCCCGTGAATTTCCTGTCCCCACCATTTCATCTTCTTTCTCTTTCTCCTCTACTATTCCATTCTCCTGCTCTGTGGAACACTTCGTCCCCGGAATGGGGGGTCTCCGAGTCCCGGGCCCCCCAGTGGGATGTGCAAGCCCGCAGGGGAGAGGGGAGCCGGTTGTACCAGCTGCCATAGGGGAGTTTCAACCTGGTGTCGGCCCTCGTAGTCGTGGTCGCTGGAGCGAGCTTATAGCTTCAGTGCACTACCAAGCTGAGGGTCGCGGGTTCGAGTCCCGCCGTGGGCATGGGTGCTTTTGTGTCTGCGTGTTGTATATGTATAACGGTAATTGCGGTAAAAGTAAAACGCAGGAAACACGGTAATGATAAATCGGGAAAAACAGGGAAACATTAAAAAAAACCTGGAAAACCCTGCCCTTTGCTCTGTCGTGCCGCCTGATGGGCTGTCCGCTGTCCAACCTCACCTCACCTCACCCTCCCGGTGGCGCCCCATTAGGGGCCTAGGCACAAAAAATCTGCTTAGGTCGAGGTGCTAAGTCTCCCTCCGCCCCTTGCCATACGTCATAGAAGAAACTATTCCAGGGTTCCAAAGCATTACTCTAGTTCCGGAGCCTAACAGTTAATATTGGGCCCTACAGGCTTTGATCCTAAAACACAAGCATAACAAACGTTGTCTTGTATGCGTTGCCATTTTAATGGCAATTTGCATGGCTTATGAAGTGAAGCACATGTGTAAAATTTTAATGCCTGCTGCTCCCATGTTCAGCACTGTCAAATAATTCTCACAGATGGACATTCTCTGTGAATGATACGGGCAACAAGTGTCCGCATGCTTGTTTTCCTACACAATTCTCTGTTGGAGAGCACGTTTGCCCTAACATTTTATTGAGTAAAGCAGCTGGATTGGAACATCAAGCCAGAACGACGTCATTTCAGTGGTGCCGAATGCATTGGTAGTAAAAGGTGGCGTATCTGAGAGCAGATTGGAATGATATAGTACTGCATCACACCACGGGAAGTTACGATGAAGTAAATTCAGCAGAAAGGCCTGGATTCGTAAATGTGGTCAAATCGTTGTCCGAAAAATAAATTTGAATGTTAACCCTCTACTGTGCGTATTATTTTCATAATTTACAACTTTCATTATTCATAATTAACATAGAAAAATGGCGCCACAGTAGCGCGTGCGACTCACATTCGGGAGGTCCCGGTTTTGATCCTCGGCGATGCCCACTGACTTGGGTTTGTTCATGGTTTTCCCTTGTTGCCAGGCGAATGCTGGAGTGGTTTTCTAACACTACAAATTTTTCCGGTCCCTCATTCCCCATCATTTCATTTCCTATCATCTTTCGGGGTACGGGACTTGACTGGGTAGTTTGGTGGTGTGTGGTGCGCGGTGGATATGCGTTCTGTTTTCTCCCTCCTCTGGTACGGAACCAGGTCAGTTCGGACTGTTCACCGGGAGGAGCGCAGGGGGGTACCTGCATGATCTGTGAACTTTAGGTACGCCGCAACATCCTCAACTGCTACTACTTGGTCCGGGCAACAACCCATTGAATCTTTCATCTCATTCCTTCCTCCTGGAAGTTGCATACGACACAATAGGCCTCTGACCGTAATGCTTATATCCTCCTCTGCCCCTCGCATGATAAAAGTTATCCATATTAAGTTAATATTGCGCCATTTTTGTTGGAAACATCGCTTTGTCTGGGTAAGCGAACGTGACGTTAGGTGGCGAGTATACAGGGTGGACCATTTAAGTTGAGACTATACAATATCTCCAAAACTAAGCGTTGTAGAAATGCATGTTTTGAATAAACGTTGCTTGATGTATGGCAACTTTTACCAGACATTTCTTCTACTAAGCTTAGTTTTGGAAATATTGTAAGTCTCAACTTAATGGTCCATCCTGTATATCGGTGTAAATCTCGTTTGGTGCGACTGACCTGATCTCCCCCTTCAAAAAGCTCTTCATAGCCAATCCTGAAAAGTTGTGTATAAGTGACATGTCTTAATCTTGCTCAGATTCCTGCTTTTATTTATTTATTTATTTATTTATTTATTTATTCACTTATTCATTTTCTCAAGAAGGGCATCTGGCAACGGGGGTGGAGTGCTTGATTTTGTTTCAGCTTTTAATTGTAAGTTTTAGATACAGTAATACTCGCTTTAAGACACGATTATGCTTTCTTTTAACCCAACCTAGTAGATGCAGTGACTCTAGATGGTATTCGTCACCAGTTAAAAATAATTCTAACAGCCAAATTAATGCGATAATATGATAAATGATAATATAATAATTTGAGAAAATTCTCGTATTTAATATGAAGAAAAAAACACGATATTATAAATTGTATGTTCTGGCGTTTTTCAAAAATTTGCACTGCATTATATTATATATTTTTTTTTACACTGTATCAACTTTTCATCTGTTTCATAAAAGGTGTTTGCATTATTTTGAAAGCACTTAGACGAGAAAATATGTTTAAATAATACGTGAAATTGCTGTGGAAATGGGTTTTAAATTGTGAACGTCAGAAATTATCAAACCTTTTTGCTGAAATTTCTCATTAACGCCTCAGTTTTTACAACTTCTTATACTAATTTCTCTTTCAGTTGAAATTCTATGTCGATGTGACAATGTCGGTCACATTATCAGAAATTACGTAAAATAGTCTACTAGTTTACATATAAACTAATTTTGTAAACAACACTCATGAAAAGGTTGTAAAACTGGATTTTCCAAAATACTTTATAAATTTAATAACATGAAAATCTGGAAAACGCACTATAGCGCATAAACTGTAATGTCATTTATTGTTTCGGTATATTGCATTTCATTAGAATATCGGCTTCTAACCTTTCTGAGTTCGATATATTGCATCGACCGACCATAACCTCAGTTTGGATAGGTTTTTGTTTTTTTTCATTTATTCATGGAAACCAATTGGAGTTTTTAAATGATTGCAAATCTTTGCACATACTGATTATTTCGTGATTTTTATATCCTATATCGCTGAAAAGGTGGTAAGATTTTTTTTACAGAGAAAATAATGTTCCTTTGAAATATTTTACACGTTCGACAAAAATAAACGCCGCAAAAATAAATGTGCAAGTATTACAATGTGCGCATGGAGTGGAAGAGGAAGGAATGTTGTTTAAAGCACGTTACCGGCAATATTTCCCATAAGAAGAATGTGTAGAAGGCACAAATGACGTCGGGTGTCAAAACACAAACTTCAATAAGACACTGTTCGGGGTCAAATCAAGCAAACACTGATAAAGAAGAATTCATTATATCGACATAAAATAAGGTAATGTAATGTAAATCTTGCATTTCTATTGTAAATTAATAAAATAAAGTTATACTTAAAACAGGTGAAATAATTACTACTTTTGCTCTTCTGTATATGTTTTTCCTAGGTTTGCTTACTTGAAGTCTTTTAGTATTGTTCCGTATGAAAAAAGCGTTTTGCACCGAAAAGTAATTTCTGGTGATTGTTGGAATATTTGTAACCATCAAAGGCACCTCTTGTTTTAGAAATATTCACCACTGTAGGTTTAATTGTTTCGCTTGGTGTACGCATTGTGCAAGAACACTAAGTGTTGGACAGGCGGATGCTGTTAGCCAAGCAGATGCTGTTGAGAACAGGGATGCTGAGACCCCGCTGCTACGATCATTGCCTGCACACCACGAAACCACAACCCCCTGAGGGGTTCTTTCATTTGGAGGGAACATATCAAAGTCACGATGTCTTATGCATTCTAACCATGGAGAATGCCTCTCGTGAAATATATCCAACGGCTTTCTACCTCACAACGATGTTCAATGGCGCCCAACATTTGGAATTTTATATCGTGAAAACGCCTTCGAGGCAGAAGTATTGCACCGTTGGTGACTTAAAGCATCGCTTTACCTGTGCTGGTTCCACAGGTTTTTCTTTTAGACAATGACTCAGTGATGTTACAGTTTCTAGCCATTCTTTCTGTGCTATTTGCTACATTAATTTGTGCTTAATTATCCACAATGTTCATTGAGGAAAAGAACATTCTACTTAAAACGCACTTACAAAGGTGCAGTGTCACGATTGCCTCAATATAAAAGAACCCCATTGCTGCTTGCAGAAACATGCATGGTGATTTTGCATCAAATGCCTGTAGCATATGTGTTAATGATATTATACTGAATAATTTAGTTCATTAATATAGTAAAATAGAACAAGGAAGAGACCAAGACAAGTAATATGGACACTGACAGTGTGATGTTTAGTATAAATTACATATTGAGAGTGTGAACGACTTAATGATGCCAAGTGTGGTAGAAGATGTCTAAGCATTCGAATAAACAAACACCTTAACATTTGTTGTTGTTGATCTAATGTGCAGGATTTTGATCCATCAATTTTTCCCTTGCTAGCCAATATAAATTGTGTATCTTCCCATCTGGCACAGCTTTCCTCAATTCTGGGCATTCTAGTAGGTGTTCTCCATTTAGAATCTTGTCATCATTGCAAATTTTACACGCTTTGTCTTTCATAAAACCAAGTCTATGTAGATATTCCGCCAGACAGTCATGTCTAGTGGCTGATCTGAAGCGAGCAACGGCTTCTTTCCTTGGGACATGTTTTATTTTTGTACTATTTCTTTTATGTTTCAGTAATTTTTGTTAGTAATTTCCTTTTGAATATTATATTGGTATTTTTGTTCTATATTAATTTTGACATTTTTTAGTTTCATATCTAGTCCACAAGATTTTATAGGTTTTGAATATAACACCACCCTTTTTGGCCAGAGAGTCTGCTGTCTCGTTACCATTCACTCCCACATGTGCTGTATCCACAGTAATCTGTTGAAATTTTGTTTGGAGTAGTCTTTAATAAAATCTCGCATCCTTAATACTATAAGATTCATCTGGACTATCATCGTTCTATTGCTTGAATGGCAGAAACTGAGTCTGTAAGAACTACTTTATTTTCTGTTATATCACTCCTGTAGTATATCTGTTCTAATGCTCGTTGTATTGCAACAACTTCACCATCAAAATTTATGGATTGTCTAGGCAATGTAAAATAATGTGAAAAGTATTTACAGTATATACCACCTCCCACATTATTTCTAAATTTATCTGCAGAAGCATCTGTATAAATTCTGAGCCACTCTTATTTCCGGGAATTGATTATGTAGATGTTCAAGTGTAGCAATTCTGCATACTTCTGGTGAGTATTCTTGTTTATTTAGTTGTTCTATCAGCTCTTTATTTGTTACTATCTTGATAAAATCCATTGGAATAGTTCTAGGAGGATTAACATTTTTACGTGGCGTTATGAGTGGATTATGACATCTTGCCATTGTTTATAGGCTTAAAGTAATGCAAGTTAGGTTACAAGCAGGAAACACAGATATTAGAAACAGATTCATAGAACTAGGCAACTGAGGTTATGTGGTACAGATGAGTTGACATTGTAATGCACCATTGATTCTCACTCATACTGAGTGAATTTATTGTGTAAACCTATGTTGTTGTAGTTCAGGCATGCCATTTTGTGACACTCGGTGTCATTTTCCACCTTTCTCCCTTCAACTTCGTGTGCTAGTTTCGGTCGGACTTCATGGCGACACAGTGCTAATAGAGTAGAAGCTACTTGGACGGTAGACAAACCAAAGAACAAAAGAAGGGGAGAGGTGTCCACTCCAGCAACCCTGCTCTATTTGCAACTCAATTAAAAGACACATGGTATAATATACGTTCACCATGAATAACTTTTTTATCTCATCAACAGAAATACTGATTACAGTGAGGTAAAGCGATTAAGAAGATTTACTAAATGCGAGTGCAAACAAGCTAGTGCAAGGAAGAGATCTCAGCAAGGGAATGACGCTTTAGACCAAGGATGACGAAAATGCCTTACTCCCTCGAGTCATCAAATATGCAACACGCACCACACCACTCAGCAACATATGGAAAACAAATAAATAGACAGCTAGAAAAGGAGTGACGCCTGCGAGTCACACTGCCTCGCGAGTATCGTTTTCGCCACCACTGCTGTAGACCATGGTACGTACAATACAATAGTTCATAATTATGTTCCTTACGTGTGAGTGTTTTACTTTTAAGCATATAGATATTAATTTCCTTCGGAAGGGAAGTAAAGTCGATGGTCCCGTGTCGTAGATTTGCGGCACGCAAAAGAACTTCAAGCCGATAAAGAGGCCTCCGAGCAAAATTCCCGGTCTTTCACGCCCAATATAGAATGGGACGCTAAGAACCATAGTAGTTACAGAGCGTCCATAAATATAACTAAATTTAATTTTGATAGGCATTAAATTTAATTTTTAAATACAGGGAACTTCCCCAGCTGGATCTTATATATTTTGCCTTAGCCGGGGAACATTCCAGTAATTTTCAGAGACTGCGAAAATTTACCCACAATGGGACGCAGTCTTTGAATGGCAATATTTCCCCCCATAACATATTGCAACAAGCAACTTTTTTCATAACTCTTGAATTTCATGTCTGTCGTATCTCTGCTATTCTCTTTAACCAAATTTCCTACAGACATTTGTGTTTAAACATAGAATGTATGCATTATATTTGGAAAACTTTTGTTTGTGTTTATGGACGAAGATTTATTTTGACTGCCTGTGTGGTCTGGTGGTTAGCATGCTAGCTTCCAAATCCAGAGGTCCCGGATTCTATCCCCGGCTGGAGGATGGGAATGTTTCTTTCGCCAGGATTATTCCCCATCTTCCTTAGGTGGTGGAGTAAATGTGTGTGTGAATATAATGTTATAAAAACCCAAAGGTTAACACAACAGTAAAGCGAATGAGCACCATTGCCGATGAGCAATTGTTCCAAAGGGAAAAACCGCCGATATGACCTTAGATGTTAAAGGTGGTATATAATGGAACAACGTTGTTGGGGAACGGAGGGCATTCCCGCTCAGCGGGCAATGGCGCTCATGTACGAGTATTTCGGTTTGGGTGAGAGTTTGACTTGCCTAAGAGGTGCTGAATTTGTGTCTTTATAACTTCGTAGTAGTTTAATGGTGGATTCGGAGGGAGAGGTTTTGTTGTAAACGTGCAAAATATTTTCAGCAGGAATTCCTTATAGAAATCAACGTGAAGAAAACTAAAGGTATGTGATTATCTATTATTTTCTGCACTTGACAGTTATCATGTTGATTAGAGGATGCATACAGCTTCCCATTAATATATTAAACAGCATCTAAAACTATAACTTCTTCGCTATAGGTAAAGAATTCCAACATGGCCGTGGGGGGCAATGACGCTCAGGTGAGCAATGACCACTTCATCGAATGGTAGGGTAAAGAAAACCAAAAGAGCAAAACGTCAGTTGTTTGAAAGTTTTTCAGAAGAAGATGGATGAAGAAGAGTTATGCGATAACGATGAACTAGACAACATCATGCCAAACCCATTTGTTGATTGTGAAGAGAATGAAAATGAAGATATCTGTGCAGTGTGTAAGGAGTTTGGTCGAAACGGTGAAATCTGGTTCCTGTGTACCATTTGTGCAAATTGGGCCTATAAAGATTGTAGTGGAGATGATAAACCACAAAATTATAAATTTTATTTGTGCATCCATTGATCTGACCACACTGAGCGCAATTACCCCCAAATATCAGGCAATCCCGCTCATTGTGTAGTTTAACTAATTATGTTTTAGTTCCTGCACTATAATGTATTTCAAATAAAACTTGTTAATTTATATAAAAAGGGTGTCTAATGGTTGTGTTTTGCCACATGTATGTTTAAGTATATTTTGCGAAATTCTTAGCATTTTTTCCTTCAATGAGCGCCATTACCCTTCCTTTTCCTATTATTAATCCTTACTTAGAACGAATACGATTCGTTACATTAAAAACAAATAACATCGTAGACTGTTTTCAATTCTTAAACTTTATTGTGTTTGAACATTTGAATCTAGAAGGGAATGCCATATGTACAGCGGTAATATTAGATTACTTTATTTTTGGACACATTATATGGATATTCAGACACAATGTTCAATAGATAAATAAGTATGTTCATTGCATAATGAGATATTCCAAAGTATTACATTTTGAGATTCGTTTAGTATACAATATTAAGCGTGTGTTTCTCAGTATGGAACTTTTCAAGAATAATGTACTCTTTCAATGTTTGTGATTTTTCTGATGCTGTTAAAAATCTTCATGCTAGGCAAGAGGTAATTTGGAAGTCCTCTTTTTAGAACGGTTCGTTAAATGCAACCATATCTTTATGAATATTGTTGTTCAGACAGTTTATTTCCCATACGACACTGGCTTCTGTTATATGTTCATTTAAATAGTTTCTTAACTTGCATTACTCTACGTTTTTTTTGGACTGCTCATTTGTCGAGTAGGATAAATTTCGCTTTGAAGTGATGGATTAAATGTTCCATTTCAGTTTGATTTCCTCTTCTAAGGGTTCTAATGTTTATGGAAGTTATATGCGAGAAATTGGTAGATTCGTAAGGGAGAATCTAATAAACAGGCTAAGTTCTAGCTAGAAGGCTCTGCGGTAATGTGTGGGACTCGTATTTGGGAGGTCCCAGATTCGATTACCGTCGGCCGCCCACTCTGACCTTGGGTTTTTCATGGTTTTCTCTGGTCGGTAGGCGAATGCACTATTCCTTTCCATCATTTCCCTCACTCCGTTTCCTTCTCATCTTTCAGATGCGCTTTTAGGTTTCGTGGTGTATGGCGGCGTCGGACAGATGGCGCGGATGCTTGCTCAAAGGAAAGATTGTTCTTCGTGGACACTAGAGGGTTGCTTGGTCGACAGGTCGTTCATCGCCCTCTCTAGGCAGCTCCAGCAGCGGGACGAGTGTTCGAGCCTGGAACGTTTAGGTACTTCCACGCGTCTCTATGGCCTGTAGCCTCCTGTGGTTCCTTCACATCACACCTTCCTCCTGGGGGGGTGATAGCCGCAATAGATTTAATGTAAGTCGCAGTGTGCGAGGTGTACCCTTCCGTTGTATAACCGATACCTATACTTATACCTATACCAGACTAAGGAAATCTCAAGCAATTGGCTTTAGGTTAGCTACACTCAAGCCATCATCATAACAGAACGCACACAACACTCACATGAGTCACTGACACTCGCGATTGGTCTGCACACGCCAACAGACTGAACAGGGTTGGGGGGTGGTTTGCTTTCTACTACGTCAGCGTGAAGTCCGGTAGCCGTTCAACCTAATTTCCTATCGTCCTGGCTTTAATGTTTGGTAATTCCTATGCCTGCTTATAAGTTAGCACACCATGAAGACGACGTTCAATACGTTGTGAAATATCTTCAGAGCGTTTCAGGTTGTTTCACTTCATCACGAATTGTAAACGTAACATTAGGTTTATATTTTGTACATCTTAGGCTACTGTTCAGAGCTAGAAATCATATTTGCATAACTTGAATTTTCTATTATTGTGGAAAGGCACAAATGAAACGAAAATAACCTGGTGTCATTGTCTGCGATAGTGGTTCCATGTAAATAAAACAAGTAGTTGGCTTGTCCTTCCAAGTTTGAAAGATATACAGGTGGGTTGATCTATTTTGCCTTGATGCCTGAAGTGCAGTGGTGGACAGGTAATTTAGAAGTGTAGTTTTTTTAGAAACGAGTTTATCGTTTAAGGCATGGCATGTACAATTCCTTTACAACGATGCAGAATAAATTGTAAATTTACTACCTTTAATACATTTCATAGGATTAGCTGATTTTTACGCCTCAAACGTTCTATGGATTTACTTTATATGTATACATAACGTAGCAAAAAATAGCATTTTGTTGTTGTGAGGTGACTTCTTTAACGTTCATGAAGCTTAAAATATTTACATACCTAATCTTTACAATAAATGTGCATTTGAATAACTGTGACATCACAAATTAAATACTTTCAAGAGGGGAAAATTCCTTTAAAATGTTCTTTTTAGGATATTTAAGGCTTTCAAATTATATATTAAATTAGCAAGCACTGTTATTTAAACCACTAAAGAAAACTAAAGCATGCGCTATTATTGATACAATATATTCATATAACAATATGTGGAAATTTGAGGCATTTTCAGGGTAACTGAGGATATCAGTGCGTTTTGAATGCAATTATTTCAGTGAACATTTCAGACCTCGTTCCCGTCCATCATTTCATTCAGGCATTTAGGGACCTAATACAATTTTCTCTCACTGAATGAGGGAGCGATTACACTGCTTCCAGTAACCCCATCGCCTGCAGCATGCTACACAATCTTGCGTATGCTTACATCGAGCCACCATCCCTGACCATGGACTGACGCTGTGTTCATAGTACACAAGGTTACCCTACGTTCACTTTCTGGTAATGCGACCTGAGTTTGAGCGGTCAAATATACGTGTCTGGTAAGTAGAACTACCTTGGTTCGTTTCCTCCTTAAGCTTCTACTCGTGTAAATAAACTTAGTGTTTAATACGATAACACTCTATATTCTTAAAGGGCAAGAAATATTTAAATTATCAGGATTCATGCTTGAGCACATTTGGATTTCAGAATAAATGCCCCTAAGGATGAGGGCAGTATTATAAATGGAGACTTTACACATATGATATTAAATTGATTTAATATATTTTATTTTATTTTTAATTTAAGAATAGTTATTAATTTCATGTTCCTTTTTGAAAGAAAGAAGTGTAATACAGCTTTTGAGCGTGAGCATAAATGCCTTAAAACCAAATAGCTAAGCCTTTTTAAATGGATAATTACGTCATTAAGTGTGTAATAGGCACTGTGTTTATCTGAAGGGAAAAAAAACACATTTGTAGGTGGGATTTAAACGTCAGTAGTTCTCCCTGCCAAATACCAGCTTATAATCGTTGGGCTATCAGCGAACATTTAACATTTAGGACTATGCCCAATAGCAGAAAGGAGCTAAAGGCTGGCGCGCAGAGGTGACAGTGTGAATCGACAGAGCCGTGCAGAATTTTCGCTTCGAGTCCTAAGGCCCGGACATATTTATTATACTTTATGTGGCCAATACAAGGATAGCATTTTTGTTACTTTTACGATAAATAATATCCTTAGTACGTCTAAGCTCTTGTGATGTAGAAACCAAAGCATAAGTTTGACTCTTGTCACTTTAGCACTGACACTCAGTACCATTCATCCCAAATTACGACTTTGAAATGATAACTTGAATTTGCAGCATAATTCATTACTGCCTGCTATCCATTCTTGGAGAAACAAGGAAAACCCAACGCACAATCCATCAACAGAGTTTATCACTTAAATCAGTGGTACATTTTGCATACAAGAGACTGCAGAAGTCTGTTTCGAATCCAGTAAGAGGCGAAGGTGCGTATGAAAGTTTCCTTTCTGGAGTTTGCCATTTCACTAGACAAGTTATTATAATATGTGCTTTCACACAGTCTAATAATGGAAAATTGAATCAGATTTCATTGCCACGGTCCGGACTTGAAGTTGATCCTTGGCATACCGAACCCACAGAATGCCATTGTGTCAGTATAACATTCTCCTGAATGCACATTGGCATTTTCTTATCTGACTTACGTAAGGCAATTTCATTACTCTGAGATGTAACGTAAACGGGACCTGTTATGTTGCAAGCAATTTTAGTGTTCGGGTTCCCTAGTCACTATACTGGGGCTAATTTATGTGTAGGCTAAAGCTGGAAAGTGATCCAGACGCCAAAGATTCTTGGTTCGTATTCCACTATGGCATTCGTCTAAATGCATACATCACCTCTTTAGACATTATTTGTTAACAGAGTTAAACAATTAGACAGTTGCGTAGATGATTTCATTGATACTAAATCAATTTAGATTTAGTAAATGTTATTAACGAAATTTAATTTTTGTTGAAGAGGATTAAGTTAGGTATTTGGATATGATTATGCCACATTTGAAGAATAAAGGGGTGCTGGTGGTTTAGTAATTAAATTACGTTATTTTGTAAAACAAATTCTTAATTTACTGAAATTATAAGTGACTAAATAATTAGTAAACATTTGACAGCTTTCATATGCAACATTATGAACCTTTCTGTCATTAAATGTGGATATTTATGGTTCTATTTCAGTAAAGGTGACCAATTGGTGAATTCTTAACGATTTACAGTTTGCAGCACACTGACTTGCTATTACCTTGAATTACGCGCATTTATAAGGCTGCTGGTGTAAACTTTTGGTGTTTTTAAGTGCAGTAATTTTTTAAATTATGATTGTTTTGAAAGAAAATCTCAAATATTTCCCCAAAATGTACCTTATGATGCAGTTTTCAGCCATTTGCTACGAAATTTAATATTTAGTCACACGTTTAGGTTACTAAAAATTATTGTAAATAAATGCCGTACAGAAAACTTGTTGTACAGTTTTATTTCTTAAAAGTATTCTTAGTTTTTTAAAGATTTCATGTACATATTTGAATATATCTGCTCAGTGAATGCTGGTATGCAATTGTAACAAATATTACATTGTAGTTTTCAGTTGTTATATATTCAATAAACTTCCTGCTAAGTTTCACAGAAATAGCTTAAAAATTGCATCATAAGGAACATTTTAAGTGTTTAAGGATTTAAATTGGAAGAAATGACAGTTTAAATTGCAGAAAATAATGCTTAGCCATGGTAAGAGGTATTCAAATAGCCACGTGAAGAGCTCAATTCCAGACATACGAATGATGGCAGTAGCTATATCAAGATGTTCCCAAGGAATCATAGTAAATGAGAGGTATAAGACGTATAAATTTATTTTTTATCCATTGGTCAATTTCTACCAATTGTGTGCCTTGATATTTTGGAGTTTTTCTCGTTCTGTTATGGAATTTCTCATTCGTACGTCTGTAGAGCAATTCAAAATAATTCAATATCCCCATGAGCCTCTCATTAAACAGGAAACAAGTTTTGTTTGAAGTGATTTGTCAAAGGGAAGTGTGTTGTAAATTCTGGCATCCCCTATTCTCCATTACTTATTGGTGTCGGTGACGTTTCTGTGTTGAAAATCGCTTAATGAAAGTCGACACTTTGTTGGAATACCAAATGTCTAGCATTTCAATGGACACAATTGTGATTAGATTTCCTGGTTCTGTGTCTGTTAAATTTTTAAACTCAGCTGCTGACGGCTATAGAGGTTTTTGTAGAAGAAATTGCATTGAATTCTTTAACATGTTGAAGCATTAGATAAGACCTAAAATAACGTTTGAAAAAACTAGCATTAATGATTTTGCAACCAAATCCGGAATATTGACCTGGACTCTGGCTTTTCTAGAACATCACCTGCGCCATAGTTGTATGTTTTAACTTGGATGAGAGAGGGCCTATCTTCTTAATTTATTTGTATACGTTTTTGAATGAGGGACGGCAACGGGAAATAGAGGAATGACTGATACGGCTATTATGTATCCCGAGGTCACTGCGTAGCCGGTAAGTACTATCAGCAATCCTTAAAACAGGCTGAAGGGACTGCGGTCTGGTTCTCCAGGTTAGGGATTGAGTGGTGTCCCACCCGCGTAATCATAAATTCACACAGAGTCTGGAAATAGCCGCACGGATCCAAGGTAAATGATATAGTAAAGACGCAGAAAATTATAGACCTAGAGGAAGATATTTGGGACGTCCAAAGGAAAGATAACAGAAACTTTGAAGCCAGACTAGGCAGTATTACTTTTTCAATCCAGAGCAGAAGAAGAAGAAAATGAAGATTTTGTATGTAATGTTTGTAATATCACAAGCTAGTCGTATTCGACGCCGAGACGATTGCAAATACCTGATTGTCATGTCATGGTTCACCTTGGACGTTAAAAGCTTCCGGTGATCACGAACGCAAAGTTCAGTGGATGGTACTGACAGTATCGTGGGTTAGAATCCTGCCTCGGGCAAGGAGAGAGTAATAAACGACCCTGTGTATCGCAGCCTTATGTTGCGTTGACCTTTATTACTCTGCACCAGAGGCACATGAATACATAATGTCGTTCTCGCTGCTGGGCTTGACGTAGATGGTGTCGCTATATACACTTGAGATGCTGCACGATATCCAGCTTTTACCTCGTGAAATAGATTCTGCCCATAACTGATTCATAATACTGATGACCGCTTATCTCCACGCCATCCCAGAAAACACGTAGATACTACAAAGAATTAGGAATGCCATACTTTAGCCATCAAACGGTTTGCTGCTACTCTACAATTCATTAACACAGGCCTTTAGCTTCTCTCTCTCTCTCTCTCTCTCTCTCTCTCTCTTACCTCTGTTAAATATGGTAAACACTCACAGTGAAGTTTTCGGTTACACATTGCTACGGTAATGCTAACCACGTACACAAGATGCCGAGAATAATGTAATTGTTTAAGAATAGGCCGTTATACTAGCCATAATACTATCGTACATATTCTTTGCTGTGGAGGTAGAAGAAATAACGTAGCCTTTATTTTGGAGCTGTTCGGAGGATGGAACCGTTCCAAAACAGTTCCTGTTGTTTCCAATAGAGGCCAAAGCCCACAAAAAGTCTTCCGAACAATCAGATTTAGTTATGCTATTGAACTCTGGTGATACATATGAGAAAGTTAATGATCAAGATACAATTTTTGATCATGGAATCATTAATATCGTGGAAATTGATGCGACGATCATGACAGACGTGAATTCCTTTAACGTGAGTTAAGTGTATGGTACTTAAAATATATGTTTGGATGTAACGCGACAGTTGTATTGTTAAAAGTACGTCATCAATTTGCGGCGGTTACTTTGTTAAGTTATATTTAATTTTTTGAGCCCCAACGTTTGGGAGCCAATTTGCGACGGTATTATTAATGTTGTTTGTATATTTGTGTTTACTCCACGTGGTGAAGCCATTTTGTGACGTGATTCTTTGTTAGGTTTGTTAGCTCCATCTGGTGTTAGCAATTTGCGGCGGTATTAGTGTTTGTTTGGTAGAATGCTACTGTTATTTTATTTAATTTTTAGTTCACTGTTCTCCGGCTAGCTATGATCTTTTTGGTCGAGCACTTCTCTTTATACAGGTTGTGTAAACGGAAAGGAGTCTCTTATCCAAATATAACACTGATGAAAGAATTTGTTTTACACTTTTATTGTCGAACACATTCACTATCACATTTACACATTGATCTTGACACTCGCCAAACTGAAACTGTTATAATAACTTCATTACTGATCATTCTTAATTCGCGTACTTCAACTTTTTGTGTAATTAAATTTATAACACTTGAGAGTTTTCATAACTCTGCTACGCGTAACCTGCAAATCGTAGCCGACGTGTACTGTACTAATATTTCTGCTGGACTGAAGGCGACGTGTAACGTACAAATGTTTTCGACGAACTGACGGCGACGTGTAGCGTACAAATATTTTCGACGAACTGACGGGGTCTATCTCTAACCTAGCCCTTTTTATACTCCTACACCCCAATATGCCAAAAGATTATAACTGAGCTGTTATTGGCTAATAAAACGCGCCAACATTAGCGTCTATTTTTATATCCAATGAAAATTATGAATACATATGCTCTAGGGAAAATGTTCCAGCAAATTCTAAAGAAAAACGCGCCGACATTACGTAACTTCCTCGTTTCTAATAATGATAAACAGCTCACCCCCTCGCTGCATTATTGCACGCTATTATTGTCAGTTTCAGTAAGGCAGTATAAACTTACTTCTCAACAATAATTACAATCAACAAACATCTCAAATCAATGTCACATAAAAATGCATATTCATACTATAATCATTCTTTACATTTAAATAATTTATGATACAAATTACTGCATCAAATTCGAGCGTGCATGGCTGAAGGTAGCATGGGGGATGTGAGAGGAAAGCAGAGGAATATTGTCTTGCCACTTGGCTTTATTCGTAAGTAATTGAAATTAAGTTTTATTTATGGACGCTCTTTAACTGCAATGGTTCTTAGCGTCCCATTCTATATTGGACATGAAAGACCGGACATTTTGCTCAGAGCCCTCTTTATCAGGCTTAAGGTTCTTTTACGTGCCGTAAATCTACGACACGGGTCCACCGGCTTTACTTCCCTTCCGAAGGAAGCCATGCTAAGTATTTTTACGCCCGAAAAGATCTATTTCGGGTTTGTCGGGTTTGAACCCGCGACCTCAGAAACTAGAGGCTAGCATGGTGCCACTAGACCATTGAGGACGACAATATTCATAAGAGAACGAAGAAACACGAATTGATATGAAGGAACCAGAGTCAGTCAAGTGACAGTGGACCAAGAGTATCTTGGTATTACAGTAGTATGGAACGTGTTTGACTCTTATTTGGCAATGATTATGGAATTAGTATTTTCTTAGAACTGGAATGGTCGGAACTGTTACTGAAAAGTAACCCTTTTTCATTTATGCTTTCCTGAAGTTCATGTGCAGCAAAAGAACGACTTCCTCTCATATAAAATTGCACTGCTTAAAACGCGAAAACAATTTTAATAGCAATAAGGAATATTTAGGAAATGGATTGCGCCACAAAATTAGTTTTTTTCCTGTGGTAAGTTTTGTCTTACTTTTACGTAAATACCATTCAACAAGATTGAAAACGACTTCGCATTATTTATTCATCATGCCAATATCTAGTAGCATATAACATTTTAATCAATGTCGATACAGATATTTAAGAGAAAATACAAGGTATCAAATGTTTTCCGTGTTATCAATTTTATATTAGGAAAAATTCACTAATATCTTAGGAAGCATTCTTAAAAATTGCACGAATTAAGAATCACATTTGGCGCTTTGTTTTCAGCTGTTCGTTTTTAAGTTACGTTGTTACATGCAGACACAAAGAGAGGCATAATATGTTTTCAAAAACCTATAACATTTTCTGAAAACGCTTTTCGAATTCTGTAGGCTTCAGAATATATATTTCTGGTGGAATCAAGTTAAGAATGTTTGGGCCGGCCACGATACGTGTGCGTTCGGTGGGAAGAGAAACTAAGCAGTTACAGAGCAAGTGGGCGGGCATAGGAAGGACAGTCAGGTAAAGAAAACATCCGCAGTTCCGAGTTGCATTTACTAGGGAGGCTGAGACCTGCAAATGTAGTACTGTTTTCATTGTGCAACTGTACATTCCCTTATCGCCCTCCGCCCACTACCCTCTGATGCCTAGCCTTAATGACGTTAGAAATTGTCAACAAAGGCAGTAGCACCCTCCTCCAAGCGCACTCATATCGTTGCCGGCTAGTACCTCATGGTATTAACAGCAATTCCTCTCTTCAGTTCTCCCTGAATAGCCCGATGGTTGGCGCTGGCTTTCGTGTCCAAGGTTGCAGTTTCGTTCCCGGTTCAAGACTATAACATTTAAGTATGGTTAAACGCGAACGCTTCAAGTCAGGGGGACAAAATTCATGTAAACCCGCAACGCTGATATGAACTGGAGTTCTAAATCAATATAATAATAATTATTATTCCTCTCCTGAGATGTAAGTACCACCATGAATCGCGCTGCAAGATGGGATGCTCTTTTGTCAATTATTTGCCTTGTCTAGGGGATTATTTTTTAAGGTGAGCAGACAACTCCTAAATAAGCGATCTCCATCGATTCTCCATTTTACTTCTTTTTCATTTGGAATATGTGTCAAATTGGACAGCCTGTAAACTTTGAGGCACACGATTTTCCGTGTTCACTGAAAACGAAATTATAGGCCTCAAGTGTTGCTATAATGGGCTCTGTTGTATCAGAAACAATATAATAGATCACACAGAACTAGGCACAAGCAGTTAGAAGTGATCCAATAAGCATGTGTTCAGTAATCCTCTTGTGATTTATGCTCTCACATTGTATTCCTATGTTTGTATGACGGTGCAATCAAAACCTCCATTCAGAGTGATTCTGTGTGGAATCCTAGCAAAAGCTCTTCAGTTCGATATCGATATGTATTCGCATGGGGTAAACAATAGTGAAGATTACCTACAGACGACGTAGCGGATATTGTTAGTAATAGCATCTAAACAATGTAGGTGTTTGAATATATTGATCGCAAATGCTCTTGACATTTTAATCCCTTAGGTAATGGATTGGAAGAAATGAAATCAATATAACAGTAGAAATTAATACAACTGTTTTTGGCAAAGAGTTAACCATTGATAGGGACAGGGAGGGCAAACGATGGCAGAATTTGAATAAGAAGGCTTTCAAGAAAAAATATATAACTTAAAATAAAATTAAATATAAATTCAAATTTTGCTGATATGATACAATTATATTCGCAGTTTATGTCAGGAACTCGCTAAGCCTAAAGAAAACCTAAGCTGAGATTGACAATTTAAGGAGCGAAACAACTGTTTCATGTATTCCAGATTTCAATGTGACGATTTGGAGCCTTGTGGTCGGTAAGATCGTCTTTAAGGGCAGTGGTTGTAACAGACATCCAGGAGACTGTGTGATGAAAGTTGAAACCCAGCGATTGGAAGACCGAAAGGAAACAAGGAGCATAAATCTAGGGTAGTAGAATGCAGAGAGGGGATGAAAGAGATTCACAACTGTGACCATACTTCCTGATATATACCTGCTGGTGCCAACGGATCTGGCATCCAATTTCAGTTTTCATCTTAAAATATCCTCCTGCATCATTGAACATATCTCTGTATCCCTTGCGCTCCCCAACTCTGCCTTCCATTTCCTCTACAAGCCCTTCTCCACTTAGGAATCTGGGAATTGCTTTCCATGCTATGCGTGTTTTCGTGCGCGGTTACGCAGACATATATTGGCGGCGGATTTCCATATTTATTTGTATCGAGTACCAAAACTTAGGTCTTAGTTGATTACGGTGCTCAGTTGATTTATTTGCAAAGTAATCTGATGACAGCACAAGATTTTTGGTGCCACACCGAGCAAAATATCATACAACTATGCTTGCAAAATAATCAAGACACTTAGGCAGTCAAGAAATGAATTACTCAAATAGGATACCAAGCAGTTTCGTTATATTTGCTTTTTTACGTTGAATGTGGGGTGGGACTTACTGTCATGGTGAACGAAAAGGTTGCGAAGTTGCTAGTCCAGAGAGAATCCCACGAGAACCCCAGCATACGTAACTGTCAATAAGGACTATTTCTTCTTTCATCAATTCGACGCCCAAACTCTGCTCGGTATGAAGTACTTTTCTCGGAGAAGATGAACGGGATCTTGAGGAATGGATTTTGCTCTGCAGTTGCTTAAGTGGAAATTACTAGGAGCCCTTGAAAATGGAACAAGCTAATTATATATAATGTCATAGATCATGTTTGAGACAAAGTTGTATTTCAGTCATACAGAACAGTGGAAGTTAAATATGTGCAAATAAATTCAACCACATAAGAGGTGAAAGAAGCTATGCTAACCAAAGACACCTCAACATCCTTTCTCTTCGCAATATCCGCTATAAATTATTAGTAATTATTTCGCAAAGTAGAAAGTGTGAATTAAGCAATCATTAATTTAGGTGTATATAAACAAATAAAAACGAAATGTAGAAATACAAACTCGTACTTATTACCACCAGAGTATGCTGTTTAAGTTCCTTAAGGTGTTTTCTTGAATGTATTAATTCCAACAAATTAGTCTACAAGTTGGTTAAATTGTCAAATACTGTATTTGTGAACTGTAAACAGCCACTGCCAATGACCACATTTGGAGCTACTTTTAAAAGCATTAGAATTAGTAGCCTTGTTCATCTCTGCTGCTATAAATAGTACAAAACAGAATATATTTCATATAAATGGAATTAAACGGTGCCACTCAGAAAGCAGAGAAAGGAAAAATAGGTGAATGTGCTCTCTGAAAAATGGTAGTTTTCAGCCCAAGGGCAGATTTTATACTGCAAATTCAGTATCCTATATTTTTTCATATTTTCCGCTTTCCTATTTGTCTCCGCATAAAACCTTTTTCATGATCCTTGTTTATAATTTAATACCCCCCTTTGCCCAAAGCATTTGTAAGTTATGGAGACTGAGAAAAAACAAGAAAAAAACCTCAGTCAGGGAGGACGTTCCTGGTGGCTTTTGAATCACAGACCTGTTCTCAGGTCCGTGCCTTAACGTCCCCGGCTGCCGTGTCGGTGTTTCTTATTTTACTGCCCATTTAAGGTGTTCTTTTCTCCTTGATATCTACATTTAAAATATTCCCGATAGTTTTTCCTATCTACACTATAAAGTACGTACTTCTTACAAGTCACTTCATTAATGTTTTCCTTAACTCTTCCTTCATTTTGTCGTCCTCCGTGATGTAGTGGTTACCATGTTAGCCTCTAGTTCCCGAGATCGCGGGTTCAAACTCGGCGGAGGGCGATGGATTTTTTTCGGTCGTAAAGATCCTTAGCATGACTTCCTTCGGAAGGGAAGTAAATCTAGTGGTCCCGTGTCGTAGATTTATGGCACATAAAAGAACCTCAAAAACCTAATAAAGAGACCTCTGAGCAAAATTACCGGTCTTTCACGCCTAATGTGGAATGCGACGCTAAGGACCACAGCAGTTAAAGACCGTCCGTAAATAAAACTCAGTTTAATTTCCTTCAATTTCACACCGAAACAGTTTATTTTTATATTAAAAGCTTCCATTGCTGTTGCTGTTCCGCTATGGTGTTTTTGATAAAGGCTCATGCTACTATAGTCCACTTACTCCACTACCTAATTTCGAATTCGAAGCGCAACGTTTTAACTTTCCTTGTGTTTTAAATTACTATTGTTTTATCATTAGGAGTTAAGTTCTGCGAATTTCTAATACCAGTTCCTGCATGCTGGATATTTGTTCTTTTGTAATTAGGTTTGAAATACACGGCACCAATCACAAAGGTGAACACGAATTTTCTAGATGACAAATGTGACACTGGCTATAAATCACTTTGAAATATAGTTACTAAAGAAGGGAGAATGTAGAAAAAGGTTAACACACTTCCTTTGCCTCGCGAGGAACACATATTTCATAACTGCTTACAAGCTGAATTGCATTTACAGTTTAGGAGGGTGTGAATCATGGTTGAAACAGATGTAGAGGTTTTGCTAGAAACGGAAATGTATTTCCAGAACATGAACTTTTAAACAACGAACATATTAATTTTTGTCTGTGCCTAGTGTGAAACTACTACGTGGTGTTTAATTTTTCTATGCGTTTGTTATAGTTTTAGTGCTGTTTTGACATCAGCTATGAGCACGTTGTATAACTGTCCTGCCGCGGTGAAGTTGCGATACTGCAAAAACGCACTTTTTCGGTATAAGAAAGAACGCTCTTCATTACACACTAAATATTTTCCGCAATTTATTTGAAACCATCGTATGCTAAAGTATCTACTTGATGTTTTTATTAAGAAATGTCTGACGGCATAAATCTCCCAAAATACCTTTGGAAATACGTTATGTCAGAAGAAATCTTATAGTATTAAGATAATTAAATAATGCCATTCATTTATGTATTTTATTTATTTAGATTACAAAGGGTTGCCCAGGAGCCACAGTATACCACAAAATATTCTAGTACAAAAGGAATATCATCTCATTAGCGGTTAACTTTCAGATATTGAAAGGATAAAATATAGCATTAAGAACGGATCAGATATAATAAAACATAAAAATAATATGAGAACTTAGTAATAAAATATTTATAAAAAATAGTTATTGCGTTCTTTTCAAACAGGATTTAAGAATAACGAAGTATAATTTCATGTGGTAAACTGTTAAACATTACGGTCTGAAGGCTCGGAGAAATGTATTTACAGCTACACAGAAAAATACGCCTGTATGAGATGGTGGAGATGTGCATAATAATGTAACAGTGTAATAAAAATACTTAATATAAAGGAATAACTCTAACAATTAACTTTCGGATATTGAATTGGTAGAAATAAACACCAAAAACAGATCAGGTACCCTTGAGATATGTATTCAAGCAAGACTACACACGAGGGATTCGAACATACATAAAGCAGATAAAAGGTCAAAGAAAATCTCTTCATCTCCTTTTAAGGAGAGAAACGTATATCTCATATTAATCTACAGAAAGACATTTTAGAAATGCCGAAACAATTCCAAATGAAGACACGTTGAAAGCAGCATTCGGTCCTTTGAGTACATTTCATCGAAATAAGCAAAATGCCCAGTGAATATGCGTCGTAAAATAGTAGCTTCGCAGATAGGAGCGTTTCGAAATCGCTGTCGTAGAACTATTTGTATCTGAGCTCTTTATATGCTTGGGCGAGCAGCTATGTGATGTGAACAAAAGAGACTAGAGCATGGGATGTGCAAAGCAGTTCTGATCCAAACTGACCAGTCTGTTGGATTCTGATTGTGGAATGCGGAATTAATATACCACCAAACTTTAATATATGTCCGCTTTTAACTTCGATTCCTAGTATAAAAAAAGAATGAACCCTATTCGACAGATAAAAAACAACCGTTTCAGACAGCAAAAGCATGTACTGCTGATACTTTCTGAAGGTACAATTGAGAAGGCAGAAAATGTTGAGTTTCAGAAATAAAAGCTTGCTCACATATGGACGTTCCGGACAGTGTTCACGGCCTTTTGCTACACAGAATTTTGCAGAGCTAATTTTTTTAGAATTTGATTGACGTTAGGTAGATATTGTTACGGACGGGGACGTAGCATAGGATTGGCATTGAGAGGGTTATAGGTTGCGGGTAGCTGGAAGCGTGGCGAAAGGATGAGACTATTAGACGTGTAATTATGATTCCAAAACAGGCTTTAATCTTTCTAATACCTGATCTAAGCTACTTTACAAGAAGGAGAGAGTTATACAGCTTGTGTGTTTACCTGGGTGACAGAAGTCCGACGTCGTACCTAGGGCCTCATCGAAGTTGTAAGCCAGCACAAATAAAACTTAAAGAGCTGACCGTCACAGAGTCCTGTCAGGCAAGTCATAGGCCGAGCCCGAGCAGTCAAAACACTCTTTAAGTTTAAATACCCGCCTGACTAGTCCTTTAGCCAGCACTGACATACGTGAGTATCAGTAAGAATTGTATAATCCACCCACATGTCGAACATGAGGTTATTATTCCTCTTAAAATAATACCATCCTGCTTACATAAGCATCCGGGAAATGAATTTGGAAGCCAGTTTTATGGATTTACTTACACAAATTTTGTCCTGAATATCTCGAACTTTATTAAATTATACCTATCACAAAGAAGCTCTTCACATATTTTGTTTTCATTTAAAGACATGTTCGTTGAACGTTTCACATACGAGTAGTTCACGATGTTTTTATAATGCATTCCGAGGTAAACTGAAAACGTAGTATGCTTGTAAAACAACGTAAGCCATTTTATTGCGGCGTTCTAGAGGAAACAGGACAAACATTTCTCACAATGTTTCTGAGGAAAAGTTTGAGTCGTATTTATACATTTTATTATCTCCATTTTACATCCAGGAACAATAAGTAATCCTCAGTAGCCTTAAAGAAACCGAGCGGGATGGCTCAGGCGGTTGCGTCTGTGATCCGCGTTCAGGAGGTGTGGGTTGGATTACTAATCCGACCTACCTTCCTGAACCATAGGATTCTTTTTCGGGATTTCCCCGGGCCACCAGGCAAATGCTGGGAAGGCTCAATGACTCCCCGGAATTTCTCTTCCCTGATTCCCTCTCATTTCATCTACCTCTTTCACGTTACAGGTTGGCTCCGGGGCTGTGTGTTGGACGATTGCGAACAGATAGCGCAGATGGCTTGCGTGTTGGAACCTGTTCTCGGCCCCTTCCGCTGGAGGTCGCTCGAGTCTTTGCTGCTGGGTCAAGCTTTCCCCGGTCTCCGCTGGAGGGGAGCCTATGAGCCACCCTCTGGTGGCTTGGGAGGGCTGATTTGAGCGCTTTCCGGCTGGATGGTCAAGCTTGTAACTGTTAGGGACCTCTGCGCGTCGCTGTCGCCTGTGTCGGCCGGTCCTGCAGCCCATACGTCACCTGCGATTCCTTCATCTTATCCATTCCTCCCGGGGAGGGTCGATGTGGCAACGTACTAACACCATGTGATTCTACTTCAGCTTCAGTTAGACTTAGACTTTCTTGCTAGATTGCTTCTTTTAATGCTACATTATGGGAGCCATAAAAGTAAAGATGTTTCAAAACCACTGTAGAGGAAACAAAACAAAAGTATATCTAAACTATGCTTTCCTCTGAAGAGAAGCTACGAGTTCCTTTGACCAAGTAGTGCTAGTTTGGTCTATATCCACAAAGACCTAAAACAGTCAATGCACGCCAACATCTGTGGTGTAAAGAATCCCATTTCGAAGCTCATTTACACGAGTTGCCATGATAATATTCTGAGAAGACCTATATTTAATTCAGCTTTATGTTCCCCAGACATATTTTGAGTATTGATTTTACCGATTCCATTGACCTTCTCCACAGACGTGGATTACTATAAGGCACGTTTTAACTTCAAATACAACCTATGTGCCGTTAACGTTCAATAATCCATTCATCATTTGAAGGTAAAAAAGAAGCTCACGACACTAAATACAATGTGAAACTTCACTTCAATGTCGGAAATATTAATGACAGGTTTTCTTCTTCGAATTATGAAGTATTGGCCATTAAAATTAAACCTTCAAAACCCGCAGCTCTGCTCGCGTTATTGCTTCAAATGCGGAACTTCCTCTCTTTCTCTTTCGCAAATCCCACAATTCCGTGCTCTCTCGCCCTCAATCTGTTTATATTTCTGTCCCTCTATCTCTATCTCAATCTCTCTCCCCCTCCCTCTGTGTAACCTACATGACATATGTTTTCAAAACCGGGAATAAAATTGCTTTTTTAGGGGGCGTTGATAAAAATTAAAATGTAAGTTAAAGGTTTCATATTGTATCAACTCCTGCCAACTTCTTACGCTTGTAATGCGACCAACTTAGCTGTTTCCCATGGAAACTGTCTATACATACGAATAATAATAATAATAATAATAATAATAATAATAATAATAATAATAATAATATGTATAGGTTATAAAACGGAGGAGGCTATCTCGCGTACTGCGACCTACATAGATTCACTGTGGCTACCACCCCCAGGAGGAAGGGATGAAATGAAGAAAATACAGGAGGCTACAGGTCGCAGGTAGATAAGCCACAAAGATGCGCGGAAGTCTCTTACAGTTCCTAGCTCGAAGACGTCCCACGGCTGGAGAGAACGAGGAATGACCTATCGACGAGGCAGCTCTGTGGTGTTCACTGGGAGTACCCTGTCATTTGAGCAAGCATCCACGCTATCTGACACCGCCATACACCGCGAAACCTAAAAGCGCACCTGAAAAATGATAAGCAAATGGAATGAAACGGAAATGATGTAACGGAAATCGTAGTAGATAAGAAACCGCCCCAGCATTTGCTTATCGACCAGGGAAAACCACGAAAAACCCAAGGTCAAAGTGGACGGTCGAGGGAAATTGAAACGGGACCTCCCGAATGCGAGCCTCGCACATTACAGCGAGGCCGTCTCGCTCGGTATAATAATAATAATAATAATAATAATAATAGTAATAATAATGAACATTATTTTAGCTTCTTAAATTTTGATCCTATTCAAAGACTGAAAATAACATGTATTTAGGAGAGCATGTATGCTTATAAACTCTTTGTTACATTTAGAGGCTTAACAAGTAAGGGAAATATATATATATATATATATATATATATATATATTTTATTTTGCTCTTTTTGGGGGAATAGTAATTAATATGACATGACTTTTCTCCATGTAGCACCTAGGGCATACTAAATAGTAAACTTCATAATATTCGATCCGGCCTTTCTGTGATTGACAAGATAAATAGACAGCGAGAGAGTTATAACTGAAACAAGGTATCCCAGAAGGAAGCAACTGGCAATGAAATCGCTGCCATCGGAAGAATGGTACATCTGTCTTAAATTCAGGAACTCCCTGAAAATTCGTCGAGTGTGACAACCCTTGTGTATTAACACGTGAGCCAAAGCGGTCAACGGCTTTTACCAGGAGGAAAAGCGAGACAGCATGCGTACGTATGGCGTAATTCTTTTCTCGTGCATTTTATGACGGGAATATATGATACAGCTGACATGTAAAAATGATCTCTGACAACCTTGCTATGTTTTGTTTCCTTTTACATCTGCTCCAAAAGCTTCCTGCTCTCAGAAAATGGTATATGATGTTCTCCCAAATATTTTTTTCCTCTGGAGTATCCATCTCTCTACAATGCTGTTCAACTACCTAGAGTGACTGAAAAAGCTTACACTGAACCTTAAATATGTAGGTATTTGCGAGGACTTTTTGTGTGTGTGTGTGTGTGTGTGAACATACCTGCATATGCTATTGAAAACATAACCTAAAGAGGTAGAATTTATATAAAAAGGCCCAAATTTCACCATATTCTTTGGCTATCCTATTACGCGAAAGCAAGACACATAATCAAATAACGACACCATATGCGAAAAGCGGAATGAATTCTGGACATTGAATTGTGAAGCAAATTGTCTGGCTACCGTTGCAATGTTAAACTTCTACTAAATGAAGTGTCACATGTGTTGGGGTAGAGGTTTGAGTATCTGAACTATGCCAGTACCTCTTCATAGCTGGAATTCCGCTGTTCTCTGTGACACAATTTGGCAAACTCTGCATTGCGGATTTGCATCAGGAGATAGAAACTTCACGAGAGTTAAACAAGAACAGATACATCTCGCAAAGAAACATTGTTATTTCAGTGCACCATAAATCCTGAGGATTTCATCACTGAAATGCCAAGAAATTTATAATTAGGGTTGCAACTTCCGTATAACTTGTCTATCACCTTCATTTGATCTTGAAGCGTGCTAAGGAGATAGTGGTAGAAGTCACTGTCGATGATTTGTTAATTTTGATTAAGCAAATTCCGCTTTATTTTCATTTTGAGTCCCTAACTCTAAAACCCCATCCCTTAGTGTGGTCTTTGTTCTACTCATATCGTCTTCGATGTGCAGAGTACTCTTAACTTTTTTTTTTTAAGCTTATTCTCTTTGTAAATCTACAGTGCGGAGTGCGGACCATTTCAAACCTACCGGCGTTCTAACGGGTCTTACGGCGCGCGTTTACTGGGAATATACGAGCGTGCTCTTACACGATGCGAAAACCCATGTGGGGTGAATAGCGAAGATTAGACCCACCGTATCCCATACAAATAATGTGCCTGCCAGTAGGAGGTTATAAGAAAACACAATGTTGATCTTAGCTTTTATCAAATTATATATTGAAAATGTCTCATCTTTCTGAATGCAAAGATCATAACGCCCTAGAACAGCTGTATCTGTAATTTCACTGAGCACTTACCTGATTTCATTCTGAAGTTCTTGAAGAGTAAGTGGATTGTTTACATGCAGTTTCTGTTTTAAATTCCCCCACAGATAAGAATCACATTATTCATTGCTCGACACTATACCGAACCATTATAAACAAGGGATTTACTGCAACTCGCGTGTTTTCAACAATAAGGTAGAGTGACACTGAACGGCAGGTACGGTGTGCGTGGCGATTACTTATGTTCCCATGAGGTAACGGTCGATTCTCCCCAGTAAACGCGTGCAGCACTGCTCGCTATAATGTTGGTAGGTTTGAAATGGTCCGCATTGTAGTTTCCTCTAATTTATACGCAATAACACCACCACTAATTTTCATTTTCTGCTATTTTTCGCTTATATTTAAAACATACCTCTTCTGATCGCTTCATTTGTTATGTGATGAAACAACGAAACACTAGCCACGGATCCTTTATATAGTAATATGTGTAAAATGTATTATTTATGTTTTATTTATACAATCAGCATTAGCGAATTAAATAGCCAGTGTTCTCTCTCCCCCCCTCTCTTTCTCTCTCTCTCACTCATGTTTCATCGTCATTCTTGGTTGTTTTGCCTTTCTGGAGAAAGCTTTATAGCTTTACACATACACAAGTTAACATGTAACGCATATTTACAAAGACACGAACACCCATGTCTGAAGCGGGACTCCAATCCGCAGTATTCTGCGTCATGAAACACCAAAGATAATCGCTAGCCTTAGCAAGTGCGGCCACGAGGATCGGCAATCACAAAAATACTATCTCAACCCTCTCTAATTAATGGGTTTCATTATTATTACATTTTAAAATCTATAGCCTTAAATCTTGTAACCGCAATTGTTTTATAAAACTTAAAACTTCGTTTCTATCCCAGCTTTGATAAGCAACCTTTGTTGATGGTTTCACACATAAGTTGATATTCCGTTAGTTCGTTATTATTATTATTATTATTATTATTATTATTATTATTATTATTATTATTACCGACACCCTTTAAAATTTGATTTCACCACCTGCGATTACTACTTGAACATACATCAGAAACAACCAGCACTTAATTTCAAATAATTTCAAATTTAAATCTTTCTCTAAAATGAGTTATAATATGTAAACAACTTGGTACAAGTAGATATTGAAAAGCACTGGGGAAAGCGGACTGCCTTATCTTAATCCTCCGTCCACTTGTCCATACATGTATCCTACACATCATTTATCAATGTGTATTGTGCCTTTTTCCCCTGATTTTCGGAGGGGACTCACCACTGCTCCAGTAAGGATATTGTATCTATGCCCCACAAGGGAGCGCCCCCGGGAGGGAGGAGGAGATGAGATGAGACACTGCGCGGCGAAAACAGGAGTGACGGCACAGCAATGGCAGTGTCCCTACAGTTTCCAGATTGAGACTCCCGACATTCCGATACGAGACCGGGGACCGCTGCTTTGAAGGGGCGGTCCTTTTACCCCGGGCAACGGGGACGGAGAAAGTTTCACAGAGAACAACCTTTTCCTTGCCACGCCGCACTGAAACGTCATCGTGACACTTCCAACCCTGAAACAGACCTAACGGGGTGAAGGATGAATGAAATGATGAATGGAACGAAATAGAGGGACAGGAAATTCGGGGTTGTAAGATACCACTCCAGCATTCGCCTGACGACCCGGGAAAATCCCCGAAAAAAAACATGGTTCAGAGTGGGTGGTCGCCGGGAATGAATACCGGGACCTTCCGACTGCTAGTCGCACGCGCTACCACGCCGCCAACTCGCTCGGTGTATTGCACCTTAGTGCAAAGTTACTTATTAATTTTAGCCTGCAATTACGTATCATCTTAAGATAATATACTCAGTTGCTTTCATTTTCCCGTATCGAATGATCTTTACAGTCGGTAAGTGCAATTCACGTTCCCTGACTTTATTCTCTCCGCTTCTGTATTAGCTGTTGAATAGAGAATATACAGTCGATTGTGCAACGATCTTTCTTAAAACCGCGGTGTTTATTGCAGATTAAAGCTTCAGCTGTAATTCGCCGAATTTTATGCCTGAAATTATCCATAATTTGATATGATAAGATGCAACTGCCGAGTTGACTATTCTTTTATTATACAGGGTGGACCATTTAAGCTGAGACTGTACAATGTCTCCAAAACTAAGCGTTGTAGAAAGAAATATCTTGAATAAAAGTTGCTTGATATTATAGGGGAAAGTAAATGCCATTAGTCGTGATTTATTTCGAGGACGTTGTGATGGTTATTTTAGGGTCAATTAAATTTGACCCTAATTGTAGGTTCCCATTTAAAAAAACTTAAATTGATCCTAAAATGACCATCATAACTTCCTACACTGAACGGCGTCATGTACAAAACGTTCCTTCAACATGCTCTCCCACAGTTCCGAGAAGATGTGCCGCTGAGAATTCATCAGCTTATGTGGTTTCAACATGACGGGGCGCCGGGACGCTTTGCACTCGATGTTAATTACCACATTGATGTACAGTTTGGGCGACAATAGATTGGTTCCGGTGGTTCTGTTCCATGGCCAGTTCGGTCACCAGACATGACGCCAATGGACTTCTTCTGGGAGCATGTGAAGAGCCTAGTTTACGAGACTCCGGTCGATACTCGCGTGGATCTGGTTGTTACTGCTGCCGCGGAAGTAGTACGCCAAATTCCTAGAATGCTTGAGCGTGTAAGACAGTCAATGGTGCGTCGCTGTACGCTCTACCGTGATCCTGGTGGTCGATATTTTGAGCAATACCTGTAAGGGAACAGTTATGCATTTGTTACGCACTGTACTGTAACCTGACAGATCAAATTGAGCACACTGTGATAGAAGTGTGTTTCGTCTGCGGGATGTTACATTATGTTTGTTGTGTTGTACGTTTTGGTGATTGCATGTTAACAGGCTTCTTCACTGCTGTGAAGGTATTTTCACAGAGATATGTGTGACTGGGGTAACAAGCCGAATAAATCATAATTACATTATTACTCTGTAACGAGCCACCGAAGACATGGGTCCCTTATACCAAAATATTCGAAAGCTATCCCTGAAATCCTCTATAAGTTTGTCGGTGGAGTTCTGGTTCCCTCTGTGTACTTTGCCTTTCATGCAGAACTCTTCAGCATCGCTATCTCATGTTTACCTTACAGAAAATTATGAAATTTTCGTCTTTTTCCGCTAAATATGCATTTTATATAGAAATTTATTCTGATTATTATATTAACGTCGATTTGATTTGCAGTTTTCATCTTTAGTTTTGCCGTTGTGTGAGAAGTTGTTTTTCCTTTAGACTTCACCAGAAGTACAAGCTATTACATCTTGGATCCGAAGGATCCATTTTGCAGCAATAATAGCTCTTGCCTTCCAACACCAGTAACGACAATTTTGATTGCTCAGAAGACTATTAGTTGAAAGTAAGACTTGTTCATAAGGAACATAAGCTTTCGGTCAATTAAACTTTCGTTGACGATGAAAAAGAACATCATGCTTGTGCTTATGGATCGGCCAGTTGTAAGTAAGGGATCCTAGTAAGCTTCTTCTTTGATCTTTAATGCTATATATTTGGAAAACCCCTAGAAATCTTTTTATTCTGCTAAGTGAATGAAGCGAATTTTTACACGATTACTTGTGCAGCTCCCCTTCTGTTAAAGTGTAACGCATGCGCTTATATATTTCTTCCCTACTTATTTTGCATACTCAAGCTTTTGCACAGTGTTTTAAATGCAGCTATGATTATTAAATTTCTCAATAAATTCCATTCTTAGAGAAAATCGGATTCCGTTATAACTAGCTGTCTAACCGTATTACCGGAACAATGTACAATATTTAGTAGATCGGCTGCAGTATGCATGGTAGCCGAGTTGTAAGGAACCAATAAGTGAATAACTTTTATAACTAAATTCCGAAATGTAGAAAATACTCCGGGTATTCCATAGTATTGTTTATGTATACCACCATATTATTTTAGTGTCATAAATTCAGTCTTTGTGGCTTTAAGCGAACTGGGTGGAGAATGCGTGTGAATTTCTTTACATCAATAGAAAATGCTTTCTTTAAATCTTAACTAGCAAAGACTACCAAATTTTCGCTGACAATTTATCAATATATCTGTAAATAAATCCTTAGTGATACATAGAATTAAGGCTGTTTATATTATTACATTAATAGTTATATGAATATTTTGGAAAATCACATTGTCTCTATTTCTGGTATACATTTCTCAGAAAAAATGGTCTGATCCTAACAAAATCCTTCGCCCTCGATCCAAGACTAAGTTTACATATTGTGTTCCAGTCTTTATTTTTAAAGTATAAGACTAATTTTATTTTTTAAAGCAGTTTTCAATAACATTTTAATTATTTCGATCATTTTTGGCTTACTATAGTAAAATATAAAGTTTTAAAAATATTCACATGCCTATTTAAATTAGAATAACGCCGCTGCAGAATATGTAATTTCATTTATCAGTGAAGACTTGGCCCCTCAAGTTAATTTACGTTTTGTAAAGAACTTACTTTTTTATTATTATTACTATTATTCTCATTCTGTACAATTAATAAAATTAATTAACATTACCTTTAACGGCGTACCCGGCTAGGGAATGTGAAATAGAGACAGCTGAAAAATTCACTGTTGTAGCCGGGATTTGAACACGGTTCACCCGCTTTCCTTGCCGTTGCTCTGACTTACTTTATGTCCAATATTGTTTAAACTATATGCTCGCAAATGTTCTCCAGTCAGTTATAAACATTAAGAAGTAATTATAATACATAAGGTCGTAGTTGTAGGAAAAAATAGGAAGGCTTGTCTATGCTTGCTTGTATACCATTTTGTGGGGGTTTATGTATATATGTATGTATGTATATATAATAGCTTAGTGCACAAGACAATATACTATATAATTATCATATTCAGTACATTGGAATAGATTGCGTCCCGCCTTTGATAGTGCACACCGTCGTTCGAATCTGATCGTCCTTCGGGTTTCCCCATTATCCTTTAGCTCACGCATTCGTGAAATACGCAGTTAACTGTGTTGTTTTATTATTAGTTAACTTTGGAATAATTACAATTAACTTAGTTGATAATTTGAGGCTTTCTTTTTCACTGAAACAACACTCATCAAACCTTTATATAAAATATACCACATATAAGAAGCGGACACTTCACCCACTTCAACGACGGTGCCATCAGATAAAGCGGCAATGCTGTTAGCGGCACTGGGTCGCGGTCGCGCGCCGCTTCCCTCCCGAGACTCCAGTTCCCGCTATTGCGCCGCTTCCCTCATACCCATACATCAAAGTCCACTACATCGGTGTTTGATGTGCTGTGGGTGCGGCTAAAATAATTGGCCCCATTTTCTTTCACGAAACAACTAATGCTGCACGGTACTAAGGCTTAATTTTGGAGCAGTTTTTCCCTCAGATGGGCGAATGCACGGCGTATTTCAACAAGACGGGGCTACAGTTCATACAGCTAGGACTTCTTTGGATACAACTGCTGACGTCTTTGCTGACGGAATGATCAGTGTAGGGGTGTGCCAGACCTCACGCCCTACGATTTAACCAAATCCTCAAACATTACAAGAACTGCAAAATAATATACGGGCAGAAATAACCAACATTTCCCAAGAAGAGCTGTATTATGTGAACCATAATCTCTTAAGACACTGCAATGCCTGTCTGAGAACAAGGAGAACGTTTCCAACAGCATATTTGAAAAGTTAAGCAATGTAACGGACATTCAATATTTAAATTTGCGAAATAATAATGGTTCTAGTTGGCCTTGTCGGTTCATCCTACTTGTTTCGATACGTTCGCTCGGGGATGAATTGTCGGCAGGCGAGTGGCGCACTCCCGCGACCCCAGTGCCGCTAGCAGCGTTGCCGCTTAATCTGATGATCCAGTATTTGCCTCGCCCTTCCGTTACCAACACCGGTAGCCGAGGCCTTTTAGGCACGGGCTGGTGAACGGAGGCCTGCTGCTGAAATCCCGCCGGGAGGCATTTTCGAACTTTTTCTCGGTTCTCACAACTGGCAAGTTTCGGGAACGTTTCTTTCACAAATTTCCTTTCCCGATTACCATTTCATTTCATGAATCACCAGTGTCCACCGCCTGTTGTGCCTTATGCGATAAGAACGGTGTTAAACACTACTGAAATAAAAACAAAATAGTCTTTCCTTTAATGGAGCATGAAAGCGCTTGTAAAACGGCATGTATTTTAGAAAAAGCTGGTCAGTTTTGGCTGATGTGAACACACCTTCATTATGCCTTCGGAAAAGTGGACATTGTTATAAGAAAAAGTACTTTCAAGTTACCTGTGGTAGCAAATTAGGTGTCAAATCGGTGAGCATATTATGCTAAGTTTACTACGTTCTAACTGATATAAATAAAGCGGTACGGGGTGAGACCAAGTCCTTAAGTCCCGTGAAACTGAGTAAACAATTCCCACATCCCCTTGGGTGTTTTATATCGAATGCCAAGCTTTTATCACTGGCGCCAAGGGAGGCAGTTTGCGTACTCCCTTCCAGACAGAATCTCGGAATGTTCGATGGATCTCCAAAGCCACAGATTGGTCTGTGGCGGATCCAGGGTTGAAATGCCATTTCAGCAGTTTGAGTTGAAAGGTCAGTTTCGATCAACAGACAAAATGGGATTTAGTATTGATTATTACTATAGTATAAAGCGCCTGCGTGCATGAAGATGCAATAAGACAGGGCGGATTTATACTTCCTACAGGAATAGAGAAGAATTACACATGTTTGGATTTCAATAGATGCGCATGTTTCATTTTTCCAACTACACAAAGCGTGAAGCATCTAAAATATGAAAAACACGGCAGAAAAGGAGACTCCTTTGATTTTCATTAAGATTTACTTACTTACTTATGAGGCGAGTTTTTTTAAGTAACTACCGTTATAATATTTTGCCACTGCAGCTCTGCAGTCGCGACTTTGAGCATACGCGATCACTTCCTCTGCTCATTAGGAAGCCAGACGCAGCTGTAAGCGATTGTCACTTTGTGTTTTCCTGTTGTTACAGCGTTTCGAAATGTTCAAAATAATCGAATGACCCGCTGATTGTGAAGTCAGATCAACGATTCGTTTTTGAATGCGAGAAATGTTAGGCCAGCAAACATTCATCGCCAATTGTGTGAGTTTTATGGGGAAACAACAATGAGTGACAATGCCCGGCCACACGCAGCAAAACAAACTCAAGATGTGATCATTTGTTTGGGAACAATTCGACGACCCTCCCTCCATTCTGAATTTGGCACCAAGCGATTTTCATCTGTTTCTTCATCTGAAGAAATTCCTTGGTGGAAAACATTTCAACGACAATGATTTTGTGAAACAAGAAGTGCAGTCTTGACTTTCACCACAGGCAGCATCATTCTTTGACGAAGACATACAAAAACCGGTTTCCCGTTACGAGTGCCTGAATAACGGCGGTGACTATGGTTAATGTTATCAATGAATGATAACAAAATATTTGGAAAATAATGTTCTGCTATTTTTTAAAAAATTATTGGCACTTACTTTTAAAACACGCCTCGTGTATAGGGCTTACATCCCCCTAGGACTTAAAGCGTGCCTAGGGTCAGGGGCCTGTAGAGGAGCAGACGAACTTTGAATCATAGAATGAAGAACCCGGTACGCGGGATGGGCCCGTAGCCAGGAATGAAAGTGAGGGAAGAAGATATGAAATGAAGGCGAAATGGATGAAAGGAAAAGTGATGATGGGAGCAATTGGTCGAATGAACGGCGGGGCAAACCGGGGAACACCTGCCCAGACGCCACCTCGGCCACCACAAATCCCACATGCGGATCCCTGGGATCGAACCCGGGCCGCCTTGGTGGGAGGCGAGCGGTCTAAGCATTCGGCCACGGCACCGCCTTTATTAAAATTCAAGGGTATCAAATGAAATAAGGCTGAATGTACGGGCTTACCTAGAATGAGGCGCCACTGGGCCGACTCCTAGCAAGTATCAGCTCTGTTGACCTCTCTCTGCGGTAGCCTAGCTCACGCGTTTGCGAAGGGTAACGTCGTTTGAAACTAAGTCTAACGTTGTTTGGCATGATGTGTAATGAAAATGACGTTATCTGAAGCTGTCTGTTGAATTTGTTTACACCATTAGCTATCATGGTGTAAACTGCTGAACAGTCTCCGTTTATTGTGCTAAGTTTTACTGGAATGGAGTCCATATGGACTGCTAGCTTGAATTTATACACTGTCATGGTGTAACTGTTGCTAACAAATCGCAATTTATAAGACGTTTGAGATAAACATGTCCTGCGCAGTAACGCAGTGGGCTGGAGCGTGGTGCTCTGGTTACCGGTTACGGAATGCGCCCGGGTTCGATCCCACCCGTGGAGGTGCGGATTTTAAGTCTTGGCTATAGGACCGGTGCCCACTCAACATCGTGAGGAAAGTGAGGAGCTGCGACGTGCAGCGAGCCCGGCCTCGAGAGCCAACATTCCGGCTGGGGGATGCGTGGTGCTGGTCACATCTCATCCCGTATAGGTTGGATGATCGCCCACCTCTGCCGTGTGTATGTTGGCGGGAGGTCGGCAGTTGGGTTGGCAGACCAAGGTCCTGCATGGGCCGTAGTGCCATACGGTTTAGTTTAGTTTAGTTTTAGAGTTAAACAGACTGGGTCCGTATTATACAAAAAGAAACAGACAACAGTTCTAATCGAGGAAAAAATTAGACGAGAGGGGGCTGTCGTGAAAAGAAGTCCAAGAAAATTGCTGACTCAAATTACGTGTTTTTTGTGAGAGAATAATTGACTGACTTGCTCACTCTCCAGATCCAAAACCGTGTGATTATCTTTTTTGAATGCTTAAAGATATGGCTTATGCAACAAATCCCCATACGCTCGATGAATTATAAGACAGTATCCTCCATATTCGTCGAGTGTTCAATAATGGATTCAACAGCTGGCAGGCTTGTATAGACGTAGAGGGGCATAATATGAATACGTTTTATAACTGAGGATAAGTGTAACATTTACATTTTGTTGGCATCTTTAGTATTATCTGCGGAAGAACGGTGAGCCGGTCCGAAATTACTACAACAAATGATTAGTATAGCGTTACCATGAGCGCGGCTTGTATTAATGGCAGTGTTACAAACTGTTTTTATTACAGAACCGATTGTCCTGTTCGCTCAGTAAACCTAATTTGTGCGATTGATAAAATGAAGAAAATGTCTAATAAGGGTTCAATCAAACAGGTAAGGCTGAAAAATTAAATGAGATTTTAAACTATGGATGGGGCCGCCATACAGTCGATACCTCGATACTCTGTGGTGTCGAAGGATATCTAATACTTTGAGATAAATCTTCGATACTTTTAAATGTTTAAATTTTGTTTTACTGAAAGTTGTTGCGTTTAACTTCATGCTAGATAAGGAATGCGAGACCACGTTACTGCCTCGCACGTGTCCCCAAAGAGTTGCTGGACTATAGTTCTGGATAGACCTTCACTGCATTTCCTGTAGGTGAATGCAACGTTCCATAGATTCTTGCGTCTAAATGAAAACGTGCAAAACAACGGGGAAGGAGTAAAGGTACTCATGTAACACACAGCGTTAACTGAGTTGTGATGAAGCTGCTTTAGCTGACGCACAAAATCACGTTTCTGTAATAGCCTGGCTTGGTGACTCGCTCTCAGCCATTACATTTGCCTGCTCCGGTGACTAAAATCTGTGAATCCAGCAGAAACAAATCACAACTTAAGACGTGAGATAATACAGTGCATGGAAATATTTATTATTTTTAGTTGTTTTAGTTTCATGCAACATATATATTAGTTTATATTTTCAAGACCGCAGAATAAAGAAGAATTGCTAGTATTTGTTTTCCTATGCATAGAGAATCCTTAAAAATAAAGTTTTCAGCACAAAATATAGTTAAATAAAAAGGAAAGCTAAGATATAATTATTATTATTATTATTATTATTATTATTATTATTATTATTATTATTATTATTATTATTAGCCTTGGCTAACAATTGTGGCGGCACCGTGGTGGAGTGGTTAGACCGCTCGCCTCTCACCAAGGGGCTCGGGTTCGATCCCAGGGACCTGCATGTGGAATTTGTGATGGGCAAAGCAGCGTCTGGGCAGGTTTTTCTCCGGGTTCTCCGGTTTTGATCGCCATTCATTCCACCAACTACTCCATCACCTTTCCTTTCATCCATTTCTCATCATTTCATATAATCTACTTCCTCGCTGTCATACCAGGTATCGAGCTGATCCCCATGCTGGATATTCTATCTGAGCCAAAGTGTCTGCTCCTCGACAGGCCTCTGACCTCAGGTACCCGCTTATAAGTCCTGGGTGTAAGTCCTACATACGAGGAGGGTAAACAGAGAAATAATAAGACGACTAATAATGAGGAATATATAACCTGTGGCATTATCAAGATAAAAAAAATGCTGCCGGTTGAAGAATGTCAAACAGGAACATTTTCGGAAGCAGCATACAATACAAAATTGGGTTACATACGTTTTTACACAAAAATTACTAATAAGAACATAATTCAGTGAACAAGCTATCGCGTTTACAGATTTTTATATAGTGAGTATTGAGTATTGGTGCTCAAAAATCAGTATCGGTATCGAATATCGATAAATAGTGGTATCCTCCCACCACTTTTTCAAACACATTGTCACGGCTGGGATACAAAAGCCGCGGATCTTTGGCTTACACTAACTTCGGAATTTTCAAATAGTATATAGCTTTTCAAGACCAGTGTTAAAAAACAGTTGATATAAATTTATCCACATTGCATGGTTAACTACAAGTCTGAAAATTAAATTTACTGAAAGCATTGCAGGTGCCTTCTGGGACACCACTCTCATACTAACAGGTACCTTTCCACAAGGTATGCAGGGGCATGCGAGAATTTGAATAGACAAATTGATTGGACGTTCGTGAAAATGTCCATAGTGCCACAAATGCAGTGCGTAGGTCGGTAAGACCAGGAGACGTATTACGCCTGTGGGGGCGTATACAGTAAGAAGGGTAAAGTTAACACTAAAAAATGAGAGTATTTCGTGTACCTGCCGTGGCACCGAATTTTGTAATACTGATTGATTATTGATCTTGGAGATACTGTATGATGTAGCTAAAATTGTGAGCTGCTTTATAACTGTTGTTTCTACAAATTACATTTTCCTTAATGCAGAAGTCGGCACCATTTAACATAGCTGGACAAAACACCGCACAATTACACTGCAGGAGCTGTCAAAAATCACATGTTACCTTTTCCCAAAAAGTACCCCGATACCTATTTTCAATCGTAGTATCCTGTGCTTACACTCAGCATCGTGAGGAAGGCTGCGACTCCGACCACAAGAGGCCAACCTTCAGGCTGGGGGATGCGTGGTGCTGGCCACATCACCTCCCCGTATCGTTTGGATGATTCGCCCACCTCGGCCGTGAGTACGTGGGCGTGAGGTCGACAGTAAGGTTGCCAGGTCAAGGCCCTTTATGGGTTAAAGCGTCACATTATTATTATTATTATTATTATTATTATTATTATTATTATTATTATTATTATTATTATTATTATTATTATTACCATCATCCTGTGTTTATTCTTATCTTCAATTCCATTGCACGGACTGGCTAACCGGTACACAAATTTCTGCACGAACACTAAAGGGATCTGGAAAAGTATAGACTAGTTTAAACATGCTAACATACTCAAATTTCCTGTTCCATTTATATGCTGCCTTTAACATGTAAGGTCATATCGGCGACATTTCTTTTGGAACAATTGCCTATTGGCAACGATGCTCACTCAAGTATTGTGTTAATCTTTGGGTTTTATGTATAAACATTAAATTCAAACACACACACACACACACACACACACACGCACACACACATTTACACTCTCACTCATACTTCCAGAATTTTGGAAGAAAGTGGAATAATTCTGGCTAAAGAAATATTCCCACTCTCCAGCCGGGAATCGAACCTGGGACTAATGGATTTGGAATCTAGTATGTTAACACCCCACCCATACTCAGATTTTCGACCCCATACATACACCATTTGAACACTCTGGTCAAAATTCTTGGCTCTTACACATCAGGAAACAGCAAAAGTATTGCTTTACTCACAGTTTTCAAACAATTCCCCTGTGCTTATTTTCATACGCTTGCTTATACCGAGTGACCCAATGAATTGTGAACCAGCTGCTCGGTATTTTTCCACTGAGCGTGTGGACACCTGTTTCCCGGTGCTGGTGCAACCAAGACTACGTTACTGACTCTGACTTTACTTTGCTCTGCTCTACAGTATTGCGTTGACCGTGATGCGATGTAGTGCGGTTGTAACGAGTTGTTTATTATTGTCCTCTATTTAGTCACAATTACGGCTAAGTTAATGTTTACTATCGCGCAGCGTTCCGGAAAAACACCGCGCAGCCGGTTCATAGTTTATTGGGTCTCTCTAGAATGTATCCGAGCAACCGGATAATACAGATAGTATGTACTGTATAAGCAACTAATGGGGATTTGTAAATAGTTTGTGTATTTATACATTTTTCTGGTATTTATGAATATAATTCACATGTACCTAGTGAGGATAAATGCAATGAAATAATACGACAAATGAGCCTAAGTGTATTTATGACATTCGTTGGTAGCACTAATCGAAGTTGTCCTAATTGGAGATGGAACGCGGATTCTCCATGTCCTCAGTTTGTGCACCCAGTCAGGATGTTTGTATGGTGGTTTGGTAGTCGAAGCTGGCTCACCGTGTCGCATAACAAATCGTACACTTTCGTGACAACGAACTGGAAAGCATTTTCTTCCAAATCCACTGAAGCATAACTGTATCCGTTAGTGCAAGTGAATTTGCAATTGCGCACGCAGCTCACGTAGGCTTGAAGAAAGGAAGGCTGTGCCTTTATGTCTCACCACGAGCTGGAGTTACAGGTGGCCGGTCAGCTGTTGCCTCACCGCTACCAAACAAGGTCCTCGATAGAAAAAAAAAGAGGACTACAGCGTTCCGCGAGTATGAATGCCAGCCCTTGACATGCCCCTCCCAAATAATTCTCCTTCATATCTGGTATATTTCCAAGTGCAATTTTGTAGATTGTTGGCGACCACTGTTTCTCAAAATTACACCGCTGATAGCCATAACGGAAACTCATGAAGATAATGGTGCGAATAATGGCTTAATTCTATGATTTACTTTATCATTACTCATTCATCATTATTCATTCGTTTGTGATATTTATGCGGAAGCTTGAGTCTAAAACGCGTAGGTTACCAAGAACTTATATCTTAGTTTTTTGTGCAGTTTTATAATTTGAAATTTCCTCTTTAATTTGATATATATTATAATTGTAAGCACGTTAATTATATTTTCAGTATATTTTTAAAAGTGGTAGTGCATCGGTCTATTTGCACTCTGAATTCTGCACCATTTTACAAAATAAAATAATTCCTATACTCTTTAGAGTGCAGAGCTACTGTTTAATTCAGCTCTTTTAGGGGAAGCTTTGCTCCATAAATTGTTTCCATTTCTAAATATTGTAGTTTACGTATGTCCAGCAATGTGATTTTTGCTTTGTAAATGTAGGTGAGGTTTTCTCTTCCATTTTTACTTTGAAGAATATTTTCTCTGAATGACCCGTTTTCTCAGCAATTATTGAAGATAGTTACATTAAATTTTGATATGATAAACACAACACCTCAGTGGTGTTACTGACCCACTTTGGTATTAACAAGTTGGTTTGTCAAGTTTTAAAAAATAATTACCGCTCATAAATGCTAATAAAAATTGTGTAACCAAGAAAACAACCATATATTCCGTAATAAACCACATACCTGTATACACTTATAACAGCGTACATAGAAGGCATGCAACTCCATCCAGTCAAAATTTCAGTCTGATATAATATATTTTCTGAGGAATGGCTCATGAACAAGGACGACCCTTTGTCTTAGCATGGACGCCTTTTAGGTTGGTTGTTGCTTGCCTATATTGACGTCACGGAGGCCATGGAATTAAAAGTACTGCAATGTGAAAGGAAAGGGCAACCTGTTTGTGCTGCTTCGGAGAGCGAATGTGCGTTTCATTTGTTTAGCATTGGAATCCTGGCTATCAGAAGTGTGTAAAATAAACCTAGATAGCAAACACTTGTGTGCAGTTGCACTAACTCGTATGTTTTCTATATGGTGTTTTAAATATGTGTATATTGTAAACATGTAAATAATCGACGCTTATCGCACATGCATACATATTATATGGCACTGGTAACCTGTAGAAAGTTGCATGCTTGTTCCGCCGATCTATACCAGCGAACAGTCACGTGCTGTCGATGGACTGCTCTTATCTACTAGTAAATACAATTACTGTGTTCATGAGCACCATGAACATCGCGGCGAACTGGGACAAAGTGCCGTCCCTGGTCATAAAGTTAGCAAATTTAAAATTCACAGGAATGCGGTTTTAGTCTCCCCTTAAACGTCCCATTTTAATCAGCATAAGGTGCCATACGCCGTTTCTTATTAACCCCTATAATTTTGGAGAGGAATTCTTTCGTTGTCTACGAAGGAAACATTCATTAATTTTATACCCGAAGTAGTGAATCAGTCGTATCAATATGCGCACTACTGCTGAACACTTCGGCCGGTTGCAGAAACGATATATAGACAGTGGTTAAGGTTTATAAAATGTCCAAATATGACTGTTAGAGATATAAAAATCTTATGTGTTGCATTCACATGACTTTCTCTTCTCATCATCTACAAATTGTTTTTACTAAAGCTTATTCTTCTATCTAATTCTTGTTAACACAAATAGATATTAATAATTTGCACACTTCGTTGTATGTACACGAAAACTACAAGCTAAAGCGATAGCCAAATTTTTCAAAGCCAGTCGCCATGTGATGGCTTTGAAATACTGTTCTCCTTGCATGAACACGAAAAAGAAGAAAAAACAAACAGCAATTTACAGTTTAGAAAAGTATGAAGTATTTCAAAATCCGAATCAATAATCCAGAATATTCGGAAATGGTTAACGCAAAAAAAAGAAGAGCTAATTAATGCCTTAACGAGATCTACATGTTTTGAGTATTTTACCAATTAGGTATGCAAAAGTGTTTCAGAATAAAGAGAACTTCGTAGGTTATTCCCAGAAAACTCAAGATGTACATTTTATTTGTCATAAAAATGGTTTAAACATATGACATTTTAATCCATTTTTGAGGAAATAAAAAATAACGAACACTTTTCTATTTAAAGGGTAGTTTATGGTGGGGGTATTTTATTCAAAATCTTCTGTCGCATCCTTAGAAGGTCCTAAACTTCAATACCAAGTTTCGTATTTAACCAACTTTTCGTTTTTGAGTTATGCTGTTCAGACAGAGACGCGCACACAGGCTTTTTCTAAAAAATGGTTTATTGGGTTCAGTGGGCCTCAAAATATGTAGTCCCGGTGAAATGTTAACATCAAATTTTTGTGTGGAATTCAATACTTCCTCTGCTTACTGAAGTACATATTAGTATAGAATGTAAAAAGTGAACCGCTAAATCCTTAAATGTGGCAACCACTTTGCATAGGTAGAATAGTGGCGAAAATATTGTTGACATGAGTGAAAATATAGAACAGGACTAAATATCTTTAGATGTATTGCTTCTTACACTTATGTGAAGGAAATTCCTGAGATCTAGCACTCAAGAGCGCTTTAGATATATATGTTAGTTTGGAGGGTGATTGTAAACACAAATGAAATAAACTGAAGAAAGTAGCTGCTCTGTTAACGGAAGTAGCCTTTAAGAATAGTAAATTATTGTTCTATGCAATAGCTTTATACCCGCATCCACAACAATATAAGTAAAATAATTTCTGGACATTAACTGAAAGCGTTGAGAACTAAGTTTTCCCTCTTACAGTAGACGTACAGTTGTTTACTACACAGTCTTTTCGGCGGCAAATTTGACGCTAACAATTTCGAGGTAAATACATCTGTGAAATTTGACCAACAATTCTGTAAAAATTAATTACATTTTTATATCAAAATAATATGGATTCTAAACTTAATGAAAACCTATCGTTTTTCCCACTTGGCGTATTTGAATTACTAATTAACGAAAGCTATAAATGAACACACGCATCCTTATCAGCAGAGCTAGGAAGTCGTACCGATCACTGTCGCTCTATGTAGGGTACGACCAGCCAGGTACGTCATCCTCCATGGTGTAGTGGCTACCATGCTAGCTTCTAGTTCCCAAGGTGGCGGGTTCAAACCCGGCGGAGGGCGATGGGTTTTTTTGGGCGTAAAAATCTTTAGCATGACTTCCTTCGGAAGGGAAGTAAAGCCAGTGGTCTCATGTCGTAGATCTACGCCACGTAAAAAAATCTCAAGCCTGCTAAAGAGGCCTCTGAGCAAAATTCCCGGTCTTTCATGCCTAATATGGAATGGAACGCTAAGGACCACAACAGTTAAAGAGCGTCCATAAATAAATATCAATTTAATTTTTAATTTTCCAGCCAGGTACGACGTCATCAACACACAAAAACAAAACTACTCATAGATAGTAACCTAGAGTGGAAAGAAGGACAAAGTTGTCGTCGAGACAACATTCCTGTTTCTGTAAAGGAAAGGCTTATGGGATATTCGTAAATACACGGCTATTTACATAGTGTATATACAGCTATACAAATGGTTACATGGGTTGAAACTGATACAAATCTTAAATACATATTTAGATTATATACCTTCTGTTTAAAAAACAGGATTTAACATTTATTAAATGATACACTAATAAAATAACACAAGTCTTAAATATCTTTAAAGTTTACTAGGTAAACAACAAAGATGGACGCTATATGCATATTTGCTCATCTATTGCCTGTTACTGTAAACGAAATAAATAAATAAGGTGCTAGAAAAGTACCATGTTTCTAAAGGAAATTAATTTCGCTCACATTTGAACATGTTACTCAAGCGTCTTCAGTAGTGCTTATGTGACTTGTTGCATGCAGTTAGGGTTATTAATATCAACATGATGCACTCCAAGGCGACCTTTGGCACCGCAGGTCACCAGCTGTGACTGCGCATTTCCTGGCTTGCGCCTTGAATAACGAAATGGGTACGAACTTCTTGTCTCTGCTTATCACTTGTCAAGTCCAACTTAAACCTTGCTTTCTCGCAAACCTTTTTCAGAATTTTTCCATACTCAAAATGCTCCACATGGTGCAATTGTTTACTTACTTGTTCAAAACATTTTGTATTGCCTCTCAAAACTACATTAAGGAAAAACACCATACACTTTTTAAAAATAATGCTTCAATTTTGAGAAATAAATTCTTTACTCTTTGAAAAATTAATTTTGGAGAGTACAAAAACTAACAACGTTTTTGGTCCACCACACTATAATACGCTGATTATATGTGACGTAACTGAACTAGAATGTCATCCATTATACTTCGACTCATTATGATCTTACTCGGCTGCGCGCGCACCTCTCCCACACCTTTTAACACCTTCAAAGCAGCAGTCCACTGGAATCCATTCCCTAAATAAACAATTAAATATGTGTATTTAGAATAAAATAAGTTCTGTTCCTTGTAGTTTCAATATTCTAATAAATTGCGTTCATTTCCTGTGCTTTAATATGCCTTGTTTTCACGTTACCTACAATAAAAATCAATAAATACGACATGGACCCAATACTATTGCCATCTGTTGCACTACTCGCAAACACGCTACTAGTGCAACAGTTGGCTAGGTCCTGCTAATATTTAATTACAAATAATTAATAAGATAAAACTATTTGTTTTAAATTATAGCGTGGTCGACCAAAGCCCACGGTATGCAACTTTATAATGGCAATTAAGACGCTCGTATGAAAATTATGAAACTCGCTTCCGCTTGTTTAGTAAACATACTCTTTAATTACTACCATTATGGTGTTATAATATACTATTTTACAATAATTAGGGGTTAATATAAGCAATCTGATATGATGGATTTTTGTAAATTTATTTATTATCAAACCGGATTTCTTTATGCGTATATCTTTAAAAATGCATAGTGTTAAGCACTTTTATTAAAACAATGAATTTACGCAATAAAAATTAATATTTAAATAACCATGGAAGCTAGAATTTTGAAGCATGGCAAAAGCATTATTGTTATGTGCAGTAACTGATGTAAATTTCAACAATGTATCACACACGCTGTATTTTCCAATATGCATTACCTTAAAATATCCTACTTAAGCGTACGGTTCACGATTTTTGGAAGAACGCTGTGGGCAGAGAACACAATTGCGATAGTATGATTTTCTTCACACGATTCGGAGATTTCGTGTATCTCCAGCTTTTGTGACTTAAGTATTATATAATTCCGAAAGTAATGACTCCTATTTACCTTCATGGAAACTACAACAGATACAGAAAACACAATAACACAGTTAAATAGAGCAAGAGTTCAGCTACATATTGTTATTGTTCCACATAATCAACACCATTCGTTATGCACTTTTGCCAACGATGAACAAGAGCCACGTTCGTAAAAATCTGAACCAGCTTAGACTGCCACTGTATTGGCTAGCTGTGGATGGCTGTGTCATGAACTTCTTTGTTGGAGAAGTCTGCCCCCACCCTGCAGCTGCTGCGACTGGCCGAGAAGGCCTCCCTGGGCTTCCAGGAGAACTTCAAGACCATAGCAGTGCTGCTGGACGTAGAGAAGGCCTTTGCCACGACGTGGCACCAAGGCCTTTTATACAAACTCAAAGAGTCAGACATCCCTCCCGCCTATCTTGCCCTGATAAGCAGTTTCCTTCGGGATCGCACATTCAGGGTGAGAGTGGAGGGGAAGGTTTCCTCAGTCCGTCCCATAGCCGCTGGAGTCCCGGAAGGCAGTGTACTGTCCCCGCTTCTCTTCGCGGCCTACATGTCGGACTTCCCCACGGAACCCAGGACTGTTACGTGCCAATATGCCGACGACGTCCTCATAATGGCACAGAACAAGAATGCCCGATTCTGTTTCCCTCCACTGCAGCGACAGCTCCGAGCCATTGGCAGGTGGAGCGAAAAGTGGAGGATGGCCATCAGCCCGGGGAAGAGCTCTGCACTTCTCCTGGCGAAGGTCCGTCGGTGGCGGCCCGAGCGGCCTCTGAGGTTGCGGCGGAGGAGAATCCCCTGGGTTACCTCAGCCAAATACCTTGGAGTCACGCTCGACCGCGGCCTCACATTCGCGCCACATGTCAGGGCAAAGGTCGGCCTCGGCCACTCTGCGCTCAGGCAGCTGTACCCTGTATTCCGCTCCACAATGCCCATACGCCTCAAGCTACGCCTATATCAGGCGATTATCCCGCCCCTGATTCTTTACGGCTGCGAGGTCTGGGGATCGGCGGCAGCGACCACCATCCGCAGACTGCAAACCGTTCAGAACAGGGCGCTTCGGATGATCTATGATACCGGGCGTAGATTCCCATCAAATATCCTACATACCCATTCCGGTCTCCCATACATCGTGGACGTGGTGCGGGAGAGAACCCGCACCATGTACGCGAAACTCACCTACCACCCCAACCAGCTGGTTAACTCTTTGGGCCGCTATGACCATAAGGCGCCACGGAGGAGGAAGAGCTACCGGTTGCCGAAAGACGGCTTGGGCCCCCGAGGCTGAAGTCTACCAATCCCTCATCTCACAAACTTCCCCAAGTTAAGCAGCATTGGGCCCGGTCGCTGGCTGGATGAGTTACCATCTACCAGCGACCCGCCCTGCCGCCAACTTGAGTACCCCCATCCCATTACCTGTATTCCCATCTTGCTTTGCTGCCATGCCGGCCTGCTTAACTTGACGACCACACAAGCGGTCGCCCAAGTTAAGCAGCATTGAGCTCGGTCACCACATGGTCGCTAGTCCGCCCATGAGGAAACCGCCGAGACCCAGCCAAATGGTGGTGCAGAAAGCTAAACCCCGCCCTAGACAAACATAAATCGAAAGCTTGTGTATATTCTTTTAAACCTCCTTTATCGCACAGGTAAAGCCGCATACGCGGCTAGGTACTGTGGCGATTATATTCCGCCCAGGTAAACCTGGGCGACCTGTTCTCGATTGCTGGATTGCTGGAAGTCTGATGTCGCCACTCCATGGACTGTCGTTTAGATTTTGCCTCGTAGTGGTGACACAGCGTCTCATCTCCGGTGATGATGGAGTTCAGAAGATTGTCAGAAATTCAGCCACGTATTGGTCCAGCAGGTCCCTACAAATTTCCATTCGATGTGTTTTTTTGGTCTTGTGAAAGCATCCGCGGGACCCAGCTCACACACTTTGCGATAGATAAGGTTGCGTAACATCTTGTCTAAGGCATTACAGCCAACATTCAGCTCTACACACAATTCCTTGCTCGTAATCCGCGATCATTATGGATGAGTTGATCGAGACGCTGTTGAATATTTGCTGTGACAGCCAAGCAGGGTCGACCAGGGCGTGGCTTGTCCTGCACATCCTTTTCACCACTTTTGAAACGCTGTACCCACCGCCTCACATTACTCACATCTACTGTATCGTCGCCATACACCTTTAGCAAGCGTCGATGGATTTCAATTGGCGGAATTTGTTCAGCGGTAAGGAATTCAATCGCACATCTCTGTTTTGTACGCACCTCGAGGTCAGTGGCCATTTTGGAGCGCTCCCCTGCTGCTATCTACCGCATGACAACGAAACTAGCAGGACACTAGAGAGAAAGTTCAACAATTAATACTACACCAACCTAATCTAGCTCGGACACTCAAAGGCAACACAAAAAATGGGAGGTATTACTTTCGGATTGACTCTCGTACATGTTACAGACTCGTCTATTTTTAGTTTACACTTTAGAGCCAATTGTTTCTGCTTATTACATTAGTGTAAATAATTCTGTGAATTTTCTACGATAGAGTTAGTAAACAAATAAAAAAGTTCTGATGTGTTACACTGACGTAGCTTTCTCTAGCCACTATCGTTTATTTTTATACAGTTTTTCCAGGCCATCTTACGAAAGCTTATTTTTCTACCTACTTCTTATTAAACGGATAAACCTTTCCAGAAATAGTTTCGCGTAGGTACAAGGGGGATAGAGCAAGCCGAATCGATAGTTATATGTTTAAAGGCCGGCGCTATAACTTTAAATTTACATACTCTTTCCATTCCATCCCGAGACAAAATAATAGTAATAATAATGATAATAAAATTAAAATGATATAAATACACATACTTCAGACATCCTAGACAAGTGAATGGCGACAGGGCTTTAAAAACGTTACGAAGTATTGAGCAATTGAAATCAATATATATCTCGGCAATGGCTGATGCCACAAAAATGTTATTTGAAATAAATTGTGTGTTTTAAATAGCTCTACATTTTTTGTGCATTGCGTTTTTATCGATCTCTTTAAAGTTTACTAGTTATACAAAATTCCTTCTGAATGAAGAGGACTTCAAAGTCTACTCCAAAAAACAAAGTTATATACATTTTTATTGCATTTATGCACAGCAAGAATGTTAAAGTTTAGTGAAATTAGCACTGAAAGAAGAAAGCGCAGATAAAAAATATAAATCAGGTGTTAATAGAATCGGCTCCTAAACGGATGATTGTCTTTAATTTTCAAAGCAAGTACTATTTATTTGAGTAATGCAGTAGAAGTGGTTTCGCTTTAAGTTTATTAATGATCTGAATATCTGCAAACCCTAGAGTCATATGTTTGAAGTCTCTCTTCTGTGCGTGCTTCAAGATCAAAGCATAAAAATTACCCAGTGTTCAAACCAAAAAAAGAGCTATGTCCTTATAGTTTCAATTCATGTATGAACCGTTTGGCAACCGTATCAGATTATACAAATGCTGATGTTTCGCAGCCATGTGTAACTTCCACACCTAGGTTTGCTTTGGCAAGTTTTGCTATTTGCCTGCTTTTAACTTGGAAGACATGTCGTGAATGACGTAAGCATAATGGAATAAGTTTCCAGGTTTTACTGCCGCGCACTGTACTTTGCAAAGAAATTATGAAGACTTTTTAGAAACATAGAAAGTTGAAATAATATGTAGAACGAACCCTGCATACTGCATTATCATTTGAATAACCCTCAAAGTTACCATGGCTAATCCTGGCGCATTCAGAACGAAGGACACAGTTGGCGAAACTTGAAATCCAGAGAGCACCTTCAGGCGTTAACTGCTAATATTGCCGTAATGTAACTTGTGAAATGAGGCTTACTAGTTGTAAGTTAAGTTAGGAGAACTGATGGGAATCTTACCTCGTTCTGTCTCGCTTTGATATCACAGTCACCGGCGAAACATCACTGACACAAATTTACTTACGTGTATCAATCATAATATACTGCCCAAGGACAGATTCTTCACTACAAGCCTCCTACACTCTTCAACCTCTTTCTAATAATAAGAAGTTACTATAAAAAATAGATGTGTTACATTCACATGGCTTTCTCTACCATATATCGCTCATTAATGGGTGTACAAACTATTCTTACGAACGCTTATTTTTCTATCTACTTCATTATAATCGAGATTATCCTTTGCAAAAATAGCTACATTTTTTTAGTTCCATTTATACCCCGCCTTTAACTAAATAGGTCTTATCGGCGTCCTTTCCTTTGGAACTTATTGCATATTGGCAACGGTGCTAACTCGTGTAACAATTGTAGTTGGGTTTCTTGCACTTTTGATTTTTAAACATTAGATCATACACACATTCACACTCTCATTCATACTTCCAGACTCTGGGGAGGATAGGGATTAATCTTGGCTAGAGAAACATTCTTCCCCAACGGAAATCGAACCCGGGACCCCTAGCACAACAGGCAGGTGCTCTGCCGACTGAGCTACGGGGCCAGCTAATAGCTATATTGCACATTTCGGTATAGATACAAAGAGAACAGCGATAGTCAAATGTTTTAAGAACTGGTCGCTACATCCTGACCTTAAAATTACCTTACTCTTTCCATGCATTTCCGAGAAACAACTGAAAATCGAAAGGACTTCAAAAGAATAAAGTATTGCACAATTCGAACCATTAATAACGGATATCTCAGAAGTGATTTATGCTATAAAAAAGTTGCTTGAAAGAAATGGCAGCTTTTAAAGACGTCTACAGTTTTTGCACAGTACGTTTTCGTCTATCGTTTAACGTTTACCAGTTATACAAACTTATACAAAATTTCTTTTGAATGAAGAAGACTTTATAGGGTCTACCCAGAAAATCCAAGATATGTTTTATTTTTCAGTAAATATCTTTAATATATGACATTATAATCAGAATCGTTAGATCCATTTTTGAGAAAATAAAACATTTCTAAAAATGTTCCATGTGAAAGGTAGTTACGGGTGAGGGGATTTTCTTGAAAATATTCGTGCCACGTCTTAGAAGATACTAAGTTTGGTACTTTTCCGGGATTTCGTTTTTGAGTTGTGCTGTTCGCACACACACACACACACACACACACACACACACACACACACACACACGGGCCTTTTTCTAAAACTGCTTTTTCTGTGTTTAGGGGCCTCAAAACATGTATTTGTGGTGAAATATCGGCATCAATTTTTGGGGTGCAATACAATACTTCCCCTACTTACTACACGTAACAGAATGTAAAACTGAAGCCTCTAGCATAAAAGCATCTGATGGGTTGCATTTAGATGATTTAACAATACAAACTATTTTTAGGAAAGCATATTCTACTTCTGGTTAATGCAGATAAACCTTCAATTCACATTTACACATTTCGGTGTAGAACACAGTTAAAGCTATAGTCAGATTTTGTAAAAGCGTGTCGCTATGTGATGGCTTTGAAATGCCATGCTCTCTGCATTACCACGAGAAAAAACGAATAACGACTTTCCACTTGAGAAAAGTGTAAGTATTTGAAAGTTCAAACCAATAATAAGGAATATCTCGGAAAGAGATAAGTCCACAAAAATGCGTATGACATACATTGTGTGCTTTAACGAAATCTCCATGTTTTTATTTTTATTGCGTTACAAAAGTCATTCAGAATGAGAAGACTTCAGAGACTTCCTAGAAAATTCAGGATACACATTTCATTTGTCATGAAACTATCATGGTATTTTAATCAAAGTCTTTAGAGCCACTTTTAAGAAAATGAAAATTTTCGAAACATTTTCCATTTAAAGGGTAATTTGGAGTGGGGAGAAGTCTTCGTGTGGCATCCTTGAAAGATACTAAATACCAAGTTTTATACTTAATCCGACTTTTCGTTTTTGAGTTATGCTATTCACAGCAACAAACACACACACGGACCTTTTTCTAAAAATGCTTTTTGGATGCAGGGACCTCAAAGTATATATTTCTGGTGAAACTTCGACATTGCATTTTTGGGTGGAATACAATACTTCCCCTACTTACTGTACGTAGTAGAGAAAATAAAAATTACCTAAAACTGAAATTGCTTGTATTAAAATTAGCGTACAGAAGCTTAAATTGGTTTATATATGGGTTTATCCATTATTTAACTAGAAAAGTTAGGTATAAGAATAGTAATGAGAGAATTTATACAATGAATTAAAAACATATTTGTTTCATGTTTTGTGTTTGAAGAATATTCAAAGAAAATTAAGAAAATTATGTATGAAGTACATAGTTCTTACAAAACGGTAGCATTAACTCTTTAGAGTTTTCAGATTATACAAAATTCATTGCAAATGAGGAGTACTTCACAACCTGCGACGTGACACAAAGACAAGGAAAATAGCAACAGACTGTACGCACTGATTAACGCGAAATTTGGAAAACTGACCTGTCTCATACCTAGTTTGGGAGATGAATTCATAGCCAATTATACTTGCTTCCTTGACAATAACCACCCCTCCAAACGCAAGGAACCCTCTTCGGACTAGCCATTAAATAGGAATGTGATTTTATTTCAAGAATACAGTAAAGGGGGCGGCGCCGTGGCCGAGTGGAGGCGGCCCGAGCTCAATCCCAGAGACACGCATGTGGGATTTGTGGTGGACAAAGCGGCGTTTGGGCGGGTTTTCTCCGGTTTCCCCCGCCATTCATTCCACCGACTGCTCCATCGTCACCTTTCCTATCATCCATTTCGCCATCATTTCTTTTCATCTACTTCCTTCATCTCATACCAGGCATCGGGCTGATCACCCATCCTGGACATTCTGTCTGCTCCATGAGAGTGTCTGCTCCTCGACGGGCCTCTGATCCCAGGCACCCGCTTGTAAGTCCTGGGGGGTGTAAGTCCTACATAAGATGAAGGTAAACAGCGAATGAACGAATGAATGAATACAGTAAAGGATGTACACTCGGTCAAACCAACAGTAGTCGGTTTCTTGACCAGTTAAACGTTTTCAAAGTCCCTCCGACTGAGCGCGCGGTTCACAACCATCAGTTCCTATGTGCTGTTTTAGCGAACTCTATAATACAAGACACAAGGGCTATCTTCACACCGCGCTTTGCTACACACCAACTACCCATTGCATGGAACGTTTTTCGAAAATTTAGAACTTCTAAAAAATGACTAACCATTATGAGTAAAATACCTATATTAAAGATATTTACACTACAAATAAATGTATATCTTGAATTTTCTGGGAATAGCCTTTGAAGTCCTCTTCATTCGGAAGGAATTTTGTATAATCTTGTAGAACTGGTAAACATTAAGCGACAGACAAAAACGTACTATATAAAAAATGTAGATCTCTTTAAAACACACAATTTATTTCAACTAAGTTTTTTTCTGGCATAAACCATTTCTGAGATATCCGTTATTAATGGTTGGAATTGTTCCTGTCAACATTCAGTTGTTTCTCGCTATTGCATGGAAACACTTGGAATTTTAAGGCTAACATATAGCGTCCAGTTCTTAAACATTCGACTATTGCTGTTCTCTTTGTATCTATAACGAAATGTGTAATGTAGCTATTTCTGCAAAGATTTATTCGGATTAAAACTTATTAAATATAAAAATAAGCTTTAATAAGAATAGTTTGTATGCTCACTAATAAACGATAGAGCGTAGAGAAGGTCATGTGAATGTTTCACATTATACTCTTCTTTTTTATAATAATTGTCATTCTCTAAAAGTTTTGGAGGAATTTTATAGGTTATTTTCAAACACTTTTAGGTCATCAAAATCCAGGCCCTGTTAATAACGTGCCTTAAGTCTCACTTCGAAATTACACTTTATGGGGGTATGTTTCACCGCATAAATATACCGGTGTATTTTTTGGCTCAACCCCCCCCCTCCCAAAAGAAATGGAAATATCTCAGTTGTGATAGCATCTTTTTAAATGTTACATAACAAAATTTCCTAAGCACATTGTTACTACCAGGGTTTGCTATTTGCAAATTTTGGGTAGAATGAATATTTAATAAGTTATAGCAGTATCATTCGCGTGCAGTTAAAATCGGTTAGCAATAATTTTGCTCGTATAGTAAGCCTAAGGAACAGGCACAAATTTTAAAACCTTTACTTCCTTTTAGTTTTTAAAATAGAGAAATATCAGTATATTATCTGTTTTAGGAAGTTCCTCAGAGAGAGAGAGAGAGAGAGAGAGAGAGAGAGAGAGAGAGAGAGAGACGGAGAAGAGTCTCTGTATTCACACAATAACGTCAGTGGAGCCTTAGGTTGTGTTACTTAGAACTCAACTTTGTGTTTTCCTGTTGTTAGAGCGTTTCGAAATGCTCAAAACAGTCGAACGACCCGCCGACTGTGACGTCAGATCCGTGATTCGTATTTTGAATGCGAAAAATGTTACGCGAGCAAACATTCATCACCAATTGTGTAAGGTTTATGGGGAAACAATAATGAGTGATAACGCCCGGCTACACACAGCCAAACAAACTCAAGGTCTGATTCCATCATTTGGTTGGGAACAATTCGACCACCCTCCCTACAGTCCAGATTTGGCACCAAGCGATTTTAATCTGTTTCTTCACCTGAAGAAATTCCTTGGTGGGGAACATTTCAACGACGATCATGTTGTGAAACAAGAAGTGCACACTGGGCTTTTATCACAGGTGACATCGTTCTTTGACGAAGACGTACAAAAACTGGTTTCCCGTTACGACAAGTGCCTGAATAAAGGCGGTGACTATGTGGAGAAGTAGTGTAAGGCAATGAATGATAATAAATATTTGGAAAATAATGTTCTGTTATTTTTTTTAAAAAAGTATCGGCGCTTACTTTAAAAATACGCCCCGTGCATAGCACACAGCAATATATATTTGTTAATTATCTCTCTAAAACTGTTTTCTTGTTTGCTTTATAATTTTTATTTTGCTAATTTATTGTACAGATGCGCCAATTAACATAAGGACTCATATCAATTACGATGATGAGGCTTCAGTACAGAAGTTATTTTTACTGCGTATATTACTTATAGTACTTACCTATAGTAAGTAGAGGAAGTATTGTGTTCCGCCCAGAAATTGCATACCGAGATTTCACCGGAAATACTCGTGTTCAGACTCCCTGAATAAAAGAGAAGGATTTTTAGAAAAGGTCTGTGTGTAAGTGCGTGTCTGTGACAGCATAACTAAAAAAACGAAAAGTAGGTTCAAAATCGGTATTTAAATTCAGCATCTTCCAAGAATACGACAAGAAGATCCACAAGACCAAACACCTAACTACGCTTTACATAGAAATGTTTCAAGAATTTTGAGTTTATCAAAAATGGCTATAACGATTTTGATTAAAATGCTATATGTTTTAAGATACTTTCACGAACAAATAAAACGTGTATCTTGAATTTTATGGGAATAGACCCTGAAGTCCTCTTCATTCTTAATAACGTTTGCATAATTGGTAAACCGCAAGAAATAGAGAAAATCTTCTACGTCGAAACTTAGTCCTTGTTAAAGCACATAATTTGTCTTTTTTATAGAGTTAACCATTTCCGAGATATTTCTTGTTATTAGTTTGAATTTTCAAATATTTACACTTTCCTTAAATGGGAAGTCGTTATTAGTTTTTTTTTTTTTACTTTCTCTACCATGTACATAATAGGTAGAGAAGGTATTGCATCGCACCCAAAAATTAAATGCCGAAATTTCATCGGAAACACATGTTTTGAAACCCCTAAATCCAAAAAGAGGCATTTTTTAAAAAAAGATACATATGTGTGTGCGTGTTTCTGTGAACAGCATAGCTCAAAAACGAAAAGTCCCATAAATACTAAACGTAGTATTTAGGTTCACTATCTTCCAAAGAGGTGACACGAAAATTTCCAAGAAAATACCTCCACCCCAAACTACCCTTTACATGGAACATTTTTAAAAACTTTTTATTTTCTAAAAATCCAAAGATTTTAATACCATATATGAAAAATATTTAAATGACAAATAAAATGTATATCTTGAATTTTCCGGGAATAGCATATGAAGTCCTCTTCATTCGGAAGGAATTCTGTATAATCTTGTATAACTGGTACATTAAGCGATAGACGAAAAAGTACTACACGAAATATGTAGGTTTCTTTAAAACACCCAATTTAATTCAAATAAGGTTTATTGTGGCATAAGGAATTTCTGATATATCGTTATTAAAGTTACAATTGTTCATTTCTTGGTCATTCTCTTTAAGTCCTGTCAACACTCAGTTGTTTCTCGCGATTACATGGAAACAGTATGGAAGTTTAAGGTTAGCATATAGCGCCCAGTTCTTAAACATTTGACTATCGCTATTCTCTTCATATCTATAATGAAATGTATAATGTAGCTCTTTCTGTAAAGGTTTATCTCGATTAAAATGACCTTGATAGGGAAAATACTTTATTAAGAATAATTTGTGTACCCACTAATAAGGATAGAGGGTGGAGAAAATCATGTGAATGTAGCACATACATGTAATTTCAAAGCCATCGCTTGTCGCTTTGCCTTCTATATCGTACAAGAAATGTGTAAATGTGAACTGAATCCGGATTAAAGCAATTGCCTACTAAGCATACTAATATATTTCTGTGCAATTCTTTGAAATTATTGTTAAAGTTATCCGTATAAATGAATGCGAGAGGAATTAATTAAGTCATGCATTTTTTAAACTTCTCTTCACAATACGGATGATTTGAAAGCACAGCTTAATATTGACATGTTCTATGTATAATTAAATTGATTTTTATTATAAATTGTTCTCAACTTAAGTGCTTTTGAGAAAAACATTTTATAGCAGTAGAGTTTATGGGAAATAGCTCATAAAACCGAACGTCAGCGGAGAAGGTTCTAGTGATTTTCTTACTTCACAGGTCAAAAGAATTCTAGTTTTCACCAGAATATTTCAACACACCAAGACAAAATTCTCCAGAAATTGTTACTGCAGTGGATCTTTCCAGCTCTATTTATTTGCAACGGGTCCTGTCTAGTTATGGAGTAGCTCTGGCGGTCCTTTAATGCATTAGCCAAGAGAAACGTTCAGCAAGCCCTTTTTTGTTGTTGTTTGTTTTTCTTTTCTTTTATTATTGTTTTAATGTTCCCTAGTTTCTCCCTCTTATTATTATTGCTACTGTGTTTTCTCTAAGTTATTTTACCGCATTATACCGCAATTACTGCTACACATACACAATACAGAAACGCCCACACCTATGGCGGGTCGTAGTCCATGGCTTAGGGGTACCATGCTAGCCTCTAGTTCCCGAGTTCGCGGGTTCAAACCCGGCGTGGATTTTTTCGGGCGTAAAAATCCTCACCATGGCTTCCTTCGGAAGGGAAGTAAAGCGGGTGGTCCCGTGACGTAGATTTACGGCACGTAAAAGTACCTTAAGGCTATAAAGAGGCCTCTGATCAAAATTTCCGGTATTTCACGCCCAATATAAAATGGGACTCTAAGAACTGTAGTAGTTGAAGAGCGTCCGTAAATAAAAGTCAATTTAATTTAATACCCATGGCGGGACTCCAACCGCGAACCTCAGCTTGGCGGAGCGCCGAAGCTATACGCTCCAGCGACCACGGCTACGAGGGCCAGCATTTAAGCGTGTTGAGGTAATTTTCAACTTGTTTTATTTTACTTTCAATAACGATAAGGCTGAAGTTTTATTAATGTGTGTGCTTTCGTTGCTAAACTAACCCTAGCATCGCACTTAAGTTATTCAGTAAGGTTTTGAATCTAAAAGAGAGACTATGTCTTAGTACCGAAAAATTGTCAAAACACCTTTAGATACTGTTGTTCGCTACATGCCTTTAGCAAAGCACTTGCCTATATTATTCTTAAAAATTTCACAATACAATTTGCTCTTAAAATTAATAAAATGTCTTTATGAACATTCAATTAGAAATCAGTGAAGCTCCATTCTTTACTGTATATAAAATTTTTAATTCATACAGTTGATTTTTAAGCTTTAAATCTGAAATATGAATAAGCCTTCTAACTCAAATATGTGTGTACATTTTCTGTTTTGAAGATTGGAAATTAAAAACATACGATCAGCACGATGTTCACTTCCATAAACCGCTTCCTGGTAAGATTTAAAACATGTCTGTTAATTATATTTTTTACTTTTGGAAAACCTGTAAACCTGAATGTGGAAATTGTGAACCAGGACATTAAAGAAATGCCGATAAAGTAAATTAACTCTCAGATTCCCAATATCCACGTGTGCTGTGTACGATTTAAATAAATCCCGGTATGCATTCGGCCAGTGAGGGTTTGAAAAAGGGTAGTAATGATTTTTGATAGTCATGAGTAGCCTACAATTTTCTATGTTCTAAGATAACGTATAATTTTCACAAAGTGCTATAGCTCAAGTTCACGATCTGGTGGCCTGGCTGGCCAAGTACTCTAGTTTGGTCTTTGTCTACAGGGGGTTTAAACATTCCGAGATATTATATGATGGAAAATTAGGATTGGTTAGTTTTTGGAACCTGTAAGATAACGTATGACTTTTGCCAGGTCCTATAGCATAATAACACACTATTTTGGCCAGATGAGTTAAAGAGTGCAGATTTCAACATAAGGGTTCAAAAATATTGTAGGAGTAGTTTTCGTGATTTGTGGTGTAGCCTATAATTTTTGCTGGGTCCTGTAGTATAAGGTTACCAAGTTTTATCTGGATACGCCAAAGAGATTGATTTGCATGTCAAAAGTTGAAAGTGAAGGGAGTGACTTTTTTTAAAGTTGTAAGCTAGCTTATCATTTTTGCCACATTCTAAAACCCAAGTGCTTCAGGTTTCGTTAGAATCATACAAAGAAAGTCCTGATTACAAACTTCAGCAAAATCAGAGGGAAATCTGGTAATATGAAGACGATATGCAACTCCCCACCCTCCAATAACTCAATTTTAAAATATTTTAAACCTCTCCTTACGTCTTTTGACTGGAACTAGTTTAATACGTGCCATACTCGCAATAAAATGCCGAAAGTATGCTCCGATATTCATGTTCAACGAAACAGAATCAAACTTGGGTGACATGAATATGAAAACCTTCTAAAGCCCCATCTTAAAAATATTGAAGGTATTTTATAGCTTATGTTCGTCCGGAAAAAACAATGCTTTTAAATGGCAAAGAATTATTAAAATCGTTTTAAGTGTTTTCCGAGATTACTCCATACAAACATTTATCTTTATATTATTAGTACGGATTTTAAGGAAAAACAAAACTGTTGATGATTTAATAATATCTTGAACAGTTTGTTATAGAATATAATTACTAATATTATTGTAGTACGTAATCATACCTACATACCTAACCTTAACAAAAACTAACTAAAGCCGCACGACTGACAATGCATGGTTACTGAAGGGGCATCCCTCTTCAGATCTGTAGCTCAGAATTTATTGTCTCGAAGATTAAAGACGCTCGTACTTAATGTAATATTTCACTTTCAATTCCACGCGGCTCTGCTTTCTCGCGCTCAAGTGTTACGCTGCTCCCCTCTTTTGATTTTTTTCTTCGTGTTATTTCATGGCCAGTTAACTGCAGCTCACAGCTATGCATCATGTAATACAGAGAAATTCTCAAACTTTTCTCTTCGTGTGCTACAATCTGTGGAGAGACACCTAATAATTTCACACTTCCATAGAATAAGGACAGAATGCAGCATGTGGTGTATATTTAAAGACTGCAAAGAGTAATGCATACCCTTCATGGTGAAGGTTGTGACTTTGTCCAGTTTTCACTGTCACTTCCTAATGCGATCTAGTTCAACTTTCCGTGTCACTTCACTCTTCTTCGCGACGTAGCTGCGTAATGAACCAGCCTCTTCTTCGGATGGTTCACTCTCTGGGGAGTCGAACACAAGACATTTGTAATTCCTAGCTGTAGCAGCACTCACTCTACATCACAGCTGTCTTCACCAACGCATGTGTGTTGCATCACCAACTTATTAACTTCTCAGCGAGTGAGAACGCTCGCTTATATAGTCTTTGGAAATTTCCAGAAAATTCTAGAATGTTCTGCTGCCGAGGAGAGGCTAAGCTTCCAGAAAATTCTGGTTATCTGACGAGAGCACCTCCGGTGTTTATGTTGGTTTTCGTGAAGGATTAATGCTGCAGGAACCAAACGATGGTCTTTGTTTCGCTTAAGAGCGTCAAATGAGATGTGATTTTGGTTCCGCAAGCAGGTAGGAATAACGTGCTCAAATTCTCCAAACGTTATGAATTATGTATGTGATCGAGATAAATGCGTTTTGTGCGCATTCGGACAGTTCTTAAGACGTAGGCCATTTCATACTCACTGGATGGATTTTTAAACGAAGCCTAGCTGCAGTTTCGGTAATTGGTGGGTTTAACCCTCAGTTGATCGCATTTCAATCTCAACAGTCATCTATAAGACATCTAACTGCCGCCCCAAGGCTTTCCGTAATTAATAGTGAATTTGTCTGCACATGTAATATAAATATGACATACTCTTAAGTAGTAAATAAAAGTATCGTAAGGCAGGAAGGTAGCAATATATATATATACATTTAAATGCCCAGCATTTGAAGGAAGAAGGCCAACCCTGGTTCTTTCGGATGCAGTGCGACGGGCGTTTTTAAAAAGCCTCTTCTTGGGTATTTATATGTCTGTGAGACGGGGAAAATAATAGTATATTGCAATACAAGTGCGGTAACTGTATCAGTGGATAACGAGGAAGAGTTTTCCATTTCCGAGAATCTGCAATGTATTTAACGTATGTGTACGCCATAGTATTTATGCAAAAATAAAATTAAATACTAACAGACTTTGAATATTACTTCCAGTAGCAGGTAATCAATATTAATCTTGGTGGTGAATTGGCGATCGATTATGCAAGCCTGATTGCTGGCCTTAAAAATCAATAAATTTGCTGCTTCTGGATGAATTAAATTGAAAGCAAATATTAACAAATGAAAAGCAAGAAAACATCCAGCTAAGGTTCAAATGGTAAAATTCAACTATCAAGTATAAATATACTTCAGGTCTGCAGTAATAAATATTAAACAGTTAGAGGATTAAATATAGGTCATTCACATACGAGCAGTAAAATAGCCAAAACAGGTAGGTTAGGTTACAAACACTGAATGCATGAAATTCAACTTTCTGTAATGATAGCATGAACGGGAAGTGAATCAAAAAACACCATCGTCGAAATTAAATATTGCTCATTCCACTCAGTGTAAAGGATGGAAGTTTCAGACGTGTTGCATCCACTGGGTGCCAGTACTGAATGTTCATTGCAGATGTAACAACTGCAGAAATGAAGCTTCTTAACAGAGAAGAATATCATGTTACGCAGGAAGTTACTATATTCGAGATGATTTGAAAGGCAAGTCTTCAAGATAACTGCCCCAAAACAAATACTTTCTCCTTCTGGATGCATACGACCAAAAGATGATTGAACATCGAATTGCCGTGCAAAGATGGTGTTTGTCACCTTCGCTTTTGAATCTCGGAGTTAGGCTGGTTTTTGGTTTGTCCAGGTATGAATACAGATTTTGCTTTCAAATTGGAATACACAGAATACGTGCAGGTTATAGCAATGAATTACAGGGAATTCGATCCGAAAAATTTGTTATTCAGAAAACCTTCTGTAAATATACAAGGACTAATTTTTACAAAGGACCAGTATTTTCAAAGGGATGTAATAGTTCTCTGTGTATGGAAGCACATTATAATGTTTAAAAGTCCGGATCACGAAAATAATCCACAGATTCGTCTTAGAAGTCTACCCATTGGGTTTTGGGGGTGAGGCTCGGATATAAAGTCGATGACAGGAATGTGGGATCAGCAGGTTGCCCTGTGCAGGCTTGGCTCGCTAGAGCAGCCCACGAGCAGCCACTGCCAGTACGCTAGCGATGACCTAGGACTGCTAGTTAGGTTCTATACGGTCACGGAAGGTTATCCTTTCAAGGGCAATTTTTCATTCTACTGTTTTATGACTACCCTAAATAATTATCTGAAATAAAAGTACTTTGAGTTTCATCTTATAAGAGAAAATGTATTACTTACTTTTTGATTTTATAACTTTCTTAATAAGAGGTAGTCGTATACACAAATTGTATTTTAAACCAGATAGAATCAAAACGTAAGGAAAAACTTGGCATAACAGAAATTATATACATGAATTACATTTTGTATAGGGTAACTAATGTAACACTAGAGCACAGTGGCCTGTGACACACACCTATGACAATGCAATGTGCCCGCTGCCCGCCTAACCGCTTGCTGCCAGTTTTCCAACATCGTCACATCGCTGCCCTATAGGATAGCGCAACCACCGACCATTCGCATCATTCTATATGGAAATGGTAAAACAAGGTACCACAGCTTGATCCCGTGTTTCGTGGGCAATTTCGCCTTTAATGTTTTGAATTACTTTCAGTTGAACAGAAAAAGAGCAATATATTTAAAAATAAGTCAAGAATAATATATATCATGTTATCAAAACATAGTGGCTATAATCAATCGTTGATAGTTTTCTGTTCAAGGACCATACAAACTCTTCCATCCTTCGCTGTTTTCGTCTTTTCTTCCATGATGAATTATTTATCTTGATAGTGTGCATTATCTGACACGTTTTTCGAGACCTATATTTTTCCTATACGTCCCTTAACAAGCATTTTATTCTCCTTTAATATCCTGTTTGTTCAGATTCAGCCTTATTATCCTTGGCTCACTGTTTCTGAAACAGTTTCTCGTTACTTATTTTGCCTGTCATTTCACATGCTCCACACATCTCCATATCTGCATGTCAGCTCATTCCATTCGTTTTCCTCTCTTCGCCACAACATTAAATTTGTTGCGCTATACAATGCCACATACCATTCAAAATACTTAATCGATTTAATCCTTTTTTCTCGCTTCAAAGCTGCACATGTAGGTTATTTTATTGTTACAAAAGCCTACTTTGTTATTGCAGTCCCGTGGTCATGGCAAATACAGTGGCGACAATGTGTTAAAATCTTCACGTAAAAGCTTCAAAAATGTTTCTGAAACCATATTACAGGAAGATTGAATATTTGTTTTCCATAATTTATAATTAATTCTTTGTTGTGGATCTGCCAAGGAAAATGGAGTCCAATTGGTACAAGAACCCCCAGATCTTGTCCATGCAGATAATGGTATTTTCACGCTTTACATAGATATATAGGGGAAATAAATGTTTGCATTAACTGTTTGGCTGTAAAGAACTGCCACTCTCGACCTCTACATCGCGCACGTTAGCCGTGAATCTGCAGTTGTCGGACACGCAACACAGGGCGGAGATGTAAATGTCATCAGGCATCTACTGCAGCGAGTTCAAGGCCGGTTGGTATGCGTCTTAGGAGAAAGCTAGTGATGCAAAACATCCTGACGAGAAGGAAGAGTAAAATACGATCCGGGATGCGCCTTAAAGACAAATCATTTTTTTCCTAAGGTGACGAACGTGTGAAACATAGAAATTAAGATTTTCTTAAAGAAGTAGTTTAACTTTTTACCAAATTTCAGCATCCTCAAATGCCTTCTCTGAGTGGCTTCTGGGACATAGGGAAAATGTATTTTCTGATTTCTTTTATTAATAAACCATTCGAAATTTGTCTTCGGGTTCAGGTTTTATAAATTTTAAACAGACTTTCAATTTTTGATTCCAACTTATCTTTCTCACAAACTCGTCTTATTTTAATATACGAATTCCTATACTATAGACTTAAGTGCACAATTTTGGATTTCAAAGTGCTGACTGTTTAAATAGATTCCAAAATCATGAAGTTCCAAATTATCATTTTCCTGAATTTTTATTTTTTATTTTACCTTTTTTATTTATCTTCTTCTGTGCCTCTGGCAAGAACTTCAAATCGGTTATTATTTGCACTGCAAGGAACAATTTTTAAAGATAATACAATTATTGCTCGATCGATGACTGTAATCTTTAAAATTTGCACCGCTCTATATTCCGACACTTCAAACATTTCTTTGTCTACACCTATACCTCTCTCTAGTAGAGCACTAATATTTTTTATCGCACAAAACCATGTTTTTATGAATTTTCGCCAACTTTCACAGGTACATTACTTAAACATTTCGAAGTTTCCCCCGCCACAGAAAGCTTCAAAAGAGGCAACACAAACTGAAAATCAGTTTTATTGTAATATTAACCACAATACCAGTTACAAATACTAATGAGCGTTTATTGAACATGCTTTTGCGTGTATAAAGCGGAAGCACACTAAAAGTAAGCGAGAGTAAATTCCATTTAGGAACTTCCATTATCATGTTATCGTTACCAGTTTTTAGCGTATTGAACAATGAACATAGTAGCTGAATATTTACAAATTTGTTATAAGCATGAATACGAAAGAGAAAATTAAAAAAATAGCTCTAATTTTTATTTTAAGCTTTATTACAGGATGGCAGTTTCATAGAGATTTTATGCTAGCTAAAAACATTGCAACGCTTCCAAGAATCTCAAAACTGTATTTCTAAAAGTAGCTTTCATTCTGATGATCGGAGGGGACTCGGCACTGCTCCAGTGAGTATATTATACCTATGCTCCATAAGGGGGCGCCCCCGGGAGTGAGGGGCAGGTGAGGGGACCCACCGGGCGGCCGGAACCAGGAGTGGCAGAACAGCAATTACAGCGTCCCTACAGTTTCCAGATTGAGATGCCCCGACAGTCGGACAGGCAGACCGGGGACCCTCGCCCACGGAGGGTCCAACATCTCGCTCCGAAGGGGTGATCCATTTACCCCCGGCAACTAGCCGAAAGCCCAGGGACGGGGAAAGTTCACAGAGCGCATCCTTTTTCCCTGCCACGCCGCACCGAAACACCATCGCCGACACTTCCAACCCTGAATCAGACCCAACGAGGTGAAGGATGAATGGACTTATGAAGGTAACAAAATGGAGGGACAGGAAATTCGGGGGCTGAAAGAAACCACTCCAGCATTCGCCTGACAACCCAGGAAACCACAGAAAAACCAAAGGGCCAGAGTGGGCGGTCGTCTGGAATCGAACCCGGACCTTCCAAATGCGAGTCGCTAGCGTTACCAGGCGCCACTTCGCTCAGTTAAAAACAGCTTTTTCTGTTTTTCTATACTTTTTTTAATGTCCCCTGTTTTTCCCGATTTTGCATTACCGTGTTTCCTCTGTTTTACTTTTTACTGCTTATTACCGCAATTACTGCTACACATATACAGCACACAGACACGAACACCCATGTCGAATTCGCAACCCGCAGCTTGGCGGAGCGCCGAAGCTATACGCTGTAGCGACCACGAGGCTACGAGGCTTAGATGGAATGTGTGAGTAGTGTGTTGTGTTTTGTTTGTGAAAGTAGAGGCATATATAAACAGAATAACTAGAAATGCTAAATCTCATTATCTATACTTTACTAAGGCTGCTTAAGTTTTTAAGAATTCTTTATTCACAAAGAACTCCTTCCGTTGAGAGCATTTTTATGCTTTCTCAAAATGGATTTGATTTGATTGAAATAAAAGTTTGACATACTGAAATAAAACGTATTATGTAAATTTTCTGTAAATAGACTATGTAACCATCTTCATTCCTGCTGTATTTTATACATTTACTAACCCATTGTACACGCAACAGAATGATACTGCAGGGAAATGTAGACCTCTTTTAAAGTATACATTTCATATATATTTTGGTATCAAGAGCTATTTCCATAGCAGTCTCCTTAAATTTTCTGTATGTTACATGTTTGAACATGAAAGGTTTATTTTTACCGTTTGAATTCATAAACAAATATTTTTTTCTGGTATAAAATTGATTAAATGATAAAATAAACATAAATGAAAGGAACATCTGAAACGCATGGAAGAAACAAGGATTCCAAAGAAGGCCTTACAATACAAACCTAAAGGAAAGAGGGATGTAGGACGGTCAGTTAAAGGATAGAACTGAGGGCAGAACAGGTCGATGGGTCTAATCTGTGAAAGGCAGAAGAAGAAGAATTACAAAGCGATAAGTGTTTTCTTTGCATTTGTAACTGTTAGAGAAAATGTCATCGTTTCTAACGCTCCCCATATGGCCTATGACCTTCGGGGAATACCTCATTCCACCAAATGATGACCGGACCCATTTCTGAGGTGGAGGTACCGAGCGAGCGGAATCTGTTGCTTCCAATGGTAGTGGAATGTGAGGACCTACAGCTTTTACCGTGGATTCCGAACCACGTTGGGCCTTGGGGATACTTCACATGAGCAAGTTAGAGGTGTAAGCGTGGATAGGCCCGACTGAAAAACGCCACCCCAGAGCCGGGAGTCGAACACCGGACCCTCAGTAAGAGAGCCGGAAACGAGACCATTGCGCTACCCCGGCACCCGTTAGAGAAGGTGTTGTAACCTTAAACATCAAAGCTTTCCCTACTTTCAACAACTACGGGGTTTTAAGCACAGCGCATTTTTGCGTTTAACTATAGTGTCTGCGTAACTTAAGACATATTTCTCTCTATATGACAATTAGGATGACCTCGGTTGAAGCGCACAAAACTGTTACATAGTGCCTGAGGGGAAGTTTAACTTCATAAGCGCACCTTCCTTAATAACAGCCTGATCTGTATGTAATATTAGCAAACATTTCCCTCCTTAAAATCTTCATACTTTTGTATCCGTAGAAATTACTTAAACATGAAATCTGATGCTTATCCTTGTCACCATTGTATGCGCTTCACCATAGAGATTAGATCTAGTTTTGTGAAATACAGTCTGGCTTGACTTTATGTGAGCTTTAAAAGAAAAGTATTGAATAAAGAAAAAACAACCTATTCGCAGTAAAAATCTCAGCACGGGTTTTCAGTATTGAACGCTATGATTTCATTTCTACTGATAGCACGGTTTACTATTTCGGCGCCACAACTCTTTAAATCGTGAGTTTTGCCACAAGCCATAGTGTTGTGTGTTTGATTCTAATTCTGCTCCTGACAAAAATAAAGACATATCTTTGAATCGGTTTCCTAACCGTATAAAGTCGCCCAAGCGTTTCAAGTCTTTAGAGCTTAAAATTGCTTGAATGGATGTCAAACTTCTAAATCAAAGCATTTCGCATCGGCCAATTTCCAAACTTAATTAAAGGAAAGCTTAGTGAAAGACTCTAAGGTTAGGACTTTATTGAAAACAAATGTGGGGCCCATTCTTTGTCTAAAGGCAACCGAGCGACATGGTGCCGCGGTAGATTGCGACTTGCATTCAGGAGGTCCCGGGTTGGGTCCCCGGCAATCGCCCACTCTGACCCATGGGATTTTCGTGGTTGCCCCGGGTAGGCAGGCGAAACTACCCCGAGTTTCCTGTTCATTTCCTGCACCCATTTCCTGCATCTCCTTCATTGTCACCTGTTTTAGGGTTGTAGGTCCAGGCGAGGTGTTCGGCGGTTGCGTCTGGGTGGTGGATGTGTGATTTTTAGAACGTGGCTCTCGAACATTTCCGTTAAAGATAGGTTTCCGTTCAACGAAGGTAGGCCTAGGCTATTAACAAAATTAAACCATAAACATACACCTATTCTCACCTTTTAAACACAATGATTTATTCGGTAATAGGATAATCCCGTCTCATCGCCGTTTGCTATGTTTTCAGGTTCGTATCCTTCGATTATTGAAAGTAGTTTAGCAATCCAATCAGCAATGGTTTCAATATTAACGTCATTTGATTCACCACAAAGTTCATTAAAAACTATCTGATGTCTTTTGCGGAAACTCTGAAACCATTCATTAGATGCTTTTTTCAGCTACATTTTTAGCATATTCCTGTAACATAGGCCCGATATGCGGTGATTTTTTGCCCTAACATTTACGAATCACCCCCACACTATTTCACTAATGCCCGGGTCTACAGTTTTCTTAAGTTCTCTCTCTCTCTCTCTCTCTCTCTCTCTCTCTCTCTCTCTCTCTTTCCATAAGCACAATTTTTCCACCACTTCTGAATTTCTGTTTTCTTCTTTAGAATCTCGTAAACTTGAGTTTTGCCTACGTTGAACACCTTCATGATCTGCTTTACGCTCAATTTATCACGTTGACTAGCATAAATCACTTTCACTCTCGTGTTAAGAACTAGCACAACTCTTGTTTTCGAAGCCATTGTGACTATTGCTGAACTAAATCATCACCTATGTAAGTTTAGAGGTGTACTGTTAAGAACTGTATTCTATGCTGTCTGACAAGTCAGAGCGGGAAATGCAAAGGGAAGAGACAACAATAACAGACAATCAACCGTGCTTTTTGTTAACTTAACTATGCAGTGAAGGATGAGTGTGACGGTTTCTCAATATTTGGGCGTCATTAGCGCACCCACCTCCTAGACTGGTCAGGTAGCAGCAAAATGGTCATGTTTCAACTTAAACATTACGTAATTAGAACAGACGTTCACAGGGTACTTGGAAATGTTCTAAACTCTGCATTCCGGAACTGGAAAGTTTCCATTAAAAGGCGTACTTTGATTTCCATTGTCCGCGTAAGACAATTTCCCTTTAATAAGGGGACTTCAGCATGTTTTTCACCCCAAAATTCATGGGACTATAAAATATTTCCGTTTAAGACAGATTTCCGTTTAGCAAGGGGTCCGGTGAAGGCAGGTAGTATATTGTGATGCAAGCGCGCCAAGTGCATCACTGGAGAACAAGGAAGAATTTGAAAATACGAGACGAAGTCGAGTTTGTGTGTTATTACCATTTTTTGACGATAGTGAATAATAGAAATACTTAATATTTACCGAAAATGAACTTAATTACTGCCAGCTGTTGAGCATTGCTTCCAGCAGCAAGGTCAGCAACATTAACCTTGGTGACGAAGTGGCGATCGATTTAATCACGCCTGGTTGTTGACCTTAAGGCAATGCACCTGTGAAAATAAACCAAATCCAGTTTTCTTCTGATTGCCTTGACATTTTTGTCATATACTCAGAACATAAAACACAGAATTTTAACGAGCTATGTCAAACCGTTGTAAAGAATATCGCTCTTTTTTCATAATTCATCATTTTTTGATGTGGTAATGAAATGCTCCTTGGGCGCTACAGTTGATCACATCCCTCCCAAATAACATTTTGTGCAGGCATTTCTTAATTTTAATCAATTTAAGAGAAAAATAAGTATTTTTATTCACATATTATTGAATTCAAGTTTTTCAATTTGAGCTATAGACAAGAATTTAAGCTGGACTATTTAATATATTTTAACTAGTGCACAACAGTTTTTAAGTCCATAATTACTAATTCCTGAAGCTCTTCTGAAATTTCTAGCTAATAAGTTATAAACTGTGGTCCAAGAATAATTTTGAAAAGTAAAAAATCCCGAAAAAAATTAAAGTTCAACGCGTGTTTTATGTATATGGCACAGGACCAATTAATAAGCCATTTGTGACTTTAAAGCTCTTAAAATAAAAAAATAGATTGTTTAGCATGAAATTACTAGTTGCAAATGCAAAATAAATAAATAAAAAAGTTTCACATGTTTTACCAAATTTCACCTATGCACTGCCTTAAAAATATCAGTGACTTGAAGCTCATACTTAGCTACTGCATGAATTAAATCATAAGTAAATATTAACGAATAAAGATCACTATCAACCATGATTATAGTCCATATCAGCAATAATAAATATATACAAATTTAGGGGATTTAATATAGTTCTTGCGCAACGTGCAGTAAAATAGACAAAACTCGCAGGTAGGTTAGGTTAGCTGCACTGAATGCAGGAAATTCACTTTCTACCATGACAGTGCGAATGGAAAATGCATCAGAAAATATGATCTTCGAAAACGTACAGGTTTTATAGAGAACTGTGTGTTTCGTGATGGAAATGCGGGAATTGCATCCCTTTTCAACTGATACCGAAGGAGTAGGTATGTCGTAAAAGTTCCAAAATATAGAACAACTAAGAGGGTTCCTAAATTGCGTAGCTCTTATATCAGGTGGCCCACATAAGCCGTCCTTAGTCGAAGTTAGTTTATACCGGATAGCGCGGATGCCAAAAGGTTTGCCTAAGCAGAACTGCAAAGGGGACTCCATACCGACAGAGGAGACCGCTAAATGAAAGACCAGTGCTTGAAAACGAACAATTTAACTACTATTACTGGTCTCAGAGCTCATTCGGTAGAGAAACTGCCTACTATATGAGATGTTCCGGATTCAATTCCCGGCTGAACTCTAGAAAATTGTCTTTGAACAAAAACCTTTCACGGTATACCCACAGTTTGGTGTTCGAATGAAAGAGTACTTATGTGTGTGTGTGTGTGTGTGTGTGTGGGAGGGTGTTATCGGTTATTTAATAAGCAATTCACCCATTAACAAGAATTCAGGATTGCCACTTGTCGCAAACCTGAGCACACGTGTTAAGTCGTTTAGTTCCATGACAATCTACAATCGGTACAACTATATGGCACCAATTGGTGCCCCAAACTTAACAACATTAAACAAAATTCAATTTTTATTATATTTATGAACACTTAAAGGTGTGTTAGAATTAAATTAATTTATATTAGAGCTTCATTCATAATACACATGTGCAGAAACATGCTGGGCTTGGTGGAGAATTGATGTGCGGGCCTCTTAGGCCCATGTTCTACCTGGAATGATCCATCATTTCTTAATTTATTTCTGTACGTCCAAAAAAAAAAAAAAAAGAAAGAAAGAAAGAAAGAAAGAAAGAAAAAGAAAACACTGCGCAGAATACAGATGCCGCGTCTGAAAATTTTCAGAATACAGTCTTCGAGCCTCAGCTGCATTTTAGTGCGTCTCCGCTCGGATCGTAACCATATCCGTGTGTTCGTTATAGGTGAACGTTACCTTTTTGTCTGAATGACCTGGCTCGAACTGCAAGCAGACAACCACGCGACGCTTATCAGTACAAAACTACCACGTAAACACCTGCAGACAGCAACACTACCTCAGTGACCTTTCGCCTTGTACGTGCATTGCCCCTTTGAACAGCAGTGATGCGACAACTTCTTTTGCTCCTATGTATGCGGGAAACGTAAAACTGTAAATGACGGCTTATTTAGTCCAATTGGTACATTTATCATACTAATTGATTCTTGACATAGAGATAGTTCATAAGAAAGTGACTTAACAGGAGGTATCTCAAATACTGAAACGTCGAGATTTGTGCTTTATAAACACTTTGTGAGCTGAATTAGTTCATGAAAGACACTTGGTTGTAAAATTCGTGTTATAAAATCCTATATAGTGAATGAGGTAAGGTGCTTTAGTGAACCTAGTGGAATTTATAGTGGATTTAGAACGGCCATAGATGTCCCAACTACTCAAGATGCTGTCGCTTTAAAAGCGGGTAAATAATAGCAATATACATATATTACGACAGTTTCATACGGCAACTGTGTTCTACCAGCATGTTGCTAACCCTCGAGCGTAGTGGAAACATAGTTGACGTGTGTCACCCATCTGTTTTTATGTTCATTATGCTTTTTGATTTTTCACATTCTTGCATACTAGAACTCTCATTGTTCGGTATTGTTGCCATTTCGATGGTAATTTCATATCGATAATACAAGTACAAGTGACTGGTTGACGCGTGTTCAAGTTCCTGTCCGCGCAACTATTGATCGAGGTAAGCTTATGTTTGTTTGTTTGGCTTTATTTGTTTATTCCAAAACTGTTCAAATTTACAACATTTCACTCAACGTATATGTGTACTGTAATGAATACATTGTTTTAACGGTTCCCACATTTTAAAACCATATGTGTACATCTACACAATTGGATGGCAGAACCATTGAAAAGAAAGGTACATCCAGTTATTTCGCTGCTAGAATTTATATCGGAAAGACGCAATAGATGCAGCAACACGGAATTTATGAAACACAACGAGTATCACTGTCTAACATGATAGAAGTTAGAGTAGGTTTTTGTTAGATGAATTCATTCGAAAGATTGACGTTTCTATGCACGCCCAAAAATGACTATGGTTGTAATAAATTGCTCTTGCACACGAACCATGTGTAGGACAAGGTTGGATAGGTAGAATCAGACTGAGAAATTAAATGCCATAGCCGGGATTTGAACCACGGACCTTCGGTTTCCGTTCCGTTTCGGTTGCTCTAACCAATTGAGCTGCCATGAAACATGCCGGCACGACATTAAATTCCCCAGCTGACTCGCATTTTTTCTGGTAAACCACAAGGAGATTTCAAATTCATTTTGAGATGACATACCGGGAAAACTGTGAGTCTTTTGGGGAATTTAATATCGTACCGGCATGTTTCATGGTAGCTCAGTTGCTTAGAGCAACCGGACGGAAACCGGAAGTTCAGTGGTTGAAATCCCGGCTATGACATTGAGTTTTTCAGTTTGATTCTACCTTTTCATGACGGTTGTCGTTTACTATAATTTATTGATACATCCGCGATTAATGCATTTTGCATATACATATGTATCGAAGAAATTCTAAAACTATGAATCGTTGAGGACAATTTGAACATTAGAAAATCCAAGAAAAGGCTCCTGGAAACTGTTCTCATGTCCTGGTTAGCGCCAGAAGTCACCATTGCGATAGAAATAATGTTTGTATTAGTTAATGAATTTATGTCATAAGTTTAACTGCTTTGAAATTATAAACTATTGCTGTTTTTTAGAAACTAATATTATTTCTCCACAATAGCCAAATTACCACGTTAAGCGTCATTGTCCTCATTTCCTGTATTCTGACCCCAAATAAAGGAAGAAGAAACATAAAGCAGAACCAGAGGTCACCACGCAAGTAGCAAAAACCAGAAGCCTGTTTCAGGATTAGGATTAGGTGATGGAAGGAGCACCTAGCTAGCACGTCGACCCCGTAAGGGATCTTTTGTGCATACACCCCCCCCCGGTAGGAACGGTTGAGATGAAGGTCCCGCAGGAGACTATGGACCGCAGGACCGGCCGGCGCAGATGGCAGAGACGCGCGAAGTTCCCTAATACAGGCCCTCCCGCCGCTGGAGGGTGGCTCATAGACTCCCATCCAGCGGAGACCGGGGAAAGCTCGGCCCAGCAGCGGAGACTCGAAGGGCCACCATCTAACGATGCCGAGGAGTTCCAACGCGCAAGCCTCTACGCCATCTGTCTGCAACCGACCGACACATAGTCAACCTGTAACGTGAAAGAGGAAGATGAAATGAGATGAAATGAGGGAGAGAGAAATTCGGGGGTGGTAATGAATGATCCTTCCCTGCATTCGCCTAGCGACCCGGGAAAACCCCGAAAAACCCATGGATCAGGAAGATCGGCCGCGGGAATCAAACCCATGACCTTCCGAATTCGCGCCACAGATGTTACCGCCTGAACCATACCGCTCGGTTTCGGGATTGAATACTATGCTTGGAACTGATAGAAATTGGAGTGACGTCACATGAATTCCCTTTACGCTCGTTATTTTCGCTTCACTTAATCGTATCGAGTTGTCAAAATCTGGCATTCTGTAATTTTGCCTCCTCCTTTTTATAGATAATCAGTCTGCTTATAAGAGATTTGAGACCCGACTACTACTTTATGCAGATTTTATTTTATTTCATTTCACTTTAATCTCTTTATCTATGAATATTCCATCAACAGTAATCTTTTTGGCAACGTAATTGAATGCGCTTGTTGGAAATGTTTTTCTCACCACCCGACGCGTTTGTAAATCATCCAGAGTACTCGAACTAATAGCTGGACCTCGGCCTCACATCCATAAGACAAATCTGCTGTCTACTATAAAAAGTTTGTATTCTGGACAAACTGTAGGACGACGTGGCGACAGAAACTCTGGCAACACGTTTCTTATGGAGAACAGAAGTATGTATGTAGGTGCATAAATTGTTTCCCCTCTTTAGAGTTTAGTTTAATCTTAGCTATGTATCTTGTTTTCCTTCTTGGCTGCAGAGATAGTAATTTATGGATTTATAGAGAATTTGAAAAAACACTATTTCGTAACGGCAGTCTTTGTGTGGGCTTCAGTTCTGAATCCTCTTATTGCTATTGGGACTTATTCAGCCTAAGCTGAAACAGAAAACTGAGTTGAAATTGAATATTACCTCTGATTGAACTCATGTTTTAATATATGGTGACAGTAATAAAACACATCTATAATATTTAGTGAATAATATTTTGATGTTTTATGTAAAGTAAATACATGGAACTTGGAAAGGTTAAGGCATTAACAGAGTATTTATGGTCAAGATTTAAAACATTTCAGAGCACGTCATGTTGAATTTATTTGGATAAAACGTGTGCCTGTAGAACAAAGGAAAGTTATTTTTTTAAAATGTGTTTTAGATTTCAGTTTCAAGCTTATTATTTTTACTTCCTCTGCCACGCACGTCGTGGAGAATTTTTTCATTCCACCCAAAAGTTCGATGTCGATATTTCACCGGGAATACATGATCTGAGACACCTGAATCCAAAAAGGAACTTTTTAGAAAATGATCCGTGTGTGTGAATGCCATAACCCAAAAACGAAAAGTCGAATATATACCAAACTTCCTACTTAGATTTAGTACCTCCAAAGATGCGACACGAAAATTTCCAAGAAAATCGCTTCACCCCAAACTACCCTTTACATGGAACATTTTCTGAACATTTTTATTAAAAAAAAGACAGTAATAATTTCACTAAAATACTATATGTTAAAGATATTTACATGACAAGTAAAATATTTCTCTTGAATTTTCTGGGAATAGCCTGTGAAGTGCTCTTCATTCGGAAGGAATTTTGTATAATCTTGTATAACTGATAAACGTTAAGCGATAGAGCAAACTTACTACACAAAAAATGTAGATATATTTAAAATACACAATTTATTTCAAATAATTTTTTGTGGTATTTGGCATTTCCGAGATATCCATTATTATCAGTTGTTTCTCATGATGTAATGGAAAGAGTATGGAATTTTAAGGCCAGCGCATAGCGTCCAGTTCTAAAACACTATCACTACTCCCTTTGTATATACAGGGTGGGCCATTTAATTTAAGACTGTACAATATCTCCAAAACTAAGCGTTGTAGAAAGAAATGTCTTTGATAAAAGTTGCTTGATATTATGGGGGAAAGTAAATGTCATTAGTCGTGTTTTGTTTGGAGGACGATATGATGGTCATTTTAGGTTTAATTTAATTTTTTTAAATGGGAACCTACATTTTTGTATGTTGTTTTCTCATTAGAAAATGATTTTTAAAAAGCTATTTATTCTGAATGAGGAATAAGGAAACAAAATAAAAAATTTTGGTTCCCAATTACGAAACGTATCTTGACCCTCAATTGACCATCCATAGATGTTTCAACCATTCATTGCGCTGTTCGTACACAGCCATTCAGAATTTTCGTTGTTATTCACGTTGGTGTAAAAACAATTGCAAAGTGCTTTTTACAAATGTTGTTTACTTTTTTATAAGGAGTGAGAAAACAGCATAAAAAGGGTAGGTGACAATTTAAAAAAAATTACCCTAAAATGGCCATCATAACGTCCTCCAAATAAAACACGACTAATGGCCTTTACTTTCCCCCATAATATCAAGCAAGTTTTATTCAAGACATTTCTTTCTACAACGCTTAATTTTGGAGATATTGTACAGTCTCAACTCAAATGGTCCACCCTGTATAAGCAAATGTGTAATGCAGCTATTTACGGAAATGTTTATCTCGATTAAAATGAAGTGGATAGGAACATAAACTTTCGTAAGAGTAATATGTATACCCACTAATAAGCGCTAGAGGGTAGAGAAAGTCATGTGAATGTAACACACAAGTTTTTTAAAAAACTGTTTCTGTTAAAGTCTACATATTGACATTTATTCAGATGGATAACTTGTATAATATTGTTTAGAATTATCTAGAATACTTCAAGATTACCTATCATTTTGAGAAAACAAGCGAATTGTAAGTTCATGGACTTACAGTACCGCACGCTTAAGTACACTAACTTTGCGATACTAATTTATTTCAGTCACGAATCTGAAAGTGTTTCAAACTAACACACAAAAGACAAAAACCGTAGTTCTTGCTCTTGAAGTTACGCGTCCCTCCATAAATGCTTTAGTTCCTGTTTATTTTAAACCAAATATGTTTTTTTCTTTCAAATTGCATACTGTAACTTCTCTTGCGTCTGAAAACTATAACTACCGGTTCTCAGTTTGTAGTTCAGTTGACATCAAACATCACTGGCTATATATTTACGTGGAAAGTTCTCAAGGTTCGAATCATCAATCCGATGCTACCATGCTGTGGCAGAGGACGGGATGAGCCCACGAAAATAAACGGTAATTAACTGTTTGGGTGTTTTCGGGAATTAAGCAGTACTTTCTGAAAAGCCTGTTTTGCATATAAATTACAAGGGTATAAAAGGAATGTTTATTTTTGCTTGTTATTTAATCCATGATGATACGCGTAAGATTAATTAGAATTCCGAAATATATAACGCAAAAATTGTTCAGGGATAAAAGTTCCATGTAGCTGTATTTTGTTTTGCAGCCAAATAATAAGTGAATGCCCATTTACGCGGAGTGAAACGATTCATTACAGCGTTAAATGCACTAGATGAGACATGCATGAAATATTTAGGCGTTAACATACTTTTATTTGTGAAAGTATCAGGAGTAATTTAGCCATACATTTTGGTCTTCAGAGGCTTGACCATTCCCGGTGTAGTGTTGCCATTCCATGCAGCTATAACTTTGCTCGTTAAGCACTCCTTGAAGCAGAAACTGTTTCCAGGCGATTCAGGCTAAAGGAACAAAAGATCACGGCTACATGTGGGCTCCACGTTGCTGTAAACACCAACTCCGTCATTTAAAGGCCACAATTTGGCCTAGAGGTTTCGGTCCGGCAGTTACGATGCAATTAGTGCCAGGGGTTAAGGTAGTAGTATGTTACAAGAACGGAAAAAGGGGCTCCTCTACGAGCAATATCGACTCGGCTCGAGGCAAACTAGTTTGCTATTCCAGAGCCAAAATGCTCCGAAGACTTCGCATTAATATTGCACTATGATAGAGAGCCAACGATTATTGATTATTGCATATACGCCGTTAGTTTATTGCATACTGATATTGACAGTGGAATTATTTAGAGTGCCTCCACCCATCCCTTGGTGAATCCCATTTATTTGAACCTATGTTTCTTCACTCAACCTTGCATGCCATTTTCTGTAGTGTTCATCACGTCTGTTTAATAGCTCTGTTGAAAATCCTTCAAGAAATTTCAAGGCAGGAATACTGCTACATGATACTGCGCACGTTTTAACACAGTGGGCATTTATTCAACATTTTCAAAAAATTAATTTTTATGTCCAAGAATACTTTGGATCTTTAGCTTCAATTACATACTATAGTTTCTGCTCTCGGTGCCCTTTCGACACGTGAATATTTGAATGTCCAAGAGCACCGGTCTGAGGGGTGTATTTACTTCCAATACCTTTTACTACCCTTTGATTTCTCTTACACTTTTGTGCATTAAAATGTTCTATACCATGTAGTTTGTAACCAAGCTTGTTCAAATTTTCAGTAGAAACTCGAGAATGAACTTAAGATATTGGCATATGGATTTTGCTACACTTTAAATTTCTCAAGATATGACATAATTAATTCGATCATTGGGGTAACATTTTTACGAAAATTATGTTTAAGGATTTAAATTTATTTCCGAAACAACCGGATGGGTGGAAATATTTCTATATGCCACTTATGCATATTAGTATTTAAATAATATGATACTATTTCTACTTTTTAAAAATTACGATTTCTGCATTGTATGTAACACCTGATTAGTGTTATTATTATTATTAAAAGTAAAATATTTTTTTCTAAAATCTATTAGAGATAACTGCATGAAGTTTAAAACACTGATAATTTATTAGAGAAGCATATGGCAAAATTTTGAAAACATTTAAATAAAAACTCAAACATTAAGAAATTTCACCAATGGGTATCCGTAATACTGGATCGCTGTGTTAGCTATATTTACACGCTTATATATGAACTACGATTAAATTTGATATAGGTAGCAAATACACATTATATGGCTAGTTTGTTGAACCTAAATAAGTACGTAAACAGTGCATATAGATCATAATAAACATATATGGAACTATTGCTTTACTGCTCTTTCATATATTTCAGTCCATATTACGTATCACCATGCGTTCGATTTATAGCCGGGCCACAGATCGCGTATATGCGTACTACCTAGTACTGCAGCAATCTCGGTATGTTCCTCTAGCGCACTAGCGGTGAATGAGCCGCTCAAGGCCACGTTCATCAGCTGTTACATTGTGTCAGTTTCTGCCTTCTGTTCGACCTATAAAGACTAGTTTGTTCATTATGCACCTCAAAAGTGAAAGTGTATTAAAAAAATCTGTGTTGTACATGAATTACATTAGATTATTCTTATTATTCCACTGAAATACCTATCGAAAAATTCTTTCTTGAACAAAGAATTTTTATGCACGATACATAGTAAAAACCGAATCATATAGACAGGTGTGTAGATATCTTCAGGAGAAGTTTCCTGGTATTCCAGTTCTAGGTAGAGAAACTGCTGGATGTGTCCTTAATAAATTTAAGATGCTGGCCCCGCAGCTCAGTCGGTAGAGCACCCGTGCTGTGCGAAGTGTCCCGGGTTCGATTCCCGCCTGGGATGGGAATTGTTCTCTAGCCAAGTTTATTCCCTATCCTCCCCAGAGTCTGGAAATGTGAATGTGTGTGTGATCTAATGCTTAAAACTCAACGTCCAAGAAACCCAACGACAAGCGAATACGAGTTAACACCATTTCCAATAGGCAATAAGTTCCAAAGGAAAGGCCGCCGATAAGACCAATGTAGTTATAGGCGGGATATAAATGTAATTAAAAAGAAAGTTTAGGACAATGGGATCGCTAAACGCCAAACCTAAGAAGCGAAAAATAAAATATGTTTTAACACAGGAACAAATTGATGAAATTGGTGCGTCATTCGAACGCTCTCCAGAGGAGTGTCATAGACGTTGCACAGCAAGTGGATGTTTCAAAAGCCTGTGTTCATAGAGCTGCTAACATTTTAAAACTGAAACCCTACAGAGTGATTATAGTTCACAAATTACAATCTAGTGACGACGAATACCAGGAATGTGCCAATGCACATGAACACTTTCAACACAACTTATAACAAGGTTAGTAATCATTATATTGCATGTTACTATTACTCATGAGTAAGTAATGCGGAAATTTTAGAACGGAAAACCCCACAGTGTGCGGAGTATAAATGTAGAGTACATGTTTTGCTGACTGCTTCATACATTGTTCTTATATCGTTAGGCAGGGGTAAAGAAGTCATCCTCTTATAAGATGATGTAAACGACGAATGAAAAATGATAATGCCATTTTAGTCTATGGACGCATATTTGAATAGAAATAAGTTTTTTCGCATTTTAATTTACACGTGAAAAATTAAAACGAGTTTTCTGAAATAAATGATAAAGCAGCACTTTGAATTACCTTTAGGATGTGTTTATCGGAGGGGCAATCCTCGCCACTGCTTCCAGCTTGATCTGTTGTCGCTACACCCCCGGGAGGCAAGGATGAGGTGAAGGAACCGTAGGAGGTCCGCAAGTAGACAGGCCCACAGAGACGCGCAGAAGTCCCTAATATTTCTAGTTTGAAAACTCGCGCACCAGTAGAGGCAAAGAATCCCGAGAGGGGGCGACGAGGTGACCCTAACGGGGGGGGGACAACGCACCCTGGCGTTCACGGGGAGAAATCTTTCCAATGCGCAAGCAACTAACCCATCTGCCCGACACCGTCAGCACCGCAGGACCCAAAGACACACCTGAAACATGATAGAGGGAAAATTAAATAGAGTTTTATTTATGGACGCTCTTCAACTGCTGTGGTCCTTGGCGTTCCATTTTATATTGGGCGTGAAAGACCGGCAAGTTTGCTCAGAGGCCTCTTCATCAGACTTGAGGCTCTTTTACGTGCCGTAAATCTACGACACGGGACCACCGGCTTTACTTCCCTTCCGAAGGAAGCCATGTTAAGCATTTTTACAGCCGAAAAACATTCATCGACCTCCGCCGGATTTGAACCCGCGACCTCGGGAACTAAGGCTATCATGGTAACCACTACATGAAAAGGAGAGATGAAATGAGAAATCGTGGTAGAATACAGCACCCAGGCATTCGCCTAGACGACCGGGGTAAAACCACGAAAAAATCCTTGGTCAGAAGGGGCGGTCACCGGGAATCGAACCCGTGACATCCCGAATGCGGACCACAGAGGTTGCCGCTTGAGCCATCCCGTTTGGTTAGTATTAGCTTTACTTTTACCATCAATCACCTCTTATCACCTAAATTTAGTCGCAACAACGGCTGAATAGTTAACAAGTATACCTCACAGTGAGATCGTCCACTGGGTATCACACATTAATGTCTTCGGAATAAAGCTTATTACCAACATTGTGCAGTGCTGGGAAAAAATATCCAGCGATGTAAACCTTCGAAGTGTCGCTACGGCCTCATGGAAATGCATGAAATTATAGAGCTTGGTTCACACTGCAATGTGTTTCACTTCAAACCAGATTTAAGTAAAACTCCAGCTAACATACAATGTACTGCGTTATTATATAAAATAACCATCGAAAAAGTAATTCAAAGAATGTTTCTTCGCAAAAATACAGAGTTAAATACTCAAATACAAATACAAACCTTTCGATTTGAACCTTTGGTTACACGACTTCATAAAGAAAGAAGTCACGGATATGGCTCAGTGCCCACGTCCTAGGTTTGAAGTTCAGGGTAGGTACTATCTGAAGAGACGGTTCGAACCTGACAATCCGTGTGTACGTTTTATTCATGCACTTTTCGTATAGTCACTTTGTATGTTTATGCAGATTATGTTTTATGTCTACATTCATTCTTTGATTCTCAGATATTTATGTGCTGTTCTCGAAAAATAAAATATAAAAACCTTAATCTGAGCTCATGTCGCATTTAAATCTAAAAAAAGAGAAACAAACCTAATTAAACTAAGGCAGTCAGAAAGAAGAACAAAAGTCTAATATTTTATGTGCCCCAGTTGATTTCTATCACCGCCCTCAATCTTGGAACCCATCAGCTTCCTAAGATGATTGGTATTCTCTGCTAATGATTTCCAAGTGTCTTCTATGGCATACCAAAGCTGTGTAGAGTTGGTGAACCAGGGACACCAAGAAAAAAGGCTTACAAATGCCCGTGAGATCCAAAAACCAGCTTTGAACTCTGCCTGACCTATGGACCGAATGGTTATCCTGTTGGAATACTATATTTCATTCAGGATAAGCTCTCGGGCAGACGAGAGAAGAACATGGAGTATTTAAATAGGTTTTGCAATTCATGTTTCATGAACGCATGACAAAACTACTGGGCTTTTTCGCCAGTAGTTGGGAGCTTTGACTGTGATTACATCAACTCAACTGCAAGGTATAAACATTTAAAAGTAATAAGCATTTTATAACATAATGCTATGGAAATTATATGTAGGTTTAATGTAAGAATAAAATATGTGGTGTCGAGATGAAACGAACGAAAATATAAAAGGTGGAAAATTTTGGCTACCACCGAGATTGCCAGTGCGCAAAGCCTATATACTTAGCCTCTGAGCTAGGTGATCTTAGCTTTCACAGCTTCTGTTCCCACGTCCAATTAACAAGCAAGGCAGTGGAAATAGCCATGGAATTCGTACTCGATGGCTTACACCGAGTACGAATCTTTTCAGTTCATTGGTCTTGTACGTGAACCGATTTTTGATTACTCCTCTTATTTGTGTAAAACCAATGAGCATGGCATCAGACAGACAGACAGACAGACATATGTTTACATTCCAGTGACACATTGGCTTCCAAGAAGCCCTCTTCCCTCATTTCTCTTTCATTGTCACGGAGCAAATAGAAGGGCAAAGATGTTTTAAGACGCCTCCTATTTATGCGCTTGACAGACGATAAGCATTATCATGGATATTGTTTTTGCCACTATTTGAACGCTTGGAAATGGATTCGTGTGAACCCCGCTTGTAACCGAAGTGCAGATGGAATAAGTCCTACTCTCAGAGTGCGCTCACTCATTTTTTTCTGCAACTGTGTGTAGTTTTTATTTGTTTTTATATGAGGTTTAAATTAACGTAGATAGTTTAAGAGTTAGTCTCTTATGCTTAAATAAAATAATTTACTCCGTTGTTTTGCATTTCACCGAGCGGGACGGCTCGGGTGGTAACGTCTGTTGCCCGCATTCTGGAGATCCCGGGTTCAAACCCCTGGGGTCTACCAATGTGATCGAACGTTTCTTCGTGGTTTTCCTCTGTTGCTAGGCGATTGCTGGGTTGGATAATTTGTTCCGCGAATTTTCATACTGGCTCTTTTATCACTACTTTTTATTTCCTTCTTCACCGCCATACTAGACATTGGACTAATCACGCTTCCTGCATATACTATGGTCTAGAATTTGTGCGTTCCTTGCCTACTGACCCAAGGCATTAAATATTTCTTTACGTTGTTATATTACACGTTTCTTTTAGTGGTTTTAGGCGAATTCTTTAATAGGCACCTAAACTGCTTTATCTTATAGTTATAAAGTACTCGCCTTTTTGCTTTTTACATCAAGTGCAAGATAACTAAATGTTTAAATTAAAACATTTATTTTCTTTTATTGTCTTATTCACAATCGCATACCTGTGTTTTCATTACACATAAAGCACTTCCCTGGAAACACAGGAAAGTCACATCTAGATTAAACACACTAGCAAAGATAATATCGTTCTTGCATTGGAGTAACCAAACCTCAAAGGGATCGGAGACAGAGTGTACACCTCTCTGCGGCAGATCTGACCTTACCCTTAGAGTGTGATTTTGCCACCCACCTACAATAAGAAGCGCGCTGTTGCCCAACGTCTCTGCATTTAAAGATTTTTTTCCTAAAAATCGATGAAATATAAAGCAAAATTGTACATAAATCTTTTCAATAGACATATTGATATCTGGTTTAAAGGATAACATCTATACCCCTTCTACTGAGTATAAATGACAGTCCATATAACAAGACATTAATATACCTATGCTTTAAATATGTCATGCCAGTTAATTCCTGTGAAGAGCTATGCAATAGCTGAATTGCATTAACATCTCTCAACATGTATCACCAATCTTCATTCGCATGGAGAACGCCTTTTGCCATAATTTAGCACATACTTAACGAGGAAAGAAACGGTTTCGCGCCCGGAAATTTCTCAAAATTGCCACTTAAACCTTTATTAGGGTCGTTTTGCAAGTCATAGTAACCATTTGCAAATGGTACCACTATAATTCCAATGCATGATTAGACACACTGTCCAATGCCATCAGCAGAGTAGCTGTATACATTCGTGCCTAATTATTAGCACATGGATGCTGGTGTGTTATCGGTGGTGCTCCAAGGTTGGTGCTAGTAAAGTTTATTATAATATACTTGAATAATGCCATTATCCTTCGCAGAAATGAACAGCAACATCATGTGGAGTTATGCGAAGCACTGAGTCATTGTGCTTTGCCTTATCAAACTAATGACGACATAATGCTACACTCCAGATTATATGCTTTGTCAGAGTCCATTTTCCCCAGTGGGGTGGGAAACAAAATAAGAAATTTTATTGGAAATGCTTTGCTAACAAGTACTTCTTAATGTGCATAAATGGAAAGTAGTATATATTATAGAATCAGATGCAGCCGATCTTTTTCCGATCGTTGACAAAGGTGTGTTGACTGGAATACTATTTTGAAGGGCGTTGTTTTGGAATGTATTTTTGTATACATTGATGCCTAATAAAACCATTTTTATTTACATATATTTCGATAGCTCCTTGACATTGCTCTTGTACCCGGAAACAGTTTTGTGCTGGCGTTAGGAAACAGGTTCCAGTAGCCTTCAAAAGTGTATAACGTTATCGTCATTACACGGTTGCTTTGACTTATGAAACAAACGTAGTAATTGCGTGCTGTTATGTATACACTAAAACATTTGTCATTTCTGCAATATTATCTGTTACTTTTCTAACTGAATTATCTAAATGATTAAGAGAACACATCTTATACGTTGTAGTATATTTTACCGAGAAACTGAATGCTATCCGAGCGCTCAACATTTTGGAGCACTGAACAAAGAACTAATCTGTCCTTGATTTCCGCTAGATTATGTTATGTAGTATAGCTTATTCCAAAGAATACGGCCCTTGGGCTACTCTTGTATCCTTGTGTTCCATTCCAGTTGTACATGCAGTTGTCAGATAGAGATTTGTCAGTTTAAAATCTAGTTGCCGGCTAGATTTTCTGTTACTTGGACCACCTGTAACGCGAGGAAATTTATCGTCTCTGGGTGAAGGATAAAGTACTGGGTAGCACGCTCTTCACTCCCTTCCAAAGGGCTATAGAATGTCTGCCAAGAACGACTGCAAATAGTGGTAACAATAGTGTTCTTTTTTGAAAGGCAGGAGATCAGCCAGTGTGAATCCGTAAGTAAAGTGCCCATTGAAAGGAAGCTGGGCACTTTGTTTACGTTTTAGTCAATAATAGCATTTTAAAGAGTTATCTATGTCCTCAACAATTTGAAAGTCACACAATCTAATTTGAGGGTTTTCCTAATTTGTTCCTGCTATCCAGCTTTTCGCCAACTGAAGCAACATACAGTACTAGCCACGAAGAAGCTAATACAATAAGTCATTAATGTAATAAGATATCTAATTCACAGCTTCTCAGCATCAACACATTAGTACTTTCTTTCTTTAATATTTTTCTTCTAAGTTTTACGTGTTATGTATTCTTTTGCTAATATTGTACTACGTATAATAATTAAGAGGATGTTAAAAACACATATATTCATAATGTACACATAGTAGAGAACAAGTATATAACGTTATAACATATAAAATATAATATAAGACGGAAAGACCATTGTTAGCTGTATAACCAGTAATATAAAATTACGAGAAATGCAGTAGTGTCTACGTAAGCATGTAACGACGAACCATGGATTCATAGTTAAGACGATGGTAGTCTATAAACATATATATGTAATATAAACTGCTATTGGAAGTTATTGGTTAGTAGCAGCAATCAGGTACAATGCTTATAATTCAAATACGTACGTTAAGAAAACGGCTGGAGGGAACGCTAACAGAAGCTTGTCAGTGTTTGAACAGGAAGGTAGTGTATAGGCTCGTCTCTAAATAGACACTAAAACTGCGTGTTTAAAGCCTACCAGTTATACATATTTTAACATGACAAAGGTAATAGTGAATTGTGAATATCATGTGTGGTTTATCTAGAATACAAGTGAAATAATTAACAGAATACGTGTGCAAAATATTTTAACCTTCTTCATACCTAACCCTGACAGGATACAATTGCTCTCCGACACAAAATACAGTAGCCTGGGCACAATTATAAAATAATAATTAAAACATACTAATACACACACACACACACAAGAATACAGATACACGATCATCAGATTCCAGTGTACGAGAACCTCAAGATGCATCACAAGAGTACGGGCATCGAGACGACCTACAGGTACGTAACAGCATCCATCGTCATCAACGTAATGGGCGCTTACCAAGGAGGAACCGCTACACAACTTTGTGTATTTTGGGACTGTGTCTCTCCCACGCATCTACAATAAGAATATTCACCCTGGAAAGGATTCGAGCCATGATGTCCCCTATCTGCCTCTTTATATTCATGATCGGCTGAGAAGGTAGGCTTTCTTCGTGTGCACATTCTGTTCCGTTGGTGAACCTTTCCAATGCGGCTCTTGGGCAATCCCTGGTACTGAGCCACTCCTCGCGTTTCTGTTTTCTACACCAATACTTTCTGTGTGTATTTGCACCACAGCTTTGGCCTTGAGTGCAGCTAACAAGGCCAGAGAGTAGTTTATCCAGCACTTCTGAAAAGCTCATTCGAGTCCTTGGCAACTACAAGGCCAGCAATGGCATGTCCCAGAGATTGTTAAGTCCAAAATAAACAGGACATCGCAATCTTCCACAAATATGCGATCTTCAGATCACGATTGCTCTTTAAAACAAGAAATTCGTGTTCAGAATTACTTTAAGCTTTGCACGATGATTTCAACAAGTGAGATACTTATCACAAGATATTGTTTATTTTAAAGAACTAGTACATTGGCGAGACATGGGCATAATAACACCAGCAAGTCAAAATTACAGCATAATTCTAAAATTGCGTGTTCTATGGCATCTTCATCGAATATCGGCATCTTGTTAGCCACCAAACTATTACAGGCATAGTTGGTAATGATCAATGCTGTATCATCTATTGTTTGCCTTCTGGAGTGATAATTTTTAAGGCAGTGAACAGCGTTTGCAAGTTCTATGCTGTACTGCTTTAAAATATTGATCAAGAACTTGCAAGCAAATCAACAAACGATAGCTTGCATTTGAAAATGCCACCGCCAACAGATGTTACTTTACGGTTTTATCACACAAAAAAGCTGTTGCAAAATTTAATTAGTTAGTACTAATATGTCTACGCAGAATAAAGATAATACGTATATATTTTGAAACACAAATAATATTTAGTTTTAAACGATAATAACATTTAGCGGATATTTACATACTAAAACTTTAACTCTTATATTATGTGTTTTTTACATTATTTGCTTATGCATCCTTCAATTAGAGCTTTTCGTTACATATAGAGGCATTTATGTGCTGATGATGGGGTGATGGGCTGAATGAATTTGAATGTTTGTATGTAGAGACGTCTAGTGTTTCAAAGTGTCACAATTTATAAAGACTTGTTCATAGTGGAACTGTATCTGACTTTGTAATTTGAAAGGCAGAACAAGCTGAGTGTTTATAAACATTATTTATACACGTTTCTCCCAGTTCTAAATTTTAACGTATGGATTAGTCAATAATAGTTTTTTATGAAATGTAATTATCATTAGGTTCCCGTGAACAAAAATTTGGACGAAGCAGAGAGGTCATGAATAAAACCACTATATTTACTGCGACTGCTACAACTTATGGGCAATTTTTAACACTGTACGATTTATATGACAGCAGCACATTTTAATACTGATTCATTTTTGTTACTTTTAATTATAATGTATTTTCTAATCAGTCGCGCCGATTAAGTGAGATAGTCTGAAAATACATTCTAAATGTGTTTTAACTTTTGAACTGGATTTGGAAAATCAGCTGGCATCGCTAAGGAAACATTAGATTAATGGTAAACTAACTAGTGCAATGTTATTCATAATTCTTCCGTTTCCTCCATTTCTGGTGTTAAATGATAGCAGCACTAGCTAAAATGTTCAAGCACCTTTTAGGTAGCTCTTGCGTCTTGAAGTGTAGCAGAATCATTCGCGTAAAACTCAGCGGATCAGTGAAAATAGTGGCGTATCAAGTGTTATGAACTTCTTGAGCTTTATATGAACTTCTGGAAGTCAATGCAATGTGATTAAGCAGTGTAAATCTATAACAAAGAACTTTAGTTTTTTATGCTAGAATCTAAAAGTGTATTTCACATTGTTCTAATTTCGTGTTTTAAAAAGTTAATATTGCTAAAGTAATATCCTTAAAATAAATGGATATTTTCTGCAAGACTAGTATGCCGTTTTGATTGATGTGCAATACCAACTGTCTTTGCAGAATAGACATTATGCAAATTAAACTCCTGAGGAGATGCCACAGAACGGAATGTCTCAGGTGGTAGCGCCTGAGGCTCGCATTCTGGAGGTCACGAGTTCGGTACCAGTTAGACCGGCCACACGTTCCCTGATATTGGGTTTTTTCGTGGTTTTCCAAGGTTTATAGGTAAACGCTGGGATAGATTTATACTACCACGAACCCACGAATTTTCCTGCGCCTTAATTGTCCATATTTAATTTCCTTTCATCTTTCAGGGTTGCAGGGTCAGGCACGATGGACGATAGTGTGCGGTGTACGCGGTGGATGTGTTTTGAGCCGAGAACTGTTTCTTACATGGTACGGAACCTTGTTTCCGAACCTGTCTATGAGATTAGGGGAGGCATGTAAAGGGCGTCTGGGGGTGCTCAATCTGGAAATGTCAAGAACCCCACTGCGCTGCGCCTTGAGAGATCAATCTAGTCGCCATTCTTCTCTCCCACCTTCCTTCCGGAGGATTAGTAGGCGGAATATGCCTAACCTTGGCCGCAGTGCTGAAATCTCCATTTCTAATTCCCATCCCTGAGCAGATGGAGGAACTTTTAAGAGTCTTAATGTATAAGTCTTACTAAAAATTTGAACATACACTCAAAAACTGCCCATAAAGGTTCTATTTAATGGAAACAAACTGTCTGTTTTGACGATACAAAATCTAAGATTGAATTCTGTTGAATGTAAAAGATTACCCTACCTAATCCAAACTAACTAGTCTTTGGATCCAGAACTTGTCTGCTTCGAGTAGATTTTTATATTTTAGCAACTTAAATAGTTTTGGACTATAGATATCTCTAATTTTTATTTTAGTTTACTTTTCCTTCATGTTTTAATTTATTTTAGAAAATACATATTTTAAATTAACTTTAGTACTCACGATTGCCTTTTTGAGTGGTTGACATTGGTCCATATAGTTTTATAACTAGCATATATGGGTTTGAAATTACAATAAAGTTTACCTAAGCAAGAAAATTGTTTTATATCAAATATCTTAAATTTTAAACCTGCATTGGTATGACTTAAATTCACAATGCTTAGGAACATATAATCAAAGTACTGTAGCGATTATATAAACTCTTTAACATCGGTATATTTTCTATAGCAAAAGGATTAAAAAGATTACCAGAAAATCACTGAGCCAAACCTCCAAAAGTGCTATTAACTTTGAGATACTTTGTTGCTTACGTACGAGTTAGCCATTGTGCGGGCCACGAAAACTAGGCGGCGTACTTTAGCAGCTTTACTTGTGTTTTTGGTTTTTCAGTCTCGCTGCGAAGTTTGTATATTTTTTAATTTACTTTTTATTTATGGACGCTCTTTAACTATTATGGTCCTTAGCATCCCATTCTATATTGGGCATGAAAGACCGAAAACTTTGTTCAGAGGCCTCTTTATCAGGCTTGAGGTTCTTTTACGTTTCGTAATTCTACGACACGGAATCACCGGCTTTACTTCCCTTCCGAAGGAAGCCACGCTAAATATTCTTACGCCCGAAAAAATCCACCGCCCTCCGACGGGTTTGAACCCGTCATGGTACCCCTAGACCAGGGAGGACCACGCGAAGTTTATATCGAGTTTGGGTGTGACTTTACGGGTTTTTTAATTTGTTCTATTATGATTTCCTGGGATAAGTAACACATAAAAATTATTTTTAAGTACGATTCTTTTGCGTTTACAGTATCCAGCAGGGAAGTTAGTAATTGAGTTTAACAGAATTCCCAGGTGTGCGTCCCTCAAGCTGAGAAGCTGTGCGAAAACCTACAAATTCATTTAGGGAGACGGGAGGATTCTCGATAAGAAGCGAACGATTAGAAAACCCTCCTAAAATGGAGGACAGCTTGCACTGGTAACCACAATTTCAACGAATTCGTCGTGGTGAGCAACTAAACTTTAACACTCAAACCATAACATTCATTGTTGTTCACGAAATGTTGCGATGTGATAAAGAAATTTGTGTAAATTTCTACTTTAACTGTGGGTTAGTTGTTCTAAATTTAATAAATCTCTCTGACGAAGCGTATATACATTTACACCGCCAAGTTTCGACACAGGAGAACCTGTATTGAAGCTCAGAAGAACTAATTTAGTGCAGGAAATCACATTACGTTTACGAGAAGATCGGGGTACGGTGCGCGGTAAATATCTGCAGGATAATAGGTCAACTATTGTTTACAGACACCGCAAACATGTATAGTTGCAGGAATTAATATTCGCACCATTCCTCAACAACTGACTGATACTGAATGTCGGTTTCAATATTTCCAGCAATATTCTGCCACCGCGCATACAGTTGAAGATTAATTAAACTTAATTCCGGAAATGTTTCAAACTTAGTGCGCATAATTAGTAGGAGGTCCATAGACATCGCATCGTGGGGAATTTTATTTATGAGGAACTTGAAAATTGAAGTAAGTAAAATCCTCACAAATCAGGAGAATTACAAATGCCCATCAGTAGAGAAATTTTTTATATTCATTGTAATTGTAATTATAGATTCTGAATGATTACAAGTTAGCGGTTTCATATTTTGTCAAATTGTTCACGAGTAAGAGCTCAGGCTGCCGCAGATAGATTCGGCGCACTACCGGCCAACTACTACGAATTACGTTACTTCTTCACCAACAGAAAATTTAGAAAAGGATAAGGAATACCCACTCCCTAACTTTAACATAGACAGAAGTGAGTCACAGCCAAATATTGGAACTGCTTCATACCTGCCTATGAGCCAAGACACCACAGGTCTGTCCGTTTAACAGTAGTTGCAACTCTCTGCTCAACTCCGTCGTTAATCCTTTTGACCTAACAAACTACCCTGTCTCTTAACTGCACTATAATTGCCTAAGCACCTTACTCCTCCATAAGCAAGCATCACTGCAACATTTTGCCCCTATTCAAAGTATAGTTTATGGTCTCTTCCCGCCTAATACAGTACACTGCCCGGAAGAAATTTTATTTCACAGAAATGATGCAATAAGTGTTGGTCCACTTCGTAGTGTGGTTTTCAATGTTTTGGACCAGTTACTTTGATCATGACATTAAGTTATTAACATACACTTTGGTTTTATAATTTTCTTCATCTAAATATTCGTCACTGGTGCATACGTATGTAAATGTTCAAATACTTCAGTATATCTCAGTCTCGTTAAAATTATTTTTACCTAACTCTTTATATATTTGAAGCTACAGATAAATTATTTTAACTATACGAACTAGCAATTTAATTAGGACTTTTAATTATTTCCTTTTTCTACTGAGGTGGATTAGACCAATTCCCCTAAGTTATAACTTGAAATGTTTACGACCAAATGTGACTTTGTAGAATAGACTTCATTAGGTAACCATGTAGGCTCTGCAGCGGACGAATTTGATCTCCAACTTAGAATGAGAATGAGCATTAGCATGGGAATTACGAAGAGAAGCATATAGAGTTTGCCCTCCCCTTTACTCCGAAGGAAGATTGGTTTTGAGATAGTTTCAGGTAGAGAGTTTCGGAAACCCCCAAAGAGGGAGAATGGAATGGTGCGCATTCATTCTGTATGTTACATTTTACTCTAGAAAGAGCTTCATCTCGATGAAATACTGCAGCAAAGAGCTGTTTTTGGATCTGTAGTGAGCATAATTATACTTCTTAGTATAAAACTGCCTTTATCAATAATTCATACGTCGCAGTAACATGTGTTTAATTACTTGAGCAATATCAGTGCATGTGTCTGATTTAAATTGGGATTATCACTTTTTTCACGAGGATTTCTTTTAAAATGCTGGTATTCTCTAGCTGCAACCCTAACAAATTTAAGCCTTGTATTATTCTAAGGAAAGCAATCGGTGAAATGTTGTCCAAAAGTGGTAAAAAAATCGATTTTCGAATATTAATGTTATAGAATGTTTGTATATTCTGGTTTCACATTACGCTTTCAACATTCTAATAAATGTGATATTTATGAAGTAACCAAGAAATTTAAAAGTTGGTGTGCATGTATTTTGCTTGATACTCCAACTTTCAAATGTCTTTTATCTCCAAGACTTTTTTCAGCATCCTTCAGTATTTAAATTACTCCATGTGATGCAAATCTCAAACAACTTTTTTCCTAAAATTTCCAGCATTGGTTGAGAATTGTTGAACAAAGAAAACTACTTGGGATTTTTGTTACATATATAATGCATATTGATTGTGTAATTAAGTAATAGTTTATATGTGCAAAAAATGAAGAAGATTGACATCAATATTTGAAACTTTCTTACAGCCAAACTAATGAAGTATTGTCCAAAATGGTCGATCAAACTCTATTATGGTTTAATGGTGCAGAAATTAAATTTAGAGTCAGAAATCTGTAATTGCTCATCGCGAGGAGAATTTTGAAGAAAAGAACCTGCAAAATTAGAACTTAAACTTTTAGTAAATAATTTATGTCTCTATAATGATTAACTTGGAGGTTGCAAATTTAGTATTTTATTTGAAGAGCACAAGCCAATTATCCATAAAAATTTAATGAATTTCTCAGTTTAGTGTAGTCAGCGATGGGTAGACTTAAATACAACGGCTTGCTCTGCAGATGAATAGATAGTCTCGAAAAAAACTTGTGTTTTAAAAATTAGCTTTGCTATAACACGAGTTTAGTGTTGCAATTCATACACCCGCTTATGTGTTATTACTTGGGCCTATTTTTCGATGCTCCTTTTTTGATTTCTACAGCCCCTTTTAACTGCTATGGTAATATCGAGCGCTTTTGACTGAAACATTTGATAGTGTTTGTACTCTCTGAACTTTTTTAGGTTAGTATACTGTAGGTTTTTGTCGTTTAAACATATTTTCACATGCGCATTCACTTTCACATCCACACTTCCAGATTCTATGGAGAGTAGGAAATAATCCTGAATAAAGAAAAACTCCAACACCCTATCGGAAATCGAACCCGGGTGTGATGTCTTCATATGTATATATACTCATATATACATGTATATACATTTATTTGAAAAGTAGCTTAAGTGCATTTATTGAGATACGTTCTTTATTTTATATTTATTTATAGATACTACTAATTATGGACCACTGGGTGTGGGTTTTAAATGACATTTGTCTTACCTGTGCTGGCATATCAACATGAAAAGATTTTCAAACAAAAGAATAAACTACGGTGATTTGTCCCAACTTAGCTAGTGTTAGCGGTCGCATGTGAAAGCATCAAAGCAACAGACAAAACTTCTCCATCAATCACAAACAGAGGTAGAGAATGGACGCCATAGTCTTATGCTTAACAATGGTCGGTAATAGTACTTAGGAATAACGTTTATCGGGTTGAACGTTAGAAACTGCGGTTAATTCAGTTTTAATCTCATTTCTTTGAATATTAATCTGTCCTCTACAAGGAACGTTACGGAGGGGACTCCCAGCACCTCGACCCACACAGGGATCTTTTGTGCATACTCCCCCGGGAGGAACGGATGAGATCAAGGAACGCAGGTGACGTATGGGCTGCAGGAGCGGCCGACGCAGGCGACAGAGTTCCTTAACAGTTACCAGCTTGACCACTCAGCCGGAGAGCACTCAAGGCAGCCCTCCCAACCACCGGAGGGTGGCTTACGGGCTCCCCTCCAGTGGAAATCGAGGAAAGCTCGACCCAGCAACGGAGACAAGAGCGGCCTCTATCTGACGAGGCCGAAAAGAAGTTCCAACACGCAAGTCATCTGCCCCATCTACCCGCAGTCGTTCGACACACAGCCCCGGATCCAACTTGTAACATGAAAGAAGAAGATGAAATGAGAGGAGAGAAATTCGGGGGGGAATGAGCCTTCTCAGCATTCGCCTATTGACCCGGAGAAACGCCCGAAAAAACCCATGGGTCAGGAAGGTCGCCCGCGGGAATCGAACCCACGACTTCCCGAATGCGGGCCACAGACGCAACCGCCTGAGCCATCCCGTTCGGTTACTCTTCTACAAACTATTCTAATAAAAGTTCATTCCATCTACTTCTTGTTAATGCAGATAAACCTTCATTACACATTTCCTGTAGTTATAAGAAGAATACAATAACTAAAGCGACAGTCAAATTTTTACAAACTCGGTCGCTATATAATGGCTTCGGAATTTCATTCTGTTGAATGAACACGAAAAGAAAAGCAGAAAAGAAGGGCGAATAGCAATTTTCAGTCGAGAAAACTGTGAAGTATTTGAAAATTCAAATCTGTAACAAAGAAAATCTCGGAAATGATGAGTGTCACAAAAGAATTTGACATAAATTGGGTGCTTTAACGAGATCTAAATTTTTTTGTGGAACAAGATATTGCACATCTCTTACGATTTACTAATTATACAAGAGTCATTCAGAATGAAGAGAACTTCACAGGATATTCCCAGAAAATTCAAGGTATACATTTTATTTGTTTCTTAACCATATGGTATTTAAACAAAATCTCTGTAGCCATTTTTGAGGAAATCAAAAATAACGAAAAATGTTCCCTATGAAGGGTAATTTTGGGTTGAAGGAATGTTCTTGAAAATCTTCGTGGCCTATTCTTGAAAGACGCTGAACTTAAATACCAAGTTTGATATTTAACCGACTTTTCGTTTTTGAGTTATGCCGTTCACACACACACACACACACACACACACACCTATACACACAGAGCTTTGTCTAGAAATGTTATATTTGGATTCAGGGAGTCTCAAAACATGTACCTCAGGTGAAATTTCGGTACTGAAATTTTGGGTTGAATGCAATACTTCCTCTACTTCGCCAGTAGGCAGTAGAGAAACTAAAAGGTAACGAATATGAAATGCTTTCCTGGCAGAATTACCTCTACAGTTATTTAAATATGCTTAATGTCCAGGATTCGTGACTTGAAAAAAATACCTCACGATCTTAATTCGATATGTCATTATAATGTTTAGCAAAAAACTAATGTTCTAAAAATTGTTTACGACTTATGGTTTAGTTCTCGAAAAAAGGTAAACCGTCTCTGGAGTAATTTCTAGGGTTTTTGGGCCTTTTAAATTTAAATTTTATGTAACAAAATCCGCTCCTGTGTTCCTTCAATGCGTGCTTGTAAAGATCCTTTATGCCTCACGATTTTAGGAGGAACCTTTCACTTCTGTTTCTGTCCAAGTCCTTGAGACAAAAATGCGTTATGGCTTAAAAGGTGTGGTGTTGAATAACCTAAGCGATCAGAGCAGGCATTTACTTTATTTCATAGATGTGAAATAATATTCAAAACCTTACTTAACTTCTCTTGTTTAAATGGTCCAAATTTTAGCCTTAACAGAATTTTAAGGAGATTTTCAACGTAACTTGCGAAAAATACTTCATGCCAAGCGCATGAGCATCTAATTATATGCCAATTTTACTTTCTCTACCACGTACATAGAAGGTAGCAAAAAATTCCATTCCGAGATTACACCAGAAATACATGTTTTGAGTCCCCGTTAATTAAAAAAAATATTTTTAGAGAAAGGTCCGTGTGTATGTGTCTATGTGTTTGACTGTCTCTCTGCGTGTCTGTGAACAGCATAACTCAAAAACGAGAAGTCGGATACATACCAAAATTGCCTTTTAAGTTAAGTATGTTCCGAGGATGCAACACGAAGATTTTCAAGAAAATCCTCCAACCCCTAACTACCCTTTACATGGAACATTTTTGAAATTTTTTATTTTTTCAAAAAATGACAATACTTTTGATTAAAGCAACGTATATTAAGATATTTACATGATAAATAAAATGTATACCTTTAATTTTCTGGAAACAGCCTGTGAAGTGCTTTATTCGGAAGGGATTTTGTATAAAGCTATATAACTGATAAAACGATAAGCGATAGACGAAAACGCACTACATAAAAAAGTAGATCCTTTTAAAACACACAATTTATTCCAAATAAAATTGTTGTGGCGTAATTCATTTCTAAGATATCCGTTAATAATGGTTGGAGTTGTTTAATACGTTTTCTTTTGAAGTCATGTCGATTTTCAATTGTTTCTCGGGATTGCAAGGAAAGAGTATGGAATTTTAAGGCCAGCATATAGTGTGCAGTTTTTAAACATTTGAATATCGCTGTTCCCTTTGTATGTACAAATAAATGTGTAATGCAGCTATTTCTGCAACGGTTTATTCTTGATTAGAATGATGTAGATAGAAAAATAAGCTTTGATAACAATAGTTTCTATGCCCATTAATAAACGATATAGGGTAGAGATAGTCGTGTGAATGTAATAGGCACATAAGATTTTTTGTTTTAGTTAATTGTGATTAATAAACCATTGTATTCCGTTTTATAATGCGTATGATGATAACGCTGTGAAACTCCAAAGCTGACTATTTTGAAAGTCGATGTACTAATTCAGCCGATAAGTTTGTAGATTAACCGATAGTATAACCAGAAAAGTTGAAATACATGTATCCAGCATAATTTTCCGTACTATGAATATTATAGCCCAATGTGTAATACGGAATACCTGTAAGTTCCATCCTATCCAAATACTAGACACATTTTCATCCCCTTTTTGACCTTCTGTGCATTGAAGAGGAGTTCTATAAAAATAAAACCTAAAGAAGGAAATAACTTGTCGAGGACACTTTAGTTTCCTGATATGTTTTAAATAATTTGTATTTTTTCTTGTTTTTCTTTCTGTATTCTGTTGTTTATCCAGTTTGTCTTTCCTCGCGCGCGTGTCCGAGGCAGGACTCTAACCCGCAGTCACCGAAGTTAGACACACTAAAGCGAAACTCTTTAGTGGGCCAATGCTATGCATGCTTCATCTAATTTATTACTACTTCGCTCAGTAGATAGGGGTGTATTTGTAGACTGTACAGCGCCTTTCCATAGCGCTCGTATTCTCATATGTACATTTTAAGAATTCATCATTCTTTTGACGTTGAATTTAAGCGGTTGGTCTGTATTCTAGAGCACAGTCAGCTAACTCAATTACGTGTGATGTACATCAGTCATGTGACGTAACATCGTTTATGGGATTCGTAAATTGGGGGTACGGAGGGAAGGGAAAAGCAAGTTTTGTCTTAAAACCACGCTGATGCAAAGTATAATATGCATTCCTTCCGTAGCAATGAATTTCCCTGTCCCTTTGTCTCACCTTCCCTACACTTCTCACTCCTAGCGTGGAGCCCGGAGAAACTCGCTGACGTCAAAGAGCATTCAGCTGGAAGACTGTTCTGTAGCGCCGTACTAAGTCCATCAGTTGTTTAATCCTGAATCAATATCTTGCTGTGTATAAATCCCTATTGGAGAATAGTTAACACTCTCTAATGTATAAAATATGCATTTTGACATAAGCAAACAGCATTAGTAAATTTCCTTTTTCTGCTATTACTTGGAAACTGGAATCTGGATAAGGTTTTACCCAAGCCGCAGAAATTTGGAAGCCTATATTATCCATCAGCAATCAAATTATTCACAAAGTGAACTGAAATTTATTGGTAAAGCTAATCATTATAACTAATGCAATCTTCTCATATTAGCCAACCATGTGTATACATTTGTTTTAGTTGTCTCTGCAGTGCAGTCATTGGAACACGGCAAAAATATGTTACCACAGCAATACTAGTCAGTTTATTGTATACAAACGGGACAAAATTTCAGTCGATACTGCACCTACACAGTGTGGCGGGGTGAACATCAATCACAGCAAGTTCAATTATTGATTCTAAGCCCCAATAAAACGGGCACAGGTCGTGCAGGTCCCTCATCCGATATATCCCTAGTTATAAAGAGTGTATGATTATTCTGTAGCAAGCAAACACAGAGGTGATCAATTTGAACCAGCAGCATCGCAGTTACCGAGTGCTTACAACAGTATCCGTGTGCCGTGCGACGACGCTTCGTGCTCCAAACTCCATGTAACGCAACAAAGCTTAGTGCCGCAGAGTAGACAAGTGAGGATTTGACATAATGAAACTATAGAACGCATTTAAAAACTTCCATTATTATTTGAAATTTGAAGGCTTGCGCACTGAACCAACCTGCCGACTTAGTTGTGTATGACGTAACACAGTGGTGTGACGTAGCATCGTTTCGGGGATTCGTAAGTAAGGAGACCGCAGGGAAGGATAGGCTTGTGTCTTACAACCATGTAAGACACTTGCCTCGCTAGTCATCCACTAACAGTTACTTCGATTTCCCCTTCCCGCACCTGCCCTACATTTCGCTTTAAAGTTCCTAGTTGGTGTAACAAAAGCCTTCTCACTGACGTCACAGAGTATTCAGTTGGCTCACACCCTTCTAGAGCTTGTAAGCTTTCTTAGACTGTGATTTACATTTTGACTTTGAAATATATGTGATTCAGTGGTGCGAAGATGATTCCTATCTAAGATATTGCGATTGCCGGTTGAAAGATCGGACATATGTATCACTCCTGAACGCCGTACTCTGGCGTAACCTAAACTCTTCTGTCGCGCAGAAAACAAGCTTTGACCGACTGATAAAATGTTCGAAAGACAGGGTGGTGACAGCAGGTTTATTAATGTAGTGCATAGAATATCTACTACTGCCTGTTCAGTGACGTTTTAGTTAGCGGGGTGGGTAGTTTAGCTCTCCGGTAAAGCTTTAGCTGTTGGGAGAGGTACAGAGTACGCTGAATTCCTGCCACGCGTGACGCGTACAATGGAAAATAGCCAATAGTCTTTCACTATCGCGCGTCTTTACCGCTCACTTACCTCATACCAAATAAATACTACCTTCTTCCAGTAACTAAACCCTTACCCCTTTGAAAGGGCTCCCCACCCACTATCTAAAATGTCGCTAAACATATACTACATCCAGATTGTGCAAATAGACTTTTAGTTATACTGTGTATTTATTAACTCTAAAATCAAAACGTTAATAGATGCATTGTTCTGTTTCACAGAAATGCATGTATTATAATGCATGAATTGTATATTTTCTAGAATAAATTAAGTTATAAAGTTGAACGAAAAACAGTTTGTTTTTAATACTCCTCGGCCTGAAGCATTCCAATTGCAGTATTTATTCCATTTGTTACTATTAACTATTAAATTAGTTATGAATTTGTTGTTTAAGTCATACAAAACACTGGAATGTATAACAAGTAAACTAATAGGCATAGTATCTTACATTTGGAACAAATAGTTTGTCCTCACATTGGTACAGAAAGAAATCAACACGGCCTCCCAGGACAAACCCCATTTGTTCTCGTTTATCTGGCACGTCATGACCTCATTTTATTGGGTGGTGGCGTCACCTTGTAGGAGCTATCACGCCTTGTGCTGTGTATCGCACCAATAAGCATACCTATGCTAGTTCTGGTAACTCATTGGCAAATTACGAATAGGTATAGGCGAGCAATGGCGAATTCACTCAACTAGAAAAGTGAAGTAGAGGTAAGCTGTGTCTCATTTTAATATGGTGGAGACCGATTTTGTCAATCTTTCGCGAGGTAAATTGCGAATATACAGCAAATTCTGTTTGGGAATGTTCTTGAATATGAGTCAATTCTCGAGATGTTAGCATTTTAGTCCTCAAACATAGTTATAGATCCTTGTATAAATTAGCGTTTCCTAGCTATTTACATGTTCTTGAACAGGCAAGTTATAGCGCCCTTCATCCTTCAACGCATTAAGGGTGAAGGAGGCGCCAGCGGATATCTTAAGTCATGCCCTATTAACGTCATTACAGAATCAGAAATCTGACATAGATTGCTTCTTGTGGGATGTGTACGTACATGTAAAACAGATAATATGGCACACAAATTTAAAAAAAAAATCTAGGAGTCAAATTATTGTGGAGCCTCATATTCCATATGTAAAAAGAGTAAATCGTTAAACAGTTTGCCTGATCTAACAATTTCAATCCCGTACATTTTACGATCTTTATAGTTTTGGGAAAATTGCACTAATTTTTCAACTTTGCAATATGCTATATATTAGAAATTAACTTTCATACATTTATCAGAGAGTGACACAGGTAGAAGAGGACGTTAAGGCGAACTCGTGAACTTGTGGTCTGCTGTTCAAATCCCACCAGGATCGTCCTCCGTTACAGTCTTGTTCCAAATTTTCCTCAGTCCTCATAACTGGCAAATGTCGAGGGGGTACCCTAAACTTAGGCCTGTTTCCTTCACAAATTTCCTTTCCCAGTTATTTCATTTCATGTAGCATCAGTGGTATGTAGCAAAAAGTGCGTTAAAACTACACAATGTACTTAGCAGGGGATTTTATCTGAAAATGTCATCCATTTATTATTTAAATTGACTGAGAAATAAATACACAAAGTCGTGAATAATGGAAATTTTTGCTGATTTTTGCTTGTTAAATTCTCAATTCTGCCGATTTCACTAATGAAGATGGTGTATCCTTTAGTTTTAATGACTTCAACAGCTTAGTTACAACTGTTGGAACGATGTGCTGTTCTGTACAAGGCTTTACAATGTGATACCACCAGGGTGAGCGCTGACGAATGTAGTTTAGTGATAAAAGTGTGCTGTGGTTATGTCGGTAATTCACTATTCGTGTTTACTTCATGATTTCGAAAGCTATAAAACTCACCCTAATGCATTGCTAAATGGTGGTCAGTTGCCACTAATTTCTATCTCAAAGATCTCGAGTTTAGGCTAATATAAGTTAGTATTACTTATTTGGAGTTGCGGTTGTTATGAACTTTGAAGGTAACCAAATAGGATGTTGCAATGACCTTCAGCTTTTCAGAGCACTCAGCGATAAGTCTCTTCAATGTTTCCAAAGATGCGCTTACGTAAGCGCTCTAAACGTGTTTTGCCCTTCGTAAGTTACACTTGTATTGGTATTATTTGTATTGTGGGAGTGCTATTTACTCTTTCAATGCACGTCTGAAGACTCCTCAGTTTCCTTTACTTCGTATAACCTACTTTACTAAATCGATACAGCTTCGAAGTGAAACAAGGTACACCGAAGATCGAGATGTCTTCAAAAACGTTAGCTATCAGTGTAAGTGTATAGGTTATCCTTTCTAGTGGTCATTAATTCAAACATCACGAGCAGTTATACCATTATTCACTGATCATCTTCGAAACGAGAACCATATAAGTAACTTTGCCGCTTCTGATGGTGGTGGTGGGTCCAATATACATTTCAGTATTCATTACGTAATATATTATATGAAACAGCGAATCTTTTAGTACAAGATGCAGAATCTGGTGGTCTATGTGAAAATGAGATATGCATACTTGCAAATGAATCTTCTGTAGATGTTTAGAGCAATGATTCTGGAGGCTTGCCCCGTAGCTCAGTCGGTAAAGCCCCTGCCTGTTGTGCTAGGTTGAGGGGTGGGAATTTTTCTGTAGCCAAGATTATTCCTTATTCTCGCAGAGTCTGGAAGTATGAATGAGAGTGTGAATGTGTGTACGATCTAATGATTAAAAACCAAAAGTGCAAGTAACCCAACGACAAGAGTTACACAAATTAACACCATTGCCAATAGGCAACAAATTCCAAAGGAAAGGCTGCAGACAAGACCAATGCAGTTAAAGGCGGTGAAAAAATGGAACTAAAAAAAAATTCTGGGCTTGTCTGGTCCATGCACTAGATGGCATCACAAATTGACGGTTTATACTATATGATACTAAATTTTATCATAGTAGGGAATGCTCCTTCCTAAAATATACATTTTCCTACCTTGGAGTTTACCTTGCCTTTTTCTTGTTTACAATTCAGTTCTGTAGGTATAATAAAGCAGGAATAACCGTCGTTTTTGGAAGTGTAATGCAGTTATCTTTTATTTTATGCTTTAGCGATATGTTGAATGTTGGGCGGACATTGGATGGGAAAATAAATGATGTGCTCTTCCGACGAACAGGCAATTGTCTATTCCATGACGTGCATAAAAATAAGAATTCATTATGATTTTCTAGCAAAATATAGAAACAATAGAGAGACGTTTTCTTGACATTTGCTTAAGATAACGACAATGCTTTGCCAGTTAGATCAGTGCGAAGTGTAGTGCAAATAATATCACATATATATGTGTGTGTATGTTCCTGATTTAAATTTACACACACTATATTAGCGCTCTAAAATTTCTTGGCCTGGCTTAGACATGTGTTGAAGGTGCCCTATTACCATAATAGTTTTTCAGTATCGTCCTATAGATGGCACGCTGTAATTTTCAGACGCGTAAGTGTAGTTACTTTTTTGTGACAATCGTGTCAAACGAACTAGTGTCAAAATTCTCTACTAAATGGATAAAAATGAAATATCAAAAGCAGTTACATTAGACATTAAGGGATCCTTCTCCTTTGTTTTCGACGGTTAAGAGGTGGGCTGCTGAATTTAAATGTAGCCGTACGTCTATTCTAGTTGTTGAGCTCTCATTGCGTTCCATAACCGCGAGGACCGACAAGAGTGTGATTAAAATTCACAGTGCCATACTCGAACGCGAGTTAATTGGCATTGCAAAGCTCTCGAGACAGGTCGTGTCCACTATATTTTACACAAAGTTTTGGATATGAGAACGCTTTCCGCTCGATGAGTGGCGCGTTTTTTAACAGTGGACCAAAGACGCATTCGAATGAACATTTCTTAGGAGTGTTTAGACCACCTCCAGAAGGACAGCACCATCATCTGGCAGTATTAACTTTGCTACCGAGCCAAACGAAGGATGCTATTGAGGCTAAACGTCCACACCTTGCGAAAAAGGAGATTCTCTTTCATCACGATAATACCTTCACACATGTCTTGGAGTGTTCCTGCAAAACTGCATGATCTTCGCTTCCAAGTGCTTCCACATCCGCCATATTAGCCGACTTTGGCTGCCAGCTACTAGTTTTCTTTCCTAAACCTAAAAAAAGGCTGGGTAGAGGAAGATTCCCATCAAATTATTAGGTTGAATTTGAGGCAGGCGCTTACTTTGCGCAGTTGGAAAATATAATCTTGCTGTGGGTATTAACACTCAGAAAGTTGTTGGACTAAATGTGTTGATTTACAAGGTTAACTATATTGAAAAATTAAAAAGCGTCTTAAATATTGTGTTTTCTTGGTCAGACAGAGAACTTTTTAAAGAACTCGTATATACCTATAAAATTGTCTTAACATCGAGGAAAATGATGCCAGGTGAAGGAGGATAATGAAACTAGAATACGGCAAATGTATGCAGTCACCACGAGGATGCTGGGAGAAATAGTGGTTGAGGGTCCTTTAAATGGGCACAAGGGTTTACCTAAGAAACTACGTTATTTATGGAGTTATGTTGTAATCCTTCTATAATATGTGCTAAAGCCATCTCCTTCCACCTGGATGCAGCTGTTGTTGGCCTATCGGCCTATGGTTCTGTGATGTTTTGCAGCAGTTGCCCTGGGACTGTCGACGGGCTCTCTGTAGACAATGTCTGTCAGATATCCCCAAGGAAAACATTCAATGAATTTAAATGTGGATATCTTGCCGGCCAGTGCACCTTTTTCTTCTACCGAACCACTTTATGGAGAACATCCTTTCTAGCAGTCTCTCAGCTGCAAGACTACAGAGAGGTCATGCTCCGTCGTCTAGTAGTAAACTTTTGTTCGTGTAGCTAGAGAAAAGTTCTCCAATATTTCCGGTTCTGTATCCCGAAGGAAAGCTGCGCATATAACGCGTTTAGTTTCCCCAGAAGAATGGATTATCCCACCATTCTGGTATTGAGAATACATCTCATGCATTGATATTCTACTCTATCTGAAATGACACTTGAACTTAACGTTGGATCGCCTTGAATGGAGCAAATGCACTCTCTTAAAATTGCTGAGTTCGTCGTAAGGTTACTCGATGAGCATTGGTAGAAATTACTGAAACGATTTGGTCTGTTATGTGACGCTGAGCATATTCGCAAGAAACTGCCTGCCTCCAAAATGAGATGCATGTCACACACTTCTCGCAAAGTGCGCGTATGCATACCTGCGTGCGAACGAGATAGAACACCCGCACCTACTAATTTTATACCTACTTTTTCACGGAGGCTTGTCTGTAATCTAGAAATTACCCATTTGACCGACATTAAAAGTCTTTGGATACAGCATAAATTTCTATATTACTTGCGCGCTTTTATGCAGGCTTTTATACAGGTGTACCATTTAAATTGAGACTGTTCAATATCTCCAAAACTAAGCGTTGTAGAAAGAAATGTTTTTAGTAAAAGTTTCTTCATATTATGGGGGAAAGTAAATGTCAATAGTCGCGTTTTGTTTAGAGGACGTTATGGTGGTCATTTTAGAGCCAATTAAATTTTTTAAATGGGAACCTACAATTAGGTTCAATTTAAATTGGCCCTAAAATGACCATCATAACGTCCTTCAAATAAAACACGGCTAAAGGCATTTACTTTCCCCCATAATATCAAGCAACTTTTATTCAAGACATTTCTTTCTACAACGCTTAGTATTGGAGATATTGTACAGTCTCAACTTAAATGGTCCCCCTGTATACCAGTGAGTTAAATTGGTTGGTTTAGATCATCCCGTATATTTGTTTACCTGTTTAAAATGCATATTATTTAGGATGCTTCCTAATTATAGAGAAATTGCTGGCAGCTAGTGCTTTTGTGTATTATTCTCAAATCTTCAGTGGATTTCAAGCATCTCTTTTGCAATTATTCCTAAAGCAGGTTTCTAGATTGATCTGTTTCTTCCACCAAATCCTAATGCAGCAACACCGGAGAGCAAATCCTGGCGATGGAAAAGGTTTCATTATTTCAAATTACTGTAGAAAATCGTTAACTACATTTCATATATAGTAATATAAAAGAGTAGATGTAAAATTAAATCTGAGTCATAAATGGACAAAAGTTGTAAAATTGCGTAGCACGCTTGTCCTCCTTCCAAAATCAAATGACTTTAAAGTTATCGCTTGTTTAGACCGTCTGTGATCAAATATATAATTCTTTTAATTTCTTCTCTATTTTCTATTATCCCAAATATCGTGTTTGTCGATGCTTGAAGATAAATTCTCATTTTTTTAAGTCTGTCATTTAAATTACCACCATTGCCCATAGCTAAAAATTCATGTGTAGCTTTGGTCTCGCTTAGAAAATGGAGGTTGTTTACCTAGAAGGAATACCTTCAATACTTTGCATAACAAGAGCATGGAACTCCCTCTAATGTCTGTTGATAGCCGTTTTTCTGATGGTGTTTTTCTAAGAACATCTTTTGACATTAGCATTTAAGTTTTTCTAACACCTAAACAAATACATAGTGCTAATATTCTGTACTCCAAACATGTTGCAATAGGCAAGTCATTTATCACTTAGTAAATGATCATTATATTACTGTAAAACATCCTTAATATGTGACTTCGCATTAAACGCAACCGAAATTCTTAGAAATGCTTATATTGTGATCGATTCATTTACATATCCCTGTATATTTACTGTGAAGTATTTCTTTAGAACCTTACTTGTGGAATCATTTCAAGTTAAATAACTCTTTCACTTCATTTCAGGTGGTGATAGCTGCTGAGTCCATCCGGGTTCATAGGAGTAAGTATTACAGTATCTTCCATTTATAACCGTTATTTATCGCCCTATGTTTGGTTATATTTAGTTCGCTAGTGTTAATGGAGCTCAACTGAAATTTCTGCAATTTGCGTAAGTGAACATAAAACGCGGAGAGGCAATTTCCGTTTCATTAGACTGGCTCATTCCATGTCAGCGTTCACAGAGGCTAATGTAGGTACACTCGGTCAAGCTAAAAGTGGCCGCTCTCTTGAGCAGTTAAAAATTTTCAAAGTCCCTTCGAGTGAGCGGGCTGTTTACAACCGTCAATTCTGTGCGCCGCTTTGGCTAACCCTGTAATACAAGCCAAAAGGCACTGATTTGGGCTACATCCACACAGTGCTTAGCGTAGGGCAGTGGTTGACCTACTTAATTTCTACGAAAGCAGCTTGGGTTCGATTCTCTGTAATGGATTGCCATCTTATATTTTTCACACCTCGTTTTACTGTAATATAGTTAAATAACATTGCTTCTGTTACTTCATTTTACTTACAAATACAATTACAGATAGAGTGAAATTTGTGGTTATAAAACTAAATTCACTGAGTATGAAGCTTCCTCCCGGCAGATAAAGAAAAAACAGAGTTTTATTAATGCTCTTTAACTGCTGTGGTCCTTAGCGTCCCATTCTATATTGGGCGTGAAAGACCGGTAATTTTGCTCAGAGGCCTCTTTATCAGGCTTGAGGTTCTTTTACGTGCCGTAAATCTACGACACGGAACCACGGCTTTACTTCCCTTCCGAAGGAAGCCATGCTAAGGATTTTTACACCCGAAAATATCCATCGCCCTCCGTCGAGTTTGAAACTGCGACCTCGGGAGCTAAAGGCTAGCATGGTAACCACTACACCACGGAGGACGACTACTACCGGTATGATGGATTACTAAATAAACGCCACATACGTAATAAATTAAGAAAACCCCTATTAATTTAACTCATCTATTGAAAATGAAAGCGAAAGAAAAAGTAAAGTAGCTCTAGTGAATTTGAAATTGAAACCTCGGAAACACCAGACTAACTCTCTACCACTGAGCTAAGAGTGTTGCAGTAAGCGTGGTATTGTAACGAGCTTCTGTCATACTCCACTTGATAATCATAAATAAATAAAGTGTGTTTTGGTTACAAATATTCAGTGTTGAAACACTCTGAAACATCTGTCCGTTTGAAATCTCGTATGTGAATTATTTTCTCGGAAGCCTTCTGTGATTATAGTTGTTCCCCATTACAATCAGTACAAGTATATACGCAGTCTTGTGAACAAAGCCTGGCGGTCTCGAGCGCTCACGGAAGTATCCGATTCGAGCTCGTCTCTCAGACAGGCCAGTTTTAAATTTATTGACCGAGTGTACAAAACAGATAGCTGATATATGAGTGTTAAAGATTGTTGGAAGTTGTCATAAAAATTACAAATAGGTCCTAGGAAACATATTGATCGAGGTTAATGCACTATTCGAACAGTATTTCACTTATAATATTTGACAGAGAGAAACACATTGATAGAGAACGTTTTCAATGTTAAAATAGAAATTAAACATTCATTTTATATCGTGGACATGAAAAAACCTACAAAGGGTGTCCAAAGCTAAACTGCATTGACTACACATGCAAAGAACGAAATGCAAAGTTCTTTCTTGCGAAAAATTAGTCGTGTCGAATGATTCCTCACTGTAACTGCGGAAGAAGTCATCAAAACTTTGTCATTTTCATACAGTCTGTTAACGGATGTAGCATGTGCTCAGTTTGAGAGTTGAATGAGCTCTTGGATTTGCAGCCGGCGGCTTTAGTTACTCCGAACCTTGTTTCATATAGCGGAGATATGGTGGAAATTTCTAGCTTCTTGTGCAAAAGATGTAGTTGAAACCGCGTAGTTATTACTCGCTCTTGGACGCGGTTGAGAATATGAATAATAACGTTGTAGATTTGCACGCTTTATAATTAGATCTCAGAAACTTTAAATGTCATACCCGAAAAGAAACACAGCTAAAATATTAAGTATATATAACAGGAGAAAAAAACTTCTTTAGCCCATTTATCATTAGCATGCTAAGGATCCGGGACAAGTTAGCAACCAATGTATCTGCAACCTTACTATAGAGTTCCGTAAACACATTACTGTTGTGTAAACAAAGACGCTAATGCGCAGCCTTATTTGCTACTGTAAACAGTAGAGTCTAGTGATGGCGGAAAATGAAGTAGGACACATACCTACAACGAACTGAGAGACAAGGTATTGGTAAACAACACCCCAATACGCCATCTCACTCCACACTACTCGATGCACAGTGTACTTCACTTCACTCTTGCATTGTCCCGGATCCTTAGCCTAATCATTAAAATCGTTATATAGGGATGTACAGGACGGAAAAAGGTCCAAAACTCGGAACTAGCTGGACAAACTCTATAGCAACTACTCTTAATGATTAGTTGAGATGGGATCTGCATGTGTTTGGTTATGATGATAACGTTTAGTAAATTTGAAATCGTATGGATTATGAAAATGAATTTTCTTAAAATTGACACCGATATAATGATTTTAAGTATTGACAACATATACCCTCCGAAAATGATGCATTTTACCAAACTACATTATAATTCAGTAAAATACAGTAACAAATAATTTCTACCCTTTAGAAGCTTAAAGCGTTAATGCAACAAATAATGTTAATATAGATGTAGAATACATCATACGGGACCTTACGTTATAGTAAGTGCCTGTCCTATTGAAGTCACATGAACCTCGTTGAGTTACTGGGTGGAACACTTTGAATCACGATTTGTAAAATCTGATCAAACTTTTTTTTTTTTTGACGGACCTTTAGCAAATGATTCGTCCAGATTCAGGGGTAGGGCGGGATCTTCTAAGATTAGTATATTTCTGATATCTTATGAGTACCGTGGTTCAAATTTTCTAACTAAAACCTTGTAATTTACAATAAAAATAACCACATACCTTCTGACAGGAGCGATGGGAATTTTGCATCACTAAATCAACGAACTTTTATAAAACTTTCTTTCACTTGCATCACTTCAGTTCCCGAAATGTAATAGCTTTACTGCTGACTTTGCTAAGTTCTTCTGATGTATTGGGTATTTTAAGCGACTCTTAAGTTCAGTCATTTTTTCTCACAATCTCTGCTTGAAGGAGAAACACATGAACATTCCAAGTCGGTTTCTATATTTCCTGGAAGATTCTGTTTCCATGTGCTGCTGTAAAAAGTGTGTGTGTTAATGTGTACCCCTTTGGAGGCGCTGTGAAATACATACCTAGTGTAGCTATAAAACTACTTTTAAGCAGTAATACCTCCTACGACACACACTATAAACAGCAGATATTCAAACGAACTAGAAAATAATTGAGCGCAAAGCTCCAGTTATGCGCAAAGCCTGAAGCACGTGCAAACTAAGTTATGCTGTCAATCATATTTTTCTGCCAATGGAAATTCTTCTGTGTAACCTCAGCTTCCACGGTTGTCTATTTGCTCTTCGTCTGCGTACTTAAGCTATTTATCTTGTTATTGTCTATCATCTGGTATACTGTTTTGCCTAGAACCTTTATCTCCATTCAGCATTTCTACCAGTACAGTTAGCAAACTGTATCTTTTCATCCAATGTCACAGGCAGTTTCTGCTCCTCCTCTTGGCCACTTTCAGTGTTGTTATTCCTTCAGACCTTATTTCTATAATATGTTGTTGATTTCACGGTTCTATTCTTCTTGCTACCTGCCTATATTTCAAACTCTTACCTCCTCGGAATGTCAGTTTCCTCACTCTCCAACGGAATACTCCAAACAAGGGAGTTAGCTAATATTTTTCTTTTTTAAGGACCCAAAGACGTTTCTTTGTTCTATTGAATGCTGCGTATAACATCTTTCCTATACTTTGTTTGGCTTTTTGACAACACTTCGTGTTACTACTCACAGTTCATTTCAACTTATGAAAACAACGGTTCTAAGTTCTCCAGATAGATACTAAACAACGTGGGTGATGAGCAGAGCCCCCGCCCCTATTCTACGTAACTCTGTGGGGTCTTATTCTATTCTGACTGTGATAAGTTGCCTAATGAAAATTACTTACGTGGCTTCTCTGTTTTCAGTTCGCATTGATTTTCTTGCACATCCCTGCAGTCCTTATTCAATATCCTCTATCATATGCCTTTTCCATATTCATAAATGTTGCATATAGCTTTTTGCCATTTTCTAAGTAACGTTCACTGGCTGTACCTAGCAGTACGGTGCGTCTATTATACCTTTTCCCCTCCCGAGAAAAGCTGTCGTTTTTAATTCCCATTCTTAAATCGTTTACACTTTCAACACTTCATTTAGGACTCCTGCTTTCAACGTGATGTATGGTTGAGCATACGTATTTTGTTTTTATTTAGCTAAGCAGTTCTTTTGTTTTTCCTTTGGTTGCCATACACCGGATTGTTTACTTGTTGTCATAATTGCATTTGAAGTGAGTGTTAAGCCTGCAGGAGAAAACCTTTGAGGAGTTCAGTGTATCACGTTGGAGGTGAACTACTTGTCACATTATTGAACTAATGCACATGCCAGTGGCTTCTCAGATATCGCTAAGTTAATACACACTCTGAATCACAGGTTGTACATGTCGTTAACTACGAGCTACCCTACTTTATAGGTTGCTGGAGGCTCTTTCCGGTATGAAAGATTGATGGACCTGTGATTGAAACTAATGTTTTGGGTGTGGTTGTTTCTGTTCATTCGGGCTTAAGGGGCTTACTCATTGCGTAATGCGGGGGTTCTAGCGTGGATAATAAATAGCTTGCTTAATTCGCTTAAAAGGAAAGGGGAAAACCGCAACAGAAAGAGAGTTTTTCTACTTGTAGAGTATTTGAAGCAATTTTTTCAGATAATATAATGAACCTGAAGGAATTATAACTTCGTTTCAGGAGCCTTAACATTTCGGGAAATACGTTATTAACAATAGTGTTTATAAACTTGGAACTCGACTTTGTCTTAAATATGCTTATTTTTATGTACCTCGTATTATTCTGTGGATCGCAGTTAATATAAAAGTGTGTCTCGACTGTTATAACTGCAATTATAAATGTGAAACTACAAAATGTGTAACCCCTTCTTAAACTAGCAGAATATTAGTTTAAAACAGCGCTTGCCTATACAGTTATCAACTTAGCTACACCTGTAAACGGACATCTAGAAATAGTGAGTGGAATCAAGAAATACCTGCCTAGATAATACAACCTCATTCACTCTTTTTGTCCAGCAATGGCGGCACTGGTATGTTTGGATAATTTTTCATTGTAATTTGTATAGCTCTACTTTCTTCCATTACGTTCGTGCAGTGTAACTAAGGTACTTTTCACAATTTTGGAATAACATGCTTTGAAACGAATTATATAATAATATGAAATATCCTCTATTAACATATCTAATTCATGTATCACAATACTTCAAATACAGATCCCAAAATCTGTATGATACTAGTTTTCTGAGATATTTGAGCTGTTCTATAAATAAAGAAAGAATTCTTGATTGATATAAGCTGTTATGTAAATTGAGTTTTATTTATGGACGCTCTTTAACTACTGTGGTCCTTAGCGTCCCATTCTAAATTGGGCGTGAAAGACTGGTAATTTTGCTCAGAGGCCTCTTTATCAGGTTTGAGGTTCTTTTACGTGCCGTAAATCTACGACACGGGACCACCGGATTTACTACCCTTCCGAAGGAAGCCATGCTAAGGATTTTTGCACCCGAAAATATCCATCGCCCGCCGCCGGGTTTGAACCCGCAACCTCGGGAACTAGAGGCTAACATGGTAACCACTAGATCACGGAGGACGACAAAGCTTTTATGTGCTCTCCGTTAATGATTGCTCTGTGTTTAGTTTGTTTATAGTTTAATATTAGTAAAATATTGGTTATACTATGGTAAATGTGTACTAAGTGGCGGTAATCCTGTGGTTTCTATTGTATGTTTTAATTATTTGCCACGACAGTTCTAAATTCCGGTGTTTCATAAGTTTAGTAAGGACATTACCCCGCCAATTTAAGAATTTTTTGTGGCTAAACAATGTATTTACCACTGTACTCAACATTGAAACTCATCGCCGTTCCTTAACCTATTAATCTTAAAGGGGACGGCTGCAAATTTCCACTAATATATTTACTTTGTACATAATAAAACGTGTTATCTCAGTTTCTAATAATGCCACTGTAGCTGTTTCTGATTTCGTAGCTCCGAGTTAGACCCATATTTATTAGAAATGAGAAAATGTTTGTCACACACCTTCACTTAACCTACGTTGGACTGTAGTGGGTTCATTGATTTAATATTTTATATGAAGAACCGCTATAATACCCTTTAAAGAATTTTTGTGGCTCAAATGTTTGAACCCTTAAGGTACATATCTTATGAATAGTCTTTCTAACTTTATTATCCACTCTGCGTCCTGCAGAATAAGGATATTAATTATATATACTTAATGTATACTTATATACCTGTATACTTCATCATACTCTTACTCAGAAGAAGAAAATTAAGCATTAGTACAGGATTATATCACACAATTTCGAATCTGTACAAAAGTGTGGTAAGACGAATCGCTTCTACAAGCTATTACATTCATTTAACAGAATTAAAGTTAACTTTGATTTCTAGGTTAAAATTCTATACAAAAATCCTTCCTAAACAAAGATAATATTATTTAAAAATACATTTTCTCGTGTAAAGAGAAATGTCAGACTTTTGAAATATATGTATAAACCACACACTCTTTCAAGCATTACAGACGATGATATTGTTAATGTTGTTATAAATGTAAAGAAAAATATTAAATATAAATGTTCATTTTACTCATTATAGGCATGCTATTTTTTTCTCTACTTAGCTTTATAAACAGTAAATTTAATATGCACCGTGTTGCTGCCGATGGCAACACAACCGGCGTTGTTGCTGGAGGGTTAAAAACCTTCACATTTCCAATATCTCACAACTCTGCATAATTTATATCAGAGAGAATTAAAACCTAAACGCCTTTGGCAGTAACAACAAACTATCACCTCTTTATAGATGTTTCAGAAATAAGTTCAGTCATAGCAGTGTAGTCAGTTGCTCTATATTCCGTTCTATAGAGGCGCGAACGGATGTTTTCCGAAAAAAATAAAAATTCCATAAACGGGAAAGTCATGTTGCAGTAGTGCTAGTATTGCTATTCTATAAGTAGGTGCAAGCTAAAAAATTTGCAACAACAGCTTGTTTCCAACGCTACCTTGATAATTTGGTAACTGTTGAGGGATGCTGTACATGAAATGGAATGAGAAGCGGAGGGGAGGCAGCTCTGATCTAGGGAGTCCGGACATTGTACCGTGCGCGCCCACGAGGAAGGGATGAGGCGAAGGGAGATACCGGGCGGTCGGAACCAGGAGTGACGGTACAGTAATGACAGGGTCCCTAAAGTTTCCAGATATAAACGCCCCGGCAAACGGACAGGCAGAACGGGGACCCTGTCCCACATGGGGTCCAACCCTCCCCTGGGGGCCGTCCTTATACCTCAGCAACCAGCTGAAGGCCGAGGGACGGAGAAGGTTCACAGAGAGCATCCTTTTCCCCTGTCACGCTGCACTGAAACTCCATAGTTGACCTTCCAGCCTTAAAACAGACCAACCGGGGTGAAGGATGAATGAAATGATTAATGGAATGAACTGGAGGGACAGGAAATTCGCTTGGTTATAGAGGCAGTTCTCTGTTTAAATTAATTAGAAAAAGTATTCCAAATGGAGAATCAGTTATTAATAATATATTACTTTCTGAAAGGTGGCAACACTCATGGAAACCAAGGCAACAACAGTGACAATCGACGAAATTAGGTGCCATTACTGTCCGCCGGTAATGAAAGAGGTGTCGAAGCAGAGGGATGTAACCGGAGGCAGCACTCCGAAGATGAAAACGCCCCCTCAACAAGAAAGATGATAGCGACTCTGTTATGTAATTAGTTCAGTGAATATAGGATCAATAAGAACAATTCAATTTGGCGAAGAAAAATATGTCTCATCACAATAATGCTCTAGCGAACAAATCAGCGATGGTGACCTCAAAGTTACAGGTATGAAATACTTTCACCCTATTCTCTGGATTTAGATCCCTCTGACTGCTTCTTCTTTTCCTCCAGGAAGAAATGACAAGCGGAAACGAAATTCGTGTCATATAAAGAGGTTATCGCCGAAACAAATCGGTGTTTCTCACAGTTGAAGCAGTCTCGTTTTATGTATAGAATAAGCAATTCAAATAATTTCTGTAATACATGCATGGATTTGAAAGGGTGCTGTATTAATAGATTAATTTAAGTTAGGTATTTTATATTTTTGGACGGACTTATTGAATGGACTTGTATGATAAAGACCATCAGCACGTAAAATAACCATCTCTGCTGGAGTATGTTACTGGTAAAATGGTCCGTTGGGATGGAAGGACTTCCTTTAGCAGAACCAAACATTGGGTTATCGATGACAAACCGACCTCATTATGCAAATCACTAAATCACTTAATCTCGTTATAAACAGTACTCCGATGTTAATCAGCTGTCTTTTTCAAAGAGGTGAGGTGTAATTAGTCTATCATACAGAGCATAACGGGACCTCGCTGACAACTTTGATGAATTATAGGTCAAATTAAGAGCATAATTTTGTTAGAAAAGAAATTATCTCTGACATTCCTTTAAAAATCTGTACTATAATATAGCTTTTTATTTTTATTATTTTACAATCGTAGTCTGACAATTTCTTATTACCAATCACAGTTTTCTGGCCAAGTTCAGATCCTCTATAAAAGGTTTTTCCACACTAGGCACACTATTGATTGCACAAATAGCTTAATCATGGCAAGATTGTGTTGTTTTGTTAGAAAGAAGAGTTCATAAGGGCTATCACTGTGCTCTAATGTGAGTTGAAATGCCGTACAATGTATTTTTAACACGATCTCAAAAAAAAAATCAAGGAGCGTTAAATTGAGTAATTGGGATGACCAGACAAGAGGCGCCTCTCTTCCTGTCCATAATTCCATGAACTTGACGACTATACATTCGCGCGCACCTGTGTTGTGTGATGGGGTTCCATTACACTGGAACCACGTGTTCCTGCATACAGCAAACAGTAAATCGTCATCAATTCCGGTAGTGAGTTCTGCAGGAATAGGGTTAGGCTAGTCCATTCAATCGTGATCCTTGCATACGAATGATCTGATATGGCAAATTGTCAGGAAATGATTGTAAAACAAAGCTTCATTTCTTAAGAATTTGGAGGTCCGGATTTTAGGAGCCATTCGTAAGGACATGTCAGAGAGCACACATTTCTCAACAAACAATTATCCGCTCTGCGTTATCTTTCACTAAGGTACGTTAGTGAAGTTCTGTTAGAGACGGTTTCATACCACTGCAAATCAGTGGTACTTTTGGGTGTCTTTCTACTTCTGACTGAAAAAGTGAAACTTCTTGTTAGATTTTATAATTTTAACTGTTTTAGGTTTTTGATTCTTAGAGGATAACATCCTTCATTGCACATTGTCACCATCTTGCATCCGAGAAATTTTATGTTTGTATTCTTCGCAGTTATGATAGCTTGCCTAACCAATCCGGTATAGAGCGCAACCATGTGTAAATTAACTTCAAACTAATGATACTGGCGCAGAAATGAATTTGTGTATTGCATCCATCGTGATGGTTCTATTTCGAGTAAAAAGTCGTACATGGGTCAATATAGTATTCGTTGACGTGATGTGAATTTCACTCTTTCTGCTCGTGTCGTGTGTTGTTAGATAACTGAAAGATACGAGTTTGCTTCCAGTCTAGTTTTGCTATTGATCTGCCCGTTTAAAAGATGCATTTTTACTGTACGAGCTACAACCTTCATTCCTAAGGTCCTTTAACACATCTAGCTGACTCGCTCGCCTCAAATAACTTCCGTTCCTAGCCCATGATATCTTCAAGCACAACATGAAATCCCGCTATTTGGAAGTCTGTTTAATATATTCCTATTATTTAAAGTAATATTCCTCTTTAATTTGTATACACTGGGAAAATGGTCATTCTGTCGGAGCTTTAATTCATTTACACAGTTTAATACGCTTTCGAAAAGCTTGAAAACACCAATAATCATTTTATGTAAACTTTTTATGCATAACCCAGCAGTAGAACCATTTTCCCCATATTCGTCTAAGGGGGTTGCGCTAATGTGGCACACTACTAAAACAAGGGCTTCCGCGTAGTTTCCACATTTTCATCGATACATGCCGACTTTTTCTCCGAAAGTTTGATACCTCATATGTGTTTAATGTAGCATATTTTGACGATTGACTTGTTTAGTTCTTCAATATATTCCAAATAAATTAAGGCTCGTATACTTAATTGAAGAGCATTGGTAACCAATATAAGCGATACAAATAATCACACTAATGAATCTAGCACTATGAGGAGATACTGAATGGATAGGTGATGTCGGTGAAGTTCAGCCGCAGATAGATGATCGGCCATATCCGGCTGAATTAATTTCGAGGTTGTTAAACCTACACAAAAAATGTTTTGGTTTTTCAGTTAACCTCCCTAAATAGTGTGACTGATAGTAATGGCTCTCACAAGGGAAATAAAGTGTGTTGATATGAAATTACCCGATTAAATAGACGCTTTTCGATATTGTCTTGTGCAGAACTTAGATTTTGTTCTTAGAAGCAAATTTTTGACCGTAAATTATACAGCGTCATCGGTTACACGCTTCAGCACTACAATATACTCGAGACTGGTGGGTTGGGAATGGGTTACAGAAGGGAAGAACATATTTATTTCCTTAATTCCCATCATTGTTAAACATTTACAAAAATACTCCATTTAAGAATCAACTAAGAGATACGTTAAACAAAAAATGAACTTAAATACAATGTTTCACACCAAAGAAAGCAAGAAAGAAAACTGGAGGTGCTGGAACAAACGGTTACCTTTGCTAACAAATTTGTTCTGCAGGTTCACAATTTATTTTCAAGTATTTTCTTAGAAAGTTAGTAATATAGTACATTCAAAGCAAAATAAATTTAACTGAAAGGAGTAATGTCGAGAAAGGTGAAAATTAAGGGTTTCTAAATGTCAAGTGCCGTTTATATATTTGGAACAGTTTTATGCTACTATTCAATTAGGTAGAGCATGTTAAGGCTTACTTTAGTAAAGGCATAATTGAAACAAAGTCTTTAGGTTAATATTATATAGTATTTGGAGGCGATATGATCGTGAGAACATAGCATCCCAAGAATGACGTTAATCCTCTCTCGAGAATGAACTGGTGTAAAAATTAAGTCATTTTTACTTAGAAGAAAGATTGTACATTTCCTCTGGCGAATGGCCGAACAACACATCAAACAAACAGCATACTAACCATAGAAAGTTTCTCCAAATCTTCCTTCCATCAATTTTCTGTCTAGAAACGCTCGCAATATGCTAGAATAAATGAACACCCGATGCTCGCCCAATTTTGTTTCTTTTTGTCGTTGGAACAATTGATTACTAACAATTTTAACGGGATCTTTAGATAATACTTGAGGTAAGAGCATTTGTCGCTTGGAATAAAAAGTAATGTATTATAACGTGGAATTAAATTGCAATATATCATATCATAGACAATATTTAGAAACTGTTCACATTCAGAGACAGAGAAGAAACGAAGAAGAGAATAGAACAGAGGAGGCTGGGTTTTTAATGAAGATCCTTCCCTTCCACAGAAAACTATGAGTGAATACCTAAAGCTATGTACCACCTTCAAGCTGTTATATGGGAATCTGTGAATGAAGTAGAAGCGGTAGGCTGACTACAAGAATGAAAAGATAGGAATATGCCCAATTATCTCAATACAGATAATCGCTATAGGTTGAAAGAGCACCGTATAACCCGGAGTTGGTTGTGAAAAATGGTTGAAGAGCAGAAGATGGATAAAACCTATAAAGTATAAGTCGGGATAATGGAAATTGATTTCCAGCGGCGAGGCATTGGTCTGACAAATATGAGTACCTATAATAATAACTGAGGAAGGGAGCGTGAAAGATATCTGAAGTTGATGTAGAAATTATAGATGGAATGATTGAAATGGTTCGACCATATAAGTGCGTGTAAGAAGATGGATGACCCTTTAAGATCTGGAGATGGCAGCCAGCACAACTAAAGGGAAGTTAAGTACTGGGAGTTCTACCCCGCGGAATGGATTGAGGCTTAGAGAAGAGAAAGAAAATGAGGAAGTGAAGATAAATGGCGCTTAGTTTGAGAGAAACTCGAAAAAGCACTGCTCCAGTTGCAAATTATTAACATTTTTGTAGTTAATGTTCAAAGTACGGATATAACTATGCAAATGTGCTGTTTATTGTGTTATAAAATCAACGTTTTTATATGTACATATATATTTGTTTAATTGTTTTTTACTCCTGCCTACTATGATTACATAGAAATATACGCTGAGAAGGAATAAACAGTTCGAGGAATTCCCTTTGTAAGGCCACTAGCGTGTTTCTCGTACAAGGAGCTTTCTGGTGGCATTCACCTCAATTCACTGATGTTGGTTTCGACTTCACCAATTATTCCACTGGACTATTGGAAAGGTTTCGCGTTACATCTTACTTTACCATAAGTATATTGTCCTCTTTTCTTGACCAATAGTTTATACAGGGTGAATCAGAACTCCACCGACAAACTTTGAGAGGTTGTTCAGGGATACCTTCTGACTATTTTGGTATAAGGGACCCACGGTCTCCGGCGCTTCGTTACAGAGTAAATTGCATTTCATTTGATTTTTTTGCCCCAATTAGCTTTGTATCTGTATTGCATTGAAAATACTGCACTACAGTGCAAATGTCGACGGTATGCGCGTGTCTTGTTTGTACGCAAGATGTTTCCATTTGCTCACGGTACTTGCTGTTGACAACAGCAATGTCCTCTTTAACTCGTTGCCCTCAAACTGGCATTCAGTACTGCCGGTTCTGTTTAGGGTTTTGTTTTTCCGATAGTATTAGTTGTGTGATAACAGTGATACAGAGCAGTAAGGATAGGTTTACTGATGAACAGTTGGCCGATATGCACCTCGTGTATGGGTTCACTGAACACAATAGAAGAGCGGCACGACGACGCTATGCTGAGCTGTTCCTGGCAACCACATCACAGTACTTGTGCATCTGTACATACGCGCCTACGAGAAACTGGGTTCTTTCGTGTTAGAATGGAAGAGTCTGGCCGTACGAGGTATGCCAGAACATCGTGTGCGGGATATTGCATTACTCTGTGTTGTGTGTTGTACGATTTGGTTATTGCATATTATAAAGCTTCTTCACTGTTATGAAGGTATTTTCACAGAAACAAGGTTGGAGGTAACAAACCAAACAAATCATAATAACATTATTACTCTCTAATGAGCCGCCGGAGGCAATGGGTCCCTTGTACCAAAATACTCGGAAGTTGTCGCTGAACAACCTCTTAAAGTATGTGGGAGTTCCAGTTCATTCTGTACAGTCAGCTTTTAAGGGGATGAATGGCTGACCCACATCCCCCTCACAGATCATTGAAGTGCACAAAACGTGCTCCTTTTTCAAAGAGTATGCTGAAAGTATTTCCAACTTGCTGCATGGAAGTCTAGTGCCTAAGTATGTTTAATCAATACGTTTCATCTCAAATTTCGAATTGTTGGCTACCGCTTTCTTCAGTATTACACCGTCCTATGAATGAAGCAATACTCAAACCGAGATATGACACTTAACGTTGCATAAAATAACAGATTTACTGGTCCGATTCCCAAATAATTGTGTATCCAATAATAACCACTATGTTGGAGTTTGAACGGCGATACATAAGTTGTGTTGCCCGATTCAGGTGAAAAGAACGCACAATAGAATAATTTAAAACGGATATGCATTGAGTCTTAGATTAGACTGAACTGCAATGTGGACTTGGTATCCCAATTCACCATACCATCCACTACCCGTAGAACTGCACAGGTGGTCCCGCTAAAGGTTCTTAAATTTTCCTTGAAAATAATGATTTATTTTATTGAAGACTTAACACACAAATTCGTAGTTGCCTTAATTTACGATGGGCAATCACGTTTGGTCGGATAGGTTGGATTTTGAAGGATCTTCCTAACCTGCCAATGTGGAAGGTCCATGGTAAACCTCCAGTGTGGGCTGCAACCTTATGATGAAAGGTTATGGTCCGTCTACATTTGAAGGCTTCAGTTTAGCGTGCAATATTTCTTTATGACAAAACACCATCAACCTGTCCTTTCTAGCTTTGCGTATTACTGTATCTACACAGATAAGTGAAGTTCAGTTTTGCTTTAGAGCTCCCTATGCTCTTAAACCCCTCTGTAGGTAAAGTTCAATAGATCGTTAGGTAGACTTTCAGTGTTATATATTGAGCCACCGAGCTGTCTCATATCTGGAAGATGTAATACGATTACCATGGCTTAAGAAGTGACCCTCGGGTTTTTTGTGCAAAGTCAAATATGCAGAATTATTTTATAGATATTTTCTTTACACTTTGTTGAAAGTGGTAAGATATTTTATATAAGTTTATGCTTGTAGTAAAATTCGTTTATTCTTCATCTCTTTTACCATTTGGGAACAGCGGTAACATAATGACAAATTAATTATTGAGTACTTTTAGAGAATTTGAATATGGTGAACTGTAAGAGGAATTCCCAGAGCATATATCACTACTACCTCAATGTTAGCTCATTGTTTATACCGCATATTGAGTTATTGTTTCACTTTATTTGAAAGCGGAATTTAAATGTGGCCATTAGTGGGCCCAAGATCAAGGTACAGAGAAGTGTCTTGAAGCCAGAAAGTAAATTGCTTCCTGTGTTTTTGCATGTAGGTAGTTCCAGTCAGAGCGTTCAGAACACCCTATCTTCCTCATCTACAGCAACGGATGCAATTATCGAATAGCTGCAGAACCTGTTCAGCCTCGGGTTATTCCTAAACAAAAAAGAAGATTCACTGCGATCATCTATGCAGGAAGGTATAAGCGTAACGTCCACATAAGTCATAAAGTGGGAGAGAAGAGCGGAAATTTGTAATTTCTCACAAACACGGACACTTGTCTGTAGAAGACCAACGCACATGTTAGGATAACATCGTGTTTTCGACGATTTAATTCTTCAAAGTGCTCTGGATCCTTTGGGTTAAACCGCGTTCAATGTTTTACAGGTGTGGCCTACCGATGTTTCCCACTTTTTGTTGACCTTCATTTTCAAAGCGACAAAAACAATCTATTTTCTCAACCGTAAGTTATGCACACCTGTGACTTAAAAACCAATAGCACTTACCGGCATGTTTAGCCCCAAAGAACTTTTCCATGATATCCTACGCCACCAGAGATACGTTCTATTTTTTCTGATCTTCACGTAATTTAGTTTTCGCTCTAAAACTACCAATTCTTAGGTTCAGTTCATATGTTTCCAAGAACACCAGTTTATTGCTCTTATTTGTTTATGTAAATAAAATTAAATTGAGTTTTATTTATGGATGCTTTTTAACGGCTGTGGTCCTTAGCGTTCCATTCTATATTTGGTGTGAAATACCAGGCTTGAGGTTCCTTGACGTGCCACAAATCTACGACAGGGGACCACCGGCTTTACTTCCCTTCCGAAGGAAGCCATGCTAAGTATTTTTACGCCCGAAAAAATACATCGCCCTCCGCCGGCGGGAACATGGTAATCAGAAGTCGTCGACGGAGGACGACTATATTTGTTTATGTCGATCACATTTGCCGTTGTATGGTTATGGTGTTATTATGAGTTGGCCAACTACCAGAGAAAGCATGTAGCATAGAGTTCTTAGGCAAGGCTCCCACTATTAAATTCTCATGCTCTTGCTCTGGTGTGAATATAATTATTTAAAAGGTAAAATGGTATTAACAAATCGACATGACTGAAAGCATTTTGGATATAAAACGCAGTTCATTTACACAGATACAGGTTGCTATGAATTAATAGATAAAACGCTTAAATGTTCGACACTTTTTGGAAAAGTACAGTTGGCATAAGTAAATAAAAGAAACCGAAAAACGTAAAACCTTCTTGCACACTTCGAGCTCATTAAATTTTGTATTCTATCACATGGTGATTCTGAGAGAATGGATGATGATTGATTCTAAATTTGAGATATCAAATAATGTACTTGGGATTGTTCGTTCAACATCAGTGTCTTAATGAAAGAGCGTTATAGTGAAAAAACATCCACATATTTCTGGCATTAGAAGCCAAGGGATTATAATTGTATATTCCTCAACTGTAAACCGTACCCAGAGTGGAATGGTGTAGCTCTTTTAAATAAATAATTTCTGCCAGAAGTCGTGGCTTCAACAAACTTCCCCCAGTACCTAAAGGAATGCATACTTGAACAACAATATTCTTCAGACTGCTATGCTTTTGTACCTTCTTAAACCATTGAGAGGGGTCTAAGTGGAGCCCAGGCAGAAAACTCGAATTAACACAATATAATTACCTTATATTCTACTTAGAACAAATAAAATCATTTTAAAACAACAATTCTGATGTCTCAACATATTTTTAACCAACAGTGTACCTCAAAATTAGCATTGTCAAATAAACAACTGAATTACAAATTACAGTATTATTTTTATATGAAGCAATTTGCTTTATTTTTTATTTTTCACTTTATTTTATGTTTTATTCTTCTCTGGGATTCACAACTGCATTTTAGCATTTCTTTAATGTATTACCAGTACCGTTTAAGTTTTTTACGTGGAGTTTTACAATTCATGCTCACTAAGTGTAACATCCAAGACACACTACTCTCTGTATTTTCTTACGTGGGTATCGCAAATGAATCTCGTGCAACTCTCACACTTTGTTCTAGATTTCTATCATTTTTTCTTTGACATATAACTGACATCGGCCTTTTAATAGTTTCATTTTTCTGTTTCGACATGACTACATCTTTCAATGCGTGCCAGAATAACTGAAAAACACAAGGCAGCCAACATAAAACTCTCAAGGTGCAGAAAATTTTATGAGACATGAACTACTCTGACTCTGGACCCCAAGTTGTATTTTATTTTTTTATGATTGTATTTATTGAACACTACGGAACTGTTTTATGGTGATAAACCCGATTAAATTTTTAACACATTATAAACATTTCAAAATTCTAAATTAGATATTTCACTCATAGAAACTAAAAAGTTTAACACTGGCGTCCAGCTGAATCCCGCATACCAGTCTAGAAAAGCTTTCAATTATGGATCTTCAATAAACTACATGTACATGTGAAGCCGAGCCGCCGAGATAGTGCAGTGGTTTCGTTCCGGCTCCCGTACTAAGGTTCCAATTCCCGGCTCTGGGGTGACGATTTTAATTCTGCACTATCCACGCCTTCACCACTGCCTTGCTCATGCAAAGTATCTCCAAGGCCCAACATGGTTCGTAGTCCACGGTAAAAGCTATAGGTCCTCTCATTCCACCACCATCCTCCTCATTACCCAACGGATCCGTCCGCTGGGTGCCTCTACTTCAGAAATGGGTCCAGCCATCGCTTGGAATGAAGTATCCCCCGAAGGGCATAGGGCATATGGAGAGCGTTAGAAACGACGTGTAAAAACTTAATGCATTGAAACCCAAAAATGCTATTCTGGAGCATACATAAGGGCTGTTTTGTTCCCTCTCAAGTGTGTTTGAAAGGTATTTATGCTATAAACCTTTATTACCATTTGTACATAGTTAATTAAGATATTAAGCATTTCAACAATAAAGACATTGTAATCATTGTATTCGTATATTTTCACCAGCAAAATTCCCTAACACTTAGTTTTAAATTTATTGATTGCAGAATAAATAAGCTTATCAGGTAAAATACCCCGCCCCCCCGTATGGCTTTCCAGCTTCTAGACTCTACACAGAATTTCTCTTCTTTACTCATGAAATCCAAACAGTATATTTTTACATTATTCCCGCGTTACTCCTTAACTGGTTTACAAGGTGCTGTTGAAGTTTATTTCTATCACGCTATATTGATGGTCGATAAATTGTTGGTGCAGAGCATTTCTTAGCCATAATATTTATGGCTAGTAATTCCAAACCAATGATGACCACGTATCCGGCCCTTAGTTCGAGAAGATCTCCTTCCACGCAAAATAAAAACATAAACTGCAGAGTTGTTGGAATCAAAAGACCGACAGCCGCGTCCTAAAGTAAAATGTAAAACCTGCTCTAAAACAGGTTTTGTTCTTACAAGGTTACTGCGCCCGAATCATAGTTTCCTATTGCTTCAGCTATGAGTAATACAGCAAACTGCATTCTTGTCTTAAATTACACAGCTCTTATCCGGTAAGTGCAGATCATTATCACGCGCAAAGGCCACATAAACACCCTCCAAGTTCTTCAAATGGTGAATGAATGTCTCGCCAACATTTGCTTTATCGCTGCTGTAATTTTGTTGGAGGAAATGCTGATTGTCGAGCAAATAAATGCTCTAGACAGACATGTGGCTGCGGAAATTATTTATAATGCCTTTGTTCGCTCAGTTGTCGGAAGTTTCAATATTTTGAGACATAGTTCTTCCTTCCTACTGTTAGTTTCTCGTTATATTATTCGTGCTCTGGTAGAGACTTATACAACTCCAACTCCCACCGAAACAGTCTTAGTATCCGCGCAATCGCCTCACGTTCTCACATTTACATTACAATTACAATGATAATAAGCACTTAGCTTATGGTAAGAGTGGTTGAAAATGCTGTCCATCTTTATCCACACATCTCAAGAAATTTTCATACACACTAGAGAGTTCAATATCTGAAATTGAGTGAATTTCTCGCCTGGTGTTTTCTTTCAGTTCTTCTAATGTATGGGGTTTCTTGTATACACTTTATTTTTCACTTGATCATCAGAGTCGGGTAAATTTGTGTGACTGTATTTTGCGTAATGTCAGTGATAGAGTAATTGCCCACCCACGCTTAATATTCTTCTCTGACGAAGCATGGTTATGTTCCGTCGTAAAATAACAGATACCGAAGCACAGAGAAACCCCATTTTATACACGAGATTCCCTTGCATGGCGCGAGAATTGGTGTGTGGTGTGCAGAAAATGCATTCAGAATAATAGGACCTATGTTTTCTGAACAAATAATAAATGCACAGAAATACAGAAATGACTTGCACCGTTTTTTTGAACACTGACCGACATTGAATGTCAGTCTAGGTATTCCCAATAAGTCCTTTGATACCGCGTATACAGCTAAAGAGTCAGGGCATATGTGAAGATGGTAATTAGTAAAGGATTATGACCTCAAGATCCCCCGATGTATAGTCGATCCAGCCTTAGAACCCGACTTGATGTAAACAAAGCGTTCGTATCTCTCCACGTTATCTTCATGTTCGCATCAACTGTAAGGAACAACCTGCTCATCGTTGTCGCATGAATGCAGAATAGTGGTGAGCAACACCACACAGAGTTAAACAGAAGCTACAACCTTCTTTAGTTTTACTATTCATATTATTTGCTATTTCATATAAATCAAAAGTTACAAACTATGCTTGATTAACATATTTCTTGAAAACTACAGATAATCACGCATATTTACGGTACTATATGTTAAAGTGTGCTTTGGTTTCCTACGTATTGCAGGCTAGTTAATGACGTCATGTGTTTACATCAAGTTGGGTTCTAAGAATGGAACAATTATAACTCTACGATTTTCAACTATGGGGGAACTTTAAAAATAAACTGTATGCAACAAACCCCCATTACATGGGAAGAACTAAAAGAAAACATAGGCGTGAAATTCACTCAATTTTAGATTCGGAACTCTCGAGTGTAAATGAAATATTTTCCTCAGAAGATGCCAGAAATGTGTGGATAGAGAAGGGCATCATCTCCAGCATCTCTTATGATAAGATACGTGCTTATTAACATTGTAACTGTAAATATGAGAACGTGAGACGGTTTCACGGATATTATAACTGTTTCAGCAGAGGCCGAGCTGCGGCGGCCGCAGTGTGAGAGAAACGCACTATATTTCCCTAACGGAACATAAACTTGCCGTGATTCAACCTTGAATGAGCCAGACTTAAGGCATAAGGAGTTGAGGGTAATATGCCAATGTAAGCAGTAGTAATAGATTATGTGAAGGGTGATGCCAGTGTTGTGCAACGTTGTCATATCCTCTTGTTCTTATCTGCTGGCCCTATGAGGAGAACTGGGAGAAAGGCGAAGTAAACAATCATTCTGCTAACATTTTATCTTAAATTAAATTGAGTTTTATTTATGGAAGCTCTTTAACTGCTGTGGTCCTTAGACCGGTAAATTTTGCTCAGAGGCCTCTTTATCAGGCTTGAGGTTCTTTTACGTGCCGTAAACCTACGGGGCCACCGGCTTTATTTACTTTCCGAGGAAAGCCATGTTACAGATTTTTACGCCTCGACAGTTTGACCTCGGGAACTAGAGGCTAGCATGGTAACCACTACACCACGGAGGACAACACATTTTATCCTTCTGCGCTCGCAGAAGTACACAACGCAGCTGCCCACACCTCTTCTGCCGCGAAGTTAGCAAAGTACTGCGATTACCTTTATTGAAGACGGTGATCAAAATTGTCCTCCATTCACTAAGAGACAGGAGCTGCAGCGTTTAAGTGTATTTTGATTAACATATTGCAGCTCAGTATCTGAAATATTGACTGCTGTTTATGTACGCTGAGAGCTTTGTGTTCTCGTGTAAATCCGTGCGCTATGACTTAGGAAACAAGCATAATAGTACATACAACATAGAAACATACTAAATGCTAAAGTCGTCCTATCAGCCAGTTTGCGAGATCCTAAATGACGGTGTGCTCGAGTAGTATGTTGTTTCATACCCCGTACACAAGCTGCTTCTTCTTTTTACCCTCCTCTTTGGAGGACTTACATCTTCAAGGACTTGCAAGACAATGCCTTGGGGCAGTAACCTGTCGAGGAGCAAGCAAACTTTGGATCATAGCAGAACCAAGATGGGTGATCAGCCCAATGCTTTGTATGACCGTGAAGAAGAAGGAAATGAAATGTAGTGATGAAAGGGATAACAGGAAAATTTACAGATGAAATTATCCAAACTAGGATTCGCCTAGCGATCGGTGAAAACCGCGAAAAAACCTTCGGTCAGATTGTTGGCCCGGGGATTTGAACCTCCGAACGTGGTCTACAGGCGTTACCACTTGGGCAATCCCGTTCGGTGTACACAAGCTTAATAGAATAAAATTTGTGTACGATATATCCTTTGTAGCTTAACCCTGGATTTTGTTTTGATACGACAACGGCCGGAAGACATACCGCTATGTATGTGAAACCACTGCTAAAGTTGAGAAAGTTTGTGCATAATCTCTTCCACATTCTTGATGATAGTAAGTTTCCCAGGGATTTTTAGGATCTTGAAAAGAGAATTGGAGATTAACCGGAGGTTCTGAACAACACTGTGGTTAGTGGAATGGATTTACGGTTAAATTGCAAGGTTCCTTAAAATATAGAAGCTTAATTTACTTTTATAAACTATAGCTATTGGCACAATCTGCAAAAGCCTTCAGGAACATGCATGAGAAGTTGCAGTTGTTACTAAAGCTAAAGAATGCATCATCGAGCGCCTAATTGACTATCTTATCTGTACTGGAATTTGAGAACAACGGGTTCAAGCCCCCATAAAAGCATAAGTGTTAAATATTTCAAGCAAAAAAATGCAGGTTGTGGAATATAGTCATATTGAAATTAAACACACCAGAACCTCGTTTATCCGGACTAGATGCGGCCAGGGATAATTCGGATTAACGAAAATCCGAATAATTCGGAAACGGACTATTAAATGAATGCACACTTTGATGTACGACAGTCAAATTTTGTTCACTGCAAAAGAGGAAAAGAAATGTATTGAAAGCCGCCTAGATAAGATGTCTATGATCACCATCAGGACTTACACGAAAACTAATAAAACATGATCTCACACATTTTAGTTTTGTTGTTCTGTGACCCGAGCATTGTAACGATACTTATTGTTCGCTTGAAGCGTGCAACCGATGGCGTTCTGTGCGCTACCTGGGTACCAACATTGCAACCGTGTATATTTATATGTATTTGTCAAAGGAAACGCATACCCTCGTGGTGGAAGAAGTAACCAAAGATTAATCTGGATAAACCGGAAATCCGGATTACCGAGGGCCGGATAATCGAGGTTGTTGAATAAGCATTTTGGTTAGTGTTATTGGTATTCCCGTATTCCAGTTATAATTATCACTATACATATCAGCAATAATTTAATTTCGTATACGTATTTGGTGAACAGCAAAGGCACAAGAGGAGAGCCTATTTTAGCACGTCGTTGCACACCTGCTAGCTGGGCTAGGAGTTTCGGGCCGATGTAGATATTAAATTCTCACATGTGCTACCTTACGATGCCCCCCAGCGGCCGGAAGGAAGTGGGTCTGTAAGGTGAAATCTTGCGTTAGCCTAACACCGGTAGGTTCCCGCTATATTGGAACCAGCACCTCTCTATGAAAAGTAATATCTTTCATTGATTTTCCATTGTGGCGCGTCGGTATTTCTATCTACACTAGCGGCACCAAAGCCCCTCAGGATCATAAAAGATGATGAGTCGTAGGCTCACTCCATTGCTCTCTGTCTCTCTCTGACGACTGAGATGTCAACCACAGGGCGAAAGCGGGTAGATCGAACTATAAAGTGCATGGCTGCTTCCCAAGGGAAATGAGAAATGACCTCATTCAGCAAACAAGGTGATTCCCCTGTCTACCATACCCCCAATCGAACCTGTTAGAGGGCGAAGCTCATCTAGTTAAACCCTCTACCGTCTCATGGATTTATGGTCCACGCAAATTGATGTGCATTATAAAACCGTTTGGAATTTACAACGAAAGAAGTCCCATAAACGTGTTGCGCTCTCTGTTGTGTGTGGTTCTTCAGAGCTGATGTGTATGTTTTATTTGTGGAATTCCTTCGCTTTTATTGCCACTCACCCTGAAATGGTTTCAATTTTTTATTTGAGATCACCCGCATAGTACTCACCTTCACTTCATGAGCCACCGACCTTCAAGAAAGAAGTCAGTGCTGTTTTCAACGGACTGTAACACATATACATTTATATACAATGAAATGTCTTAGTGAATTGTTAGTAATTCAATTTAGCTGTCTCCAAGCACCAGTTAACACTGCGCAAGTACGTCAGCTTTAGTAACTTCTTAATGTACCTCACTTCTGTGTATTTTACGACCCTCTTTGTCTCATCAGCTTTATTATCCATTCTTTGCTCTTTAAGGGATCCTATTTAAACCAAAGCTTGCACTCTTTATTCCTTTTTTCCTGCAATTCTGCAGACACTTAGCCACAGACGCACGCTACATGAGCATCTGCGAGAGAAAAGGTTTTTGACTTTTTAGAAACCACTGTAGAATTAGCCACTGGATTTTGATGGAATGAATTTGTACGCGAGAATGGAATACTGAAGGAGACCAATCTGAATTTTCCAGAACCCAAAGTACTCTTCTGAGCTACCGAGCGGGATGGCTCAGGTCTGTGACCCGCATTCGGGAGGTCCCGGGTTCGATTCCCGATGGCCGCCCACTCCAACCATGGTGCTTTTCGTGCTTTTCCCCTGGTCGTCAAGGTGAATGCCGGGGTAGTATATTCTACCACGGTTTCTCATTTCCTCTCATTTCATCTCCATTTCGCGTTTCAGGTGTGCTTTCAGGTCCTCCAGTGCAGAGCAGATGACGCGGAGCCTATGCGTTGGAGATATTTTTCCCCGTGAACGCCAAAGTGAGCTGTTCCGCCTGTTAGGGTCCATGCGTCGCCCTCTTGAGATTTCTCGCCACTGGTGCGCGGATGCTCAAACTGGAAATGTTAGGAACTTCTGCGCGTCTATACCTACGGCTCCTTCACCCTGCCTCCTGGGGGTGTGGCCACAATAGTTCCAATAACACATCCTACATCCTACTCTATTGTGCTTTTTGAACCTTTTATCACATCTTATGTCGGTATAAAGAAGTGCGGTTGCAACTTGGTACATATATTAAGTCATTCCTGGATTATGCACTTTAGGACACAGATATCGGTTATTTTACAAAACTGCTGTTTTCGAAGCGATTTTCATAGTTTTTAAACAAATTTCAGATTATGTTCTTTATTGAACTGGAAAATCAGTTTGATACGAAATATACTTTTAAATTTACATTTTATAAACCAATTTTGGTTCAATTGTGAGCTTCGACTATTGCAAATAATGTACGTTTATCAAACTTGGGTGAGCTTGTTGGCGTAGCAAATTTACCTCACACTAATAACTACATAGCAAATTTTAGTTAGCATGTATTGAGGAAACTATTTCCGGACTTTCGCTCTGATAACTTAAAAATAGCATCGTAAGGAGCATTTTAAATGCTGGCAAATGTCTAAAATATTACAACCGAGAGAAAGGCACTGGAAAAATATTAGCTGGCCTGAAATTCTGCTAAATTCTGCTTATGTATTTTTCATAAAACGCTGCATTTTTGCTTCAAGCGCATAATTTAGAAACTGATTAACACATGGGCACCAAGTTTTGCAAAACTACTGCAAGAAATTTTGGAATAAATGTAAGAAAACAGCCTCAAATGCAGTACTACGCTCTGAGCTTAGGGTTATTTAAATCGTCTAAGCCCGTAATGTTCACTCCGATATGAAAAATATTTACACGAAAACATTCCTAAAGAATCGAATTTAATAAGTTAGAAAACCTAAATGGTGCTTGTTTTAGCATTTTTGCGCAATTTTCACCGATCGGTCCCTTTAAGGTTAACTAGGATAGTAAAGAAAACTTAGTACTAACCAAATCTCGACATGGGCGTTAAAATCACTTTCATGTGAATACCACTGTACACTCGGTCAAACTAATGGCCGGTCTCTTGAGCAATTAAATGTTACCAAAGTCCCTTCGCGTGAGCGTGGGGTTCACAACCGTCAACTTCTGTGCGCCGCTTTGGCTACATCTATAATACAAGACGCAAGGCAATGACTTGCACTACCTCCACACCATGCTTGGCGTAGAGCAGTGGTTAAGTTACTTAACTTCTACGCAAGCAGCTCGGGTTCGATTCTCCGTATAACTATATATATACTGTATAACTAACTATATAACTTTAAGTTTTACAACTTGTTTTACTGTAACATAGTTAAGTAATATTGCTCGTGTGACTTAATTTTCCTTACAAATATAATTACGACAATGGTGAAATTTGTGGTTGTAAAATTAAACTGAGTATGAAACCTCGACTGATAAACTGATGTCAGATTGCCATCTACCAGTATAACGGACTACTAAATAAACGTAAAAATGAAGAGTGCTCGAAAACAAAATCACAGTGTATATTTATTTTACCACCCGGTTGTGAACATACGTTCTTGTAAACGTGTATTTGTTGAGTATTAATAATTGCGTTGCTTTACTTCTTCTTCTTCGGCGAATTGTCCTCCTTTTTGTAGAGCTTACATTCCAAGGACTTAGAAACCAATGTCTTGGGTCAGTAGCCTGTCGAGGATCAAATTGTCCAACCCAGCATTCTTCTAGCGACCGAGGAAACAACGAAAAAAACCTTCGGTCAGGTTGGTCGGCCCCGGGGGTTTGAACCCGGGAGCTTCCGAATGCGAGTCGCACACGCGTTGCTTTACATGCAGAGAAAATCGAAAAATCCTGTTTTATTTGGGAATTTTTAAGGATGTTCGCCAGTTTAGTACTATTCTTCTGGAATTTCGTATATTAAAATTTGTACACAAGTAGTGATTTGCGGTTTTACAAAGACACACTTGATTAGGTCTTTTCTCAATAAATGGTGTCACACGTGAACTAATTAATATTATAAATCACAAATGCAGATAAAACACGTTGGTTTAAATTAAAGTCTAAACACCGATAGGGCTAGTGAGCCGTTTTAGTGAAATTATTATGATGGGTGGTTGGAAATGCATCGATGTGAATGTTGAAGTACGGTATAAAAGGATGCTACAGAACGTTGAATTGGATACTTAGTAATTTCCATTCCTACATGCACCATTTCAATAAAATCCGTTCATCAATAAATGGTACCGGTATATTGACGACTATTTAAATGAAAAAAAGAACATTCTTGGCTTATAGCATAAGTTTTCTGTATGAGGTAGAATCATTTAAATAGTGGAACTTTCACTTCCAAGCATGTCCTGCTTCATAGCGTTGTCAAAAAATAAGTTAGATAAACTCTGTGTAGCGGTATTGGCATATGTTTCAATGTTTATACAAAAAATGACGGCTTAAGGCATGTATCGCTGAAATTCGGTAAAAAAATATGAAAATTATTACCATATAAAAAGTGATTAATTATGAAGAAAAAATTAATGTATTAACAACCGTTTGACAAGCTTGTTAAAATGTTATGTGCAATACACCAAAATGTCCTGAGTATATGGTAAAAATGTCAAACGCGGCAGAAGAAAACTGTGGATTTTTAGATTTTTACATATTCATTGCCCTAATGCGATGTCTAGGCAATATAAGAAAATTGAATGAGCTATCAACGAAGTCTAAACCACACGCAATTCAGACAAATTAGATATAGAAATAAAGCATGCACATTTGGTAGTTTGCTATTGAAATTTTCAGTTATGCAATGACGTTTTCATATTTTTTTGGATAAACAATTGTATTTAGAGGAATTACCCATGTCGCTTTCTCTGCTTGTGCTCTAAACTCGTATTATTTTCTATAAAAGAGCTTAAGCATAACACTTGGTTCCATTATCTCACCGTCTTGTAAAGTCAGATATTACTGTGGTAGGCGGTTTAATTTTAGCTCTTTCTATTTATTACATATAAAACGATAGTTATGTAATCGTCACTACGTATATTTCTTCTACACCCATCTCTATAGAAGCTATATACACATACGGTTACAGTCGTCCTCCGTGGTGTAGTGGTTCCCGCGGTCGCGGGTTCAAACCCGGCGGAGGGCGATGGATTTTTTTCTGGCGTAAAAATCCTTAGTATGACTTCCTTCGGAAGGAAAGTAAAGCTGGTGGTCCCGTGTCGTAGATTTACGTCACGTAAAAGAACCTCAAGCCTGATAAAGATGCCTCTGAGCAAAATTTCCTGTCTTTCACGCCCAATATAGAATGGGATGCTAAGGACCACAGCAGTTACCAAACAAACATACGTTTGCATGACCGGCTACTGCCTCAGTATGTCATTTATGTTCCTTAATCACTGAGTGAGGAGTTTTCATGTTATTCTGAAAGACTGAAGCTGATTCGAGTTTAAAATGAAGAGATTTCTTTTAATTTATTATGTGAGAATCGATAACATTATGTTTACGGCCAGTGACATCCCACTATGATTTATAGTTGATTTTTCATTTAATCATACTTGAGCGAAACAACTCAGACAGACACACTTGATACTCGTATTCGGAGGGTCCGTTTGATGGCTACTCCGTACTTGGTTTTTTTCCGTGATTTTCTCAGGTGATTGTCGACTGCTGGGCTAGAGTATACATTAAAAAGAATTTTCCTGGCCCTAATTTTCCTTCGTTTAATTTCCTTGTCATTATGTTTCATAGTTTTAGGACTAGGCGACAAGGACAGTGGAATTTGCTCTCTGCAAAGGATTTCTGTAGAGTGCCCTCTAGAGTAGCTGGTGTCCCTTCAGGATGGGCTCCTTTGGGCGATACCCCTTCATGGTGGGCTAGCGCTAGCGTAATCATAGGCTCAAACTGGAATTGTTAGGGAGACCGAGGGTTTGATCTGGTCGCTCTTTGAGTCTCTCGTCTTATTCCTTCTTTATCGTAAAATGCACATTCTATCTCTAATCATGCACACAAGTTTTGCCCCAAATAGGGATTAGTCAGCGGTGGCGAAAAGGTAATTCGCATGACTTCCGGACCTTCTTCATCGCTTTCCCTCAGGACGCCATTCCCTTCTATTTTCTTCTGTATTCTACGTGCTTCTAGGTGGGTATCACGCAGGTTGCCCATACCTGAGATTCGGAGAAGGAAAGAAGTTTCGCCACTCGTGAGTTATACCTGTGTTCGCCACTCCTTGCCATTCCCATGACAAGGTGTTTCGGTTGCCAAGAGGACCACAGCCGATGCTGCTTTATGGGACTATTCCCTAATCGATTCATTAAATTGTACACCAGTCTTAAGCTAACGTGACGCAGCCCTTGACTAATGGAATGCGTTTTTTATGTGCTGAGCAAAATTTACTGAAAAATTTGCCAATTAAATGAAACCTTTTAGAACCAAAGGTCACAATATCCTACTCCAGTTTGTGTCTACAGGATAAAATAAATATAAATAAAATAACAAAAACATGAGCGAAAACGTGCATTTCTAACTGATGTAAAGCTAAACTAAATTGGCAAACATTGCCAACATTCGCCAACAGAATCTCTCCCAAATTACAGCAGTAGTGTTATCGATGTACTCTGACAAAGCAGTACGATGGTCATCAGTAAATGAAGGTTTAATGAACTCACAGCTTGTATTCTTTTCGAACATTCGTTGTTTCAGGATATTATCTATATATATATATATATATATATATATATATACACTCGAAATTCTCGTTTCTGGTTTTCTGAAAATCCACAATGTGATTATGAATCCCCTCTTTATGAAAGGAACATTATAGTTAATACGCCAGTTCAGGCAAATTTTTTCTTTAATCCAATAAATACCGCAAGATACAGACATAAATTATTTAACCCATACTTTCAGCAGCAGTGGAAGATATTTTTAATGATTTTAGTGACGTTTCACCAAGATTCAGCCAATGGTTATACAGCAGAGGAGGCCATTTAGAAAACTGCATAAATATTCATGATAAACTAATTTGTGTAGAAATGTGGCCTGCGCTGCCCTCAGACTTAATGTAGCTTGAGTTTTAATTGTGGAATATTCCAAATGAGAAACGCAGGAAAAATCTCACAAATTGATAAAAAAAATTTATGATGTGATGCATACACATGACTTTCTCTACCCTCTGTCGTTTATTAGTGCCTATGCAAATTATTCTTAGGAAAGTTTATTTTACTACTTGTTTCATTTTAATCGAGTTAAACGTTTGCAGAAATAGTTGCATGACACGTTTCCTTAGGATACAAAGAGAATAGCAATAGCGAAATGTCTAAGAACTGTGCGCTATACGCTGGCCTTAAAATTCACACTGTTTCCTGCAATTCAGAAACTGATACTCGACTTAATGACAAAGTACTGAACAAATCGAACCATTAATAACGGATATCTCGGAAATGGTTGATGCAGCAAAAAAAGTTATTTGCAATCAATTTGTGTTTTAAAGAGATCTACATTGTTTATCCAGTATAATACCTGCAACTGCTATTATTGCTACGCTATATTAGCATGTTCGCTTCATCCACTTCCTTCATCCCATACCAGGCATCGGGCTGATCACCCATCCTGGATGTTCTGTCTGATCCATGAGTGTCTGCTCCTCGACGGGCCTCTGACCCCAGGCACCCGCCTGTAAGTCCTGGGGGGTGTAAGTCCTATATAAGAGGAGGGTAAACAGATAATGAATGAATGAATGAATATATTAGCATGAATGTAATAGTAGGTACAAAAGTACTTGAGATTCACTTATTTTGAACTCTTTCTTCCCAAACATATCAGAAAATTCCGTATTTTATTCGCATTCACAGCTACTTCCATAACATTCATATCTCTCAGGCAGAGTAAATTAGTTTTCAATGTCATTGTTGACTGAAACCGTTTTGTTTTCTTATAGAAAAAGCAGAAGGGTGAACACAGAATTAAAATTCCTGACCAGAAATAAAACATACACTTTTATGCTTTAAAAAATGTTTTACACAATCGTGTGTTAAGAGAAATTGCGAAAAAATGCTTCAAAATAAATAAATGCACCTATAGAAATAGCAGGTAAACATTGTTTTTCATCGTACGCTTTTCCTTTGCAAAACTTCTTGTGAAAATTAAAACAGTCTTATTTTATTGAACTTGAAGCGCTGCAACAACGTTCGCCTCATGAAGTAAAGCAGTAACTCCTGCTTTACGGGCCTAACAACATGGAAGTTTGGCATTATTTGAAACAATCGATTTATCAAATAAAAATAGACACTTGAGGTTGTAAAATTTAAATTGAGTTTTATTTATGGACGCTCTTTAACTGCTGTGGTCCTTAGCGTCCCATTCTATATATTGGGCGTGAAAGACCGGTACTTTTGCTCAGAGGCCTCTTTATCAGGCTTGAGGTTCTTTAACGTGCCGTAAATCGACACAGGACCACCGGCTTTACTTCCCTTCCGAAGGAAGCCATGCTAAGGATTTTTACGCCCGAAAAAATCCATCGCCCTCCGCCGGGTTTGAACCCGCAACCTCGTGAATTGGAGGCTCGCATGGTAACCACTACACCACGGAGGACGATACTTGAGGTCGTATTAAGCAATTTCGGCTATACAGTTACCTCGGGCAAAAACGACACAATCTCGGATACTGGAAATGTTAACAGTATTCATTTAAAACTTTATCTCGGATATTTGCTGTTACGCCGGATTAAGATATCACCAGAGAATGTTTCTCTGGTAAAGCAGAAAAAAACTTTAATCGACGCAAAACATGGCGCTTTGGCAAAGGAAATACTCAATAAGAAAGATAAAGACAGTAAGGAAAAATTGTTACAAAAAATAAAAATGGGTAAAAGAGTGCATCATATGTTTTGGAAGCTTCTGTATTGATTTAATCACATTCTTTGTACTTAACTTTGAAACGTGAACCAAAAAGCAAACGTCAGAATAATGTGTGGAAATACACGTGTCTATCAGCGGACTAGGGTGAATTTGCTTGTAGCGTGAACTTTCTTTTTATTAATTCAGTTATGAGCTACAGATTATTTTATATTATTATTGGGCTATTATTGCGTTAACTGATAAAGGTTTTATTAGAATTATCTAAAAATGCATTTTAAAGTTGCCAAAGAAAACTGTGTTTAAAATTCGGATTCCTCTTTCATTCGCTTTCTCAATTACGTAGACACATGCCTGCGCGCACACCCCCCCCCCACACACACACACAGACAAAAATCTAGCCTCGAATTAGCTCCAAAAAACAAACGACTCGGATGTGCCTATAAATGAAGTAAATGTGTAAAAATTGTCGGTGTTTAGGGAAATCGGATATCACCGCATTATAGTATATCTATAGGTACCGCATATTAATAGACTTTTAAAATTTGCTACAACATAAAGTAAAATACTTAAATCTGAAGAGCAATAATTTAAACGTGAAAATATTTAGATATTGATAGTGGCATACTATAATGAAAATTCTACAGGATAGCTCTAGCAGCTTTTGAATGAATTGGTTTCTTTCTGGCAGCTAAGAGGCGCACTTCTCAACGCACGGTGTTGATTTTAGAGATACATTTATAAGAATATTTTTAAGAAGATTAAAAACCAAAATGGAATCCAAAAGCAGCGAGTTTATTTGTTGTTTGTTTTAGAAAAATAATAATATGGCAACTTATTAATTCTTTACATCATTAGTTTTGTTTCATTATCCTGGGTCATGACTCACAACTATGAGAACTTAGATTAATCATATAATTATTCCATTGAAAGTAGCTGAAACTATTAGCATTGCAGTGATTCATTGCTGGAAGAAACGATTAGTAAATAAAAATAACTTTTAATGCCTTATTCTGATTCACTTTTTAACTATTACATAATATACTTGTAAGAATATTTTTAAAATCAAGGGAGAGAGTTTTAGATAAAAATTGATTTCCAATGTTAAATCCCTGTGTCCAGTGTTATTTCCATCACATATAACAAATACATATCCAGAGCGATCACAATAAACAACTGAAATACATAATAAAAACGCAGACACGAAGCATACGCTATATATCGGACTTCTTCAGGCTAACAAGGGAGCCCTTATAGTCCAACATATAACGTTTGTATCGCATCTGTGTGTTTGTTGTGTATTTTAGCTGTTCGTTGTGATCGTGCTGGGTCTGCATTGTTGTTTCCCAATCTTGGGTTTTTATGGCTATAAACATCAAGGTATATATCATTTCTAGATAACTAGTTACAATGCGTTACCTCTACAGACGTTTTTATTCAGAGGGTTCAAATCTGCTATCCAGAAAATGTCTATGTACGAGAAAGTTGATAAAAAAGAAAAGTTGAAAGAGAGATTTTAGCCTGTGGGCAGAATAAAATCACTTTGATCATACTATTTTTAGACAGTCGTCAATATTTACAGACAGATTATAGATTGTGAATTAGATTCTTTTTAGCTATTTCGTATCTGTGATGCTCATCGCGGCTGTGATGGTCATTTGTTTCTTTTTGGCATCAAAATGATGATTTAGAAAAAAACATTAACGTAAATAAAGCTATGAGAATAATTCGTCTTCAGCCTTCAGACACCGTTTTAAGAAATTTACGTTTGTAGTATTTACTAATGTCTTTATTGTCTTTAACATTGAAGCACAGTTTGATCAAAGAGTAATTTGAAAAAAATTAAATTGAGTTTTATATATGGACTCCCTTTATCTGTCATGGTTCTTAGCACCCCATTCCGTATTCGGAGTGAAAGATCGGAAATATTACTCAGAGGCTTCTTTATCAGGAGGCTTGAGGTTCTTTTACTTGCCACACGGGATCACCGGCTGCACTTCTCTTCCGAAGGAAGTAATGCTAAGGAATTTTACGACCGAAAAACTCCATTGCCCTCCGCCGGGTTGGAACCGGCTTATGAGAAAAATCTCTTTGGAAACTAACCCTAAGAATCAAAATTGTACCACTTTCATCAACAGAAACAGAGCATGGATTCAGTAGAATGAATATGACATTAACATCTGAACAAAACAGAATGAGTGTTCACACACTTAGCAATGCCAAGTTCATTGCAATCAATGGACCATTTTTGGAGGATTTTGCAGGCAACAAAAATGCTTTAATGAATACAACAAAGTCAGCACTCTGCGAGCAATGCTCCACCTCGATAGAGCAATTTGCCCACAATGTTCAATATATCCATGACAATTTTATATCACACAGTGGCATAATTTTCTCCCTTTAAGGTGAGAAAGAACCTCCAATCTTACCAATGCAAAATTGTGCATATTTTAAACCCATTATCTCAAAATATTACTATGATAATTTTCTCAATTTTTCTGTGCTTATAACCACACCTTTCAGAACCTATGGTAGTAGAAGTGCAACAAAATATTCATTAGGCTGTGATATTTTATTTTTTAGTGATTAATTTTCAAAGTCAAAAGTAATTGAAGCAATTAAAACTTTTACTACGAAAGATGCAGTATACAATGCTGAATAAGACCTCCAAATGTCATTGTCTTAGCTATAATACTTCCTAGGATAATGGGTCATTTATATGAAAAGTTTTGATCTTGTGCTATTAAGTGTTAAAGTGAAACACAAAGAAGCTCACAGTTTTGATTTTTTGGTGAACTAGAAATATCCTGCCCCATATCCTTTGAACTGGAGACACCCTATCTTCTGTGGTACATTTATTACCTCGAAAACACAATTTCTTGTATACACTTTCGGGTTTCGTCATTTTTACTACTGTAAAAGGACACAGAAGAACAAAATGAGGGAAAATCACAACGGTTTTCGCGCTCATAATACAAGGCATGTACCATATTACATGCTTAGACAGTGCAGCCAACATAAAAAGCACACCATCAGCTTCTAGACAAAATAAACCACAGCCTTCTAAATTCCTTGGTTCCAGAGATATACACACCTGTTCAAATAATCGGAAATAACCAAGCATGGCAACTTAATTTTTAATTGTAACTTGTACTTCAAAAATCATTAAATAACCTAAACATCGTCCAATTTAAGTAAACGTTATTCCAAAATGTTCAGAAAACGATGAACATTTTTATGACACACAAGAAAGAAAATTGATTTATTTTTTTTATTTTTTACCTTCATTCTCGCCTTAATATCATCTGCCATTGAAAGCGCTTCTTTTACATTCGACTATCTAAAAAATTCTTTACTTGTATACATTGAAACCTGGTCTGGTGTTCTGTGCCTTAACCGTTTTGCCCGACGGATTCTTAAACTTCCATTTAGTTGCTATATAAATGTTAAGCGTTATTAATTAATAACACTAAATCTACGTTTGCAGCATATACCGAAGAATTTGCGGAGCGCTGGTGTAGTGGGGCTCTGGCAGAGATTTACCTAGATTATTCGCTAGCTTGTACTAAAGAGAAAATATTTGCATCATTTGGTAAGGCGCGGGAGTTGCAAGGGTCACTCCGAAAGCTTTTAGCGCCGTTAAACTTTAAAGGTGGCTACAATATAATGGCTTTCATTTGAAAGAGGAACACTTAAAACCTATAAGCGCACTTTATTGCGTATCATTGTGGCAGCGTTTTTGTGGGAATCCGTTTGGACATGCAGTCAATGTCGCAAAGACTAGCAAACGCAATGGAACTGTCACGGTGTGATTTTCGTGGCACGATTTATTATAATTTAGAGAGCAGTGTCACCAGTATTTGGTGTGCGTTCTTCAGTACTCTGCAGCATCCAGAGGCACCGTTGTGAATTGGTTTCCGAACTTCCCAAGAAGTCGGGGGTTTCCCCTAGATGAGGCTTGCGCATATTGTTGTCACACAGCGGTAACATCAGAAACAATTAATGCAAATGAGCGGAAGTTTTTTTTCCCTGATTATCGAGGGACTCGGCACTGCTCCAGAGAGAATATTGTACCTATTCCCCCACAAGTGCCCCCGGGACGGAAGAGGAGCTGAAAGGAGACATCGGGAGGTCAGAACCAGGAGTGACGGCATAACAATGACAGGGTCCCTATAGTTTCCAGATTGAGACGCCCCGACAGTCGAACAGGCAAACCGGGAACCCCTGTCCCACACAGAGGGTACAACAGCCGTCTCCGAAGGGGCTGTTCGTATACCCCGGCAACCAGCCGAAATCCGAGAGACGGAGAAAGTTCCACAGAGAGCATCCTTTTCCCCTGCCACGCCGCACCAAAGCACCATCGCCGACCTTTTTCCAACCCTGAAACAGACGTAACGGGATGAAGGACGAATGAAATGATGAATGGAAAGAAAATGGAGGGACAAGAAATTCGGGGGCTGAAAGAAACCACTTCAACTTCGTCTGACGATCCGGAAAAACCCTCCGATAAAACTCATGGGTCAGAGTGGGCGGTCGTCGGGAATATGAGTAGAAGTTACTTATGGTAGATTCCCATAACCACCATCCTGACATTCAGATCAAGGCACTGAATGGCACCCTTCATTAACATCAAGTCTCCAAGCGTTGTGACCGGCATTGGTAGATGTTTTTCCAGATTTTTCTGTCACATTAACTGGCAAATGTCGGAGAGGTACACTGAACTAAAGCCTTGAACGTTTCCTTCCCAAATTTTCTTTCCCACTTATAAGTTCATTTTATGTATCATGTGTCCACCACCTGCGGTGCCGCATGCTGTGAGAACGGATTATTTTTGTTTTGTTTAACACATTGTCAAGAGTATAAACGCAGCTTGTCCTGTTACTTCTTTTCTAGTGAGCATTTTCCGTAATTCAAGTGAAATAAAATTCTGCAGTACAAAAGTCATAAAAGAGTACATCTCTAATCTCTTTAAGTGCTCGATTCGATCGAATATTTGTTTGCTCTTTATAATGTACTAGTGTGCTAAAAGGTGTTAGGCAAGGCTGTATTTTGTCACCCCTTCTCTTTAATCTCTTTGTAGATGGCGTAGTGGATATATTGTTAGGAGAAAATGTGAAGGCGCCTGAGATAGGTGACATTCGCATCCTAGTACATTCTGTAAATAAGGGATCGAAAATTGGGACAGGGATGACTTTTGAAAGCCATAAGTAGTCCGCAACTTGTACCTGAAGCCTAAGTGTCCAAAGTTTTGTCCATATTGGTCAAATAGTGACATAAGGGGTTGTAAAACATGAGTACAGGTAGCTTCTAAAGTTGTATGGTACACTATAATTTTCCGAATGTCCTATATTCCAAGTGCACAAAATTGTACCTAGGTGGACCAAACAGTATAGTTTTATCTATAAGGGTTTGAAAATAGGTAAGGATAGCTTTTAAAAACTTCTGGTATTATATAATTCAACATACCCATTAGGTGATTTTTGGAAGTTGCAACGAAACATATGATTTTTACCAACTCCTATTTTAAAATAGTGCAATATTTTGGCCGTATGATTTAAATAGTGCAGTTTTCTACATAAAAGACTGAAAATATGGTAGGAGTAGTTGTTTAGAGTTGTAAAGTAGCTTATAATTTTCGTTGGGTCTTGTAGTAAAAGCTTACAGAGTTTCATCTAGATAGGCCAAAGAATGTCAATTTGTATGAGAGAATACAGTTTGGATGTAAGAGTAGCTCATCATTTTTTTCAGTTTATAGAATCTAAATGTACCTAGTTTTGTCAAAATCATACCAAAAATAATTATTTGATAAAACTTCAGCGAAATGTGAGGGAAATGTGGTGATATTAAAAACATAGAACCTCTTAAACCCTCTGGTCCTAAAATAACTCAGTTTTAAAATATTTAAGCTTCCGTATTTACCTCTTTGGACTCTAAGTTGTTAAAAATCTACCATATTTGCAATAAAGTGTCAAAAGAAGCCTCTGCTATCCATATTCAACGAAACAAGATTGAAATTTGGTGACACAAATATGAAAAAGAAATCCCTAACCCGCCAATCAACCCCTTCAAATTTTGGAAACATTAGCCTTTGAGCAGCTGGAAGAATAGGTGAAAGAATTATCAAATTCGGTTGAGTGGTTTTTGAGATTACCACACACACACACACACACACACACACACACACACACACACACACAAATTTTCTGTCCTTATAATATTGTCATTTGGTGTGGCGGTAGTCAACTATTTTTTCTACTTCAATAGGAAAAATTAAAGAACCCACTGCGTTTGCAGCGAAACCTACAACTTGGAAACCTGGCGTAATAGATGCAGTGCTAAATACGGAATTGAGCGTTAACCAATATGATGGTTTTACCTAAAATTTAGAAACCAACGGGAACACCAATATTTACCGACTTTGATGAATATGATTCTTTGAAAGGCAGGGAGGGACAGGGAGAGACGTAGCTCTCAGAACCTTAAGCCTAAATAATCTAATTAAAATTTTGATGTTGGTAAAATACTCTTAGCATGACCAATGCCGGGATAATGCTGTAAAAGAATTTAGTAATGTAACCCAATTACTCATCTTAAGATTCATGATTAATGCACAATTAACAGTAAAACTCAAGAAGCTGTCATTCCAGTCTTTTAAGAAAAATGCGTTCTCTGTGCATACCCAGGAGGGTTAATTCCGTTGTTTACAAGGCACTTTTCTTATCAGACTGTGACGTCTTCTAATAGTTCATGTGGGTTTCTACATCTTTCACTGAAACATGCCCAATTTCTTCTCTGTCACATATTTTATTTGGAGAAGTACAACTCAGGAGTATTGCTTGAAGACCAAGTGAAATTAGAGGGTCTTTAAACGCGATACCCACAAATACACTTTATCTATTCTATGGTATTCGATTTATTCTGCGACTAGCGACTCACTAAAGTGCATATTGCTGTCTCATGGTTTTATTAAAGCGCTTTTTGGCGTTATTGATGTTATTGCCTTCAGTGACCCGCAATGGCTTATTGCAGATCGACGTAGATAACGCTGCACGAACTCAAAGACCTTTGATCAAAATGGAATTGCCATCAGCTGTTCACTTGAGGTCACTTATTGCCTTTATGTGTAATTATTGCAGTGTTTTATTTTATCTGTGTCAAGTAAAAGCTCTTTGGGCTTTACTCTCTCGCATTGACTGTAGTATGTCCGAGTTTCTCTCATCTTACTTTGGTAAATATTTGCTTGATCAGGCCGAAATGATATTTACAGATTTTTTACGTAATTACCCTGTTAGCTGATATCGCTGAAATAACCTGGCTAGTATAGGATATATAACAGAGGGGAACACCTTACGCACTTCGACCTACGTGAGATCTATTGTGGCTACCACTCCCAGGAGGAAGGGATGAAGTGAAGGAACCGCAGGAGGCTGTAGACAGACAGAAAGGCCACAAAGACGCGTGGAAGTCTCTAACAGTTCCTGGTTCGAAGATCCGTCCCACTACCGGAGCTGCCCAGAGGGGGCAATGAACGACACATCCAACCAGGATGCCCTCTAGTGTCTATGGGGAATACTCTTTCCTTGGAATAAGCATCCACGCCATCTTCCGGCTCCACCTCATGCCGCGAAACCTGGAAGCACACCAAAACATGAAAAGGAAACGGAATGAAAGGAAAATGAGGAAAAGGAAATCGTGGTAGATGAGAAACCACCCCAGTATTCTCTACCGACCAGGGAAAACGACAAAACCCCAAGGTCAGAGTGGGTGGTCGACGAGAATCGAACCCGGGACCTCCAGAATGCAAGGCTCACATGTTACCGCGAAGCCATCTCGCTTGGAAATCTGGCTTTTGCTTAGCGATTTCGAAGTCGGTATGTCGGGCATAGATATGTAGTGAAATAAAGGACTTTAGATCTGATACGTAAAATGCACTTGCCATACTCTAGCCTTTACCAATTCGCAAGTATTCCTTATAAAAGCATATTGTACTGTTACAAAGGTGCATACTCGCTTTTCGTTATCCACGATAATTATTTCCTGGAAATGGGTCTAAATTGGGCAATATGTAAGATGCGAAAACGAAATACAGTTGTTTGTATCACATGTGGGTTGTGGTCACTAATGAGCAGAGGAGTAGAATCGTACAACATTCTGAAACGTGTTAAGTTGGATCACTAGCCAGAGTAAGTCGATTTAGACAAATGTAAATATACAACGACTGTTTCCGAAAAGGTTATTATATAAAACAGGTCATTTTGCCTAAACGAATAGATCGAAAACTTAGCACAGGAAAATATACGCATAAATACATAAGATTAGAAATAAGATGCAATAAGATTAGAAATTCAAAATGTACTTTTATTCCTTATACCGATATCTCAAGTGTGTTGTGTAATAATAAACCCGTTAAAGCCGTGTTAAAAAAGAGAGAGTGAAAGAGAGGGAGGGAGAGAGCCTTTATGCAAGTAATGGGTGGTTTAGGGTAGCAAAAGTTCCTGAAAATCTTTACCAAGCGCCCATAAATGGTGGTTGACTCAAGTATGAAGTTTGATGTTTATTCCACTTCTCATTTTGGGGTTATGAAGATAAATCAAGTCAGGATTCAAGGTCGGGCCTTCTGGTTTAGGTGACAAACATGTTACTCGTTTACACTACGGAGGTGGTTAAAGTCTGTAATTTACTTTGTTTTTTCTTCACTGCGTTTGGTTTTACACGTAAAATATTATTAAGTTTAGGTAAAAATGTGTGATGACATACAGGTATTGGTTGCATTTTCCAGTACTATAAGGTTAGGAGCGTTGCGGTCCCTGCCTGACTAAGAGTAAATTTGCATGATGGTACCTGTATTGTAACAGTTTTTAGCGAAAGTGTGTAAATTGCTTGCTAAATGTGACCTACTGATAAGTCTTGCGGAAAGGAAAAGGGTAAATAAATGCTAAGAAGTTTCACAACGCCAGGCGTTTGCGTCCAAGTGTTGTTTTGGATGTCAAAACAGATCATTCATGAACACACACGCCTCTGGAATAACTATTTATGATACAAGTGTTAAAAGTAGGGTTTTATTTTGCTAAACGAGGCTGTGGACCGAGTGTAGCAATCCACACATTTAACACATGTGGCATTCACTAGTTTAGTCAGTCCTGAAATATGCAAAATAACAATAAAATGATACTATATTGATTTTAGGCCTGCATGCAACTAAGAAAAATGGCGCCAAGAGCGATATGAACAGACGTGTGCAGCGAGAATGTAGATTTATTTGATGTTTTGTTGATTTGCTGGCAGTGCTTACCTTGCACCAGTCAATGAAGCGATTATTATACTGCTTTCTGGATTCTTTTGGTAGTAATTCCAATGTTACCCTTTCGGCAGCTTCCAGAAATGCGTCCGGCTCTTGCAATTCAATTTCATTCACATTAGTTAGTACCTGCTGCCATTTTATCGATTATTCAGGTCACAGATAAACGAATAACGATTAAGATCAAAGAAAGTACCAGGCTGTCAACACAAGGAACAGGTTAATTGGACAATGTATTACGATAAATAATTGAAGTATGGTTATTTGAATTGTGAACACATAATACGACCACCATAAGAAATGAATTATGTAAAAAGGCATAATGAAATGTAAAATCTAATCAAACCAAGTCGATTTATTAAGCATGTGCAAATACAAAGAGCAATTGCCATTTGATTGGACTTGAAATTAAGTTGGTAACAATGGCATAACATTTTATCGCATGATAAAGTACAACCTTTAATTCGTGTCTTGTGTTAAAAGTTATAGATTTAATTTCAGCTGTCTAAAAAAGAAGTTATCTAACTGCTATTATTATTTTCTGTACAAGTAACTCAAACTAAAGATCAATATTAATTAAGTTAGTGCTGGGAGTTGAGATGGCGAGCTTTGGGAATGTGCTGAAATAAGAATTTGCATCTCTCACCCTCAAAAGTATCTAATTACCTCTTAATTGTCTTCATGACACGCTGGCCATCTCTTCAGCTATCAACAGAATAATATATTCCAATGAGGAGAACACAAATGAATACTGCAGATCACACGAAGTATATACCTATAATACTATAGAGATGTCTATTCTGTAACTCGTTAAAGTGCTATCCTTTCTGCAAGGTCAAATCAATTCTACTCCGTGAGTATATTAAATTGCACTGAGCTAAACTCTAAGAACTGGACTGCACCAGATATTCAATGTGCCCTTTATGACCTTGTGAATATAACATTTTTAGCAGCGTTTGTATTTTATACCTTTGAATACAGCTATGCCTTTATATCGTTTTGTTCAACGAAATATTGTGAATATATCTGTGTTGCAGCAACATTTGCATTCGTCGTGAACTTACGAACATACCTGCATTGTAACAACATTTGCATTTTACGGGATCTTGTGAACATGACTTGTTGTAGGAGCATTTACATTTTACATAATCTTGCTGTGTCGTAGCACACATTTGCAATTTACTTGATCTTGTGATGTAACTGTGTTGTTACATTACCGTGTCGTAGCAAAATCTGAATTTTACATGATCTTGTGAAAATATGTGTTGCAGCAAGTCTTGGATTTTTCGTTGAGTTACCTTGCGAATATAGCTGTGTTATAGAAACATTTACATTCTACGTGATGCTGTGTATACTGCGTGACTTTGCGAATATAGCTGTGTTGTAGAAACATTTACATTCTACGTGATCCTGTGTATACTGCGTGACCTTACGAATGTAGCTGTGTTGTAGAAATGTTTGCATTCTACGTGACCTTGCGAATATAGCTGTCTTATAGAAACATTTACATTCTACGTGATCCTGTGTATACTGCGTGACCTTGCGAATGTAGCTGTGTTATAGAAACATTTACATTCTACGTGATCCTGTGTATATTTTAAGATGTTTTGTATTATATTTCAACTGTTGGGGAGCCGAACTTGAAGTAGTTGCAACCGCACGTATGGTACCCGGTAGCCTTCGTCCCAAATTTACTTACCGGTGGCCTTTGCCCCAAAAAGTGTTTAAAAATATTAACTTTGTAATTTTGACTTGTTTCTTTAAATATTATATATTTATGTTTGCCTCGGCTGCGTCAGTATTATTTTTAGAGACATGAATTTCTTAACAGGGCTTTATGCGGCTGAAGAATGTGGGCTTACACAGATTATAATTTTTACTTCACTACATTTATTAATCCTTGACACAATTTAAATAACACCTCACTGATATAGAGAGCTGTGAGATTCTTTTATTAATTACTTGCACTTTTTAACACGTAAACTATTTTCGTCTCACACGAATACGTATTAAATTTCTCGAGGACGCATCTCGCGTCCGGTTAGGAACACTGTCTACAACCAACGCGTCCAGTTATGAGCGCTGTCTACAAGCAACTGAACTGATTTCTACCGCCTAAATTTGTAAACTTCTGAATTTCAAGTCTCTTATTGACTATTCCTAATCCAATAGAATACTTTTATTTAACTTAAGCTTCTGGTTGTTGATTGGCTATTTTATAAACTGTCTCAAAATTTACATTATTGTTGCTCCAATAATGACTAGTAGCATTGTTAAACTTTCATATTCATTATTGCCTCAAGGTTACCTCATTTTTAGCAACTTTTGACCTATTATTCTCACAGCTCCTACATTATTAAATTACGTAATACATTCACATAACATTATTGAACATGTATACAATAATATACATATACAATGACTGTAATATACACTTTTTATATATTGTTACATACACATATTATTTAAGTGTTAAAAATACTGCCTCAAGTTGCATGACTTTGTAAATATAGCTGTGTTATAGAAACATTTACACTCCACGTGATCCTGTGTATACTGCGTGACCTTACGAATATAGCTGTGTTATAGAAACATTTGCATTCTACGTGATCCTGTGACCTTGCGAATGTAGCTGTTATGGAAACATTTACATTCTACGTGATCCTGTGTATACTGCGTGACTTTTCGAATATAGCTGTGTGATAGAAACATTTACATTCTACGTGATCCTGTGTATACTGCGTGACCTTACGAATGTAGCTGTGTTGTAGAAATATTTGCATTCTACGTGAACTGGTGCACTGCGTGACATTGCAAATAGGTATAGCTGTGTAGTAGAAACATTTACATTCTGCGTGTGCCTGTGTACTCTACATGTTATTTTGTACAGAATCATATTTTATCAAAATTAAGTATTCTACTTAATCTGGTAAACATAGTTGTGTTTAGTAGTATTTTAATATGAGATTTAAGTAACCCAGAACATATGAGCAATGTAGGCTTGCATTTACATACAACTTCCTATTAACTAAAATGTTATTTGCTTTTAAATGTACCGTAATATTGCAATTGAGATCTGAATATGAAAGTCTGTAGCTACAGGGGGTTTCTGTGAACTAATATGTATGCGAGAAAATATCCACTAACACTAAAAGGGCTGAGCGGTATTAAATTCTTTAATATGAATAGGCGATCAGTGCTTTGACGCTGGTTGCAGAAGGTTTATGAACTCTGTTTGATCCAAATTATACGCAATCATTGAGATTGCTACCAGGAATTTGCCCTACTAAAAACGTAGTGAATGAAAGGAATAATCAGACCAGCCTTTCTGATTCATATGATTGGATATATCGATAGAAAGGGATAGAAGAAAACCGATGGTTAAAATTTCCACTGAAATCAAAATCTGTCAGACCTGGATGTAGGTACTGTAAACGAATATAACAACCAATTAAAGTTTGTCTACTTTTATTCAGTTCTAAATGTTGGTATTGCCAAATCAGACAACCATAACAAATATTAAGTGTGGTAGCAGTGGTGATGGTGTTTAACGCCCCTTTTTACTATATACAGCACCACAGGCCGTGGATACTGATGACACATGCAATGAAGTGTTATTTTTCGAAAAGGAATTTTGGGAAGTAAACGTTCCAGGCCCAAGTTCTTTTTTTTTTTTTTTTTTTTGGTTACCTCCCCGATATTTGCCACGTATGAGGACTGAGGACAACTGGAATAAAACCCTAGCCAGGCAAAACGGTCCTGGCGAGATTTGAACCGCGGACATTCCGAATGGGAGCCTTACGCGTTACCGCGGAGCCATCTCGCGCAGTTTAATATTAAGGATGAAGGATACAACTTGAAGCATACATCGTAATGAAAAATAAAAAGGCAAGAAACAGTAGTAAGCATAACACGAATAAGATAGAAATTACATTGAATTTTGTTTATGGACGCTCTTTAACTGCTGTGGTCCTTAGCTTCCCATTCTATTTTGGGCGTGAAAGACCAGTAAATTTGCTCAGAGGCCTCTTTATCAGGCTTGAGGTTCTTTTACGTGCAGTAAATCTACGACATGGGATCACTGGCTTTACTTCTCTTCCGTGTTTGAACCCGCGACCTCGGCAACTAGAGGCTAGCATGGTAACCATACACCACGGAGGACGACGAATAAGATAGAAACAAGCACTTAAAATAAATATGAGGGAAGAAACGAACGAATCGCATTCGTATTGTGCCTCAGCCATTCTTAAAAGTATATTACAATCCTTGATAACCCAATTTGGATATCCTTTGTCGTCTGCTCTGCCATAATGCGTTCCTTTCTTTCGTTTTATTTCTGATGGCAGCCAAAAGCAATGTTACAAGGAGAAGCGTCATTTGCCTCACTGCAATACAAACTGCGAGAACTTTCGACTTGTTGCAACTGAATGGTGAAAAGACAGGTTTTAAAAAAATTAATATGTGTTACATTCACATGACTTTCAATACCTACTTTCGTTCATTTTTACACAAACTATGCTTACGAAAGCTTATTTTTCTGTTTCATGTCATTCGAGATAACCCTTTCATTACTATGTATACAGCAATCTGAATGATACTCAGATGTTTAAAAACCGCCTCGCTATATGCTGGTCTAGAAATGCAATACTCTTTCCATGACATCGCCCAAAACAACTGTATAGCGGCAGCACTTAAAAAAAATGTCAAAGTATTGAACATTCAAACCAACATCAATGGTTGTCTCCGAAATGGCTAATACTACACAAAACGTTACTTGAAAGTAATTGTGTTTTAAGAAATCTACATCTTTTGTGGAGTAAGTGTTTGTCTATCTCTTATGGTTTATCAGTTAAACAAAATCACACAAAACTGTTTTTGAATAAAGAGGGCTTCACAGCTATTCCCAGAAAATTTAAGATAAACATTTCATTTGCTATTTAAATATTTTAAACATCAGGTATTTTAATTATAATCGTTTTAGTCATGTTTGATATAATCGAAAATTTCGAAAAACCTTTCATGTAAATAGAAGTTCGGGATGGAGGAATCTTCAAGAAAATCTTCGTATCGCATCTTTAGAAGATACTGAACTTAAATACCAAGTTTGGTATTTATCATACGTTTCATTTTTGAGTTCTGCTGTACAGACACACACACATACACGGAACGTTTTCTAAAAATGCCTTTTTGTATTCAGGGGTCTCAAAACATTTATTTCTGGTGATATCTCGGTATTGAATTTTTTGGGTGTAATGCTTAAATTTGCACTGTATCTTTGAGTTTGCAAAATCATACGTTGCTGGTGTCGATATGATATGGCATATAGCGTGAGGTTTAGTTGTACGGAAAGAAATATAAAAGGCATCAAAACATGGTTCTGTATGATGAAGGCGGTTAGGCTACCGTTGTACTAACTTCCGCGGTTTCTGATTTGACAGTTTGCCATGTTCAAAATTAAAGGCTGACTGTTAATGCAGAAAATGGAACGATGAAAGAAGCTGCTAAATAATTGTATTCCCTTACAGGATTTTGAGTATACAAAAAATTTCACTTGTGAGCTTATGCTACAAATCACACCCAACAAACATTGTACCATTGATCACGCAATGCCTTTCACAAAAAAATCTAGGCTACCCACTACGTTTAATTTCTTTATCCGTTTTAAAGTCCTGTTTACACTTTACATTGAAAGTAAATCTACCTGCACCTCGCTTAGAAATGATTGTCCATCTGGTGATCACGTAAGAGGGCAAATAGTACAGCTAAATGAAGAAAATGAGAGATAGCGCGGGCGGTGACAGAATTTGCTGTTAGCATCGAAGGGTAGTGTATGTATGTTCCTTTGTTCTTCTTTTTAAGTGGTTTCAACATAAAATGGAATCAATCTCCGGTTTTACTGTTCTGATAATCTGTCACAGAGGTAACATACAGGTTGGACCATTTAAGTTAAGACTGTACAATATCCCAAAACTAAGCGTTGTAGAAAGAAATGTCTTTTATAAAAGTTGCTTGATGTTATGGGGGAAAGTAAATACCATTAATCGTGTTTTGTTTGGAGGACGTTATATGGTCATTTTAGGGTCAATTGACCGTATTGAAGGTTCTCTTTTAAAAAAACTAAATTGACCCTAAAATGACCATCACAACGTCCTCCAAATAAAACACGACTAATGGCAATTACTTTCCCGCATAATATCAAGCAACTTTTATTCTAGGCATTTCTTTCTACAATGCTTAGTTTTGGACATATTGCACAGTCCCAACTTAAATGGTTCAGCCTGTATATTCCCGATCATGATACAGGAGTTGCTTTAAACCGTACTGGAGGGTGCAGCAGCTTTCGTGATTGCGTTTAGAGGTGTACAGATTTCATTTCAAACTTGGTTACCTCAAGCTACTCCGCAACAGGCAAAACAACCGAGCTTGCTTGTCCCCAAGTCAAGAGTGCACCCCCATTCAGCATACAATTGATGATAACGAAACCTGGATTCCTATAATTCTCTCAGGTTTCGCGGGACACATTTTCACTGCCACGCCATAATGGAGTATTTAAGTGTGGCGGCGAGCTTGTGCCATTTTGTGTTTGTATGCTTGTTTTATGTTGTTTTGATTAGGTACGGTGAAAGCTGCAAGAAAGTGAATTAACCAAACCTTAAGGAGGTCGAGGAGAAATTGACAACCGATGAATATAAATTTGTAAAGAAAGAGGACTCGGTTACAGGATAGGAAAACGTTTCATCTTTTGAGAGTAGGTATGAAACAAACCCAATAAACATCACATAATGTTTCTATACTTTTCTCTCCTTGGGGAGAGAGAGGCTTGTACAAGTGGCCCCGCCGGCATTGGTATCATACACCTGTACACGTTAGGGACCCCGCCTGCGTCCAAGCCTGCCAATTTGGATTTGGTTGCCCTCTGTCTCCTTCGCTTCCTTCGCTGCGCCCTTCCTCCCGAGGGTTCAGTGGGTATCATTGGCCTCCTATGTGTTTCCGTGCCAAAATCCTCTTCTGTACCTAATCCACTCCAAATATTTACATTTTAATGGCTTTCATGTCGTTCTCGGAAACTTCAAAATGAAGTGTATTCATAAAATTCTTTGAAAGGTCTTCCTTTATCTGACCTTCACTTAAGGGTATTACTCTCATGAGTAATTCTAAGGTTTACCACTCGCTTCGTTTGGTGTCGCTTGGGGTAACAGTACAGGACAGTGGGAAGTTCGAGGGACTTACTGACAGTAATATTTATCTCGCTAGTTAATGTGTACCGCGCCAAAATGTGAAACACGTCTCGCTGCTGTGTTTTCTTGTTTCCAAATGCAGCAGATGTTGTAAGAGAACAAATAATGGTCCATATGCGTGATCATTTCTCTTCGTGAGTAACATTTAGGCATAATGGAAACATCTGTTACAAGTTGAAGGATGAAGAAAGGTAACAGCAAAACAAAGGATTTATGAAATGGGATTAGGAAATCTTACCTACGCTGCTCTACGGCTATCATTTTCCGAACGCAATTCATAAACCCATTTTAAGCTATTAGACAGCAGTTTCATTCGTATGCGGAAAAATAGCAGTTTAGAAGCAACTTTCATTTCTTCAAGTTTAAAATATGTATATGCTAAAGTTTTACATTTCTGTTGAAGATTAAGGTAAACATATACGATGTGTCACTTAAATGACCTTTTCTACTCATCATATCACAGGTATTCTATTATCTGAAGTAGTCATAATTACAGTTTTTCAGTCACGATATGTATGCTGACGTGCATAAAATGAGGCCCATAATGTAGTGCAGCTGTTAATGTTGGTATTGACAAATCTATCCCCACTCTCTGCCAGCATGATCACCTCTGTTTTCGAGTATAATTCTAGCCACTGGATTGGCAGAGTACTTTACTTCCCCCAAAATATGACTGAACTGTCGAAGGGTAACATTGCATCTTAAGCCTTATATTTTCATGCTACACTACCGTTTTCTTATTTCTGTTCGATATGGGCAGTTACTTTCACCTTCGTCTCTATGTTGCTGTTGAAAGCTCTAATGTAAATGTCGTAGCTGTCGTCCACTTTAACCAAACATGCAAATAATTATTCATCCCTTCCTCGAGGAAGGTCGAATTACATTGACATTGGTTTAGGCTTTTCAGCGGTAGGAACCCCAAAATCAAACCCGGTCCACTAGAGTGGAGGTTAGGCGACGGACTGGTTATCCGTCCATGTAAAAATATAGCATAACCGTAAAAGCTCCAATTGGGAAAAAGACGTGGATCGACCAGTTACCTAATATAAGCGGATCTGTAACAGACTAATAATAGTCTAATCCTTGAAGAATGATGATGGTGATGATGGCTTAGGCTTTCCATGTGTACCAATCGTAACGCAACTCTTTCATAGAGGCGGTATCTGAACCACCCCTTCATTTCCTATCGATTATAGCATCGTTCATTGGTTCGTTTGCGTTCCTGAATTGCTTACTAGGCCAGTCACATAGAGAACTGATACCAGCTGGGAGGAGTCGAAGGTTGATTACATGAAGGTGCAAACCTTGCGGAGGGAAAGCACTATTGCCATCTAGAAGAACGGGTCACTTTTTATGCACGCTAGTGTACACAAGTGCGCCTGAGCTGAAATTATGGTTGTTAGTTATGCTGATAGGTTGTTAAGCTGATTGGATGTTTGAATGCACTTATTCTTGGTGGCAGCTAGGAGCAACAATAAGCTCTTTGTCATTTTTGATGCGCTTTAAACATCAATTTCGAAAGAGGAAGCGTCCATATTGGACCTTGACAGTACGACTTGTTTACCTGCCACTAATTGAAGTCACAAAAAACGCTCGTCATTAAGCATTCAAATCTATCCATTATACCGAGAAGGTATTTGTACCGCAGTGGAAGGAGGATTTTATGTGTTAGATCTTCACGTTAAGGGTAGCCGCGGATGCAATTTAGGAATATTAAAAACTTCCATTTATCATATTTATGCTCAAAAATAATTTGAACCTCAAGTTTCAATTTCTGTTATGCCTTCTGGCATCAGAACCTTTAAAATGCCATCGCGTTACCAATTAAGTACCCCTATACACACTGTTTGGTGATATTTAATTTGTTAAAATGCGTTTTTTTCTACTGTGATATTTCTTACGGTTTTGTACATTAAACATGTAATATATGACCAACCTTAACTCGGAAAGAACCGAAAACACATGGTAAATAATTTTATTTCCCTTTTAAATTATTAAGGATGTGACGTATTTATTAAGCATTCAGAATTCATGGTAGAAAATTATATTTTAAAGTCTTATCAACCAGAAGATGACAGAATATATATATATATATATATATATATATATATATGTCAGCCTACTTTAGTAGGATTAAACTGAGGTGCCTGAATTTTTACATTATAAGTTCTGCATCTTGCAGAACCTAATTGGTATGACAAAAGCATTACAGTATTTAAATTAAAACTATTTTCATTTAAATCATGATTATAATTCTAACCGCATTTTGAAAGTATTTCAAAATTCGAAAGTTTATATGTTCGTCCTTAAGAGTTTACAATGTACTATTTAGTTGTGCAAAGGTCCATATGATGAGTTAAATGTTAATAATTTATATGATATATTAATAATATAAAGCGTGCAAGGATTAGACGATGACTGCTGCCCCACCTATTAGTCTAGTATGCTAGTAGATTCCTTCTAATAACATTTTATTGTTCTTTCCTTTTTTTCCCAGAAATAACTAATGTTAAAGGATGGATTAAGTTTGGATGCTGGAGTAGAACACTGTCTTTGCAGCCTGAAGATATACTCATGTCGCACACGCCGAAGTATCAAACACGAGACTTTCACTAGGCGACTTTGTATCTTAACACTGTGAAAGATACAACACTGATAGCTGAATTTTTACTTTCTCTACCACGTGCATAATAGGCAGAGGAAATATGGTATTCCACACAAAAATTTCCATATGGAGATTTCAATGGAAATACATACTTATATAAAAAAAATCCTGGTACGTGTGTGTGAGGGAGAGAGAGAACAACATAACTGAGAAACGAATTGTCCGATAAATACCAAACTAGGTATTTAACTTCTGAATCTTCCAAAGATGCGGCACCAAGGCTTTCAAGAAAATAATGCCATCTCAAACTGCCCTTTACATGGAATATTGTTCCTTAATGTTGATTTTCTCAAAAAATGCTTTAACGAATTTGATTATCAATGAACTTTGAACTTATATGTAATTTATACAATGTTAACAATACAATGGAGTTGCTTATTATTTCTCTTTCCCTTATATTTAACAATTTATTGGGGAAGTATAATTTTCCACTGTTTACTTCTTTGCCTTGTTACCCTTTTTCCGTATATTCTCCAATTTGCTTCACGTTTCTTTTAACCACTTTAACACAATTTTTCCTAAATATTTTCCTGCTTTCTCCATATATTCATTTGATCTTGTATTAAAACTCTTCCTAACTTTTAGCTCTATTGGTAATTTTTTTTTCATTTCTCTAGTATTAAATTCTCTCTTAATTTATCCTTGTCCTCGCATTCCAGAATATAATGCCAATTGTCATGTAATCTATTACAGTTAGTACATCTCTCCCCCTTCTCCCTGTTAGGCCACTTAAATTTATTACACCTGTCCTCGCCCATGCATTCCCCATTCTGACCTCTTTGTGGCATACTTGGATGTATCTTTCTTTTCCCCATTCCGTTTTAAAATATTTATAATCTGTTAATGACATTTTTCCTTGAAACTACTTATAATGTCTTGTTTTTCCAATATCCTCCACTCTTGTTCTAATTAATTTCCGGAAACGCGTAACGAATTTGATTAAAAGGCCATAAATTTTAAGACATTTACATGACAAATCAAATATATCTTGTTGTCTTGAGACTAGCCTATAAAGTCCTCTTCATTCAGAAAGAATTCCGTATAATTTTGTATAACTGGTAAACCATAAGAGAGAGACAATCCCTTACTGCACAACAAATGTAGGTCTTTTAAAAAACACACAACACATTTCAAATGACCCTTTTCGTGGCATTAGTCATTATGTAGATAGCCGTTGTAATTTGCTTGATGTTTTTTAATACCTTCTCATTTTTGAAGCTTTCGCATTTAGTTGTTTCTCGCGATGTCATAGAGTACGGCATGTGTCAAGCCCAGCAAACAGTGGCCCGCATTTAAACAATTGACTATCACTTCGGTCTCCTGTAATCCTCTTCTACCTTCAACGAAATATGTAATGAAACTGTATCTGGAAACGTTTTTCTCGATTAACATGAAGTGTGTAGCAAAATCTTATGTGATACACTCGCATGCCTCTATCGTCTATTGTTTATTAGTGAGTATACAAACTATTGTTACTAAAGCTTATTTTTATACATACTACTCTTTAATCTAAATAAACCTTTGCAGAAATAATTACAGTACAGATTTTGTTATGGATACAAAGAGAACAGCGATAGTCAAGTGTCTAAGAATTGGACGCTATATGCTGGCCTTCAAATTCCATACTGTTGCCATGCAATCGCCAGAAACAACGGAATGTTGACAGGACTTTAAGAGAATGAATGGCCAAGTAATGAACAATTCGAACCATTAATAACGGATATCTCAGAAATGGCTTATGTCACAAAAAACTTAGTTGAAATAAATTGCGTGTTTTAAAGAGATCTACATTTCTTGTGCAATACGTTTTCGTCTATCGCTTAACGTTTACAAATTATACAAGGTTATGTAAAATTCCTTCCGCATGAAGAGGACTTCACAGGCTATTCCCAGAAAATCCAAGATAAATATTTTATTTGTCATGTAAATATGTTTAATATGTGGTATTTTAATAAAAATCATTAGAGCCATTTTATAGAAAATAAAAATTTTTGGAAAATATTCCTTGTAAAGGGTAGTTGGGGTGGGGATTTTCTTGAAAATCTTTGCGTCGCATCCTTGAAGATATTGAACGTAAATACCAAGTTTGGTATTTATTCGACTTATCGGTTTTGAGTTATGCTGTTCAGACACACATACACACACACACACACACACACAGACCTTTTTCTAAAAATGCCCTTTTTGGATTAAAGGGGCCTGAAAGCATGTATTTCCGATGAAATATCTGTATCGAGTTTTTGGCTGGAATGCAGTACCTTCTCTACCTACTCTCTACGTGCTAGAGAAAGTAAAAATGAGCTTTTGCAAAATAAACGACAATGGGTAGAGAAATGCATGTGAATGAATGTAACATCAGATTTTGTTTCTGTCTCTAATGTATTAAACGCGTTGCTGTTAATAATAACACTAGTCTGCATGATATCGGATGATTGAAAACTAATAAGTGATTCTGGCTCACTTTTTTATGCTGATTTCAGAACTGCTTTCACTTTTTTCTATCACGTACAGTTTTTTCACAATTTCACTTCAAAAAATATAGAGATATACAGACATAAATATATTGCTTCCGCCACTACACATAAAATTGGGCTTGATGAATCAACTTGTAAGGGCACTTCCGCTGGATGGACCCTGCTTCAAGTACCTTTCCAAGAAATTTCCCTTCATTACACAAGACAAATTAAAGGCTGGAATTATTGTTGGTCCTCAAATAAAGAAATTGTAGAAGGATGAGGATTTTGAGAAGACAATGAAGGAGAGAGAAATAGAAGCATGGACCGCCTTCTGATCAGTTACTGAAAACTTCTTAGGCAACAAGGATCCTAATTACAACGCCATTGTCGAAACAATTTTGGAAAATTTCAAGAAGGTGGGTTGTAACATGAGTGTAAAGGTGCATTTTCTGCATTGACGTATCGACTACTTTCCAGAAAATCTGGGACATTATAGTGAAGAGCAGGGTGAACGTTTTCACCAAGATATTAAGGAAATGGAGAGGAGGTACCAGGGGAGATGGAATGAAACTATGATGGCCGACTACTGTTGGATGTTGAGGAGGGACAGTCATCTTTAAGGATCTGGAAGGAAGTCAAAGAAGAGAAAGTTTGAAAAAAAATAAATGAAACACTTTGGCTTCTTGTTTTGTTAAAATGTAGTCATGAAATAAATTAGGGGAGTTCTTGAGTATTCTTAAAATGTTTCTTGAATAAAACCTTACCTTGTGTGAAATGGTATTTGAATACTTTTCTACGCTCATTAGTAAAATTGTCAAAACATTACTTATTTTGAGTAAAAAACTGACGTGATAGAAAAAAAACGGAAGTTATTTCTGGAATCAGCATAAAAACTTGATTCAAGAACACCTACTTTTAAGAAATCATCTAACAAAAAGTTTGAAAATACAGACTAATGTAATTTATTCTCCTTCAATGCGTTACATGCAGATAAAAATAACAACGGGTGATATGGTTTTACTAGCAGGCGGTAGCTGAACTTGGATACATAAAGTTATTAGTGACATTTCCGCGCAACTAGTATGACACATTACTCATGCGTTGGCATAGCACAGAAGTCATTTACTCTTGTAATCACCAGAATGGCAGAGAGTGTTAATTATAGTAATTTTCATCTCTCTGTCTCTCCTACGCTACAAATTACACGCCCACGAGGTATTACTAATAAATAAATATATGCATAGCTTTCAGCTACATCTCTGTTTACGGCGTGCTAAAAAGAATAGAAATTAATTAACCTAAGCAGACAGTGTCACTATGGACCTACGTATCCAGTATTCACTTACAAATGTAAAATGCAGCGTTAGAAAAACTTAGAGAGCTACTACTTAAAGGTGATGACTTTGCAATCCATTGTCTCAAACCATAAAATATCATACTGAAAGTTTACAGGATGTAGATGGATACCTCCTAAGTTCACTGTTATACTATAATGTGGTTTATTAATGAAGATAGGATTTTATACAATATTCCACCTAAAACTACGATGTCGAGGTTTCACCGTAAATATGTGTTTTGAGGCCCCCTGAATCCATAAATAGCAGTTCTAGAAAAATGTCCCCGAGTGTATATCTGTGTGTGCATCTGTGAACAGCATAACTCAACAACGAAAAGGTTGGTTAAATACCAAACTTGGTATTTAAGTTCTACATCTTCCAAGGATGTACACGAAGATTTTCTGGAAAATTCCTCACCACAAACTACCTTTTACGTGGAAAATTTTGCAAAAATGCTGATTTTATAAAAATGGCTAACGATTGTGATTAAAATAACATATGTTTAAGATATTTTCATGACCATTGAAATGCATATCTTGAATTTTCTGGGAACAACCTCTGAAGTCCTCTTCATTCTGGATGCCTTTTGCGTAACTGGTAAACCGTAAGAGATAGACAAAATCCTACCTCACAAAATAATGTAGATCTGGATTTTTCTGCGGAGTTAACCATTTCCGAGATATTCCTTGTTATTGGTTTGAATTTTCCTTCACTTTTCTCAAATGGGAAGTTATTCGTTTCTCTCTCTCTCTCTCTCTCTCTTGGTCATCACATAGCTACCAGCTTTTAAAAGATTTGACTATCGCTTAAACCTACGGTATTTCCCCATTCCCATTGTATCTATAAGGAAATATGCAATACAACATTTCTACTAATGTTTATCTCGGTTAACATGAAATAGATAGAAGAGTAAGCGTTTGTAAGAATACTTTGTTGAAGAATTGATAGAGAAAGTTTTGTGAATGTAACACATAAAATATATATTTTTTTACAAACATAACCAACCAACTTATTAACACCAAGGTAGATCAATTACCACATTAGGGTGCTGTTTTTCTCATATTAAAATTTCAATTAGCTATCTTCAGCAGTTCTTGAGAAATTCGGTCATATATATCAGAAACTTTCATTCATAGAAAACTGTTCACTAAAATGGAGGAAAAAACTGACAAATATTCACAAAGAGAAAATCACATTGCTTGAATATACGGAACATTTCATTTTTAGAAGTGGTACCAATTTTTAGGGCTAAACTTTCCCTAAAATATGAGTTAAAATATCCCTCTGTACTCCAAAGAGTATAGTAGTTATGACTTTTTCCTGTGAAAGCAGAAATATATAGTACAAAATGGCAGATGCAGTACCACTTTTAAAAATATATTTAAAACATAAATATAAGGCCTTCAATGACAAAATACATATAAAATTAAGGAGTAAATTACAGTTTATAAGACAACATAAATACTGAAGCTATATTTTTCGGAAATTTTCGCCATTTAGTCTCCTTTTAGGGACAGCTAAATGCAATAGCTTAAGACGAAGAAAAAATACACAGTTATTCGTAAACTTTACACCACTGTTTCGCTTTGATAATTCAAGCCAAGTAGATAACAACGTTTAAGAACGCCTTGAACAGCTTGATTACAGGTTAGTTATTGCATCCAAGGAGGTTTTATATACGATCATTATGCCTGTTTATGCATCTTTATGCAGCGAATATCATGCATAGTTTTTTCGATTTCGGGATATTAAAAACAAAATAACAGGTTTAGGATTTCTTTAAGCGTCATACATTTAGTTAGTTTGTTTTAAAAATAAAAGTTTTTAAATGATTCTATAATCCCAAAACCATTGTGATATCTATAATAAACATATCTAAGAAATATTCAAAAGTAGCAGATCCTGCAGCTCTGCTCGCGTTGTCAACTACGGAGATTCTTCTCTCTCACTTTTTCCCTCTCTCTCCCCCTCGACTTTCCATGTAGACATATACAATGCAAATACTCAATGGAAGGGTTGTAGATGTCCATAACATTACTCGTTTAACTTTATTAGGCATGTCACTTGTGATGATGCCATTTCTTCTCTTTTCTTACTCCAACTATATGTGTTGGGGTGGTCGGACTTCACGGCGACACAGTCCTAATGGAATAGAAGCTCCTTGGACCATAGGCAAACCGAAGAGCAAAACAGAGGGATGGATTAAACCTCCTGTCCCATCCAGTGGATACACTTATCTACATGTTACACTAAATGAAATAGTAACTAATTTTCCTTTGAGCCCTATATTTGCCCTAAAAATGTTTGTTTGTATGGGAAATTTAGCAAATCATTTACTCCCTGACGCGTTTTAGTATAAATAACCCTCAAGGCTATGCGTAGTTCAAAAGCAATTGAATGGCTTTTTCTTATTTATCTTTTTATATAACCAAAATATGTTGCACGATTTACCATTGAAATTTTCGTGGTATGTTATTTAACATCTCACAGCGCCGAAGGGAAGTGCCTGTCATATTCAATCCCGACCTGCATCATGCTGCTTGTGTTTTGGGTTACAGTGGATGACAAGTTGTACCAGGTTGAAATTAGGCCAGATAGCGCGGCAGAGAGAGTGAAGTAAATAATTTTACATTATAGGTAATACTTAGAAATTATCGTAATATTTGCAGATTAGACACGCTAATGGTCTAGCCCAGAGGTGGTGCGAACGGGACTCGCGAGTCATTTTGACTCATAGGCGCCGTTTCCTCTCTGCCGCAGTCCCTTTGTTTTTCACATGCTGCTGGCTGATGCAGTGCGTGTTGTATATTTGATGACCCACGGAAAGAAGGTGTTTTCGCCACCCTTGGTCTAGCCGCTAGGTTTCTCAATGAAAAGTAAGCGCAGACGTAGCATTATGCAAGAATTTTCACCCATATTATTTAATGGAAGTATTCACATAATCGCATAAGGCTCAACGTAACGCAAAATATTGCAATCTAAGCTTTATGCTTGCATTGCGTGCAGAAAAAACAAGAATTCTGCATCTTTTTCTCCATGCATTGCCAGCTTCTGAACAGCACACGATCGCGAGGTGAGGTTTTACGCCGTCTGATCTGTCGTTTGCATGGTAGAATATTTTTATGCCCTATTTATTTATAAACATTGGATGAATTTTCATATTGGATATTATTGATTATGTTATTCAATTTGAAAATTGCTGTACGCTCCCAAGATTTCTCATGCAATTTACGGATATAGAAACCCGTACCATCTTCGTGCGTTACGCATTGTGAATGGTCTTACCTCACACCTACCTTTATGCTGCGTTGTTAACATTATGTCTTAATGGTGAATGGGATCTAGTTGTGAGTCGTTACGCAATAAAGAGGACACAAGCGCCACCCAAATACTGTTGTTGCAGTAAAATTTGCTGTTCTGAGAGAGTAAGATTTTGAAACAAATATTGGTCTGGATAAGAAGCTCCTTACTTAGTTGCTTCATGAACCTGTCATACATTTAATGCAAACAAATGCACCTAATATTACTAATATATGCAATGATAAGAACTTCGACCTACAAATAGGGTTGTCAAAAAGACATAAAGACTGGGAATTCACAGTTGTGTGGTAGATAAAGTGTGAAACTTACGGTGGCTTTAACTTTCACAACAATTTCGTGTTGAGATATGATGGGATAGTCAGACGGAGGGAGCCCCCAGCCACTGGATCATTTAGGCCACCTCAGTAGACCCATTGTGTCTTACGTGGCGCCTGGGAGGAAGCGATGAAGGGGAGACTCGAAGAGCAACCAGGTTCTGGCGACAATGCAGACTAGTATGGCCGGGGTTCCTAAAGATTCCAGAGTGACACCAATCCTGAAGCTGGCGGGAGACTACCTGCCCCACTTTCAACCTGGGGGTTTCCGGATCCGAACATCCCCGTGAAGGGGCAGCAGCCGGCCATCCATGGGCCAGTGTTCTCCATGGTCTAGGGCAGGGGTGGCGAAAACGGGACTCGCGAGTCATTGTGACTCGCAGGCGCTGTTCCCTCTCTGCCACTGTCCCCTTGTTTTTCATGTTGCTGAGTGATGCAGTGCGTGTTGCATAGTTGGCGACTCGCGAAAGGAAGGCGTTTTCGCCACCCTTGGTCTAGGGGAACCATGTTAGCCTCTAGTTCCTGAGGTCGCGGATTCAAACTCGGCGGAGGGCGTAAAAATCCATAACATGGCTTCCTTCGGAAGGGAAGTAAAGCCGGTGGTAAGCAAAATAATTCAGTGAACAAGTTATCGCCTTTACAATTTTTTATGAAGCGAGTATCGAGTATCGGTGCTCAAAAATCAGTATCGGTATCGAGTATCGACAAATACTGGTATCGTCCCATCACTAGTGGGTATATACACTTTTAAATGTGGCGACTTCATCTCAACTACTGTCTGATTCTACTAACACTGCTCAAACATAAGTGAATGGCAATTGCTTCTTACCAGCGTACAAAATATAATTGTTAAAAAATAAAAATAAAACCTTAACTTCTTAACCGACTTCTATTAAAAAGCTCATTGTGAAGACAGTGTAAAAGACAGGAGATGCTTTCATCTAATTTTGCTTAAAATATCTTCAGCGTTCATGCACGGATTTCCTGGGTAAAATATGCACAGATTATGTCCTTGGATTATGAAAGAAGGGTACTTGCTTGTGTTTAACACTGACGAGCTATATGTAGCGTTCTGGATTCTGTTTTGCTAATGAGCTTTCCTCATAAGCTACAGATGGGAGTAAGGGATTATAAACAGGAGAAAACCAAGCAAAAAGCAGGGCTTTGCTCTGTTTGGTTTTTACTTATTACGGAAAGTTAAGCACAGTCAGGTATGAATCCCTTCTTCGCATGGAATCTTCTCTGCTTTCAAATATTATTTCAACAGCTTTATGTTTAATCGCTAACTAGGCAGCAGGTAAATGACTGCAAAAAGGCATTTTGTTTCAGATTTCTGGCGACAGAGTATACCTTAGTAAACTAAAGTCCTAAAAGAAATATTTTTTATGCGACTTTGTTCTATGTTATTTATTTAGGGCGTTATGTAGTAGAATCTTAGAGGTTAAGAAGTGGATGGACGAACCGCGCATGGTACATTTCCAGATAAACATGAATACCCTACTCGAGATTCATATTGTGTGATTAGTGTCGGGGTTCACGAACATTCGCAACATTACTACATATTATCGATGTGTTGTTTATATCTCTACGTTATATACCGCTTACACAGTTTCATTTTCTTCTTTTTCTTATTTTTGTTTGGCTATTTTGAGTGAAGGTGGGGCGTGGCCGAGTGGTTAGACCGCTCGTCTCCCAGCAAGGCGGCCCGGGTTCGATCCCAGGGACTCTCATGTGGGATTTGTGGTGGACGAAGCGGCGTCTGGGCGGTTCTCCGGTTTAACCCGCCGTTCATTCCACCAATTGCTCCATTCTCGTCTTTCCTTTCATCCATTTCGGCTTCATTTCATATCATCTTCTTCCCTCATCTCATTCCTGGCTAAGGGTCGATCCCCCGTTCAGGGTTCTTCATTCTATCAATATTCGTCTGCTTCTCTATAGGCATCTGGCCCTAGGCAGGGTTGTAAGTCCTAGGGGGTGTAAGATTACACACGAGGAGTTTTTTTTACTAAAGATGGCTGTAAAGATTTTGATTATAATGCCTTACGTATATTATTTGGTATACGGATACGACAGCATTCACTACACCCATGGCATACACGTATCCACACGTTTATCTTTATTACTTTTACAGCATTGTAACGCACCATGAACACTGCTGGACGTTGTGGTTGACATATTTTATTACATTTGTGAAAAATGTTGTCACTTTTGTTCCATATTAACCAGTTACACAACTCCCATCACAAGAATCCCACCTGGGGCATTATGAGAGCGTTGCTTGTGTTATTCTTCTGCTGCCAACATTTAGAGCCCTAAACCGCAAAGGGTAGCCGAAGGATGTTTTTTAGAAGTAGAGGTGTGGAACAGTTGATAGGGCGTAGGCGTAGGGTCTGTGAGACTAAACTCCAAAGATCCATGATAGCATATATTCTTACCTTTTATGGCGACAATCCTTTAGTGACATCTTGTCTTTTTTGGTTGGTAACCCTTCACCACAAAATGTCGCTAATAACAACTATATAAGAACAGCCGCTAAAAAGAGCGGGTGTGTGCGCCAAATGACTTTGTTCCGGCAGCAACTCTTGCATGAAACAACTCCACATTCTCTAAGAACTCTCTGGATATAAAAACCTCTCGGTTTCGTAAGTAATTTGAGTGCTTTTCATTCATACCCCTGTAGCAAACTAGTGCTTGAGTAAGTCTTGGGGTGTAGCGTAATGCCCCAGCTCTCTGGCACTGAATGCTAACCTGGGTTCGAGCCATCCATTAGTGTACGGATTCGGCCGATGTATAGCACCAGTGTCCAGTGAACACCATGAGGAATATGAGGAGCTGTAATAGGTAGCGATCTGTAGGTCCAGCAAATATGCATAATGGCTGGTGAAAACATGACGCTGACCACATCAATTTCCCGTACAGATTGCATGATTGTTTAACTTTGCCGTGTTTAAGCGGGCGTAAGGCTGTCAGTTGGTTTGTAGGATTTGGCCTGTCAAGGCTGTAGTTTCGCAGATACGGACGTGGGGGATGTTAATATGATAATGGCGTACAGGTGTCCACAAATTCGAGCATTAATCTCCAGGATCCTATTCCACGGACAAATTAAAAGTCTATGGTAGGTATAGTCTAAGTATAATAGTTGGCAAGTTATGTACGTAAAAATGTAACCAATCCAAAAGCGCGATTGCATCAAAGTTTAGCGCTACGTATATGTCAGCCTGCTGTTGGTAACGTCCATGCAGGCTGGCCCGGCTACCTGGCTAAAGGTCAATTTACAGATTTTTCTTCCCTGCCTTACAGTGACGCATTGTCTAAAATTAACTGCAACGCAGCCAGGTAACCGGGCCAGTCTGCAGAATGTTATGAGCAGGTGGCTGGCAAGTGTGTATCATTAAACTGCGATGCAATATCGCGCCGTTTTGATGATTAAGTTTTGACGGTTATAACTTGATAACTATTATATTCAGAAAATACCCAGCATTAACGGTTTGTTTACAATTTGTTCGTGGAATAGGCGTATTGCTAATAGCCTATAAATCCTAATAATTAATTAATTCATTCATTCATTATCTGTTTACCCTCCTCTTATGTAGGACTTACACCCCCCCAGGACTTACAGGCGGGTGCCTGGGGTCAGAGGCCCGTCGAGGAGCAGACACTCATGGATCAGACAGAACATCAGGATGGGTGATCAGCCCGATGCCTGGTATGGGATGAAGGAAGTGGATGAAGTGAAATGGTGGTGAAATGCATGAAAGGAAAGGTGATGATGTAGCAGTTGGTGGAATGAATGGCGGGGGAAACCGGAGAACCCGGAGAAAACCCGCCCAGACGCCGCTTCGTCCACCACAAATCCCACATGCAGGTCCCTGGGATTGAACCCGGTCCGCCTCGGTGGGAGGCAAGCGGTCTAACCACTCGGCCACGGCGCCGCCTCCTAATAATTAACTGTTTCCGAAATATTCGCTGTTTGTCGTTTTCAGTTTTCCAATATTGTAAGCAATATATTTTTCTCCTTTGTTTTACTGTGGTAATATACCTAAAATGTAACAATTTCAATACTTCCCCTAGCACATCATTCCCATGTTCATTTTCATTATAATTTCTGACGGACGTACGTAACGGCCTTACATGTGGCCCAACTTAAGCCGGCGTTAGTAATTCTACCATACCAAGGAAGTGCGCTTGATAGTCGCAAAAATTACAGCTGGCATTGAATTTAGTAAAAAACAAATGTATGTTGATTTTAAAGTTACCGACCGAGATGGCTCCGTTATAACGTGTGAGGCTCAAATTCGGGAGGTCCCGGGTTTATTTCCTGTGGACCGCCTACTCCAAGCTTGTGTTTTTCGTTGTTTTCCCTGGTCGGTAGGCGAATGTTGGGGTGGTTTCTCATTTACCACGATTTCCTTTCCATCGTTTCTCTTTCATTCGGTTACGTTCTCATCTATCAACCGTGCTTCTAGGTTTCGTGGCGTATGTCGGTGCAGGAAGATGACGCGGATGCTTGCTCAAAGGAAAGAGAACTCCTTGTGAACACTAGAGGGCTACTTGTTCGGGAGACGATCATGGCTCTCTCTAGGCAACTACAGCAGTGGGACGGGTCTTCAAACCTGGAATTGTTAGGGACTTCCGCGCGTCTCTGTAGCCTGTCTACCTGCGGCCTGTGTTGTGCCTCACTTCATCCCTTCCCCTTGGGGAGTGGCAACCACAGCAGAACTATTTAGGTTGCAGTATGTGAGGTGTCCTGTTACTTCTATGTTTTAAAGTTCGCTATTGAACATTATCGAATGTGTTTACTTACCTTTAGTAATCAATAATTAGACTAGATATCTGGTGTAGTTTTATGACAGAATTTAGTCGTCCTCTGTGGAGTAGTGGTTTGTATGCTAGCCTCTAGTTCCCGAGGTCGCGGGTTCAAACCCGGGGGATAGCGATGGATTTTTTTCGGGCGTAAAAATCCTTAGCATTGTTTCCTTCGGAAGGCAGGTAAGCCGGTGATCCCGTGTCGTAGATTTACGTCACATAAAAGAAGCTCAAGCCCGATAAAGAGGCCTCTGAGCAAAATTTCCGGTCTTTCACGCCCAATATATGTAGAATGGGACGCTGAGGACCACAGCAGTTAAAGAGCGTCCATAAATAAAACACAATTTAATTTAATGTTGGCTTTGAATTCTACAGTAACGTATTCACCTTTCTGGAATACGGTTACCTTCTTTTCTGTGTCTCTTCGTTTTTGGTTCTGCTCTCAGTGGAATCGCGAAATTACGTTAAGAGCACTCGAATGATCCGTCCTATGTACCTTCTAAAAAGCAGAATATGAGGGAGCCATAGAAAATCATGAACTCATTTCATGCAGTGTAGCGCAGATTGAGGTCAGGTAATAATTTTCAGGTTTCATTTGCAGTACACGTAGAAATGTCGAACATCCACCAGGGATTTAGGCTTTATCTTCTCACTAACTCTTTAGAACCTTTCCTCATCCTCATTTTGATGTTTTCGGAGCGTACTCTCCTACCAAAATAGACCACAAAATCATGCAAAATCCACGATGAGATAAAATATTACAGTATTTAATTTGGTTCGCTACCTCTTATAATTCTTCAGATACGCAGCACTGCATTAATCAGAAAATTATTAGTTTTACTGTACCATTCATATGACAGAATCAGGATATGCACGAATAGTGCTTAAGAACACCTTAGATATCAGCAAACGCAGTTTGATTGCACGATATTTATATGCTCCGAAGAGGTGTAAATCATCCCACAGCTGGGCATCCTGCCTATTTAAATGCATATTTACCCAGTGAAAATCGTCTTTAATTTGTTTTCTTTTACAGAAGATTCGAAATAAAACGACGGCTTTAAAATTTGATCAGCACCTTTGTATAAATACGAGAGTTTTAAAAACAAATATTTTTCTTTTAGAGGGGTTGTATTTTTTGTTCTGTCAGGGTTATAGTTTACCTTTATTTAAAGTTAGGCATGGTTTCATGGTTTCAGTAGTTGGTGCTATTTTTAGTCACTTTAAGAATTCATTAGCTCCTAACATCGAATTAAAGCTCTAACTATGGATTACATTTATCTTCTGGAGCATCACCTCAAATATCGTTCCGATTTTCTTGAATATGAGCTGGAACCGATGTTCGTACGTTGCAGATAAGCTGAACGTTGCATAAAATCAAATGAAAAGCGACTGGTGGAGCACCTGGTATGATAAACTAATATAGGTCAATAGCTTTAACTTTTTGTGGAGATGAATATTTCACGACGTATACGAATTAATGAATGAGTGTATTTATTTAAATAAAAGCATATATACATTGATCTCTATCAATCGCACGGATTCAATAGACATATGTGCTTTTATAATACATAGAGTAATAAAACAAGATAAAAAACAACAGATGAAAAAGAATACTGTAACAAGAAATAAAAAGTGATATAAATAAGTTCAATATTTAATAGCATGTTAAATTTAAACAACCCACAAAACAACGCTAAACCATATTAAGATGCATTGTTATGCTCTATTACATTACACGAAGAATAGTTAAGAAAAAAAATAAACACAACACACTAACATTAAGCGAAAAATGACAAAATAACGTAAAAAATAAAGCACCAACGCCCAGTCGATACGTTTAGCTCTGTTTGCATCCCGCTTCCCTTCTATTAGCCTTCTCAGATCTCAGCTGTTCGCCTTAAGTAGACATTTACTTATCCCCTCCACGTCTTTCCTGCATGCCAGTAGCGTCCGACACGCCCTTAACGTTCCCCGACCTATATGACATGCAGTGCGCGGTGCCCGTCCTAGCAAGACACGTCCGGAGAAAGCCTATTCGAGTTATGTTAACATTCAGTAGGTGTATAAATGCAGTTAAACTCATACATTTTATATTTTAGATAACAAAACCAAAATCATATGCACATTTAGAATAAAAGTCACAAACGCCATAAATGGAGATCATTCAGAAAACAGTTAGCACATCCCAAAGCCTATAGACATTAGGTCTGTAGTGTTGGCAGTAGGGCAGTAACTGAGAAATATCCAGGAGTCTCCAGCGCAACGATTAACAGTGAAAGGTTTAAGCAGGGAATTTGTCTGTTGAAATGAAGTTTTTAATGTTTGTAGGAAGTATTGTGACGGATAAGCCTATTGAACGCATTTAATATGCGCTGTACGCATAGTTGCTACGCAAAACATTAGAACAAACAAAATTTCTATGGGAGTAGAATTTTCTTGTTCTCCATCTTCTGCTTCCCCTTCCTTCACCTAATGAAGACTTGGTTTTCGCAGTACACTGCTCCATATATCATACCTCCAAAATTCTATTAAGAATTGCGATTTGTATGTGTTCCTTAGAAGTAGCCATTAATAATATATCATCCACTAAAGTTACGTAAAATACTTGAGACGTATCTTATGTCGTTTCGTTACCAAATGTATTTCTCTAGGATGGGTCTGAACCACAAAGAGCATACGCTACATCCCCGACGCAGTGCCAGGTTCACCTTCAGTGACTATGAAAATGAATTTCCCACTTAAGGGTACCCATAGCTGATATTTGGCCAAATTTTTTAAAGAATTCAAAAATTAATTTTTGTGTCCAAAATACTTTGCATTTTTAGCTTCAATTACATAATATGTCTACTGTTCTAAGAGGCCTTTAAAGATTCAACATGTGACCGTTTAAATGCCCAAAAGTACACGGTCTAGTGACCTATATTTATTTCCAATGACTTGTACTCGACTTCGATTTTTCTTACACTTTTTCGTAATAAAAATGCTCACGCGAGCAGTTTGTGAACAATCCTTTTTAAACTTTCAGCAGAAATTAAGAGAGAATGAAGCTATAAAACTAGCTTATGATTTTTGCTACACATTTAAATTACTTAAGATATTACATAATTAATTTTACCACAGAGAGTACGTTGTTACAAAAATTATATTTGAAGGTTTCAAAAAATGTGAAATAACCAGAAGAGTGAAACGATTCAATACGCCAGTTTTGTATATTGGTGTTTAAATGGTATGGTAGTATTTTTATTTTTCAAAATTATGGATTCTGCATCGTGTGGAACACCTAATTAATGAGTTTAATCAAAGTAAAATATTTTTTCCTCAATAAATATTCAAGATATCTGCATGAAATTTAAAACAAATAACTATGGCAGTGCAGCATGTCACGAAGTTCTGAAAACAAATTTCACCTATGGATACTTTTATCTTTTAATAGTGTTTTAGCATAAAAACCTCTTCAAAGCACTAAAATATTACAATCTTGAGGATAAGTAATGTAAACAAAATTATTTGCAGTTTGTGAGAAAATGCTTTGTCATGCAGAGATGCACACACAGTTTAGCAACAGGCCTTAACAGGTCATTTACGTATTTAGACAGTCGAAGGATCCACATCCTTCGACTGAAAAAGCAGTTTAAGGAATACGAGGCACCCTGGAAGATAGTCTCAATTGCTGCAACAGTTTTCTAGAGGATTTTATAACACACAAATTCAGTGTCAAAACTTATCAAAAGAAAATGACTAAACGATGCAACTCGTTAAAGGATAGGCTGCTTCTAATGAGAAGCACGACTGTAACCAAAGTGTGTGATGTACAGCTCTATCGCAAAGATGAAGTTATTTTAATTCTGTTGTAAATTATGGCTATTATGCCTGATACAGCATAATATATAATAACTTGTACTATTCCATTAATAACGGTGAAAAGCGTAAAAGAAGCTAGAATTTGGGTAAACGTATACCACAAAGGAAGACTCGAAAACTGATTACATAGTCTGCCTAGTACAAAGCTATATCAGGCTTTAAAACCTGAGTTTTAAGGTTCAAAGGACCTGAATGGTATCGTGGCCATTAATTCAACAATAAAAAGTGAAATATTTTGCGCAACATCTTGACCTTTCTTTTCGTTTTGGTACTGAGATTCGATTTGTTTGCATAAAATATTTGTATGAATGTCACGGAAAATTATACTAGATAAGATTTTAAGGCCGGTCAAAAAGAGTTAACAGTAAACATTGGTAAATGACCCTACAGCATGGGATGTTTATAATGCAGTGTTATTCAAAAAGAAGGAACACACGACACCTGCGATACATCACTCAATAGACAAAAGTTCAAAATTGTATTTTATGTGTTCAAAATGAGCACATTTATCATGCGAGTACGACCAGTGCTTTTTCGTTTGCAAACGCAACCATCTTCTACGAATTTATTGTATCAATTGTAAATGTTTATGGTTAGGCGGCTCGTTGTTGAACTTACAACGAAATGCACGCTGCAATGAAGCAAATAATTCACTCTTTGCATAATGCAGCACACAAAACGACTTTTCCTGTGACGTCGCCATTTTCTCGTAAGCAAACACAGCGCCGCAGTAGGCACTGAATGAAACTAATAGGTGGGGCTTAAAACCTGAACTTTCCTCTATTCAAAGATGTGTCGTATGTGTCGCTATCTATTGTCGTTCATTAAAAATGAATATCTAAAATCTGTTCCTTCTTTTTGAATAAACCTGTACAATGATAACTTAACTGGGCATAATTATCATTTTGGTTCGCCACTTCGGCTCACGTGACAAAACAAATTAATGCAGGTTAAATACAGGAACGGTTAAACATGTCACAAGATGTAGAAACTGTAGAAGAATTCTTTTCCACAGTGAGCGATGTTTTATATACGGCTGTGATCTTCGAGTTGCAAAAAATTAGGGGCAGTTAATTCACTGCTTCTTTATATTGGAGACAGAAAACGAAAAGCTAAAAGCACAATGGAGAGCCCTGCTGTCCCACGATGAGAACTAAGTCATTAATAGCCAGAAGCCAGTGATAGGTAACAACGAGTGAAGCGGTGAAGAAGCCATATAGGAGGCAGTTATAAGGTATGCCCAGCAAATTAAGTAGGACTGAGGGTAGCCCGGATTATGGAAATATTCCCCAAGCACGATTAGGGGCTATCTGCAAATGGCGCTGGGACCAGCCATGCGATCATGCAAGATACTATAAGACAGCTTGAGGTTAAAATGGTTACCATTTCTTGAGAAGTGTGTCATATAAGAAATAAAATAAGAATTGTATCTAAAATTGGTGTTTTCAAACCTTTCATTCATAAAACATCTTAAAGAATATTTATTTAGCCCTTTCATGGGCACATTTTTTCCAAAATGGCAAGGGATAATACAATGTATCTACTATGGTTTCATTTGATGGAAATTATTTTTGGGAAGCCTGCTTCCCCCTGCCCACGAAGGCCTTAAAACCATCTGGTGTTAATTCGCATTCGTGTGTGTGATACACCAATGTTACGTATATATTGATGCTTATTTTGTATTGCAATTAATTTATACCTTATGGCTGCTATTTTCATATGCCTAACGTTATCGGCATGTTATTTAAAGGTGGAGAAGTATATATGTGAAGTCGTAAAAACTGAGGCGTTAATGAAGAAGTTAAGTGAAAACTGAGAATTCAGACGAACAATTTTTCCTCCGTCAGATCAAAATCCATTTTCACTGCAATTTATGGTATTATATCAAAATCTTAGTTATATCAAATGCATATTGCAAATACCAGACATGAATAAGTTAAAAAAATCAGTGGAATTTAAAAAAAAATTCTATAACAAATAAAATGAAAGATATGTAAAAACGCCAGAAGACGTAAACTGCAGTATCGTTCACTCGTTCTTGTGTTAAGAATGATAATTTCCTCTGCTACAATTTTTTTAAGTGACGGCACATGGTTTCTGTCTCGAACGGGCAAGGGGACTGTGCCGTTGCTATTTTTAGGTATTATTAACAGGTCTGCTATTGAAATATTCTGGCGTTTGTAAATTACATTTGCGTGATCGTCAGAGTGAACGAGCAGTCCTAATAACAATGCATTAAAAAATAAAAACGTGCAGGCAAACAAACCGGTAATGACGGTGTGAACTTCCGACTCCATCACCGATACGCAACTTCGACCAGTGCAAGCGCTCTTCCCACAGCGCTATCAAGTGACAGTTTAATTGGCGCCGGAAGGGGAGACAAAGGTGTGTCTTACGTCCCTGGCTTGTTAAAAAGGAACTTCAAATGGAAAATCACCATGTTGTGTAGTACAGAATATACTGTATTCTCCTCACTGCTTATATTTACTACTTGATTTCCAAGAGACATACACGTATTCGTAAATGCACTGAATAAAATAGGAACCCATAAACACAACAATTTATTTTTAACATCCATAACTTAAAACTATCAACAATAACAAGTTATGAAAATACACTTGTTATACTGTAAAAATTTTGGAGGCGCGCTTTTACTTTAGGTAGTTATAATAAATAATAAATTAAAAATAAACGCATAACGATTTGGAAAAAATAAATGTCCTCCGTTGTGTAGTGGTTACCATGCTAGACTCTAGTTCACAATGCCGCGGTTCAAACCCGGCGGAGGGCGATGGATTTTTTCGGGCGTAAAAATCATTAGCATGGCCTCCTTCGGAAGGGAAGTAAAGCCGGTGGTGTCGTATATTTACGACACGTAAAAGAACCTCAAGCCTGATAAAGAGGCCTCTGAGCAAAATTACCGGTCTTTCATGCCAAATATAGAATGGGACGCTAAGGACCACAGCAGTTAAAGAGCGTCCATAAATAAAAGTCGATTTAATTTAATTTTGTAATTAAATGAATTAAAAATTAAAAAAACATACTTAGTTGGAAATAATCTTTAAAAAACGTGTAACTCTAACCTCAGATAATGAAACCTACCACACTAAAGGACATCCTCTGTCTCAAAACTCGTATTCAGTTACGTAGTTACTTTTTTCAGATTTCTCTCAGTTCTAATAACTGGTAAATACTGGGACGTACCTTAAATTTAGGCCTTCAACGTTTTCTTCCCAAAATACTTTTCCCATTACCATTTCATTTTATGTGCCATCAGCGTCCAGCGCCTGTGGTGCCGTATGTAGTAAAGACGGGCGTTGAACACCACAAAAAAATGTCATCTGGTTGTAACAATGCACCTACGATTTACTTAGTCTTCTCATTATTTATATTTAAACCAAGATCAGTTATCACTTCTACCACTAATGATTCTATGGCATATTTTGTAGCACATCCAAGAATTACCGCATCGCCAGCATACGCTAGAGACTATGTGGTTCCTCAGGAACGATCTTATAATTTTCTCTCAGCATGAGTAAATTAAAAATCTTGCACTCACATGATTTTCTCTACTCTTGTACAAACTATTTTTACAAACACTTATTCTCCATCTACTTCATGTTAATCGAGATATCGAGATGTTAATCTTATTGCTAATTTTCTTGTAGGTGCAAGGGGAATATGGTAAGCATAAAACAATAGTCAACTCTTTTAAGAGCTGGTTGCTATGTGGAGCATTCCGTTCTCTTTGCATGTCCAGGACATAAAAAAAGAATAACGAATTCCCATTTGAGAAGTATAAGTATTGGAAAATTCAGACAAATAACAACGTATGTCTCGGAAATGATTCACTCCACAGAAAAAATGTAATGACTTAAATTGTGTATTTTAACGAGACCTATTTTTTTTTGTGTACAAAAACTTTATCTCTTACGGTTTACCAGTTATGCAAAAGCCATTCCCAATGAAGATGACTTTTGGGACATTCCCAGGTAATTCAAGATACACGTTTCATTTATCATGAAAATATCTTTAACATATGATATTTTAATCAAAATCGTTAGAGCCATTTTTGAGTAAACGAAAATGTTCGAAAAATGTAGGCAACCGCGAGGGAATTTTCTTCAAAATATTCGTGTCACATCTTTGGAAGATACTGAACCTAAATACCAGGTTTGGTATTTATCTGACTTTTCGTTTTTGAGTTATGCTGTTCACAGGCACACAGGCATACACGGACCTTTTTCTAAAAATGCTTTTTTTTATTTACGGGGCCTCAAAACATGTATTTCCCTTGAAATCTCGGTATCGCATTTTTGGGTGGAATGCAATACTTCCCCTACCCACTATACGTAGTAGAGAAAGTAAAAACAAGTGATGAGAGGGGATCCCCTTACCTTTAATTCTAACATCTCAAAGACTGGTAATATAATATTTTGCTAGTTTTGTTTCTTCAGTCAGTTTGACACGTCTTGCCTGGTTACTTGGCATCCCAAACTCGTGGCATCTACAACAGGGTTCGTCAAAGTGAGGCCCGGGAGCCGAACCCAGCCCATACGCTCCTTTTGCTTGACCTACTTATAAACTTCAAAAAACATAAATAAAAAGAAACGGTGCGCATGTATTAGCTTAATTTATTCATGAATTTCGAATAATAAAATAAAATTGAGCGTTCAGATTTTTAACTGATATACAGTGTAATCAGCTACTGAAGCACAAATACAAGGAAGTTGGTTGATTTTTTTACAACTGTCAGCTTTATTCTTCTCGCTGACTATGAACGGCTATTAACGTTAAAATACTTCATTTAATAGGTGTTACATGAGACAACGAATGACGGGTTGATCAATTTTTAAGTATTTAATTACATCACTTATTAATATTTAACTGTAGGTTTTAATTCAATAAAACACTGTGTTTGTAAACTAATCTGCTTTGTGCGTCTTGTCCCTGCGAGTTTATTGTTCCTATCTTAAGCTTTTGCGGCTTCGGCCGCGATTCGTTCTCTGTGTGGCTCCCGTTATGTAAAGTTTACCAACCCGTGATCTAGAACATGGGAGCATCAACTAATTCCTCGCTAATGCACGAGGAAGGTGCTCGTTTACTCAAGCTAGTCCTCGAAACACCGTATTTGCAGAAAGGAATTGGCAAATGAACCATGGAAGAAACCTGGCATTAGGTGGCCAATTGAATCGGTATTGTAATCAATAGATGACTTTTATTTAACAGGAAAGGAACTTATAAATGATTTTCCAGTTTAGCACCATTACTTTTAGTAAGATCAATTCCAACGAATCCATCAAGCTTGTTAACTATAGCATAATATTTAACTAATGGGGGAAAAAGGGAGTGCTTGGCTCACATTCTTATATACGACATCTCTAACAAAATTAAAAGTATTAATGTTAAATGCTATATCTAAGGAAATAAACATTATTTTTCTCATATGCTTTGTATACAAAGTAGACAATCATTTCTTGCAACAAAAGCAGATAAAAATATTTCATTAAATACGAAAATGAGATTACTTACTAAATAATGAATATAAAAACTGCAATTAATCGTGGTAGCCTCTTCCGTAATAAAGTAGATTTTTGTTTTGTGTGTTTTAACAGATTTTTTCACTAACATGTCACAGGAAACACGAATTTTGTTTTTAAACTTTGACATTAATTCTCATTACCAAATCAGCACCACCACCACCCCACCACCACCACCACCACTACCACCACTCTGGTTTAATAATACGTATTTTCGTGCCAGTATTTATAACACAATACCATTTAAATAAATAGTATTATGTTTCCAATTGTTTGTTCAGAGTCTTTTGAGCCAGTGGAAAGGGGAGATAAGGAATTCGCAGCGGTCGGCACAGTAGCTAGAACAAAGAACAGCCGGACGAAGCCGAACTGGCCGCCTGTCCGCGGTTGTTATCTTTCTCTTTCCACTGGCTCAAAAGACTCTGAACAGACAATACCTAGGAGGTACACTCGGTCAATTTAAAACTAGCCGGTCTGAGAGACGAGCACGAATCGGCTATTTCTGTGAGCACTCGGGACACCCAGGGTTTGTTCGCAAGACTGCGCATATTCTTGTAGTAGTTATAATGGGGAACACAGCTATAATCACATTGTGTCTTCCGAGAAAAGAATTTATATACGAGACTTCAAACAGACATGTGTTTCAGAATGTTTCAACATTCAATATTTGGAACCTAAACGCACATTATTCATTTATGGTTCTCAAGTGGAGTATGACTAAGCTCTTTACAATGCCACGCTTACTGCAGCACTCTTAGCTCAGTGGTAGGATATGAGCTTACTATTCCTGAAATTGCAAGTTCAAATTTCCGCGAAGCTTACCAATTTTCCCTTTCATTTTAAATACATTAGTAAATATAACAGGTTTTCTTCATGTTTATGTATGTGGCGTTTATTTAGTAGTCCGTCATACTGGTAGATGGTAACCATCATATTAATTTATCGGTCAGGAGGAGCTTTCATACTCAGTCAATTTAATTTTATAGCCACAAATTTCACTATCATTTTAATTACATTTGTAAGTAAAATGAAGTAACACAAGCAATATTATTTAACTATATGGCACTAAAACGAGTTGAAAAAAAAGATAGCAATCCATTAGGGAGAATCGAACTCGAACTGCTTGCGTAGAAATTAAGCAGCTTAACTACTACTCCACACCAAGCACGTTGTTGAGGTAACCCAATCAGTATGTTATGGCTAAGTATAGCGGCGCACAGAAGTTGACGGTTGTGAACCGCATACTCACTCGAAGAGAGACTGAAAAAATGCAACTTCCCAAGAGACCGGCCACTTTTAGTTTGACCGGGTGTACATTCATTCGCCAAACTTGTGAGTCAATCACAGATAATACAGAACACTTAGGGAACTGTCCCCGCATACCTGCATAGCATCAGTATGGCTATGAATAGCGTGCTCAGTATTAAACTACCTGTCATTTGATACAGGACTACTTGTCGAAGAACCAGTCATATCTTAGCGCGTGTTGTGTGTCTGTAATACCACAGGTAATATAAAATGTTTTTGAGCGACAACTTTGTGAAGGATAGTGGCATAAGTTTTCATCGTTAAATATGATTTCCTTTGGTTCTAATCTGGTTCCTTATAATGAACAGGTTTTCGGATTGTTTATGGGTATCTTATGTATAATCCAGCAGCCACTAATAGCAAACTGTTTTATTCATGAGACGAGCAACCAGTTTCGCTTTCCTGGACTGGCTGCTTGTGCGTGAGTGTGGGTGTGAGAATGGGCTTCTGTTTAGTGAGCTAAACAAGGCCTTTTAGCTTCCAATCTTGAAACCGAAACCCGACTTCTAGTGCCGAGATCATTAGTAGTGATAGAGCCCTTGGGCTGAGGAAAGACAAGACAGATCCTCTCAAGTCACGACCGAGCCTGGGACCGCAGCCAAAGCACTGATCATTGCCTTGCTGCTGTAGCTCGTAAATCCTGTTGTCGAGTTTCGGAGGACTTGTGTTTTTAGACTTTATGCCCACTCCCCCATTATTTCAGCGCGACGTCTCTAGCTAATAACAGTGGACCTTTCCGCACAATCCGTGTGTATGATAATGTAGGTTGAAGACATTTTTCTTCATATTCCTGCACTGTTATTAACCCCACATGTACGTTTTGTCAAAAATACAGTTTTAGATTATGAAAACGCCATAAACGACTGGCTTCTCTCCCTGCAAAAAGGACTATTCATCTATTCTACCACACTATCCCCACAGCAAAGATGGGGAGGAGTTGGGAAACGAGTGATTTCAATTGTCTTCATCTTCTTACAAAAACGGACAACCGGGTATAGGTTTAGGTGATTGAACGGACGGGGACAGCTCACGCGCTGCGACCTGCACAGATCTGTTGCGACTACCACTCCCAGTAGTAAGGGGTGAGATGAAGGAACCACAAGAGTCTACAGACCACAGAGATGCGCGGAAGTCCCTAAAATTTCCAAGCTCGCAAACCTGTTCCACTGCTGGAGCCGCCGAGAGAGGGCGATGAACGACCTACCAACCAAGCAGCCTTCTGGTGTCCAAGGGGAATACCCTTTCCATTGAGCATGCATCCGCGTCATCTGTCCGAAACCGCCATTCGCCATGTAACCTAGAAGCATTCCTAAAAAGATTAAAGGAAACAGAATGAAAGGGAAATGACAGAAAGGAAATCGTGGTAGAGAACAAACCACCCTAGCATTCGCCTGCGGACCCCGGGGAAACCACAAAAGCAATGGGTCAGAGTAGGCGGTCGCCGAGGATCGAACTCGGAACCTGGCTAATGCGAGTCACACACGTTACCGCGGCGCCACTTGCTCGGTGACAACCGGGTAAGGGAAGGTAACAGGTCCCCTGGTTTCATATTAGCGTGATAGCACGTGCCATTCCGTTAAAGTAAACGTGTTCACAACTTATTTCGTGAAGTAGAATGAAGGAAATTCAGATGTTGAAGTTTGTTTATGATTACTAGGGACAGGATTTTAATGCAACTGCATATTTTCTTCGCTGCAGTCAGAAAGTATGCCCACTTGGTATGCGAGTCAATTACTAAATCTCAAACAATCTAAGGAATATTTTGCATCATGCAAATATAATGTTGTTAATAAGCATAATATTTCAGCAGTTTGCAAATTAGGCTGCATATTTATTGTTTTACATGTATGTTTTATAATATACATTTTACATATAGTGTGACGTAAGCCTGGCGACGACGCCATCAGCGCCTTCACCAGAAGTCACGTAAAGGATGGGGGAACGTAGCACAGGATGGTCTCGAAAGGGTTAGAGGTTGCGGTAGCTGGGGTGAAAGGTGCTATTATAACACATGCAACTTGTGCTCCGAAACTTCCTAATCTTTAATCCGTCTAATATGAACTAACCTACAGTGAAGATAGAAAGAATAAAACAGCTGGTGGATTTACCTGCGCGGCAGAGGAGGTCGTGCGGTCCATTTTCGTCGGGCCTAGTGCCTATGTCGAGATTCCAAATTAATACTAAATACATTTAAGGAACTGACCAGCAGAAACTCCGGTTAGACATGTGGTTGGTCGAGAGAGAGAGCTGTCAAAAAATCGTAAGTTTAAATACCCGACAAAATGCTGATTAGTACCTTGCTAGTCACTGACGTAAGCGTATGTCAGCAGAAATTACGTAACTTGCCCACGTGTCGGACATGAAGTGATCGTTTACCCCAAACCGCGTGTCACCTAATCTCGGCTTAATTCAACATCCGGGAAATTACACATAAGAAAGCTAAAAACCATTTCTTGGAGTTACTTAAAGTCATCCTGAATATCTCAAACTTTACAAAATCATATATATCACAGTCTGTTAAAATAAAATTATAACCGTCATAATGCATTTTTGTTTTATTTATTTTACCATATTTGATTTACAAATAGGTACTAATTTCCGAGTATGTGCCATCAAGACAGTCTTGAAGTTTGGCAGTACTGATGGTAGCTCACCTGCAATGCAATCAATAGCTCACGTCACATTAGTGAATCCCTGCCGTATCTGGTGTAGCCGTTCCCTCGCGGTGTGAAGGTGGCTGTTAAGGAGTTCTTGGAATTGAACTCAAGTGTGGTGTTATACTTATACGTAAAGTTACATTTAATTTAAAGTTTGTTCTTTAGTAACTCTTAAAATGTATAAAACTAGAAAACCACTAATTTGCACAAAGGAAAACATTTCAAAATATTCAAGTTTAATAGTTACGCAATTCCAAAAATATTCCTGCAGGTACTTTTTATGTGTATATATTTATGTGCATACATATTAAAGGGGTAATTACAGCATAAGATTCCTGCCTCTAATGATTACCTATATAGAGCGGGAAGGCTCAGGCGCTAGCGCTTCAGGATCACATTCGGGAGATCCCGGGTCCTTACCCGTTTGATCGACCAATTCCTTACCTAATGATTGCACATACGGAGCGGGATGGCTCAGGCGTTAGTGTTTCTTTTCTTTTTTTCTTGAGCTTTATTTGTGGAATCTCCTTAACTGCCGTGGTCCTTAGCGTTTCATTCTATATTGGTGTGAAAGACCGGTAATTTTGCTCAGAGGCCTCTTTATCAGGCTTGAGGTTCTTTTGCGTGTCGTAAATCTACGACGCGGGTCCACCGGCTTTACTTCCCTTCCGAAGGAAGCCACGCTAACGACTTTTATGCCCGAAAAAATCCATCGCCCTCCGCCGGGTTTGAACCTCGGGAACTAGAGGCTAGCATGGTAACCATTACACCACAAAGGACGACATTAGCGTTTCACTCGCACATTCAGGAGGCCCCAGGTTTGATTTCCATTTTGGCCACCTACTCTGAGTTTGGGTTTCGGTTTTCGTTGTTTTCCCAAGCCGTTAGGTGAATGCTGTGATGGATTATACAGCGAATTTTCATTTTCCTCATTTGCACTCATTTCGTTTCCCTTGATCTTGCAGGGCTAGCGCGGTGGAATGTGGCGTGCGGTGGATGTGTTTTGAGAAGAGAACTGTTGTTTTTTTTCCCCCTAACCTTCTGACCGAATCTCTCCGTGGGAATCGTGGTATGTCGAAGGGACGGGCGGGGATGCTCCATTTGAAAACACTTCGCGACGTCTGCCGCCACTAACGTGGCCGACCTTCGTACTCTCTCATCTAATCTCTTCTTGCCGGAGGTTAAGTTTGCCTGGTCTCGGTGCTGAAATTCTCCTCCGTTTCTAATCGTACTGCATCCATTATTTCTAGATATCGGATTTGTATGAACTAAAATATCTAAACTCTGCATGTATTTATGCTGTCAAAATCGTTAGAATATGCTCCAGTATTTAAAAAAAATATGCAGTAAGCATGCACTAAAATTGTTATCTTTAAGCTTATACTTTTTAGTGCTTACAACATACATCCTACCTTGACATCATTCCGGTTGTTGTCATTGATTTTGCAGTATACAGTGATGATTTTCTCCAAATGCTCATCTGCAAGTTTAAGAGTTTATCAGTTAACATAAGTTTGTATGCTGAGAAGGATCTTTGCGCGTCTACAGATGTTATTGGGCAGGATTTGAAAGCACTTAACTAACTGTAGAGAAATTATCCCCCGAAGCACTACATTTTCATCTTGAGGATATTTCCCATAGAATATAAACATTTTAATGTTAGGATTTTTCTCTAAGACACTGTTTAATTTTCCTGCATACTTTAAAGGAGCACTCCCAAGTTTATTCTGAACTAAATGTGTACATTTCTGCGATTTGTACTGCCTTCTCGCGGGCCAACCTACGCATGCGCAGGTCAAGAAAAAAGTGGCTTATACTACCTGATAGCAGGGAACGAAGTTTAGAGAGTGAGTCAGGATTGGGAAGACTATCTCTCATACTCTTCACTTCTGCATTCAACAGGCTAAACGTTACATGCATGGTCTTACGATACGATATCCTAATGCCTACTACTGTTAGATTCAAATTGTTTTCCATAATTACATGCCTCAAACTGTCATGAAATAAGAAAGCGTCACCACTTTGGGACTGTTCGGGAAGTTTTCATTGGCATTGCTTACACCATTAAGTTGAACAACGTTTTTCGATGCTTTTAATATAGCTTAAGATATTTGCAAACGTTTTCAGCTTTGCAAGTTTATGTATATTATCATAGTGTAATAGTGATTATTATTAATACTCGGTGTTACATCCTTGTGAAAAATGTGTGCCTTTAACAAAATGACCTCAAATGTTTTGTTTTTTATTATCTCATAATTGTTTTTTCATAAATTTTTTCACTCTTAATTGTCGCCTTGAAGACACTACGCCGAGAGTTCATTAATGCGGACTCTCACAGAGAATGCTCTACCGTGTTATCTCTGTCACCGCAAAGACATATTTTTAAGCTGAATAAAATCTAATAAAAGAGTCGATAATGTTTAAGAATGTGAAAATTCTAAAAGATCGAAGCATTCATATTAAACCAAAGTAAAAACACCTAACAATGTCAAAAACATGTAAAAGTGTTGGAAATTGTAAAATAATGTGGGAACCAGGAGCAACATTTGGTGAAGTGTAAAATTTTAAACTTTTTAAATTGTGCAACATTATTTAAAAATATCGAAAATGCTTTCAAAAGGTCCTTGAAAAGAAATCATTCTCGCTACTAAAGAGTTTCCAAAAAATATCATGCGGGGTTTAAGTTAGGATGAAAACAAAATAAGTTTGTTTGCGGTTCATTAACTCTTAATGTATCTTCAACGCAAGCATCGTTTTATTCGGTGTCCGAGTGTAAGCTCTGAACGATAAAAATCAGTTACTATATGCGTCCAGCAAGGTTCCAGGTCCTGTAGGCATACTAGACTGTACTACTATACTCAGTGTGGGGGGGGAGGTTGGAGAAAAAATGCTGCCTCCCTTCACGTCGGAACGAGATGTGGTGCGTGTTGCCTAAGCAAGCTGGTGTAGGCAGAGGTAGATCGAAACTATACACCTCTATTCTGAACTTCCATAGGGGTGTCTCCATAGTAAGGACTTTATTATTTTGTTACTAGGATGTAGGATGTGTTTATCGGAGGGGGATACCTCGCCGATGCGACTTGCTTGATTCATTGTGACTACATCCCCGGGAGGCAGAGATGAGGTGAAGGAGCCGTAGGAGGTCGCTGGTAGACAGGCCTACAGAGACGCGCAGAAGTCCCTAATATTTCCAGTTTTGAACACCCGCGCACCACTAGAGGCGAAAAATCCCGAGAGAGGGCGACGAAGTGATACTAACGTTCGGAACAATGCACCCTGGCGTTGACGGGGAGAAACCTTTCCAAGGCGCAAGCAACTACACCATCTGCCCGACACCGCCAACACCGTAGGACCCGAAGACACACCTGAAACATGAAAGGGAGAGATGAAATGGAGGAAAGGAGAAATTGTGGTAGAATACACTACCCCGGCATTCGTCTAGGCGACCAGGGAAAAATCACGAAAAACCCATGGTCAGAGTGGGCGGTCACCGGGAATCGAACCCGGTACTCCCTAATGCGGGTTACAGACGTTGCTTCCTGAGGCATCCCGCTGTAAAATATTAGTTTTAAAATTAAAATTTTAAAAATACGGGTGTAATATGCTCAATGTATGGAAAATGATGAAATATGCAGCAACATCGGGAACATGCAATTACATGCACTATAAAAATTTACATACAAACACGGAAGAACGTGAAACATATTGCAAAACTTAATTCCATATCACAAGTTCAAGCAAAACAAATAAGCGATTGCATAAAAATCCGATGTTTAATTATTACACATACCTACTTATGTACTTGCAACGTGTATTTTCATTGAAAAAACCTTTAGTGTATTCATGCAGTCATTGCTTCAATTTTAAAGATCGGTACTCAGCACTGAAAGTTCTACAAATATCCAACAATTTAATTGCAGTTCTTGTCAGAAATTTGTTCAACATATTTATTTTATTGGTTCTCTAATCTAACCTTCCAAGAAAATAAAAGTAAAAAAAAATAAAAATAGTGTCATGTGTGAAATGCTCGGCCCCACTGCATGATGGAATTTGAAAATGTAATTTTTTAAATTCTGTATATATATTATTTCTCATATACTCCCCTACAACCAAGTATTAAACTTTATGCATCATTAAAGCATTTCCTGAAAAAGAACAATAGGATTAGGGTTAGGATTCAATGCGGAGGGGGATTTAGCACATCGGCCTACATAGATCTTTTGTACCTATGCCCCTGTCGAGGCGCCTCCGGGAGGAGGGATGAGGTGAGAGGAGGAAGAGGGCGGCCGGACCGGGGTGCACGACAGGCAGAGGGTAGGGTACCTACCATTTACACATTTAATCCACCCGGATGGGCACTGTGCAGCCGGCTCCTCTTCCCCCTAGGGGCCCGGAACCCGGAGACTGCCTCCATTCCGGGGAACAAAGGTTTCCACAGACCATCCTTTTTCCCTGCCATGCACACGCTGAAACCTCCCGCCGACACTTGCCACCCTGAAGGAGACCAAGCGGATGAAAGGTGAATTGAAATGAGAATGGAGGTGAAATTGAGGGACAGGGAATTCGTGGGATATAATGATCCTCCCAGCATTCGCCTAGCGGCCCGAGGAAGCCCCTGAAAGAACCCATGGGTCAGGAAGGTCGGCAGCAGGAATGGAACCCACGATCTGCGAATGCGGGCCATAGACGTTACCGTATGATCTATCCCACTTGGTAAGAGAACAGTAAAGAAACTACCGATTTTAAATTTTTTAAAAAAAATCATCACGTATTCTTTTATTATTAAAACCCTAAATCCATGAAAAGGCTCTTTAGGTCTCTTTGTGCACCTTGAAAGAACGCCTACTGAAAATACTAATGAAAATGTCTGCTCGAGGGATGTTTTAAAACAATCAACATTTAAGAAAGCAAAATTTCAGGAACATCAAGTATTAAAATGTCAGGCTGGACATGCCTGCATTAACTGCAGAGCTTGGATATTTAAAACGCCACAACTAAAAACCGCAATCCGATCATGATTTTACAGCGTTTGGGGATTTCTTGTATGCACATTTAAAATAAAACTTTTTTTTCTCGAAATTATGACAAAATTTTAATATTGGCTACCCTCAGGAAAGTGATGAAGGTATGCAAGCAGCAGGATACCCTAAACACAATAGGCGAAGCGCAATAAACCAGGCAGCGTTGTCACTTCTTTTATCCTACCCTTGCACTCCACAATGGAAACATTAAATGATTAAACCATATTTTTGTATGCTTTTGCTTTTTTTTTGTTTGTTTTGTAAATGTATGTGTATTTTAATTAATACAACGCAATTTAGTATATTACTATTGTAAAATATTTATTCATAATGAATTAACTGAGTATGTTTCATTATCTCTTTTTCCCTCAAAGTGTATCCAGAGAGGTATAGGTGACACCACACGCGCTGCGATCTGCACAGATGTATTGCGACTATCACTCCTATGAAGAAGGGATGAGGTGAATGAACCACAGTAGGTTACAGGCCATAAGCAGACAGGCCACAGAGACGCATGGAGTTCCCTAACATTTCCAAGCTCGCAGACTTATCCCGCTGCTGGAGCCGCCGATAGAGAGTGATGAGCGACCCACTAATCAAACAGACCTCTGGTATCGACATTCATCATGCATCCCCACCATCTGTCCGGCACCGCCATACTCCACGAAACCTAGACTCACATACATATACATATAAGTCCGACACCTAGTTTCCTAAGTCAGGACACAGTTGCCAACTTAATTTATTTTCAATAATTTTTACAATTCAAATCACAATAAAACAATTAGAAAACCATTTTACACTACTACTACTAATTACTGACTTCCAGTAATTCAAACTACACCAGTAGGTTCGCATACATACTGTCATTTTCATAAAATTAAAACACTTTAACAAGAAAGTTCATTTAGCAACATGTTCAAATCAAAATCTGAACTCAATCTAAAACAAGTTTAAAACCTATAACTTTAAACATACATATTATTTAACAAAACATTATCTCTTAAATTGATTAGGTTCAAAATAATGTATCACCTTAAATAAAACACTCAAAAAGTTTTCAACATTAATTAAAATAAAACATAATAAGTTTTACCTACTTCCAACATTTAACAGTTATATAATTAAAGTTCACATACTTAATATATGTTTAATAATTTATAATAATTAACACACATTCCAAATTTCACAATTTGTAATAACTAAATTGTTTATACACTTTCAAAATTTTAACACATTGTGCTAATTAAATTTCACATACTTTCAACTTTTTAACAGTTTATTGTAATTTAACTTTACACTCTTTCAAACTTAAACAGTTTATAATTAGTAAACTTCGTCAGTTCCAAAATTTAACAATTTGTATAATTAAATGTTCCGCACTTTCAAAATTTACAGTTTATATGAGTTGTTTCACTTTTTTACACTTCATCTCATCTCGGACATCGCCCTTACCTGAGAGAATGTACTGTTCACTTCATTTATTTTCAGTCCCATATATCATTTATCTTTTCTTTCAATTAACTTCACCCCACTCCTTCCTCATTCCTGCCATCCGTTCCTCTTTCTGGTCTTCTTACTCTTCTTCTCTCCGTAACCTCTATTCTCCCTTTTGATATTGCATAGTATCTTCTATTTCTACACCTCCCATCATCTCCATCCCATCTTCATTCAGCTCCAGTCGTCATTCTTCCCCGCCTTCATTGCTAATTCTGTATCTGCATTTCTTCTTTGCTCTTGTCTAATTCTTCCTCTGATCATTTCCTTATTTGTTCTTCCCTCCTGGTTGCTCCCTCCTTAAACTTTCAGCTCCCTCTCTTTTATCGGTTGTCAAATTTTTCATTGTAATATCAGAAATCCTTTTTGCCATTTCATTTATAACTGCAAAGTCTTCTTTTTCTCTTATTATGTGCCATATTCGTTTTCCTTCTAATTTTGTTCTCATATCTTACCTAGAAGCACACTTGAAAGATGAGAAGGAAACGGAATGAAAGGGAAATATAGGAAAGGAAATCGTGGTAGATGAGAAACCACCGCGGCATTCGCCTCCGATCTGGTAAAACCACGCAAAACGCAAGGTCAGAGTGGAATCGATCCCGGGACCTCCCTAATGGGAGCCTCGCACATTATCCCGGAGAGCCATCTTGCTCGATTTACGGTACATAACTCGTTTAGCTTGCGTTAAATTATGAAGGTATGCACAAGCATTTAATATTGGATTTATATGCATTAGATGAAGAAGCGAATGGTTCTAAGGCTTACATTAGATGTGTATTAAAGATAAATTTGAAAGTTCGTGTAATTCCCACGGAGAAGTAACAAGAGGCACAAGAGCGAGAATGTTTGCATACGTGAATAGGCAATGCTCTTAAGGACGAGTCTTTATGACCCAGATAAGATCTGGCAAACTGGGAATCTAACAGCTGCACAAAACGGAGATCCACATAGAAACATGTTATTACGAAAGTGAAAACGGGAAAATGGGCATTCCGTTTGCAGCAGTTTAAATGGCAAAGGAAAATACATCTATAAATGTATACGCGAGGCTGTTAACAGGGCAGTTTTTGCTTTCGTAGTAGGTAGAGAAAGTATCTATCGCATTCCATTCAGAAATTCGATACCAAGATTTCACCGGAAATACATGTTCTGAGGCCCTCAGAAAACATTTTTAGAAAAAGAGCATACCTCAAAAACGAAAAGTTAGACAAGTACTAAATTTGGTATCTAAGTTCGGTATCTTCTAAAGAGGCGACACGCAGATATTCAAGTAAATTTCCCCACCCTCATGTAAAGGGTATACTCTACTTGAAAGATTTTTGGATTTTTTTTATTTTATCAAAAATAGATTTCGAACGATTTTTATTAAAATACCATGTTGTCTTGAATATATTTACGTGAAAAATGTATACCTTGAATTTTCTGAGAATAGCCTGTGAAGTCCTCTTCATTTGGAAGGAATTTTGTATAATCTTGCCTAAGTGGTAAACGTTGAGCGATAGACGAAACGTACTACACAAGAAATGTATATCTCTTTAAAACACACAGTTTATTTCAAATAACCTTTTTGTGGCAGAAGCCATTTCCGAGATATCCCTTATTAATGGTTTGAATTGTTCAATACTTGTTATTTTCAACTCCTGCCGATTTTCAGTTGTTTCTCGCGATTGCATTGAAGCAATATGGAATTTTAAGGCCAGCAGTTCTTAAACATTTGGCTATGGCTGTTCGCTGTTCCTTTTGCAACTATAACGAACTGTATAATGTAGCTATTTATGCAAAGGTTTATCTCTATTAACATAAAGTAGTTAGAAAAGTAAGCTTTCGTGAGAATAGTTTGTACACCCGCAAATATACGATAGAGGGGTAGAGAAGGGCATATGAATATAATACATCAGATTTGTATATTATCGCAGCCGCTACACATTTAAAACTTACAGAACCGGATTCTTTACATTAGTGATTAGCAGGCATAAGAATTTCTACACATTAAGGCCAGCACGAAAGGAAATGAAATAGAACCGTTACTGGACTTCACACAGTGGCGTCACAGGTTACAAACCACCCCATCCCTAGTACAGTATGTTGGCATTTGCAGACAGCACTTACTAGATCGTGTTAACCTGACCGTCAGTAACTCATGGGCGAAATTTTTACATCCTTTGTATTGAGATAATGGTTTGCGTGTAGATAACTTGAAGCCAAGTACTTAAGGATTCTTATACCTTGTGATTAGTTATCCTATTACAACTAATATTTGAGCTTCGATATCCCAAGAGGTAAACAGCCACAGTGCAATAAAATACCAGGCGTGGCGAAAGAAGAAGTGGTTTGATGTTATGTCAGGAGAGCGGTTCAACCACTGCACTGGTCCACCTCGTCCAATCCACCGTCCAGGAAACAGCTCATCAGGATCTTGCCGAGCCCTAAATGAAAAGTGAGTCGGACAGCCACCCTGTTGAAGCCACATCGGTAACCGTACAGCCAGAGGAACACCATAAGCAACTGGTGCAAAATGTTGACGAGGAAGTCTATCGTTCATTTGTGAGTAAACATTGGAAGATATAAGAAAAAAGCTTTGGTAGAAGTTGTTTCATTTTAAACGTACTATCCAACGTTACCTTAGACAACCCATGTTCCCATGTAAAATTTCGGAGTTGACCATGAGTACCCCTACTTCCGGTTTGTTCCGGAAAATGCAAATACCACCAATCGATCCTTTATACAGGTTTTGGTTATCAAATTGTTTTTGCGAACAAGTATCTTATAGTTTTAGAGAAAATGGCTGATACGGGTGCCCTGAGACACCCGGTATAGTAGGTGGGGTGAACTATGGACGTTGAACCTTAGCTCTTATGAGAACAGGTTAGGCTTCACTGCTCTATATAATATTAGTAGGTATAAATGAGCATAAAATTTCTAATAGTTGTCGCGAGTTGAACGAATTTTCCGCATTGCTCCGTTGTTAGTAGTTTTCAAGTTCCTGTAACAACGGTGTTCAATTTTAAGACAACTTTCATATTTTCACACAAAATTTTATATAATACGCAGGAAAAGAGCTTAAACGATTGTCACCTATATTACCACCATTGAAAATTAAATATAAATTGGTATAAATGCTCTGATTTCGATACTTTGTACCCTCAAAGCATAAACCGAAATGTTTTAACTTCTACCACGGTGAGGAAAACGTTACGTATGAGAGTAGATATGCATTTATTTGGTTTCTCTGGAGTAAAATTGGAGGAACAATAAAAGACCAGGCAGCCAGAAAAGTGCAACTCACAACCATGACAAACCGCCTGGTTTTATTTCGGTAGGGAACTTCAGATATGACCGACATAACATTGTGTTATTTCAATAAAGATTTAGGTACAAGCTGATGTCGAGTTTCGTATGCACAGCAAAAGACAGTTTTCAGTATTCGCGTGTGTTTCTTTCCCCAGACCGAACGTTCTAAGAAGATATATTCTTCTACTGGAGCAAAGTGGTACGTATACGTAAGATAAGCCCGTAGTAAAATTGCTAATTCTGGTTCAGTTTTCTTATATCGACGTTTTACCATATTTTTTCCTATAACACGAATCTTTAGAAGCGGAATCAGCACTGATTTTACCAACGAGCACGCGGAGTTAGGAGTAGTCAAACGTAGGGGCCACCAGTAAATGGAGCACAGCACATCATGTAGGCCGCAGAGGAGCTTTGTGCTTCCAACGTGACCTCTGGGAGGAAGGGATGAAGGGGGAGTTCCGAAGGGTCCCTAATAATTGCAACATGACACCAATTCTGACGTCGATTAACCCTACCTTAGCCACCCGCAACCTGGGGGGTCACAGGAATAGACGAGACATTCCTAGGAAGGAAGGGGGCCCCAGCAGTACCGCCAAGTGCAGGGAGAAGTCTTTCCATAGCGCAAATTCCATCGTCCTGTCGCAACACACAAACCGCCGGCATTTGCTCTACATGCTTAAACAGATGAAAGGAAGCGATGGACAGCAAATTCGTGGTAGAAGCGGAATCACCCCAGCGACCGCCTACCGACCCGGGGAAACCACGAAAGAAACCATGGTTAGAGTGGCCGGAAGGACCGAAATCTAACCTGGGACTTTGCGAATGCGAGCCTCACACGTTACCGCGGAGCCATCTCGCTTATTGAGCGCATGGAAAGTAACTTGAATTCCATGTGCTTCACCTCTGGCTGGGAGTAAAATTGTATACTTATTTAATTAATTCAGGCGACCCTTATCTATGACCAAAATAGTAAAATATCCTTTTGTACCTATATCTTACATATTAGGACATTTTTCGTTCGATTAGCTTCTACATTTTGAAAATCTATACTACTGCACTTCAGTGAAACTCAAGAAGAACGCTTTACCTGTTGTTTTACATTTGTATTTAATAATTAAATAGGAGCAGGACTAGGAGGGGGATTTAGCACCTCGACCTACCAAATATTTTTTGCCCAAGCCCCTGCCGGGGTGCCCCCGGGAGGGAGGGGAGACAGAGGGTGGCCAGACCAAGAGCCACGACAGGGAAGAGGGCAGGGTCCCTACCTTTCACAGATTGAAAAACCCCGGATGGTAGCTGGTGCAACCGGCTCCCCATTCCCCGCAGGCTTGCACATCCTACTGGGGGGCCCGGAACAGACTGTCCCCATTCCGGGTGACGAAGGTTTACGTAGAGCATCCTTTTCTCCTGCTATGCAACGCCGAGACTCCCGTCGACACTTTCAACCCTGAAACAGACCAAGCAGATGAAATGGGAATTGAGGTAAAATGAAGGCACAGAAAATTCGGGGAATGTAATGAACCTTCTCAGCATTCGCCTAGCAACCCGTGGAAACCCCCGAAAAAACCCATAAGTCAGGAAGGTCGGCCGCAGGAATCGAAGTCACGACCTCCAGAATGCGGCCTGAGTCATCCTGCTCGGTAACAATATAAATAAGATGTGTTTTAAATAATTTGCAAGATGGGCTTCGATATTATAACAGCGTGATGTAGAGAACCTTAATAAAGAATACTACAGTGAATTCCAACAATTTTAATTACAGCACTGTTATGTAGTTTCTGTCATTTCAAACTTTGGACAGCGCAATGTGCCACAGTTGTCCGTAAATACAGCGTTTTAATTTCATTTAAAACGTGACAGGTCGATGTGTTCAGTTGTGGAGATCTTTCTTATCGTCTGTTTTTATTGAGAGGGGATGCTAGCGTAAAAAGCATTAAGCGTATTAATTTCAGTTCCGTTTATTTTGTATTTACTTTCCTTTATCGCATGTTAAGGTTTTACATACCTAATCTTTCCAAAGAAATGCTCAGTCTAGCTTTAGAAACCCTAAAACATCCACCTAATGATTCCTATCAGTAGGCCCATCAAACAATTAGAGGCAGGAATAGGACAGTTTATGAAATGCTTTGATAGTTGCAGACCTAGCCTTCAAGTCGAAATATTTACATTTCAGTGCCTTTCTCGGGTCAAGCTTTGGCATAGGTATTTCATTTTATATGAATTTTATTGCCGTCCTGTTGTATCTTGTTTTGTTATTTTAAATTGCAGAAGTTTCATCAACATACACATTGTATTTCAAGAAAACGTAGAATGTATTTATAAGCCAATCAGAGGGTAAGCGTTCCGCAATGTTTCCACTGAAAACAATCCTTTGAAGACGGTTCTTTTGTACGAAACAAACATCATGTGCATATGGAGAAAAAGTACAATGCAATACATACACACAACTTTTCTCTACTCAACGTTTATTTTCATGCCTGTTTTAGAAATGTTAAGTCGTATGAAAGCTTCATTTTCTATCCAGGGCTTGTTGGTCCTGGAAATTAGAGAATTGGTTTTAATGCGTATAAAGGAAACTGACTCTATAGTCAGGTGTTTAAAAAGCAGGTAGATATATGCTACCCAGTTTCTGCACGAAATCATGAGAAACCAAAGAGAAACATCTCAAACAACTTCATGAACTCTGACAAGTTCCAAGAGAATAACAGCGAATATTAATTGTTTGATATAGACTGTATATTTTAACGAAATATACGTTGTACCTGCAGAAGCTTTCGTCTACTTTTATGGTTTCCCAGAAGAGTGAAACAAGTATAATGAGGACTTCAGATTTTATCTGCACTCTAAGGGAAATCAGTTTAATTATTGTAACAATATATCGAGCATGATGCTGTCAGATTACTCTGTACTGGAATTACTAATTTGTGTAAATACCATCCAAATTTAGTTGAAATGTTAATTACAGATTTGTTCAACCTAATTATAATAGAAAAACTAAAATTCTTGGGCTAGTTTGAACTAGTTGTCAAAAAATGAAAATTGAGTCATATATGAAATGTTCCACGTGACCGAAATTCTGAACATTTGAATTATGCGTATTATTCCTCGAATATTCTTTACAGTCAAAGATTAAATTTTGCGTACCATTAGACATCTCTTTGATAAATAATGAAATTAGTAATACTTTGACTTTTCTATAAAGCAATCATGTATTAAATTATTAATCCCTATATCCTGAACTTTGCATGATATCAAGAAAATGTATTTAGATCTCATTTATCTTTAAAGACTACAATACTAACAATTTCAAAGGAATAGAAAAAAATACCTCATGAGAAGCCTTTTAAAGCGGCATAAATGCAGGAAAATAAGAATATTTAAAATCTCACGTCCTAATTTCCGTTTAAACATTGCATTTGGGCTTTTAAATGGCTAGAAGTAAAACCAATTTGATCTTGATTCTACAGTGTTTGAGGAATTATTCTATGGAGATTTTAAATAATTAATTATTTCGAAGCTTAGTGTGAAGTTCAGAATCGAGTACTAATTACAACCTTGCAGCGAATTTTATGAAAATAAGAAACAACAAATGGGTTTTATATAAAGGATAGCTTAAGTTGAGTTAATGTCCATGACTTGTGGTATTTATCTATCTTTTCGCTTTTGATATCATACACATGCACACACACACACACACACACACACACATAGACAGAACTTTTCATAAAAAAAGACCGTATTTGGATACTAGGAGCCTTCAGCAAAACCCTGATATCTTTTTCATGGAATACAATACGCGTCTACCTCAGATAAGCGGTAAGAAAAAGTAAAAATCAATACTCCCAACAATTTCATTCGATGCGTGAAATTTCCAGGTTGCAATTCCTTAAAGTCCCTTAAAACCAGTATTTATGCAATTGTTTGTATAGGAATTGTTTTACGAATAAGTGTACCCTAGGAACAAAAAGTGTTATTTGTGTTCTGTAGCTTGGTAACAAACCATATATTTAATTTCTGAAAAATTACTGGGTACATGTTGCAACCCCTACTCCATGAATTATGTCCGTTATGACATGTATAAAGAGGTTAAACCATTAGTTAATAACAAATCGTTAGTTTATATCCAAATTTTGATGTAATCTTGAGACCATTATAGTTGTTAAAGTATCAAGTAGGCAAAATAAGGATTTAGCTGACGAACTCGGTGTTTTCGGACAAGGCATAAACCGAGTCCAGAATACCAGATAAGTACAATAATTTAAGCAAAAGTTCTCTAATTATGTGAGCAGGTTAAAGTTATATGTTGGATATTCTAACTTCGTGTTTAGAATGTGTACAAATTAAACAAAAGACTATCATTTTATATTTTAATGTGTTCATTACATATGTTACTGTGTTGTATAATAAGAAATTACTAACAAAAGAATATAAGCAGTAAATAACGTACTTATTTACAAATTAAAACCGTGGTTTTTGCATTAAATGGTAATTATTTTCATGTTTATTGGCTACGTACAAATACGGATTTCGTTTTAAAGCAACCATACATACGAAGCAGGTTGTTTAACAGAGGATTTGTCTAATTTAGTGAATATGAGTGATATGAGAGGAAATTTCAATCCGAGCCAAAGCACTGAACCGGAACGTTGATTTCATTGAAAACGCCGCTAAGGTTGCCATGACGACTTATACCATTATTCGGCATGTTAACAGCCCGACAAGTAACTGCTTTAGAGAGCATCCACTGAAGTAGTTTTCCACCACTATAAACACACATTTTGCTCCATAGAATGGGTCCGCCTAGGAAGAAATAATCTATCTCGTTACTGCTGTTTTTGCTTAGATCCTCATTAATTAACAGAGTTCCCCGAAAAACCACTCCACAGTGCTGACAGTTTCTCCTCTATCCAGGAACCATATCGCACAATAGCCGTGTTGCTCTACTGCTTGGGAAATGTTCAACTTGAATCAATGGGTTTTAACAAAATCTGCCAATTTACTTGAAGTGCGTCAAGTTTATATTTGACTCCGGAACTGTGGTATTAGTATTTGGATCTGGTGAGAATTCACGTGAATTCGTGGTTGCTGTGGCAGTAATGATTTGAGCTGTTTTTCCTGAAATAGTGGTTCCAGTGAGAGGCTGTAGAGAGATAAATAACTCCTTTCAAGCTCCAGGAGAAAGAGCATGCTTACAAGTGGTTTTGTGGATATTACAGTTGTTGAATTTAGTTTTGCTCGTATGTGGGTGGGAATCAAAGTCGACAGGTACTGTCTGTTCGGCGATGTTTTAGCTATTGGGTTGGGGAGTCCTTCCAGCAGGTTAGGGGTATAGCTACTGGAAGGAGGTAGCATTACTTGGTCTGAGACAAATGAGACGTAGGCATAGGTATAGGTTATTCAACGGAGGGGGACGGCTCACGCACTGAGACCTACAGAGATCTATTATGGCTACCTCCCCCAGGAGGAAGGGATGAGTTGAAGGAACCATAGGAGGCTACAGTCGCAGGCAGACAGAGACGCACGTAAGTTTCTAACATTTCCAAGCTTGCAGATACGTCGCACTGTTGAAGCCGCCGAGAGAGGGCGAAGAACCACCCACTAATCAAACAGCCTTCTGGTATCAACGGTGAATATTCTTTCCATTGAGCAGGTATCCGAACCGCCATACACCACAAAACCTAGAAGCACACCTGAAAGATGGGGAGGAAACGGTATGAAAAGGAAGTTATAGTACAGAAGAAATCAACGCAGTATTCGCCTGCCGACCTCGGGAAAACCACGAAAAATCCATGGGTCAGAGTGGGCGGTCGCCGGGATCACCCGAAAGCGAGTCGCACAGGTTACCGCGGCGCCGCCTCGCTCAGTCAAATGAGGAGCAAAGACGCGCGATAGTCATAGACTTAGCTGTTTTCCACTGTGCGCGTCACCAGTTCAACTGTGTACTCCTCCCACCAGCTAAGCATTTACATAAGAGGTAAGCCACCCCACCCGCTTAAACGTTGTTGAACAGACGGTAACTGCAGTCAAAGCGTATATTGCTGCTTATAAGTAGGGACAAGCCAAATATGAAATTTCATATTCTAAACCATGCACGCCATCATTATGGAAACATATATTTTTACGTCTTTGAGTGTGTAGAATTCAACGCAGTGAAAAAAGTTCATATTTCATAATATTTTTGTAAAATCTTAAAGTTTATGAAAATCTCCATATTTCTTCAAATTTTGAAAGATTTTGTTCGAGCATTTTTCTATGAAACTTATTAATAAAACCCAAGCTACTGTTTCCAACAAGTCAGTACCTGATTTTTTGGGAAAATGTAGCATTTCGTTTATGAGACGTCTTATGCGAAATTAAATGTTCTGTTCTGGAAGAGTTTTTACTTTTGCTTTCTTAGCATACTTTAATTAGTACTAAGCAAAGGCAAAGCAAACCGTAATTTCTTTTACGTTTTTTAAGTTGAAGGGTTTCAAGATTATTAAAATCTATGAACAGCTTGTAAGTTGTTGTATTTCATGTTATTAAATCTGGACAAAAGCCTACAAAGCCTGTTTTTTAAAACTGATTAAGTGAACCTGATCATCGGTAAAAGTTCAAGTGAGCCTCGTAAAAATATACGATTTGTCAAATATTCACAGTAATAAATATTACAATCTTACTACCTTTCCGTCCCAAAATGAACGTTCCTGAACTTTAACACTATCCGTATGATTACCACAGCCTTAGTAATGTAGCCTATTTACAGTTTATACCCACTTATTTATAATAACGGACAAGATCAAACCTTCTCTTCTAGAAACAGTAATCGCAATATACAGCAGTATTGCCACAATTACTCCAAGTCTGACAGTAGCAGTCAGTCGAAAGTCTGAAAACTCCATGGCTATGTTTCATAACTGATCGTTGATGTGTAGGGAGAAGCCTACCAGGAGTACCGATACATAACAAAGTACTGGGAGGTGGAGTGAGCTCAATAATTAAAATCGCCATTTGGGCAGAAGTATTTCTCTCGCACATCGCTTTGAGCAAGGGTCGCCTTTCATTAGAAAATAACTGAAATCAGTCGCTCACAAACTTGAATGCAGTAAAGGTCTTTGTATGTGTTTATTTCGGTGATGCGTTCAGACAAGTTTACACTCATTTTCTGTGATATATTTCTTCTCGGAGGTTCTGGCAGGAGTTTTAAGCCCCAAAACAACACCCTCCTTTCGCTGTGCCACTGGCCCTTAATATCGAATACAATATACACACAAAGCGGGATAGCTCAGGCTGTTACGTCTACGACCCGCATTCGGGAGGTCCCGGGATCGATCCCCGGTGACCGCCCACTCTGGCCTATGGGATTTTCGTGGTTTCCCCGGGTCGCCAGGTGAATACTGTGGTGGTTCATCTTCTACCACGACTCTCCTTCCTCTCATTTCCTGTACCTATCATCTTCCTTGTCATCTGTTTCAGGGCTGTAGGACCAGGCGACGGTGTTCGACAGGTTGCGGCTGGGCGATGGCTTGCACTGTAAAGATTTCTTCGCTGGCGTCGCTGCGATACCGCTCAGTTAGGTCTCTCCTCAGCGTGGGACTCCGCTCCAGGGGACTCTGGGGTTTAGTGGTTTGTGGGCAGGGACCATGCAGTGTCGGATGCGTTCTATCTGGAACGTTAGGGATCCCGTTTATGCTTGCACCCGCCGGCATCTGGATCTTGGTAGCCCTTCGGGTCTCCCCCCTCATCCCTCCCTCCCAGCGGACACGTTGGAAGCATAAAGGACCGCTATAGCCTACTTATGGTGCTCTGCCCCGGTTTCGGAGGTCCCTCCATGATGCGTACTTACCTTTACAACATAAACGGTGAATCTCTACACCAGCCGTTAGTGTGCTTTATCGGAATAGGCGTGGTTTTAATTGAAAGGAAGGAGCAACAAAAATCTTTTTCTAGTATACGAAACCTCGATAAGTAACACTCAGGTCAGTGCAAGGGAAGGGCAGCTTTAATTGCGAAGCGCCTTGTCGAGCATGATCACGTGTACCGTGACGTCTAGTTCTTCGAGACTGCTGACAACGTATATCAAAATGTGCATTATTGCTCCGGAGAAATATTTATATATCCCCAAATTGCCAACTATTTTTCTTTCCTTTCATTCATTACGCAATGGACGTAACCTGACGTACATAAAAATGGTCCATTCCCCTAGATCGCAATTGTGCTTTTTTCCCTCTGTGAGGTTTCCGCCTTCAGGTTACCAAACATGGACTCTGCCCAGCCGGTTTCAGTTCCTTATGTAACTGACCTGGAAAACAATCCAGGGGCATAAAAACGAACCAATGAACGATGTTACAATCGAAGTGAAGGGGTGGTTCGGATACCACCTTTGTGAAAGTTTCTTGAAGATTGGTACACAAAGAAAGGCTTATTCGATACAAAATAATTGGGTCCTCTAGAGGAAGGGGTGAATTGTTTGCATGTGTTGTTAAAATAGACGACAGCTACGGTATTTATATAGATAAGAGCTTTATCAGCGACATTATTTCTATGCTTTTATGATATTTTATTTTTGGGACAAAATTCAATGAAGTATTGTCTTAACGGTACTCCTCTAGCGAGAACATAGACAACTAGCTTGTAACTTCGGTAATTCGGCCATATTTTGGGGGAGGTAATCTACTCTATTCAGTGGCTCCGCTGGCAGAGTATGGGGCTGGATTTGTCAGTATCCACATAAACAGCTATGTTCTGTTATGGGCCCCATTTTATGCACATCAGTATACAAACAATAAAATTGTTAGTTACTTTTGTAGTGGTTTGGTAGCTGATATGTCTACAAAATAAAACTTCTACCAGATGTTGTACTATAATCAAGAATCAGGGTACGCCAAATCAATTACGTTGACAAATTACTGCATCTATTACGTAGAGACTGCTCCGAAGAAGCCTAGGTAAGGGGTACAGAGGGAAGGGTAAACCAGTAGGGTTTTAAAATCACAATATGAGTACAAATTACAATATGCATTTCTCTTGTACCTATAATCCATTTCTTATCACTGATTTCACCTTTTCTCGCCTCGTGAGCTCCACATTCTCTGACGTCACAGATCTTTCAGTTGGCTGGCACTGATCAAAATAATTTCATTAAATTGTTTAACTTTCAAAACCGCATGCTTCAGGCTCCAAATTACACGAAGTTTGGTTTTAATCCGAGAGGTATTTTTGAAGAAACAGTTAAACATTTCACAAGTAGTACATATCCTTAGCATTTAAATCACTTTCTACTGTCCGTGAAAAGTAAGTTATTCGTCAAAATATTTCCATGGTCTGCAACCATGCCGTTCTAAGTCCTTTATTTTAGAATATTAGTTATGTAGCTCAGCGAACGTTCTGTGTCCAGAGCTATGCTGTGAATAAAAGAGAGAGTAAATAGCTACATTTAAAACCCCCAATATCAATAGAATCATTTTGTTCTCTTTTAATTTCTGAACCATACTGTTCCATGTCCGAGTATCTAAGTACAAGCGTAACACACATAATCCTTTAAAGTTGCATTGTACATGATGTGTTTGATTTTATTGTTATAACTTGGGCTCCATGTGACCAAACTAACGTTAGTGATATACCAAGAAAGATGTTTTCGATCCATTTACAGTAGTGATGAAAATCCTTTTGTTTATACGAATGTATTTACCTATACATTCTGGATAAAAAATAGTTTGCAAAACATTTTATTTGAACGCAGTTGGTATTTCTCAAAGGAGAATTACGAGGGCTATTCATACAAAAACTTCGGTTTATTTTTTATAAAAATGTGAACGAAGGTACAGAAGTTGTTTTGCAATACTTTGAAAGTACACATTCTAATTTATTTTTCCACATAGCTTCCAGCCACATTGAGACACTTGTCGTAGCGTTTGACGAGCTTTGAAATTCCGCAATCGCAGACTTCTGCCTTCTGTGACTGAAGGCAACCTACGGCGCTGGTTTTCAACTCTTCGTCATCGTCAAAGCGCTTCGAGCCAAGCCACCTCCTCAACATGCCACGACGTTTGTTTTGAATGGCCCTTCTCAAGTTTGTTAGTGTGTTACTATATCTTTCAGCGTTCATTGTGGCATTCCTCTCCAAGAACTCCGCCAGCAAAATTCCTGTTCTGTCCCTGAAGACATTTTCCAGGAACAGTTGCCATGAGTTTCCTGCTGGAAAGTGTTTGACGACACTTTGTGGATTTTTTCCTTGACCCAGTATGACCTCACTGCATTGATTGAAGCTTTGTTTGACTAAGAAGTTTGAATGCAGGCCACAGACGTTACCGCCTGAGAATCCTACTCGGGAGTTTAGTTAACATATTAGTGCAGATAAGACAAGATCCAATAAAACTAAGTTTATCCCAACCAAAACTAATTTGCACTACAAGTCACAAAATTGACGCAAAAAGGACATTAGTCACTTTACAATTATTTCTCATTAGAAGACAGGCAGGTTTACCTATGAACTGTGGGCTGAAGTCAAACCTGTATTAATTATGTAAGAAACTGAGAATTATACAATTTTGTTAGAATGACTATATCTAATGTGAATCATAATGTTCTATGTCCTCTGAAATAAAATTATTTCTGCAAGGCATTTTGTTCTCTGTCCATCACCATAACCCTCATATCTCCTACACATTTCTAATGATTTGAAAATTTTCTTCGTTAACTGGCCTCATATATGCATAGGAACATAATAAAGTCACAAGGTCACCCTATGATAATAAATAAATAGAAATTGACTGTCCTAAAAATGAAATAGCTTGTACTGTAAAATGAAGAAAATAGGACTTGGAATAACATGCTTCCAAACCATCGATTTGGGAACGATGCTCAAAGACTCGCATGCCATATTGGTATCTCTTAGTTACTGAAGTATAATGTAATGGGTAGCGCATAATAAACACCTTGAAATCCGGGAATACCTTACCTTTCTCTGGTCTACCTTCCATCTCTTCTATCCATGCGTTAATTTGCTTTGCTCTGAGACCATAAACCACATTCACGTTTACCTATGAAAGCTCCCTGCTCCACCCTGAACGTGCTTCCAAGTATTTCCCCTTTCAAGCATATCCTGCATTTTCCTTTTGCTGTAAGTGTACTTATTTTCCGCAGTTCATCTCAACAGTGAAACCAAGAAGCTTGTTTTTCAACCACATTAATACTCCAACTCTGTTAGCACCTCTCAACTTTGCTCGTCAAACATGTCACCACACCAAATTGCTCTTCCGTTCCTCACGTGTCACGCACCGGTTCACTAAGATAGTCGCGCAACCAAATGTTGAGAACGTAGTGTGAGCATTTAAACATAATATGGTGTATTAAGTACACAGAGCAAGTTAATGACATCGTGAAAGCTGCAGTATGCTACATACCATCTACCCTTCACCGAGCATAGTGCTGCAGCTAATGGTATTCTGCTACTATAAGCACGCACGTGGCTTCAGAGTTTTCTGCAGTGAACGTTTTGAGGTTATGCATCTGTGAAATTTGGAAAATCCACAAGAAAAGATAGCTGTTTAAATTAATGCCAGACATTACACACTATAACAGTAATATTTTTGCCATTTTTCAAGATTCTAACTAGCATGGTTGTTGTAGCCGTACCCTTTGCTTCACATTTTGATGCTGCTATCTCAAAGTTGCATGCATTTAGATGGCGTTTAATGTTACCTGCTTTGTTTTTGAGTTCTACGATTTCATCTCCAAGCTCTTCTGCTTTGCCTAGTCTGCCAGATGCTACAGTGGTACAATATGAGTTCTTTGTCTCAGGGTATGCGTAAGTGTAGTGAGAAAGGTAAACACCACTTTAGTTAGTTGATAAATTTTAATGTTGACTCAAATATTTTGTTTGAAAAGAGTCCCCGGCTGCTAAATTAATTAATGAAATTACTTCAATAATATTAATAATAATAATGTTGAAGCGAAGCGTCAGTTGCCGTAAGTCGTAAAAATGTTATTCGGAAAGATCCCTTGCAATAGCCGCTAAATTTTTCTAACTCAAGCGCGCCACGCTCTTTTCATAACCAAAGCTCCGCCTATCCATCACTACCCCTATTAACGTTCCTACGTATGTGGTCCAATCCTAAACCTCTACGCATACGTGTCTCAAAATCTTTCTTTGCGGTGCCTCCTCGAATCTAAGAATTTCATTCCCTCTCTAATTTACAGAAGTCCTGTCTACGTGACTTTTCACACATACTGAACTCAGCATAACTGAATTCCAAGAATCTTTATGCTGAACGTTTTCTACTCGGCTGTTACTAATGTCTTTCCTTAACATGTCTCACTAATGACCTTTTTCTCCGGACATATCTTTCAACTCAGACTTACTACATTATACACTGATTTAATATATAGAAATTATTTGTTGCACTTATTTCTCTGTTACTATCATTTCTTTATTTAATTATTTATATCCTCCTGTCAATAATTACGGTATCAGTTGTTTAAGTGTATATATATTTTGTAAATTCATTGTTCTCATAAAATTAGTCCAAGCAAGGCATTTTTAAAATAATTTCGATAAAAAAAATCCAGGTTTTAAGCAACCGAGTTAACAAAAATATCTATTGTATCAGATGTTTTACATTAACCCCTAATTATTGTAGAAAAATTATTACTTTACGTACTGTCTAACATTTCTGATTTTTCAAAGGTTAATAATTCATTTCTCAAAATTGAAGTATTATTTTAAAAAGGTATAAGGCCATTTTCTTCGTGATACTTTCGAGAGGCAGTACAAAAATTGAGACAATACTGTTGGTTGCCCTGAGCAGTTGTGTATCAACATTGCTTTAATGTTTCAGTTGGCATCGTGACATATATGTGACAGTTACATCAGACACACGCTGCGATGTAGTGCATCATATTGTGTTGCACATAAATAAAGACTATTATAGTAAACACAGATGAGCTACCAGATAGATGTTGTAACCAGACAGCATATTTTGGTCCTCCCCGGATGAGCATATTTTGGCCTTTCTTGACCAGATAAGTACCCAATTTGAATAAATGTGCAGCGAGTGTGTAACGGCCACGAAAAAAAATTGAGTTTTATTTATGGACGCTCTTTAACTACTATGGTCCTTAGCGTCTCATTCTATGTTGGGCGTGAAAGACCGGAAATTTTACTCAGAGGCCTGTTTATCAGGCTTGAGGTTCTTTTACGTGCCGTAAATCTACGAAAAGGGACCACCGGCTTTACTTCCCTTCCGGAGGAAGCCATGCTAAGGATTTTTACGCCCGAAAAAAAATCCATGGCCCTCCGCCGGGTTCCAACCCGCGACCTCTGGAACTAGAGTACATAGTACCCCTAGACTAGACTACTGAGGAAGACGGTGAGCCTGCGGGAAAGTGAATTTCATTACACAGTGCAGTGTAGTACATTAAGGTGACGCAATGACAGTGTTATAGTACACACTGCAGTTCACACAACTAAGCATATGTTGTGCTAATGAGCAAAAGGGGTGTTCGAGGCCTCAACTAAACAATCCATTTGTTGTGAATTGGCGGGCATACTGGGTGTCCATTTTGTTTTTGTGAAGCCATGGTGACGTCACGAATACAAGACGGCTAACTGTCTTCACTCCAAGAAGTGGCAGTACGGCCACAACCCTTGCCCAACTAGCGGCGCATGCAGAACTAAGCAACTGTATGCGGCGGTGTTTTCGTAAGGTAAGTTTGTTTGGTTCATTCCTTTCTTTTGCATTACCTCTTCCTTTCAACATGGACTCGAAAGAAAAACGTGCTTTCAATAAGAAACGTCTCACGATTAAGTCAAGAATAACTAGAATAGCTGGCTTTATAAATCAGTTTGATGAAGGTGGAAACTTATATCAGAGGAGACAGAAATCATTAAATGCTAGTTTAGGTGAATACAACGAAGTACAGTCTCAGTTGGAGATTAGTGATGTGGATGGTGCACATGCTGAAAATAGAATGGCTTTTGAGGAGTTTTACTTCCAAACTGAATCAAAAATTTAAACACTGTTGTAATCCACAATAAATATTCCTGCTCCATCTTTTGGTGGCAGCAGTGGTACTCATTAATTGGATTCTAGGGTTAAATTACCAACAATTTCATTGACGAATTTCGGTGGAACATTACCTGGTTCTGTGCATTTTCATGAAACATTTGAAGGGCTTGTCATTAATAACTACAGTCTGAATGACATTCAGCGTTTTCAAAATATGTTGTCTGGTTACATCTCTCACCTTTGTTTACTGCAACTGTCCTTTATTTACGTGCAACACAATATTATCATACTACATCGCGGCGTGTGTCTGAACCAACTGTCATACATGTCACGTTGCCAACTTTGAAACATTAAAACAATGCTGATACACAATTGTTCAGGGCAACCACAATATAGCAAAAACTTTCGATCTACGGAGCATTTTGAGCTTGCTTTATATCGAAAACAGATCAGTAGCTCTAAATTCATTGATGATTTTCTCATAGTATTTCTGTGTGGAGAAAAGTGACATGGATTTTGTAAAAAAAAAATCCTCTTCTAGTTTCCGTACAAAATTCTTTTTCACATGCAAACGGTACAACACAATTGTTAATGCTAATGTTTATAGTAGAGATATGAGAAATTTTAACACGACAGTTCAAACGAAAATTACAACAGTACAGTCATAATGAACTTACGAGAACAAAGTACGCGCAAAGCCTGAAGCATGTACAGCGGGACCTATACTGTTACTGCCATTAGCCGTTACAGGCATTTTCTTTACATATATACAAATTACTTAATATAAGCATTTCTTTTTCAAAATTGCCTTTCTAAATGACATTTGACCTGAGCACCTGGAAAGAATTAAAAACTGCAAGGCAATTTTCTTTACTCGTTACTAAAGAAGAGTAATTACTGTGATTGTCTTGGTTTTAAACGAGCGGGATGGCTCAGGCGGTAGTGTCTGTGACCCGCACTTGGAGGTCCCTGGTTCAAACCACGGGACCGACCAATCTCATCGAAGGCTTTTTCACAGTCGCTAGGCGAATGCTGGGTTGGATAATTTGATCCACGAATTTTCCTGTCATCTCTTTCATCACTACATTTCATTTCCTTCTTTACCGCCATATTATCGTCCTCCGTGGTGTAGTGGTTACCATGCTAGGCTCTAGTTCCCGAGGTCGCGGGTTCAAACCCGTGGAGGGTGATGGATTTTTTCGGGCGTAAAAATCCTTAGCTTGGCTTCCTTCGAAAGGGAAGTAAAACCGGTGGTCCCGTGTGGTAGATTTACGGCACGTAAAAAACCTCAAGCCTGATAGAGGCCTCTGAGCAAAATTTCCGGTTTTTCACGCCCAATACGTAGAATGAGACGCTAAGGACCATAGCATTTAAAGAGCGTCTATAAATAAAACTCTATTTTAATTTTTCACCGACATAGCAGGTGGATATACCTATCCTGGATATGCTATGATCCAGAGTTTGTTTGGCCTTCGACGGGCTACTGACCCAAGGCATTGGCTTGTAAGTCCTTGGGGGTGTAAGTCTTACAAAGAGGAGGGTAATTCGTTAAAGAAGAATTAGTTTCGAGGCAACAGTAAATCATAAGTACGTTAATATCACACCCTACAGAAAGAAGTAACATATTAAAAAGTTTAATTTTTCGAATACTTTGCAGACTTAGAACTTTCCCTCCAAGCAATTGGTAGTGAATTAACCATTGCAGCACTGCACACTGAAAACACTAACTACTATCTCTCCGGTTTGTGTGTTTTTCTGCTACATTTATATGGGTAACTTTGCTGAAGTGAACTGCTTCGACCTCTGCTGTGAAATAGCTGCATTATCTCAGATTAATTCGGTCATTTAAAGGAGATGTACATACGCACGTCTTATCAAGAAAACGCTAGAGCATTGTCTGTTTTACTGGTTGTCGTTCCAGTTTACACTGATGCTACGCTGTTACTATTTTAAATTCTATGTGTTCAAACTGAACGAAATCTGTAGCATTTCCATGTGTTAGAATCAACGTAGAAGTTTATCTCCAGAGAGATAAACACTTTATTGAGGTAAATTCATTTTAGCAGACCGGATTCTATCGTGAACGTTAAAAAGTTTACCAACTCATTTCAAATCCTGTTTACGGAAACTATAACTGCGGTGCCTTCAGTAGACAAAACTAGTTTTATATTCATAAAAAGCAGTCTGCAGCTCTGCTCAGATTATTTCGTTAAATGCGGAGATTTCTCTCTCACTGTGTCTACATCCCTCGTTCTCTCACTCCGTTTACTCTCTCCCACTTTTCCCCTCTTTTCCCATTTCAACCATTCCACTCCCTTTCCCATTTTGTGAATCCCTACCTTCCATTGCCCTCACTCACTCTCCTTTGTGGGCAACTTACATGTCATGCGATGTTCTGAAAAACGATATTAAAACTGTTTCTGGGATCCAAATAAAAAGTAATACAGAAGTAAAAGAATTAGGAGTATACACAAATATGCTATTTTCTATGCACTAATACTACTGCCGGAACTATAGTGTTTCTCGAGGTTACTGATTTACGAACACGAGTGATACATGCGAAAAATCCAGACATATTCACCGTATCGAAATTTTGTAAAGAAAAAAATACAATATTTATAAACTCTAGCTATGTAGCATTTTAAACTATATAAAATAAGCGAGACATTCCTATTTTTCATTCCCTTTGACGTAAGTGATTAAGATACATACAGCATTATATTTTAATATAATTGGAACCTAAGGTGTGTTATATTCCAAGTTTCATAACAGTCGATTCAGGGATTCTTGCGGAAAGCATAACTTGCGCGCATGCAAAATTGCGATATTGCGCTTCAACACCATTATACACGTTAGTATCAGTTATTCATCCAAATTTAAAATTAAGAGTAAAATTTCCTTTACAGTTTTATTATACATATGTATGTTACATGCACGAAGGTGGGTAATGGGTACCATGTGATCAGTTTTTGTAAATAAACCCATCTCCAGAAATCCTTTGTTTGCGTACTAAACTAAACCAAACTCAATGGTGCAACGGCCAAGGCCTGCCGCCCGGACGCTGTTTCCCCCACCTCTGCCCACAGCAGGCGTCATAAGTGGAGGTGCAGTACTAGAGTGTCGGACGTGGTCAGCGCCCCGGGTCCTTCCCGGCTTGTATATGCGGTCTTCTTAACCTGGAGCCGCTACTTTTCATTCAAGTAGCTCCTCAGTTGTCCCCTCAGGGACCTAACAATGCAGGGTGCATCCCGGTCCAGGTCTTCCAGCGGGAGAAAATCCCCACGCCGGGTCTCCTCCTACCACCGCGCTAAGGAGATCTTTGTTTACGTGCTAGGGTCTCCGAAATGTGGAGGAGGACGTAGGTATTACGGATCATAAAAGATAGGAAAGAAGTGAAGATGTAAACAGTCTTTTTGTCAACTAATGAAGTTGCTCAAAATGGCTGCCGCTAACATACATATATTTTGTGCATCGCTGGTTATGTGATGTCGAACTCTTGGAAATAGTTCAAATCTGGTGTATGTCTGCGGACATTCCCAGGGGTGTCAGGACTTAAACTTTCTACTTCAATTAAACTCCTGTTTAATCTTGAAAACATGGTGCGGGCTGGGTGACGCCTGTTGGGGTAACTTTGTTGAAAGATCCGGCAAGCTTCTCTTGCATTTATTCCGGCTATCCCTTAGATGAAAAGCATCTCGGTGTACTCTGTCTGCATTTGTGTAAAAGGCCAACATTCTTCGTTCTCACTTGAGCCACAGTAAATTATGAAACTACTAACAGAATGATACCGTAAACACTAGCGTTAGCTGCAAGTACGGTGAAGTACTGCAATGCATCACGTATCAGTTGTCGCGGTATCGTCGTGTTATCTTATTTGCTGATCGCCTGTTATTGTATTACTAGTTTGAATTTTGGGTTCTTTGTCCTCCGGCTAGCTATTATTACCCAGTCGAGCAAATCTCTTGAACAGGGTGTGTAAACGGAAAGGAGATGTGACTAAAAGATAACTCTGATAAAAGAATTTGTTTTTACACTTTTATTGCCGTCACACTTTATTCATTTCACATAATTACTCTTGATACACGCCAGATTGAAACTGTTATATTTTAGAATGTAACTATAATCACTTATTTGCCGCACATTATTAATTCGCGTATTTCACATCTTTTAACTAACTTTACGACGCGAGAGATTCTGTAGAACTGCGCGACGTGTAACCCGTGAATGATTCTCTTAAACTGCGCGACGTGTAACGCGTGAATGATTCTCATAAACTGTGCGATACCTGCCCCCGGCTTCATAATTTATACTCTCTCACCCCGATATACCTAAACATTATAACAGAGCTGCTATTGGTTAATAAAGCGCGCCAACATTAGCATCTATTTTTATATCCAATCAAAATTACGAACTCATATGCTCTAGGGAAGATATTCCCTCCATTTCTAAAGAAAAGTGCGCTACTCTGACGTCATTTGTTTGTCTCTTCTAATTGATAAACAACTCACCCCCTCGCTCATTGTTATCCGCTCCTATTATCAGTTTCAGTGAGGCCGTGTAAACTTATTTCCTAACAATGCTTATAATTAACAAACATCTCAAATCATTGTCATACAATAATGTTAATTTACACTACTATCACTCTGCCATTTACAGTGTTGTGATATAAAATACTGCCTCACAGTTGATGCAGCACTAGTAGTAATTAGCTCTTTAGCTAATGAACGAGACGTCTAATGTTTGTCGCGGAGTCTATTACAGTCATTCCCCTTCCCGATTCGGAGGCTCTAGCGAGTTTCTGGACCTGGATTTGTAAGCAAAATATGATCACACATTTATGTGCCGCGGAGCCTTGTAACATATATATCTACAGATGTAAAATTATAAGAATAATGCAAGGAACCAGTTTGTTTACAAAGTATCATTATTAAATACTTAATAATGTGTGTTTCAGTGGTCCAGAATTTTAACCCGTATTTTATATTCTCTATGTTTCCCAATTAAAATCAAATAGAAAATTTGTCAGAAAAGTTCTTACTGAACCGTAAGCTAAAGCAGTATTGACTCAAACAAAATAGATAGTTCAGTGAACTTATAAGAAATTATAAGAGAAAACAATTTGCTTTTCAGTAAAACATAGCATAAACTGATAACTGTGCGTATTACAATAATTCGAAAGAATGAGAAACCCCCTCCCTCAAAAAAGGCAAAGAAAGGAACAAAAGTAAATGTAACAGCTAAGTATATGCTGTCAAGCTTATGAAAACGAAAATGTACCCATTACTCAAGTAGAAAATATGCTAGGTAATACCTGAATATTAAATTTACATTATCCCTGCAGTATATTTTTAATAGAAAACTATTGCTGAAAACATATTTACTGGAATTTTCAGTTTTCCTAGAATGGCTGTGTTAGATTTCCAACTACTCATAGGTATGTGAATTTCCGACATAACCTGAAGCAAAGACAGAATGACCTCTTTTAACTGATGGAAATTACAATTTGCTTGTAGCTGAATTTTGAAATGAATGAAAGGGAATTTTTGGCAATATTTAAATATATACACGCATCTGTAAAAAATAAATAAATAAATAAATAGAAGGAAGAAAAGGCATACAAAAACATGGTTAGTCAATTAATGGTTTTCAAAGTGCAGTTCTCTGATTAGGCTCAGAAACGTGACTACGCTAGGTGTTTATCACACATGCGCCTACTTTGTTTGCGGCTGCCTGCTATCTGCGTACCTCCACCACGTGTTAAACCTTTCCGCGACTGCTGTAGGTATAAACATGAGCTGGGGTAGGTTATGGCACTGCGGCCAGTAGTTGGCCTGCTACATCTAGGTGATCTTCAGGGGGGAGGAATGAGGTGAGAGAGATGGCGGCCGGATGGCAAGCTCTACGCAGGTGGAGTCCCTAACGTTTCCAGATAGAGTATTTCGTTGCCCTCATCTCTCAATGTCCCCCGTCTGCATGGACAAGTTTGAAAGAGGTTTCTATACCGTCTGTAAGGTTAGAAAGAGAACATCTACCGCCATACACCGCACAGTACCATCCATTGCGCCCGAACCTGCAAACTGAAAGAAAAAGGGAATTGAAGTAAGAGAGAATTAGGGACTTGAGGTATGAACCTAGGAACTCCCGAATGCTGGCGTCTGAGGCATCTGTTAACTACTATTAAAATTAAAAAGTGTTCAGCAACCGAAGTAGTTGTGCCTAGCAAAGGAAATACAGTTAGTGCAAGCAAAGGAAGTGGCGTAAAGGCGTAACCTGCTCGCTGGATGTTGCATTCTACTCTCACTACTAGCTTTGCTAGTCGTATTGTTTCTACTGTAAACCGGAATATTCCTGTACATTGCACTGCCATTGTTGGTACATAATTTATCTCGTAAAATGACTTCACGCTTTGGCATACGTTCAGAGCCTCTTCGTGGTAGAAAACAATCTCGCGTCCATTTCATTGATTAAATGCTAATTACCTAAAATGGATACCAGATTCCAACCGCACGTTGCATGCGGATGTGTAGGTAACGCATTAGCTGCTAGACAAATGAAGATCCTGCAGGATGCATAAATGTTATCGAATCGAGCAAGAACGGGAAATCACAGCGCGCGCAGCAAAGCAGAGAAACAGTTTCGTTGTTGACTTTGGACCGAATGCGTCATAACAAAAGTGGATTGATTACATTCATTGATTAGGGCGCTACTTATTTTTAGCATACGCATTATTTGTGTATATGAATAATGAAACGGTAACCGGACATTTTCTGCTTCTATTTGAATATATATGAAAGTGCTTGTTTCTAACGTGTATAATAGGCTACTCTGAAGCTTAGGAATCACATTTTAAAAATGTTTGTATTACGGTATCTATGTTTTTTTATTTATTTAATTATTTATTTTAGCCAATAGAGTGTACAGACACAACTGGTTCGTGCTAAGGAAATATATATAAAATTATACTTAAAACATAACAATAATAGTAATACAGTGTCGCTACAGCCCATGAAGGTCCTAGACTGCCGGCCTTACGCCCACGTAAGCACGGCACGCTGCCTATCGCAGTTCCTCACTTTCCTCTTGATGGTGTGTGGGCACCGATCGTATATCCGGAATTTAAAATCAGCACCATCATGGGTGGAATCGAATCCGGGCGCATTCCATGGCCGGAAACCAGAGCTCCACGCTCTAAAGCGCCACGGTGCAGGACATATAAAACAGCATGAAGTGTAGAATTACAAGTTCCAATAAAAATAGTTAAATTAGGTGTTGTGATTTAAAACTCGTGTTAAATTACAAATTTCAATTAAAACATGTAATAAGTATAATAGTTACATATCATACTGTTGTATTGAGATGTTTTATTGAAAACTCCTCTGTCATTGAGAAACTATATAAAATAGAAATATAAAGGTATAGTAACAAATATATAATATAATGAAATAAGCAAATTAATTATTTAAAAATTCTACTACTGAATAATATGCTTTTTCCAGTTATATGCATGGCTGAGGTGTTTTAGTAAGTAAACAGTGCAATCGTGTTACCGCTCCGAGTATAGGTGACGTCAGGTCTGTGACTGATACACTCTTCCCGTGCCCTTCACAACACCCAATTTCGTTGCGACTGTACCATTTATTCGATGCATACAAACCAGTGGAGAACTGTGGCAGTATGCCTAAAGTAAAGAAGAATCACACATCAAAAACCATCACCACAATTAGCTTCGTTTGTGGCGGAATTTGATAGGGAAGACCAACAGAATTGGCGAAACCTTCTGAAGTAACATGTGCCACATAGAGCTTAAAGGACGTTTAAATATCACGATAACATGTGCCACATTAATACATTAAACACGTTTAGTTGATGGTCCTTACCGAGTTGCGGAAGAAATTAGAGCCGACATGAAGCTCGAACATCAAGCATAGAAACATTTGATGTGTATAACGAAAAAAGTATTTATGGACAAGGATAGTACATTTCAGTTATCCACTTAATTTATATCTGTCACCTCTTTTACGCTCATTTTTCTCCCAGAATACAGAGAAATGCGCGAGTGAACTATGCTTAGGTGATGAAAATGCTTTAATTTGTCGAGTCATATATATATATCGCTTAATGCCACAAAAGGTAAAATTTCTAAATTATACGTTTCTAAAGATATTTTTTTGAAATTCACACCACAAGTAACAAAGCAAATACAGTATCTTCAGTAGTTTACAAATTACTGTTTAATTAATTATTTGAATGGTAAAAAAAATGGTTCATACGATGAACAAATTTAAAATTTACTAATATAAGTAGCTATTTTGACTCTAACGGATATTTAAGGAAAAATGTTGGAAACAGATGTTTTATTCGTTTTAGTTTTTCAGAAGAAAGAATATAAATTTATGAGAAACAATATGTTTTACTAATTTTATTTTACTATTTGGATATTATAATTAATATTTCTCCAATGATAACCAATAAAGAAAAATCACGCCCAACATTTTCTTACCTACGGTGTTGGGTCTTTCTCTACAAACGTTGTGTGGAACATTTTGAACACGTAGAAGTGTAGGAAAAAAAACGGAAAGAAGAAAAACAGCTTTGAAATTCTAAAGGACTATCTGCTCATGTGCGCAGGCACATTTAAAAAACCCGTGTAAAATTATTTGTAATCATCAGTAGTAGACACCAAATACAGATTATAAAATTAGATGATAATATACCTATAAACAAAAGATGTACTTTTTATAATGATTTTGCTCAATTTCCACCTATGTGTACATAACACCATCTATAGCACGTATAAACAAATGAAACAGCCAGTCAGTAAATGAGCGACCCTATAAATCAAAATGTAATCACGAGTCACCTTTTTCGCCATGATGAACTACGCCAAGCTGAAAGCTACCCGAAAAAATTTGAGAGCATTGCATTATAACTTTTAAAATGAAAATAAAGGTACAAAAATGTTTCCATAAACGAAACAAGTTGCAAGGAATAAGAGAAAGAGCAGGCAGTGCCACAGCCTGAAAGGGTACCCAAAGCTCAGCTGGTAGTTGAGACAGTGTGTTCTGCGTAGCTAGAAATATAAAATGATAGCCATAATAATGTGAAAGCAGCAGGCAGGAAACGCGGTATGTTTTTTCCCAATTGTAGCCGAGTATGGGCAGAAGACCTTTTCTTCATGTACCGTTATGTCGCCTGAAAAACAGGTGTGTAGAAACAAAGGTGAGTGCTCTGATAGCCGCAGCCATACGAGTTCGTGTGGAAACTTAAAGTACACAACCAATAGGAAAGAAGGTAGAAATCACGTTATAGCAGAAAGGGGGATAGAAAAATTCGAAATAAAGAATCAGGAGAGTTTTGAAAATCACTTGTTCTTAGTATTCCCTTGGAGGTTGTTCTAAAAAACAAATGTGGGTGCACTTCAAAGCATATTGATAGAAAAGTGTCGGCGTGGAGGCGCGGTAGTTTGAAGTACAGCAGCAAATGCAGCGCCCAAACAAATGCCTGTGTGCAGTGAGGCTCCTTTAGGAATCAGATATAAAAGGTGACGGAAAATAAACCGGCAGAAAAACCAACTAGTCGTGCTTATGCCCCACACCCTAGATCCGAGATCCACGCAAGAACCTGAGCTAGCATCGAACCCGGAACCATTCTTACAAATCCCGTACCGCCAAACTAGCTCACTTTGGCGCATGTCACCTCCTTGCCACTACCCTCTCATAGTGAACAAATCCTAGGAATGACATTCGTCTAACTGAGGAGGGAAATCAATGCTTTAGTAACGACAGCTGAATAGGAGTGCAACTTTATGTTTATTTTTAATGTTGTTGTTGTTCACCAATGGCACTGGGGATTAATTGATGTGCATCATTTTCCCTCTGGCTTCCCAATATAAAGGAAGCATGTAAATAGGAAGCATGCCTGTGTTGTAGTCCAGGGAACACCACGTGGAGGCGGACTACGTTGTTCCCCAATTGTTTTTAATGTTAGATTTTTATGACATAAATAGTTCAAAGCAACCTAGACAATCCGTGGTTATTATCTGCAGGAATAGTAAAAGGTAGAGGTATATATTACAGAGGGGCCCCCTAAAGTGGGCGGAGCACGCACGTAGGCCATGTCGAATGCAACCTCTGGGAGGGACGGATGAGGGGAGAGACCCGAAGGGCGACCATATCCGGAGACGACGTGTGCAAGCGTGGACGTTTACAAATTGAATGCATCCGACGCCGCTCAAGCCCAACCACAAGCCCCCAACCTCCGAAGGTCCCCCTGAAGACCGACGCCAGGGAGAACCTTCACAAACGCACCTCCACCGCCCGGCCGCAACACGCTGAACACCGTCGCCTGGTCCTTCAACCCTGAAACAGATGATGAGATGAAGGAAATGAAGGACAGGAAAATCGTGACAGGAAAGGAAGCAGGAGCAGTAGATACTAATACTCAGATTTTTAACGAAATAGTATACTAACAAAAAGAGTGTTCAATACATGTATGACTCAATCTGTGTGTATAACTTGGAGAAAATCTTATCGATAAAGGCATCCTATGTGAATGTTGCGATGCGGGGAATCGATTGTCTTCGGGGCCTCATTACTGCAGGCGCTTCAGTTATGTACTTCTCCAACATATGCATGACTGCCATTAATGTCTGCATATGCATTCCTGCCCAAGGTTTATTTTCATGTGAACAGCAACGCTTTACATCCTCGAGAGCGGATATGCACGTCGTGTGGTAAGTTGAGTGCAATGGTACAGACCTTTTTTTTAATATATGTTTTATTTGTGGATAATGGATCTACTGCAAGCAATACTTGAACCACCCTCTACAGAGTACGTACTGATGCTGCGACTCCAAAACAGTTGTATATCACATGTGTCGACATGACAACGGCCGAAGTGCGCAGGAACACCATGAGAGACGGTGTGCTGGAAAGGAAGAGCAAGTTGACAGTCGCCGAACGGGATCACTGAGACGGCAACGTCTATGGCCCGCATTCGGTAAGTCTCGGGTTCGATCCCGGTGACCGCCCACTGTAACTTGGGTATTTTTTGTGATTTTCCCTTGTCGCCAGGCGAATTCTGGGGTGGCTTTTCTAATACCACGAAATGCCGGTAGCCTGGTGGTGTGTGAGCGATAGATTATGCGCTCTATGGCTGTTTCTTCCTCCTCTGGTACGGAACCGAACCTGCTACTACTTGATTCGGGCATGCCCCTTCTAATCATTCATCTCATTCCTTCCTCCCAGAGGTTCCATGCGGCACAATAGACCGCAGTGCTTAAATCCTCCTCTGCCCCTTGCGAGAGAAAAAGAACATTTGACCCCCAGCTGCTGCCACAGGCCGGATGTAAGCCCCAAGAGAAGGCTAGGAACTGGCATGAAATTAACAATATAGGCGAAAAATGTTTTACAACCTCGACTGGAAATACCTACATGTTTCACAATAGATGTAGACGATTTAAACCTATAATTTTTTCGCGAATTTTCACGAATTCTCGTTTTCTAGAGAAAGTCTTTATTTTCGCGATAAACAGGAAATCTGATATATTTTAAAAACGAATTACAAAACTTACATATTGACGATATACGTAAAGGTAAGTTGTTGTTCACCAATTGCACTGGGGATTAATTGATCTGCATCATTTTCCCTCTGGCTTCTCAATATAAAGTCTGTAAGTTATCACTTTTAAGGCCTTTGCATTTGGCGAGATGTTTGTTCAGGATGACATCTTCTTCACAGAGAGTGCACTTGGGTGTAGGTAGGCATCCTATCTTGTAGAGGTATTCTGCGAAGCAATCGTGGCCAGTTGCCATCCTAAATAAGGCCGCTGCAGTCTTCCTTGGCATTTTTTGTACATCAACTCTATCTTTAATATCCTTATATTTTTTATCCTTTAATTTATCTTCTTCATCATGTCTCTACTGTCTTTTGAAATGCTGTTTAATGTTATTTAATTGTTTATTTATTTCTGTTTGTCCTACAGGTTTTATTTGTTCTATTGCACCCTTCTTTACTAATTGATCCGCATGTTCATTGCCCAAAAGTCCAACATGAGCTGGGATCCATTGTAGAGTGACATGCTTTCTAGTTTCAACTGCTTTAATTAGGCTTCTTATTTCTTTAATATTTCTTGTTTTATTATTCTAATTTACTATTCTATCTATGGCTGATCTTTTACCCCACGTAAAGGTAAGCAAAACACTCGATTTTGTTTTCGAGCCGACAAAATGAATTGCAAAGTATGATATCAATCTCGATTACTTTTAAGCAACTACCTGAATTTCAGTGTGAAAACAATATGTAGTTTTATGTTATATTGAATTCTGCAACTGCGTCGTAAATTTGAATCAGCATAATAATGAAACTGATGACTTCATGCTTTACCGAGCGGGATGGCTCAGGCGGCAACGTCTGTGGCTCGTATTCGTAAAGTCCTGGTGGCCGCCCACTCTGACCTTGAGGTTTTTCGTAGTTTTCTCTTGGTCGCCTAGGTGAATGCCGGGGTTGTGTATTCTATCACGATTTCTCCTTTCCCTCATTTCCTCTCATTTCATCTCTCCCTTTCACGTTTCAGGTGTGTATTTGGGACCTGCGGTGCTGGCGATGTCGGGCAGATGGCGTAGTTGCTAGCGCATTGTAAAGATTTCTCCCCGTGAACGACAGGGTGTGTTGTCCAGCCCGTTAAGGTGCCCTCTCTCGAGATTCTTCGCCTCTAAGTGTGCATGGGTGTTCAATCTGGAAACATTAGGGACCTCTAAAAATCTCTGCGCGCCTGTTGCCTACGGACCTTCGGCTCCTTCACCTCATTCCTGCCTCCGGGGTGTGTAGCCACAATAGATCAAGCTGGTCGCCGTGGCGAGGTTCCCCCTTCGATAAACACATCCTAAACCCACTACATGCTCTGTTGACATTTAAAGCTAAAGGTAAACCGTTTCATAGATTTTGTGAGATAGCTGTTCAAGCCTTATGACTGCTATCAAATACAGACAGTGAAAGATTCTTTTCACACTATAATGTGGTAGTTCCTGACGAGACCTTATGGCATGAAAACATAGTAGCTTGTTGCATGTGGTGTCGTGGAAGAAACAGTTGAGATAAAAATTATTTAATTTAATATTTCCCACCAAAAATTATTATCCTTTCATAATAACTTGCATCTCTGTCAAACCTCGCACAAACTACTGGTGGTATTAATAATTAAATTTTACATGTAATGCAATAATTTTCCATTGTTAAAGATAATCTTTTTTATCCAAATGAATTTCAAAATAGGCTATTATACGATCCACGAATAAATTTTATTTTTATTGTTACGAAATGCTGTATTATTAACACGAAAATGTGAACATTTAAAAATAAAACCTGAATTCTTTAAAAATGATCACTAATAAAACCGCCCATGGCGATGGCCTGGGCTCCATTTGACTGGTAAAAGGCGTAATGTCTGTTAACTTAGGGCATTTTTGGTGATAATGCGCATGCTTTTTTGTTTATGCTTTCTCTACCACGTAAATAGTACGTAGAGAAGGTCTGGAATTCCACCAAAAATTCCTTCCGAATATTTCACGGGAAATACATGTTTAGAGCCCCCCCCCCCACCTGAATAAAAAAAAAGGTAACGGGTCCATAAATAGCAAGTAAATGCAGAAGAAATATGATTTAGAGAATGAAAATGCACATCTTACAGATTTTAAGAGGAGATGTGAACAGATAGAAAGCTTGTTACCCACCCTTTTTATGAGTTTCTTATATTCGAAATGAATCGCTAATTATCAACAAAGTATTCCATCTTTTTACTACTGCGCATGAGCGGAAGAAAGTGCCAACCTATGAGTAATAGCAAAATTAGTGAAAATAGCGATAGTTTTAGTTGTTCTTCTTTCGAACACACTCATTACATACCGAATAATGTTTCATGAGTCTACACGGGGTTTTAGCCTCACAGGTCCTACGGCTACGCCCTGTCGTCACTGCGTAACTGCTCCACTCTTATAATAAACCTTCCCGACTACGCTTTTCGGAGGGCTCTCAACCCTGGGCTACGCTTAGGGCCCTAAATCAGTCATTCGCGTAAGGTTCCCGTTTTTCGTTCAGATGTTGGCGGCTCTCTCGTATGAACAGCACAGACACAAAGTGCCTACTACCGCCCAAAGCGCGAAGTAAATTTTACCTGTTAGACGGTGAAAATTTCGAGGAAAAAAAGTGTTTTTAGAAGAAAGGTCCGCGTGCGCGTGAATAGCATGACTCAAAAACGAAAACTTTGGTAAATGCCTAACTTGGTATTTATGTGCAACATTTTCCAAAGTTGCATAGAAAACGATTTTCAAGAAAATCCCCACCCCAAAATATACCTTACATGGAAAGTTTTTCGAATTTTTTTATTTTCTCATAAATATTTCTTATTATTTTGATTAAAACATATATTTAAAATATTTACACGACAAATCAAATATATGTCGTAAATATTCCGGAAATAGCCTGTGAAGTCCTCTTCACTCGGAAGGATTTTTTTGAAGTTTAACTTTGATAGACAAATACGTGCTCACCAAAACTGTAGATTTCTTTAAAACTTTTTTTGTGCCATCGGCCATTTCCGAGATATATATTACTTTTGGTTTGAATTTTTCAAAATCTTATCGTTTTTAAAGTGCTGTCACTGTCCAGTTATTTCTTTGCGATATCATAGAAAGAGTATGAAATTTCAAGGCCAGCATTTAGCCATTCGCTTTTAAACATCTTGAGTATCGATTCGGTTTCCATGTGTAATGAAGCTATTTCTGCAAAGGTTATTCTAGATTAACATGAAGTAGAAAGTAAAATAAACTTTCGAAAGAATACTGTGTAGAAACTATATAAAAATAAACGAAAGTGGATAGAAAAGTCATATGAATGGAAAACATACAATTTTTTGTGTTAAAATGCTAACTGTTCTAATGTAAATATATGCAACGTTTTTAATTGGTATTACAACATTTTCAAAACCCTTAATTATGCCATGTTTAAGCTCTGTAACTGTTTACTGCTGAAGAGCATGCAAACCTTTAAAGTCTTTTGCGTTGCTTTAATTTTCACTACAACTATATACTTATGGTTGTAAATGTTGATAAAACGCAAACAATGGCTTTCAAATATAACTGTGTGTATGGCAGGGATGAAAATGGTATTACAAGGTGCATGAAATACAAAATGTTAAACATTTCTACTAATTAGGAATAATATCTAATATGAGAGGGAAATGGAATAAACATCTGTCACTAAAAGCACGAGGGCATGCATGTATACCTGATGTGCGGTACATACGTTAGAAAATAGGGATGGGATCTCGATGCCGTCGATACTTCTACACCCAGGATACTCGGTGGTATCGAAGTATGTCTAATACTTTGGGATAAACGTTCGACACTTGTTCGATACTTTCAAATGTTTGCGGTTTGCATTATTGAAAGTTGTCACGTTTAACTTTATGTTGCATAAGGAATGAAATGAGTCGAGACCACGTTTTTGCCTCGCACGTGTCCCCAAAAAAGTTACCGGACTATAGTTATAGATAGACCTTGACTGAGTTTCGTGTGAGTGAATCAGTGCTACATTCCATATATTCGTATCTAAATGAAAACATGCAAAACAACGGAGGAAGGAGCAGAGGTAATCATGTAACACGCAGTGTAAACTGAGTTGTGAATTAAGCTGATTTAGCTGACGCACTAAATCGTGTTTCTGCAATAGCCTGGCTTGGTGACTCACTCTCAGCCATTACATTTACCTACTCTGGTGACTAAAATCTGTGAATCCAGCAGGAGCAATTCAGAACGAAAGACGTGAGATAATACAACGCATGGAAATATTTGTTGTTTTTAGTTGTTTCTGTTTCATGAAGAAATAATATAGTTTGTATTTTCAAGATTGCAGAATAAGGCGTTACTAGTATTTGTTTTCTATGGGTAGAAAATCTTTAAAGTAATGTTTTCAGCACAGAATGTTACATAAAAAGGGAAGCAAAGAAATAATAATAAAAATTATTATTATTATTATTATTATTATTATTATCATCATCATCATCCTTGATTATCAATAGGGAGTATATAACCTGTGGAATTATCAAGATTGTAGAAGGTCAAGCAGGAACAGTTTCGGAATTAGCGTACTATACAAAATTGGTTATATGCGCTTATACACAGAAAACTAGTAATAAGAACATAATTCAGTAAACAAACTATCTCCTTTGCAGTTTCTTTATAAAGTGACTATCGAGTATTGGTGCTCAAAAATCCGTATCGGGGTCGAGTATCGAGAAATAGTGGTATTGTCCCATCAGTATTACAAAAGATGTGTAACTCTCTGATACGGCCGATGTTGTTATATGGAAACGAAGCTTGGGGATGGGAAACATCACAGCATGCAAATAAAACGCAGGCAGCATTTTGGAAGTGTGTTCTTGGGGTTTCACAAGGCACGTCAAATTCTGAGATATTGGAAAGTTCTGGGAAATGGGATGCTGTAAAGACAAAAGCACACTGTAAAATAACAGCAGTGAAATACTGGCTAAGACAGATGCAGGGAAATAATTCCACACTACGCTGCAAATGTTACAAATACCAGCGAGAAAACCTGTCTCTTAAGTTCTGGGCAGCTGAGCTGGAAGGAGATTTGATGAGAATAAGCATGAGATCAGTATGGCAAGGAGTTGAAACAAATGATAAAAGCATACTGAAAGGTGTTCAAAGAAAACTAATGAACATCAGTACATAGGAAATTGAATCGGATTGTAAAATTAAACCTTCTCTAAGGCTAGCAAATGAAATAAAATTGAATTGGAGTAAAGATGCATTTATACTTATAAAGAAAGGAAAGATCAGGAATGGCATGGTTTAGACTGGGAGACTAAAGGGCACAGAAAATGACTGACGATTGCGGCAGAAGAATCTGCCCATTTTATGGTTTGGATGAAGACTGGGTACATATTTTGGCGAATGCGTACAGAGAGAGAACCAGCAAAGAATTAAACTCCCAGAAATATTTGTAAGTAGCAGAAGCAGATTGGCATGTTGGGATCTGCTGGCTCAGCTGGGGAACTGGCAAAACATGGGCAATTTCCTAGCTAAAGTGAGCGAAGTAAGATAAGTATTGTTTTGTTTGTATTTTCTTTTGTCAGAGCAATTTATCTCTATTTTTACTCTTGTTTCCTTTCTTTTTGTCACCTTTAACTTGTATCCATCCATCAATCAGTAAATGGAATTTACAAATTGGATGCTAGAAGGCTGAAAATGTGTTGCCTGTTTTGTATACTATAAAAAATTCAACCAGGAATTCGAAATTAAACTTGTTTTTCAGCAAAAACAAAAATGTATGGAGAAACAATTACAATTCTTGAATAATAGTTATTAATTTATTTAAAAACATGTTCCGCTTATAATCAAGATAATACAAATTCAACGCGTTGGTTTCTTCCTAAACATGCCTCTGGTCTGTGTGGCAGTAGTTTTAGTAAAAAATTGTGAAGCCGAGCTCCATTTGAAGAACACAAATGAAATTCTAATAATTCAAAAACTAACAACTTTAGGGAAATATAACTATAATGATTGCTTGTTATATCCAAATTGCATATACAAAACGCAATGGCTGTGGATTTAAAGACGTAGAAAACTGACACATCACCAGGCTAAGGATACGGGACAATTTTGCAAATAAGGTGTGTGCAACCTTACTATAGAGTTCCCTAAACACAGTACTGTTGATGTAAATAAAGGAGCCAGTGGGCTGCCTTATTTGTTACTTACATTCTAGTAATGGTGGAAAATGAAGTAGTATACATACATCAGAATGAGAGACAAAAGTATTGTGCCTCCAGTCACGAAGCGGATTGTACACGGCCTCACAGGTAAACAACACCCCAATGCGCCACCTCACTCCAAACTACTCCATACACAGTATACCTCACTTCACTCTTAAGTTACCCTGGATCCTTAGCCTGCATATCACCTATTACTTGCTTTAAAGCTTTACAGCTGTAATACAAGTAGTGTTACATGAAGATGACTAATTTATGATTATCTCAGATTTATTAGTAAAATATGGCACTGGAAAGAACGTGTACGGATTCATTTAGAATTTCGAAGGAACGCATTTATGAAATATCCAAAACACCAATAGAATATTTGCCGTGTCATAGAAAACTCTTCAGCAAATAGGATTAGGAAGTAATAAAGGAGTAGAAGCCGACATTCGCGATAAATATACTTGGAAAAGGGCATATTATTGTGAGCCAGTTTTGTTGTATATACGATAAGATAATTTGAAGTCAGATTGTTAAAAATCTCTACCAGGCATAGGAATTCTTAAGCAGTTGTCCACACTCAAGCCATTATCACTAGAAAGAACGCGGACAATAGCGGCCAAAGGTCACAGATAGATAAAAATCGGTTTGAGAGCTGTCTGCAAACGCCAAAACACTGTACGAGGGATGGGAGTATTTGGTTACCTGCGATGTCTCTACAGATTATCGTGCAGTAACAGTTCAGCTTTATTTCCTTTCGTCCTGACTTTAATGATCAGAAATTCCTATGTCTAATCGTACTTTCGAAATAATGTCCAGTGTGCGATTTTAAAAATTGTTTTTAGAATCGCAAAAGGAGAATGTTTCTTTGCCTTTGAATTTTTCATCACTCTGAAACTGCGTTGTAAACTGTAAGCGTAATGGAACTCCAAATCCATCTCTACCAATATCATTAATCAAATTCGCCCATCATTTTGAAGACTTATGGTAGTCGGAAAGGAGATTAAAATACTTCAGCCCAGCAAAGGGCGTCGGCCAGGATTTAACTCGCTGAAAACGATGAACTTGGCTATTTTCAGACTGAGGTAATAAGCATGTTTAATCAATAAGAAGGCCTAGCATGTTACTATATATTTTCCATTAATGTGATCCTAATCTTCTTTCTTTCATTAAGGAGATAACCCAAACTTGAATTCTGAGCTAAACACGTTTGTACCACACTGCGTTCCATGTTAATGCGAAATTTAGAGCGGCGCCGGATGCAAAATTCTGTTTGCCTGGGTTGATTCGTAATTTAAATACTTTGCGAATACCAAATATTTTGTGGTATTGTGTTTTCCGTATGCAATCCTTTCAGGTCGCGCTCAGTGACTACAACCTTATTGGATAAATGCTAGACTGCTAAGAACTAACGTACTATATGTGAATTAACTAATTAAATAACGTTGATACATCAGCTATATTAACGGTATTTTCTATGATTTATAGTAATGTGCATAACATAATGTACACTCGGTCAGTTTAAAACTGGCCGGCGTCTGAGAGACGGAGCTCGAATCGGTTACTACCGCGAGAACTCTAGACAGCCAAGCTTTCTTCACAAGGTTACTTATATACTTGTAGTAGTTATACTGGGGAGCACAATTGCAATCACAAAAGTCTTCCGGGAAAATAATACATATACGAGATTTTAAACACAGATTTCAAAGGAATAAGGGTTGATAAGGGAGATAGAAGGATAAGTGTGTATAATAGCCACAGGTACTTGAGCAAAGAACGGATTCGAGGTATACGAACTCATATTAAAAAGGAAGAAGGCAAAGCATACGAGAAGAGGCAAAATTCCTAAAAAGAAGGTGGATAGTAATATTGAGAGACAGATGTTTCAGAATGTTTCAACACTGAATATTTGTAACCAAAACACACTTTATGGATTTATGGTTCTCAAGTGGAGTATGACTGAAGCTCGATACAATACCATGCTTACTGCAACACTCCTAGTTCAGTGGTAGGGAGTTAGCTTGCTATTCCGTAGGTTATAAGTTCAAATATCTGTGGAGCTACTGAATCCCCCCCCCACGCTTTCTTTTTAAATACACGAGTAAAAGAATAACAGGTTTTCTTAATTTTTATGTATGTAGCATTTATTTAATAGTCCGTCATACCGGCAGATGGCAACCACGGCATTAATTTAACGGTCAGGAAGAGGTTTCATACTCAGCCAATTTAATTTTATAACCACTATTGCAATTATATTTGTAAGTAAAATGAAGTTATGCAGGCAATAAATATTTAACTGTATTACGGTAAAATCAGATTAAAAAATAAGAGATAACTGTCCATGGAGAACGGAACTCGAGCTACTTGAGTGGAAGTTAAGTAGCTTAACCACTGCTCCACGCCAAGCACGGTGTGGAGGTAGGCCAGATCACTACCTTGCTATTTGTATTATAGAGTTAGCCAACGCGGCGCACAGAAGTTGACGGTTGTGAACCGCGCGCTGACTCGAAGGGACTTAGCCGCTGAAGAGACCGACCACTTTTAGTATTGCTGAGTGTACTTTTACTTTCTGTACCATGTACACTTACGTGCATAAAAAGTGGCCCATTTCTCTAGATCACAATAGTGATTTTCCCTTCGTAAGGTAACCAACCTTTGACTCCATCCAGCTGATATAAGTTCTCTATGTGACTGGGCTGAAAAAAGTTCAGATACACACATAAACGAACCAATGACCGATGTTACAACCGATGTTAAATGAAGGGGTGGTTCAAATACCACCTCTATGAAGCATTTTTACAACAAATCAATTACAACGTAATTCGGCCTTTAGAGGAAAGAATGAACAATTATTTGCGTGTATTGTTTAATTGGATGACAATCTACGGCATTTATATGAGAGCTTTCATCAGCGACATAGAAACAAAGGTTAAAGCCATATTTTGGGTAAGATAAAGTATACTGCCAAACCAGTGGCTAGAACTATGCTCGAAAAACAAAGCAGGTCACGTTAGCAGATGGAGGAACTAGTTATCAGTACCAGCATTAACAATAGCATTCGATTATGGGCTACATTTTAATGCACGTTACTATACTCTGTAGGTAGAGGACGCATTGTATTCCACCCAAAAGTTTTATGTCAAAATTTCACCGGAAATATATGTTTTGAGGCACCCTGAATCCAAAGTAGCTGTGTGTGTGTGTGTCTGTGTGTGTGAACAGCATAACTAAAAAAGGAAGAGTCGAATTAATAGCGAACTTGGTATTTAAGTTCAGCATCTTCAAAAGATGCGATTCAAAATTTTCAAGAAAATACCCCACCACAAACTACCTTTTACATGGAATATTTCTAGAGATTATTTATTTTCTCTAACAATCTAACTCTGGATCTAACGATTTTGATTAAAGTATCATACATTTAAGCTATTTCCATGACAAATAAAATGTATATATTGAATGTTCTGGGAATAGCCTATGAAGTTTTTTTCATCCGGAAGGAATTTTGTATAATTTTGTGTAACTAGTAAACCATAAGATATGTGAAAATCTTACTATATAAAGGATATAGATCTCTTCAAAACACACCAGTTATTTAAAATATCTTTTTTGCTGCATCGGCCATTTCCGAGATATGGATTATCAGTTGTTATTTATGGACGCTCTTTAACTACTATGGTTCTTAGCGTCCCATTCTACGTATTGGCCATTAAAGACCGGAAATTTTGCTCAGAAGCCTCTTTATCAGGATTGAGGTTGTTTTATGTGCCGTAAATCTTCGACACGGGACCACCGGCTTTACTTCCCTTCCGAAGGAAGCCATGCTAAGGATTTTTACACCCGAAAAAAATCCATCGCCCTCCGCCGGGTTACCGTTAATAGTGGTTTGAAGCTTTCAATACATTGTCATTTTTAAATTGTTGTCGTTATTCAGATATTTCTGTCCATGTCATATCAGGGTAGGGAATTTCAAGGCCAGGATGGAGCGATCCGCTTTTAAACATCTGACATCTGGATTTCCTGTATCTTACTTGTATCTACAACGAAATGTTAGAGAAACTATTTCTGCAAACGTTTATCGCAATTAACATGAAACAACCAAGTGGGATGGCTCAGACGGTAACGTCTGTGGCCCGCATTCGGGAGGCTGTGGGTTCGATTACCGCGGCCAACCTTCCCGACCCATGGGTTTTTTTCGGGGTTTCTCCGGGTCGCTAGGTGAATGCTGGGAAGGGTCATTACATCCCCGAATTCTCTCTCCCTCCATTCTCATTTCACTTCACCATCCATCTGATTGGTCTGTTTCAGAGTTTAGAGTGCCAGCGGGAGTCTCGGGTTCCATGGCAGGGGAACAGGATGCTCTATATAAGCCTTCGTCCCCCGGAATGGGTGCGGTCTCCGAGTCCCGGGCCTCCCAGGGATGTGTAAGCTCACAGGGTGAGGGGAGCCAGTTGCCCATGCTGGCAGTTTCAGTCTGTAAAAAGTAGGGACCCTGACCTCTGCCCTGTCGTGCCTCCTAGTCCGGTCACCCTCTGTATCGTCTCACGTTACCCCTTCCTCCCGGGGGCACCCCGTCAGGGGCTTCAGGCACAAAAGATCTTGTAGTTCGAGGTGCTATGTCACCCTCCGCAATTAGCCCTTGTCCTAGTCTTAACATGAACTAGATAGAAAAATAAGGTTTCGTAAGAATTGTTTCTAGAATATGTATAAAATTAAACGGTGTGAGGGGAGAAGCTGCATAAAAGTAAACGGTAGTTGGCAGAGAAAATAGTATGAATGTAACATCAGATTTTTCTAGGTTAAATTTGCATAATTTAGCATAGAATTTTGCCGCCTATTTCTACACTGCATGTAAAGCATGCTGCATACGCATGTTCTATTACCGTAGCTCATTTTTTATGTTTCTGCGACATCAGACTTCAGTGGACTTTAAAGCTTGTATGCACAGTGCATGTAAGCAACATTAAAACGATAATGTTACGAAATTCATTTGTTGGGTACTGCGAACCTTGCGGTATGGCTTGTTATAATCCATTTCTTCTTTCGGGAAAGCCGGGAAATAGGAATTATCAGAAGAGACAGACAGCCAGGGATTGAAGTTTAAGTGTACCCACACCTTGCAGTTTTTATCTAAATGTTTTAAAAATTGTGTCACGTGCTGCTCTACCACGCATATACGTGTGTTTTAAACTTCATGCACATATCTCTAATAGCTCCTGAGGGGGAAAAAACTTTTATTATACTAATTAGATGTTGCACACGATGCAGAAATCTTCGTTTTTAAAAAATAGAAATATTGCCATATTATTTAAATACTGATATACAAAACTGGCATATAGAAAGGTATTCACACTTTTAGTTTTTTCACAAAAAAAGTCTGTAACTATAATTTTTGTAAGAATTTATCCTCAATGGTGCAATTAATTATGTTATATCTTAAACAATTTTAAAGTGTAACGAAAAGCATATATTAGTTTTTAGATTCATTTTCTCCGAGTTTCTGAGGAAATTTGATCATGATTGGTTGCAAATTATATTGTATGGAACATTTTTAATGCGGAAAAGTATAAGAAAAATCCAAGTGAAGAAAAAATCGTTGGAAGTAAATACAGGTAATTAGCCACGTGCTTTTGGCATTTAAATGGTCTCGTGTTGGAGCTCTTAAGAGCTAAGAACAAAATCCATACTATGTAACTGAAGCTAAAGGTTTAAAGTGTTTTTGACATTAAAACAAATTTTTTAATTTTTTGAAAATTTTGACCAAATTTTAACTCTGGGTACCTTTAATGGACCCTTTCATCTTATAGTAGACTAATGTGCTAAACTTTTGAACCTCAAGTGACTATCGAAAAAGAGATTCAGTAAATCAGAGAAGTTGTGTTTTATGTCTGATAAGTTGAGATTCTGTTCTGTATTTCAAAATGGCAAAGGCACACAAACGGGTGAACATTCGTACTCCAGAAATATGAAGTCCTAGCAGCCCCTATTCCGCTGTCTTACCTACATGTCCAACTCTCTGCAGAGCGATCGCACGGATTGGCTGGCGGGTATAAACATCAAGCTTGTTCTGGCACCTTCAGAAGTATGCCCAGTTTTGAGCTAAGTACACAAACGTTAACAATTTCGTATGTTTACAGAACCACGAATCTCATTTTGATCCATAAATGTTTAAAAAATGCCCAAAGCAGTTAGGCGCCTAATTTCCACAAAATTACTTCCTTATAATTATGCATTTCATAATTTAAAAACCTGATGTGTTACATTCAGATGACTTTCTCTACCATCTATCGCTTAATAGTGGGTGCATAAATTATTCTTACAAACGTTTATTGTGTTTATTTTCCAATCTATTTCATTTTAATCGACATAAAATTTTTCTGGAAGTAGGTGCATTACACATCTCGTTATAGATCCAAAGAGAATAGTGATAATCAAATGTTTTAGAACTGGACGCTATATGCTGGCCTTAAAATTCCATACTCTTTCCATGACACTTTCGCGAGAAACAACTGAAAATCGACAGGACTTGAAAAGAATGTCAAGCATTGAACAATGCGCAATCGGTAGAGCACCTGCCTGCTGTGCGAGGGGTCCTGGGTTCGATTCCCAGCTGGGGGTGGGAATTTTTCTCTAGCCAAGATTAATCCCTATGCTCTCCAGAACCTGGAAGTATGAATGAGAGTGTGAATGTGTGTATGATCTAATGATTAAGAACCAAAGTGCAAGAAACCCAACGACAAGAGTTACACGAGTTAAACCATCGCCAATAGGCAATAAGTTCCAAAAGAAAGGTCGCCGATAAGACCAATGCAGGTAAAGGCGGGATATAAATGGAACTAAAAGTAATTCGAACCATTATAAATGGATATTTTGGAAATGTCCGATGCCATAAAAACGCTATTTCAAATAAATTGTGTTTTAAAGGGATCTACATTTTTTGTGTAGCACATTTTCGTCTATCACTTAACGTTTACTAGTTACGTAAGATTATATAGATGTCCTTCGGAATGAAGAGGACTTCAGAAGCTATTCCCAGAAAATTCAAGGTATACATTTTATTCGTAATCTTTAATATATGATACTTTATTCTAAATTGTTAGCCATTTTTCAGAAAATAAAACATTTCTAAAAATGTTGCTTTAAAAGTTAGATTGCGATGGGGGGATTTTCTTCAAAACGTTCGTGTTACATCTTTGGAAGGTATTAAACTTAAATACAAAGGTTGGTATTTATTCGACATTTTGTTATTGAGTTATGCTGTCCACAGAAACACACACACACACATTATCCTAAAAATGATTTTTTTAAAACATGTTTTCGGTGAAATCTCGATATGGAAATTTTGGGAGAAATCTTCTCTATCTACTACGTACGGGTAGAGAAGGTAAAAAATGGCTAGTACTTAACATTGCTTGTTTACTTGTGTTTTGTTGGCAAAGATTTTAACCCTGCGATTAATGAACACTTGTTTCAGGGTAAGTAGAAAGTTTACAAAGAAGCGGAACTCTATTTCTGACACCTTGTTTTATTAGTGGAAGGAAGCTTGTCAGCCACTATTTAACTTCGGCACTGTATGCTCCACATAGAGGGATTGTATTAAAATAGGAGAAGCTAAAGAGAAAGCAATTCCGCAATGATCCCACGAGTGTTAGTGATGGATTTAATGGGATAAGTAATTGACTTCATTGTGTTCGCGACAGCCCAGACAGATATCAGAATGAGAGCTCCGTCGTACAATAGTCAGCTCATGCATACTCGAATTCTATACTACTCCGGAGTGATCAACGTATTTCTAGTGCAGAAAATCGGAGCTGGTGGTTGGTTTTATCGACATTCGTTACTACCTTAACGACTATTTAACTTATTTAAGCCATATTTCGTTCCTAAATATACTCTGTCTAATAGTACCTCTTCATGGCTTTAAGGCAATACATGTGAGAAAATCCAAAAATTTTTACTTTCTCTACTCCTATAGTAAGTAGGGAAAGTATTGCATTCCATCCAAAAATTCGATACCGATATTTCACCAGAAATGCATGTTTTGAGGAGCCCTGAATCCAAATAAAGCATTGTGAAAACATTTTGTGTGTGTGTCTGTGAACAGCATAACTCAAAAAATAAAAGTCGGATAAATACCAAACTTGGCATTTGAGTTTAGTATCTTCCAAGAATGCGACACGAAAATTTTCAGGAAAATCCTTTCACACCAACTAAGGTTTACATAGAACATTTTTCGTAAATTTTGATTTTCTAAAAAATGGCTCTAACGATTTTGATTAAAATACATATATGAAATATATTTACACTACTAATAAAATGTGTATCTTGAATTTTCTAGAAATAGCCTAGGAGGTCCTCTTCATTCGAAAGGAATTTTGTATAATCTTGTATAACTTGTAAACGTTAAGAGATAGACGAAAGCGTACCACACAAAAAAGGTAGATCTCTTTAAAACGCACAATTTACTTAAATTTCTTTTAAAGTTCCATCATTTTTCAGTTCTTTCTCGCGATTGCATGGAAACAATATGGAGTTTTAAGGCAGGCATATAGAGTAGAGTTCTTAAAATTTGACTATAGCTGTACTATTTGTCTTTATAACGACATTTGTAGTGTAGCTATTTTTGCAATGGTTTATTTGGATTAAATGTAGTAAATAGAAAAACAAGCTATAAGAATAGTCTGTATACCCACTAATAAAGATAGAGGGTAGAGAAAGTTGTGTGAATGTATCACATCAGATTTTTTAAATAATTGTTTCATTTATATAGCCCCTTTAACTTCTGTGGTCATATTATCGGTGCCTTTGACTTGAGAAACAACTCACAGTGTTATTGCTCGCTGAACGATAGGTTTTCTTAATCGTTAGTTTTATCAGTATTTTGCTATTAAATACACACACACACACACAAACCATTTACTCCCACTTTCATACTTGCAGACTCTGCGGGGGATAAAGAATGACTCTGGTTAAGGAAAAAATTCCCTGTTCTAGCTGGGAATCGCACCCAAGACCTCTGGGTTGAGATAGCGGAACACTGACCACTAGATCGCAGTGGCAGTGATAGTTTTTTTCTGATTACTTTTGAGATTTTTTACCTTATACTCAGAGCATAAAACATATACTGCACACAGTGTTTTAACTCTATGTCAAACTGCTAAGATATTAATTTGTTATTCATAATTCATCACTTTTTGATATAGTAATGTGAAATGCTTCTTGGACGCTACAGCTTATCGTATCGTTCCCAAAGTTTTAATTTGAGCTTAGTCTACAAGCTTAAAAAATTGTTGTACGAGCAATTCTTAAAATTGTTAGTTTAATAGAAAACAATTTTTTTGTATACATGTTATTGAATTTTTCAACCTTTTCAATGTGGCTTATGGAAAACAATTTCAAATGAATTATTTTATGTTGAACTAGTGCACAACAATTTTTAAATCCGTAATTTCTGAAGCTCTCCTGAAACTTTCAGGCTAATAAGTTACAAACTGTGGTCCAAGGAGCATTTTTAATAGTGAAAAGTACTGAAATAACGGAATTGAGAAACGTGGAGTTTAAAGTTCAATGCGATGTTTAACCTTAATGGCAAAGAATCGATTAAATAGCCCTCTGTAGATTTAAAGTTATTGATATCAAAACCAATTATGTAGCATAATTAAAATTTATAAGTATGAAAACTGAAAAAACTGAAAATTTTCATATCTAATAATAGTAATCATGGTAATCTCGTGGCGTTACAGCCCACGAAGGGACTGGACCTACCAACCCGACTGCCGGCCTCACGCCCACGTACGCACGGGAGAGTTGGGCGAACATCCAACCGATACTGGGAGATAATGTGGCCAACATCGCCCATCCCCCAACCAGAATGTTGGTCTGATAGGGATCGCTGCCTATCGCAGCTCCTCACTTTCCTCACGATGTTGAGTGGGAGCCAGTCCTACACCCGGTACTTAAAATCCGTATCTCCATGGGTGAGAGCGAACCTGGGCGCATTCCGTTGCCCCAAACCAGAGTACCACGCTCTAGCCCACTGCGCCACGGCGCAAGACTAATTTCACCCATACATTGCCTTAAATCACTAGATGACGCGTTTGCCTAAAAGAGTACTGCGATATGCTTCAACTCATGAGAGTCGTCCTCCGTGGTCTAGGGGTTCCATGCTAGCCTCTAGTTCCCGAGGTCATGTTCAAACCCGGCGGAGGGCGATGGAATTTTCGGGCGTAAAAATCCTTAGCATGGCTTCCTTCGGAACGGAAGTAAAGCCGGTGGTCTCATGTAGTAGATTTACGGCACGTAAAAGAACCTCAAGACTGATAAAGAAGTCTCTGAGCAAAATTTCGGGTCTTTCACGTCCAATATAGGTAGAATGGGACGCTAAGGACCATAGTAGTTAAAGAGCGTCCATAAACAAAAATTCAATATTTCTCGATTCATGAGTTCATGAGTCCTATATCTAACATATATCGAAGATAAGCTATAATATAACGAAAGCCATGCTGTACGGGAAATCAATTTTAAGCCTGGATCACCGTAAATTACATTGTGTGTACAGAATAAAAAGTGAAGTTGTATGAATGACTGAGAATTGAAGAGACTGGAAAATTCCTCAAATAGGAGCTATGTGCCTGGATGATGACGGGGCAGGTATAAGCATCCAGTGTGATACCTGGTTTGTAAATTTTCGAAACATATTACTATACTCACTTTTTTTAAAGTAATGTTGCATTTAGGAGTAGCCTGTAATCAACCACTTACAGCATTTTAAAATTTACAATTTTACTGGAATAAATAAAAATATAAACTCAAACTAACAAACACAGAGCTGGTGCTAGTTTGAAAGAAAGGTGAAAATTAAATTGAGTTTTATTTATGGACGCTCTTTAACTACTATGGTTTTCAGCGTCCCATTCTACATACTGGGCGGGAAAGACCGGAAACTTTGCTCAGAGGCCTCTTTATCAAGCTTAGGGTTTTTTTTACTTGCCATAAATCTACGACACGGGATCACCGGCTTTATTTTCCTTCCAAAGGAAGCCATGATAAGAATTTTTACGTCCGAAAAAACTCCATCGCCTTCCGTCGGGTTTGAACCCACGACCTCGGGGATAGAAGTTAGTATGGTAAAAATGTTACCCTCAGAAAAACCTCACATATATTTACAAAGAAAGAAACCACATGTCTTGAGCATACAGAAGCTGACATTCTTAACAGTGATAGCAATTTTTACAAGGAAATTCCCCTGAAAGGTGGGCTAAACTCTACCTATCTAATCCAAGATACGTATGTAAAGAGTTACAGCTTTTTCTGAGAAGTGGTGCGGGATTCACAGTACAAAATGGCAGATAAGGTGCCATTTATAAAATATATTTAAAATATACGTATTGTGCAACAATAATAAAACATAGGTATATCACATTAAAGAGGAAATTCTGATTAATAATACTGCAGAAAAACAAAAAATATATATTTTGGGGCAGTTTTCACCATTTAGTCTTCCCTTAAATGCCCATCCTGGATTTTCTATAAATCACTAAATAAGTATATGTTGTAACTGAATGTTATATAAGTGGGAAGGGTATAGACCACGGTTGCCTATGGAAGGGACACAAGGTTTAACACATCTCTCTGTTTTGTTCTTCGGCTTTCCTACATCTAAGGGATTAGCACTCTGTCGACGTAAAGTCCGACCACCCCGAACACATGAAGTTGGTCACAAAATGGCATAACTGGTATAGACAGAGACGAATTAACTACTAGCGGCTATGGCCCAAGCTTATCGGGAGGTTGGCGCCGGGTAGTTTGTGAGATAAATAGAGATAAGTAGACCCGGTAGCGCTCTCACCAAGCGTATACACCAGAAGCGATATCAACAGATAACCAGAATCTTCTGCAAGTTTACCCTCTCCCCGTCTCCAGAACATTCTAGAGTATGATGTGGAAAATTCCAGCATATAACACAGCGTGTTCGCGAGTGAGTGCGATTGTGGTGGGACATAATGCGCATTCTCAGAATGGGGTTGTGACGTCAGTTGTGACGTACAGCGAGTGCGGCTACTGTGAGAGATTAAAGAGTATCATGAAGTCATGCAGCGAGCTTGTAAATTCGTAACTGTTATCGCAACCTCTTGTGTCTCGTATTACTAAATAGCTGAATCAGTTTCTGGTGATTATATTTTATCGTGACTTAATAAAAAAATAAGGTTAAGTATGAGTCATTTATAGAAGAGCAATGAGATAAATTATTGTGGGTAGAGAAAGTCGGGAGACTTTACACTAACGATTTTTTTTAATCGTTAGGTACAACTAAACAGACGTCGGAGGTCCAATGGCTTGGTAATCGTTGCTTCAGCAGCGGTAGCACCTAAAAGCGTGTAGAATTCGACATACTTCTATGACGTTGGAATGTTGCGGGAGTGCATTCTGAGTGCTTGTCAGCAAATCCGAGAGATGCCAAAAGTACTTGAAAGAATGCGTACTTACATGAGGCCCTAGAACTGAGGGAAGCGTGCAAGTGAATTGAAATCACGAAACGCTTAACAGTTACACACAACGAATGCGTGCTTCAGGCATGCTTCTGTTTTCTCGGTTTAACGAAATATTCCCTTCTGAAATCATGTCACTGTTTTAAAAGTACGACGCATATATAAAAAGTATAAGCAGCTGACTGCGAAGTTTTCAAAGGTAAAATATACCTACTGTAGTTGAACTCAGAAGAATGGCTTTGTCCTTGAACTGCAAGCCTGCAATGGACTAGGGAGCTTATTGCCTACGTTGTAAATACCGTAACACTAGCAGTTCAAAAGTATTGTCAACAAGTGCAGTTTCACATGTGTATGGTCATAACTATATTGCTTTACATGTATGCAGGTTTTACAGGTTTGCTTATTGAAAGTATGATCGTAATTGTTTTGTTTGATGCAGCATCATAACGCATTACTTATGCTACTTCGCGTAATATTTGTTGTTCCGGGAAAGAAAGGATAAGCACCTTTAGAACAGGGTGTAAAACAATAGAGCGAGAGGGAAACACAATACTGCACTGGCTCAAGTTCGCTTACGGAACCACAAGGTCATAGCTAAACTCCTATGTCAAACATTACTGCCTCTTGTCTCCATTTTCTTTGTGGTGTCCAAAAGTACATTTCTAGTTGTAGCCTGCTAGGGCTCAGATATGCAAGTCCTAGTACAACTCACATGAGCATTTCAGCACCGCCAAGACATTTGACTTCTCCCACTCTGTCTTTGTTATCTTTATACCTCTAAAATAGTTTCCGTCAGCAGAAAGTGGTTTTACAACTTAGCATACGAGCCTAATGCTGCTAAAAGTCCAATCATGATGCTTTGGAAAGGCTGGTTGAGTGGCATTACAGAATGATCAAATAGGAACAAGTGTGTGCACTTAGCTAGTACGCTTGTCCTGTATTGTAAACTACAAACGAATTAAAGGCAACTGAATCTAAATTTAGAATCAAGAGAAGAATCAGCAAGGAGTGAGGTATAGAAAACATTTGGCTGTGGTTAATAACGAAAATACATGTGAAAGTGAATAGAAAGTAATATGGGGACTTCCTGCTAATGTGATGAATTTGTTATGGTTAAGAATATGTTAGGTTTTTCTATAACGGGAGAGAGTTGATATTTGATATTTGCTTATTTGATATTTGATATTTATTAACTTCTTTGCCACATAAGCACAGATAGGGTTGTCGGAAACAGTTAACATTTATAAGCTAGAATTAAAGAACAAAGGCATTAAAACCTTATTTGATAATATTCCTTAAGGTCATAAGCTGGATTCGCCAGCAGTGTTGAACGAACTCGTCTTAGTTACATCTTACTTAAGAAAGTAGTTTTAAAAAGAATTTGTAAACCATATTCAAGAAAGTTCATTAGGGAATACATGTAAATAAAATTAATATATTAGTTAAAATGAACCTTCTCACACGATACATGTCGCTGAAAACGACCTTCATTGTAAACCACAGACAATATATTGTATAAGTATGCCTCTATTTAGTTTTAATACAAACCTAGCGATGTAAGAAAAACATTTGCAAATGTATATAACAATCTCCTTTAACTTACGAAGGGAAGTGGCCTTTTGAATTTTAAAGCGGTGTAAAGTCAGCAACAAACTCAACAACTCAAACTGTGCAGTGCAGTACAGCTCAACCCAACCGAGCATAAAGAAGGATTCTGCTTATCGCTAGCGAAGCCCAAAATATTGCTTTCTCTTAGCGTTGATGACTGTTCTGCCCTTGCTAGCAAGTAACTAGTAGAACCTCTCCGACAGAGACAAGCTCAGCCGAGCCCGAAACAGCTTTCTGCTTATCTCTATATCATACATATTACTTAATAAGAATTCATGCTTCAGTTTCGTTACCAATGTGGATAAACTTCAATATGGGTATACCCTAGACGTTCTCGGGCTTCAAGCCAGGTGAGGTGATGTTGATACATGGACGTTTCAGCATCCTGAAGATGGGAGAGATGCACGCTCCCGAAACGTCGATGTATCAACATCTCACCTGGCTTGAAGCTCGAGAACGTCTAGAGTATGTTCGTTGCCAGGAAAGCTTCAGTTCTTACTTCAATCTGGGTTTACAACAGCTGACTCTCCACACCAAGTCACATGTTGATTACTTATGTGATCAGATCGGCAGTAACGTATATGAATTTCACAGAAGGTTACATTTTGCTTCTCGTAATAGGTGAGGCTTTGGTCCAATACCATGTTTATAAAGTAATTATGTCCTGCCAGTTTTCTAATATAGTGATTTCTCCTCAAATGGGGATGATCAAAGATAGCTTCCCCTTTAAACCACCAAAGTAACATCTTTTACAGTTGCCCTGAGGTGATGATTCCTTATATTTCCGCCAGTGCCTCTTACAGAATAAACATGCTACACACCATTTGCTTTTGACTTTAAAATAATTAAAGAGCAACACCTCATCCATACTCCTTGAAGAAAACTGCACACCACTTGGGCTGTTGAAGTACTTTAAATTGAAAGGACACAAATGCAAGGCGTTTTGGCTATAATAATACTCGTACTGATGCATAATTGGGTATACATGTACCAAATGTCGGCTATTTCATGTAATAAGCGTCTCTTTGTTTTTGTGTTTGGTATTGCGTTTTTTCACCCCCTCCCCAAATGCTTGTCTGATGAAACGCGCGCAACTTAACTCTTTTAATACATCACCTTGTCAAAGATAAGCACCATATATCATTTTCCTGCCAGGTGGGTTGGAGTAGGGTCGGGAACGCCGACTGGATTGGTTATCCTTCCAAAGATACATAAACCTCCACTGTTATAATTTTACCCCACAACACACACACACACACACACACACACACACACACAAAATATCAGTGGTTATTTTGATACAACACACGTCTGAACCAAAAAGGTTGTGCTCCTAAAAGACATCTACCACATATTTCTGTGCTAAAAATATACTGACTTACGTTGTCATGATTGTTTCTAAGTGTTAGTGTGAGAGTGTTAAAAAGTTGCACGGTTTTTGTCTTACTTGCGTACATCACTAAAGCTCACTCATTCTTTTTATTCATTGTTAAATTTATATGCCGCCTTTAACATCGAAGGTCGGGGTAGCGCAGTGGTTTCATTTCCGGCTCTCGTACTGAGGGTCCGGGGTTCGATTCTCGGCTCTGGGGTGGCGATAATAAGTCGGTCCTATCCACGCCTTCACCTCTGACTTGCTCATGTGAAGTGTCTCTAAGGCCCAACGTGCTTCGGAGTCCAGGGTAATAGCTGTAGGTCGTCTCATTCCACCGTCATTTTCGGATTCCGCCCGTTGGGTTCCTCCACCGCAGAAATGGGGCGAGTCATCGCTTGGTGGAATGAGATATCCCCGAAGGTGATAGACCATGTGGAGAGCGTTAATAACGACAACATCGGAAGTCACATCGGCGGCTTTTTTATGTTTGAAACAACTGTTCACTCGCTTACAGTGCTGCCAGTCCTTATGTTGGTATTACTTTTGGTAATCACATTAACTTCACACTCCCATTCATACTTCCAAACTCTAGGAAGGAATCCTGGTTAAAGAAAAGTTCCCATCCTCCAGCCGAAAATCGAACACGAGAGCTACGGATTTGGAGGTTTGCATGCTAGACCACAGAGGCAGGTAAAGCATGGCTACATTGGGCTTTAAAATACTATTCGTCCTAGCAACCCAACGTTCTGCGTGAGACTCGAAAATAGTCCTTCCACTCCAGTGACTATCATCCTAATGCTTCACGAAACTCCAAAGCGAGTGCATTATTATCGGCTTTTCTTAACAAATAATGCAAAGAATAGCAGCATTAGAGTTTGCTGTTTTTCACGCAGTGGTTGCAACTAGTAGCTAATAAAATATGTAAATTTTAAAGTGGTTGTATTTTATCGTTAAAAAAGACATTTGAAGCCGAAAATAAGATGTGTTAAGCCTGCTTCTTCCAGTCTTTAATTGATTACTACTTTAAAAAATCGGAACAGCAAATGATAGGGGATGTGCCGCAGAATGCGCAGTTACGGCCTCGTCCAACGAGTCGTATATTAAAGGAAGAAAACGGGACTCGGGAGGCATTTGGACTCCCTCTCCCAGCTGACTGTCTACCGTGAGGAAAGCATTTTCGCCATCCCTGACCTGGGACATAATAGCCAGCATTTGCATTTTTAACTGTTTATGACTCGTTTTGCCTTGGACACTGTTAATACCTACAGTAATGAAATTATAATTAGGAAAGGAAACACATGAAGGAGAGCTTCCAGGCCTAACTTTAAGGTAGCGACATTTGCCAATTATGACTGACTGAGGGAATATTTGTCAGAGAGGACGTGACAAAATTCGAACAGTGGCCCTGGTGCCACCATCTCATGCCTTGACAAAGTCGGGTATCCGTATCGGGATTTTTAAATAAGTGTTTAACGCCCGTTCTTACTCATACCAAGCGAGGTGGCGCGCGGTAACATGGGCGACTCGCATTCGGGAGGTCCCGGGTTCGATCCCCGGTGGCCGCCCTCTCTGACCCATGAGTTTTTCGTGGTTTACCCGGGGTCGGCAGGCGAATGCTGGGGTGGTTTCTTCTCTACCACTATTTCCTTTCCATAATTTACCTTTCATTCCGTTTCCTTCTCATCTATCAGGTATGCTCAAAGGAAGGGGTATCCAGGTGGACTGCTTGGTTGTGGGTCTGTCATCGCCCTCTCTCTGCAGCTGCAGGAGTGGGAAGGGTTTTCGTGTTTGGAAATGTTAGGGACTTCTGCGCGTCACTGTGGCCTGTAGCCTCCTGTGCTTGCCTCACTTCGTCCCTTCCTCCTGGGGGGTGTTAGCCGCAATAAATCTATGCAGGTCGCTCCGTTGAATCGCCTATACCTATACGCGGTGGACACTAGATGATACATGAAATGAAATAATAATTGGAAAAGGAAATTTAGGAAGGAAACGTTCCAAGCCTGAGTTTAGGGTACCTTCTCGGCATTTTTCAGTTATGAGGGACGAGAAAGTCCGAAAAAAATCAGTCAGGGAGAACGGCCCTGTCAGGATTTGAACTGCAGACCTCCCGTTCATGAGTCCGTGCCTTAACGACCTCTGCTACTAGTGTTGGTATCCGTTTCGGTGGTAAATACATTGAAGATTTATCTTGTTATTTTCATTTCCACCAACCTTTCATCTACAGTGTATGCTTCTGGTCCTTTTTCATTTCAGATACTTATAGATATGTATGCTTTAAATCCATACCCACCTTATGTAATGTTGGTTGGATAGGTGTGTTTTAAAATGAAATTTTATGTAAAAATTTCAGAGCAGCTATGGTGTGAAATAAATAGCAATGATAGATTTTAAATATAATTAATGAAACACTCGAATTCCTATTTGACATGGACGTGAATATCCGAACTGGTAGTAAATTTGGAGCGGGATGAAGCACGTTCTCATTACCAAAGACGTGCTGTTTCGTGGTAGAGTAGGTATGTTTAAAAAGAGTTGGCACCTTATTTGGGATAATTCTGCATCCGCCACTGGCAACTGATAGGCAAATAAAGCCAAATATAATTTAGTCTTATTTTTCATTTCTTTCTAAGCAATGATTATACAAGTGATATAACTGTGACAGTTTAACCAGACGTTAATTGTTGATATTCTTTTTTAGTATTAGGGGTTAAGGATAGCCAGACGGAGGGGCCTCCAATAACTGGGGCACCAGCGCACGTAGTCATTACTGGGCTCTTTGTGATCTCTGGAAGAAAGGAGTGCGGGGGAGGACGAAGGATGATCAGATCCGTACGACGATGTGCGCTAGCAAGGATGGAGTCCCTAACGATTCCAGTATGACACCAATCCTGATGCCTTAACCACCCGTAACATGGGGGTCCCAGGAACAGACGAGACACTCCCAGGAAGGAAGAGGATCCCAGGTGCCCCGCAAAGCGCCAGGGAAAAACGTTTCCAAACTACAAATTGCACCGTCCTGCCGCAATACTGAAACAGATGAAAGGAAACGATGGGAACAGGAAATGGACAGGAAATTCGTGCTAGAAGGGGAACCAACCCAGCATTCGCCTACTGACCCTGGGAACCCATGAAGAAACCCATTGTCAGAAGAGTCGGCCCGATGGGAATCGAATCCGGACCTGTAGAATACGAGCCTCGCACGTTACAAATTTTTAGTATTACTTTCCTCACCTCTTATTTGCATTAGATGACTCTTAAAACCAAAGGAATATTTAGTACCTGTCACTTAACATACGTCCTTTCCATTCTGAGTGGAGTTAGCTCTGAAGATTTCTGCTCCATAGCGGGACAACAGAATCAACTAGGACGCAAAGACACCTTCCGTCTATTGGACATACGATTTGCGAGGGATTGTACATACAAGAGCGAAAGACGTTCAGTGAATCAGCTGGTATCCGTATAAGAATGTTATCAACATAAAGCAGACCACTTCATTTGAACATCGCACATGAGTGCACTATCACATGAAATGTTTCACGTGTCGATTAAATGGTGCAATTGGACGTCTATACAATGATTGCTTAAACATAATAGAACTTAATTCCATATATATACATATATATATTCTTAGTGTGTCCAGCTATCTGCTGACAACACATGTTCCACTATGAATTTCTTCTCTTTACAAATGATGGATATAATGCATGATGTTTGTAGTACGAGATTCCTATAGCCAACCAAATAGAGTTGTATTCTATATACGTTGCAGAGATTTGTCCAAAGTAACAGGAATTGTAGATTATAGTTTAGTTCCTTGAGGATTTGTGATGACAGTTTATGAGAACGTGTTACAAATATTTTTCATGATTGTTGTACAGAAACGGCAGGAAGAAATTAACACGGGTTCCCTGGCCTTACCGCATTTCTTAACGTTTCTAGGGCACTTTATGACGTCATGACTTGATTTTATTGGCTGGCTTTCACCTTTTTCACCTTGTAGGTTCTATCAAGCTTTGTACTGTGTATCGGACCAATATGCACACCTAAGCTAGTTCTGTCAACTCACTGGCTAATTACGAATAGGTATAGATGAGGAATGGTCACCTCCCTGAACTGAAAAAAGAAGCAGAGGTAACTTGTGTCTCCTTTTAATATGGGGAGACCGATTTTGTCGAGCTTTCGTGAGGATAATCGGGAATATACATCAAATGTTTGTTTGGAAATGCTCTTGAATATAAGTAGTTTCCGAGATGTTACCATTTTAGTCCCCAAACATTAATTATAGGTCCTGATATGCATTAGCATTTCCTAGCTATTTACATGGTCTTAAAACAGGCAAGCTATAGCCCCCATTCTCCTACTTGCACTAAGGGTAAAAGAGGTGTCAGCAGATATCTTAAGCCACGCCTATCAACACCCTTACAGACAATCATAATCTAATACAACTTTCTTGTGTGGTATGTACCAACTACAAATATTAAAGTCAATGACGTTTAAGGAGAGAGTATATGGCGAAAATTACCAAAACATGACATTCTTAGTATTTTGTGCACTCTTGTTAATTGAAATTCAGTGTTTAATTTGTTATATACTTTATCATTTTGTGCACAATAATTACATTTTAAATATTTTTTTTTTAAATGGCACTGCAGATGATTTTGTGCTGGGAAGTCTGCACCAATTCACAGATAAAAAAAATCACAAGTCTTTCACACATTGGTGTAAACCTCAGGGGAAGTTTTGCTCTACAAGTTGGTACTATTGTTAAAAATGGCAACTTCTATATGCTCATGCCATGTGGTTTCTTTCTTTGCAAGATGTGCGAGTTTATCTCCAGTTTAGCTTCGACCAGCTGGTGCAAATGACCCGTTTGCTCAGGAACTATTTAAGATAGCAAAATTAAATTTTAGGATGATAAGAACAACCTTTGAGTGCTATTGTGGATCTAGATTGATGTTAATGACATGGTCGGTTATATTTTAAAAAAGTAATTGCTCATAAATTTTAATGAAAATATGGTATAGTTAAAAAAATACTCCTATATTTCTTAATAAACTAACCTTTCATATAAAAGTAGATCAGTGATCTTATATGTACATCCTTAAAAATTTCATTCTTATATATTAAATACTTTCTGTGATAATGGGTCATGAATTTAGCAGCTTTAACATAGGCAGGATAGGACATTTAATCTCCCCTTAAACGAAGTTCCCGAGGTCGCGGGTTCAAACCCAGTGGAGGGGATGGATTTTTTCGGGCATAAAAATCCTTAGCATGGCTTCCTTCGGTAGGGAAGTAAAGCCGATGATCACGTGCAGTAGGTTTACGGCACGTAAAAGAACCTCAAGCCTGATAAAGCGGCCTCTGAGTAGAATGTACGATCTTTCACGCCCAATGTAGAATGGGACGCCAAGAACCATAGCAGTTAGTGTCCCTAAATAAAACTCAATTACAATTTTTAAGCGATGTAGGCATTAGTGGTGACAATATGAACCGTTCCAGCTCTTGTTAAAATGTTTGAATATGTCTAGGTTCGTTGCTAAGTATTTTGTAAATCCTTAGGTTTCTGTCAATACTTTGAAGTGTTTTATATTTATCAGAAGAATGCAATATGACCCATAAGTTTGTTGAGCGTTTATTGCAGAATATGCACTAGATAAAAATGTTGTTTGTAAAGGTTTGGTCTGCAGAGTTTGCTGCCAGTTTTGCAATATTATCAGCAATTTATTTCCATTGATGTACATTTAATACTACTTGTCAGACGGCACATTACAGGCACTGACAATGTCAAAATGCAGTAAAATCCTTTGTCAATACAAAGAAATAACATTGCTTTAACACAACATTTCACTACATTTAAGTTTAAAAATTCATTTGCAGTATAGAAAGTAGGGATGGGACCTTGATATCTCGATACTCTCGATACTCGGTGGTATCGAAGTATGTCTAATACTTTCAGATAAACCTTCGAAACTTTAAAATTGTTAATATTTCTATATTGAAAGTTGTTGCGTTTAACTTTATGCTAGATAAGTAATGAAAGAAGCTTAGATTTCACGTTATTGTCTCGCACGTGTCCCCTAAGAGCTGCTAGACTAAAGTTCTTGACAGGTCTTTACAGCATTTTCTGTAGGTGAATCAATCCAACATTCCATAGGCTCTTGTGTCTAAATGAAAACCTGTAAAACTATGGGGGAAGCAGTAGATGTACTCGTGTAACATGCAGCGTTAACCGAGTTGTGAATGAACCTGATTTAGCTGACGCAGTAAATCACATTTCTGCAATAGCCTGGCTTGGTGACTCATTCTCAGCCATTATCCACATTTACCCAATGTGATGACCAAAATCTGTGAATCCAGCAGAAACAAATCACAACTTAAGACGTGAGATAACACTGTGCCTAGAAATATTTGCTCTTTCCTTCCATCTGTTAGTTTGTGTTTACGCAAGTGAAACTCGGATCACGAGCGTAACTTACAGGTATACCGTAAGAGTTATTTCTATAATATGGATACAAAATTCTTTAAAAGAAAGTTTTCAGCACAAAATATTGTCGTATACCTCACATATTTAATTATTATTTAACTTCAGAGGAGAGCAACTCGCTTATGAGAGGGATCGTTGAACAGACAAAGAACTTTAAACTCGAGGTATCGACAAGGGACGCAGCTAAGTTAGATTCACAACATAATTACACTAACATAATTCCTGGCTGAAGGGAGAGGCAAGGATTCTATTCTACCATAATAAAAGTTGAAAAGAAAGGATAACTGGTAGATTTATTATAATAAATTCTTACCCCATGTGTCTGCCGGGCGAGGACGCCATATCGTAGGCAGTTATCCGTCCAGCTCACGCGAAGACTAGTCACAGAATGCTAAGAAAACCCACGCTAAGCTTAGCGTCAGTAACGCCATATCCCCACCAATGACACACTGCTTCCCCTGAATCGCCCCTACTCTCAGATAAACTGCCACCGCCGACCCGGTAACCAGAGAACGTATTACCATTAATATAATCTGTGCACATGCCACAATATAGTTACATTATAAGGGAAGCAGAGAAATTATTATTATTAGCCTTGGCTAACAGCAGGGAATATATAACCTGTTTGATTATCCACTTAAAAAACTGCTGCCAATTGTAGAATGTCAAACAGGAACAACTTCGGAATTACCATACGATACAAAATTGGTTACTTGCGTTTATGCACCGAAAACTACTAATAAGAACATAATTCAGTGTACAAGCTATTGCCTTTACAGTTTTTTTTATATAAAGTAGGTATCGGGTATCGGTGTTCAAAAATCAATATCGTTATCGAGAAATAGTGGTATCGTTCCATCACTAATAAAAGGGTGTTTTAACCAAGGATTTAAATAATGTGTTTTCAAAACTTATGTTTATTCTAGCTCTTAACGCAAGGAGGCAATAAATTGTGACATTTTGGGCCCAAATATAGTTGAGAATGAATTGACTTACTGAGCCTAAATTTAGGTAAGCTCAGAGGTGTGTTATTTCTAGTATTATGATATTATGGCTCCCTTCGTGTCATTGAAAATACAATACGCTATATTCCATATGATATAACTGATCTGCTGATAGTGGGGGCAGGGAAATCCCTTACACTATACGACTTATTGTCTACTTGCAGCGAGATTGGCCTCAGTTTTAATATTTTTTCAACTGATATTATTAGCACGCTTTGTTTCTGTACCAATCTCTTTAGGGCGTCCCAGAAATAAAAGCGAGTGCCTAACATGTAGAGCGTGACGACCATTGACCTCTGCTTATCACAAGAGTCTCAAACATACTCCCGATTTCCGCCAATGAATCCTGAGTTAGGCATTTGCTGCTCTACACCACAATGTGTAATAATTAGTGTTGGAACGTTACCACTATTTCTCGATCCTGAAACTGATACTGATTTTGGAGCACCGATATTCGATACTCACTTTATAAAAAAAGCTGTAAAGACGATAGCTTGATCACTGAATTATGTTCTTATTAGTAGTTTTCTGCATGTAACCAATTTTGTATTATATGTTATTTCCGAAACTGTTTCGTTTGACATTCTCCAATTGGATGCAATTTTCTTTCTTCATAATGGCACATATGTACTTTTTCATCCGGTAATAAGTAACACTCGGAAACACAGCAAGTTTGTGGATTAAACCTCTCTATTACTCACCCTTATACATTAGTATGTACATGTCTTAATAAAAAGGTATATTTAGACACAATTAAAGCTTTGAAGAACAAATGAAGGAAATATTATATGTATTACAGAGATATGGTGGAATTAAAGGTTTAAGAACGCAAGCATTCATGAAAGAACAAACATTTTCATACGCTGTATTATCTCACCTTATAAGTTCTGATATATATTACTGATGCTACTTTGGGTAATATTTATTGTTCCGGGAATGAAAGGATAAGTACCTTTGGAACAGGGTGTAAAACAATAGAGCGAGAGGGAAGAACAGTTCGCCTAAGTCAACCACAAGGTCATAGCTAAACTCCTGAGTCAAACACAGTGCCTCTACTCCTTCCTCCATTGTTTTTCATGTTTTCATCTAGACACAAGATTCTATGAATGTTACATTCATCGCAGTCAAGGTCTATCAAGCACTATAGTCCAGCAACTCTTTAGGGACACGTGCGAGGTAATAACGTGAAGTCTCGACTCATTTCTTATCTCGTATAAAGTTAAACGCAACAACTATCAATAACGCAAAACTAAAAAATTTAAAGGTATCGAAGGTTTATCTCAAAGTATTAGACCTACTTCGATACCACCGAGTATCGAGGTATTGACGGTATTGAGGTTCCATCCCTAGTAAGAATAAATAAAGATTCTCTTCACTAGCATAGGTTCGTGCAAGCACTGTAATCACGAGGAAATATAATTGTGGTCCGAGAAGATTTTTCAGGAATACGTAAGTGGTGTCCTAAGTTGTGATGAGGGTATACGCTTATATTGACGTGATGTTCTGTTGAACGTTAAAAGGTATTGGGTACTGGCATTGCTGATTTCTATAAATTTCACTCAATGTAGCTGATATTTTTATCACGCATTTATTCAACATAATTAAAGCGGAAAACCAATTTTCATGCTTCTATATCTCTGACTTTCCAAGAAAATAACTTCTAAAAATTAAAATCGTGTATCCTCTGTAATATTCCATGTGTTGAAAATTTGGACATTTTTAAATTTTTAAAATTTTGCATGTTATTTCTCTTCATAATCCTAGAAAAATGATAAAGTATGTAGCAATTTTAATGTTTTAAAAAGCAATCATGTATTAAGTTAATAAGATCCTGAATTCAAAACTGTAATAATATCCTCTTAGACCTCATCAGCTTTCAAAGAACGTATGTCGAAAATCTGAAAGAAGCTGAACAAAAATTGCACCACAGGGAGTACTAAAGCGGTAAAACAAAGAAAGCAAGATAACGAGAAAATGAAGTTTTTGCATTTGAATGCTGACTCTGCAGTGTTTGAGGATTCTTTCCATAAGATTTTTAAAAACTTACTAGTACATTTAAAAGTAAGCAAGCAGTCGCGAAAGACATTGTTGTCACCCCTAACATCAACTTCTTTGTCATCACCATCATGGGTGTCTACAAGAGCAAATATTAAGTATATATGACCGAATTCCAGTTTTTAAAGATTCCTTCTTATATGTTCGTTATAGTTTCTAATTGCAAATTATGGGTTTCTCTAAGTTTTATGACAAAAGAGATACTGTTTAGTATAACAAACGTTTTTGAATGATTTGATACCGAAATCCCATTATTTTAACCATATTTGCAGCATGAATGTATTTTTACACTTTTGTGCTATGTCTATGGATGAGAAGCTAATGCTTGTTTATTTCATTTCCATTGCTACAGCTGAGTATTCTGTAGAGTTAATGAATTTATGACAGGCGTGTCATCGTAGGTTATATACAGGGTTATATCCTTTTGTGATTTCAGAAAAGTAAAAAGTTATATATAGGACGTTACTGCACACATCGCTAAGCAATTTGCTGTAATATAAGCGAACAGGATGAAAGTTAACATGAGTGATGTTTCAGGCTTCATCCGCGTGGCATGGCAGCACTATCGTGCATAGGAGTCAAAATGGTGGTTACGCCAAACAGCACACTCATTGTGTCATATGGTATGTGAAATGTATCATATGAGATGTGTCGGTTCTCAGTTCTCCAAATAATACTGTTGTGCTTGTTGACTCGGGCACTCACATGGAATGTGGCTTTGTCCATGTACATCGATTTAACCACTGATTGTCCGCTTCTGCCTCTTCCTACCTGTTTCTATCACACATCCTGTGCAAGGCAGTTGAGACCATTCGGCAAAAAAATGTACCAGTAACAATGTCTCAATATGATGGGACATACTGACGGTTGTACTGAAGTCTAAAAGCTTTCTGGGTCCGTGTTACTCTTAAAAAGTTCGCATACCTTATGACACACTGAGCGCACTGTTGCGGCATGACCGCTATTTTGTCTCCTATGCACAATAGCGCACCATGCCATGCGGATGAAGTCCGAAACATCACTCATTCTTGAATTCCATCCTTTCCGCTTATATTATAGTAAATTGCTCAGAGACGTGTGCATTAGAATCTAATATATAACGCTTTGCTTTTCTGACATCTCAAACGAATGATCCTGTAGGTCAGAGAGGAGCAAAGCTTGTGTCGCGACCCAGAATGTAGTCACAACTTAACGCGACTGAAAGAGCACACAGCCTGGGTCAGTGTTCCTAGCTAGGCGAAAGGGTGGTTGCAAGTAAACACTTCAGTGGTGGAGTTCATGAAAGCGTATTTTGTGGCAACATCCAAAGACTCTACGTTACATGTCGTGCTTCATATGGCGAAATTAAAAGTGTGTGTTGCACGGGGAAATTATTATTATTATTATTATTATTATTATTATTATTATTATTATTACTAGTAGTAGTAGTGGTGGTGGTGGTGGTGGTGATTTTAGGAATTGAACGTGCGAAACTATTGCAGGAGTCACCTACAAAGAACATTGTACAGAAAGTCCCGAAAATTGATGACTGTAAATACAAAACTAAATATGCTAGTTACGTACTTACCTAGGAGATCACTCGCTCCCTAAAACCTTTTCAAGAAGGTGAGTTTCTGATACTACTTCCCAATTTTAATAATATTAATTTATCTCGAAGAACCATTACAAGGAGAGTGGAAAACGTTTCAAAACATGTAGAAAGTCGACGTAAACATAATATAATACTCAACTAAAGTGCTATCAACCGTCACTGCAGGAGCTCTACAACCGTAACTCCCCTCTACCCTGGCAGCAATGCCTTACTTGCGTGTTTTTTTGTGAGGGTTGTATTGTGTTGGCGACACAAAACTGACTTCTGTTGTAGGTTATAGATTGTTCCACGAAGGGGACACCTCGGCATCGCGATCTACAGAGATCTATTGTGCCTACCTTCCCCCAGGAGGAAGGGATGAAATGAAGGAATTACACAGGAGGCTACAAGCCGTAGGCAGACAGGCCACAGAGATGCGCGGAAGCCCCTAACATTTCCAAACTGCAGATGCGTGTGTCATCGCCGGAGTAGCCGAGAGAGGACGATGAACGACTCACCAGTCGAGCAGCCTTCTGGTGTCCACGGGGAGTATTCTTTCCAGTGAGCATGCATCCGCGCCATCTCTCCGGCAGCGCCCTACACTACGAGACCTAGAAGCGCACCTGAAATACGAGAAGGAAACGGAATGAAAGGGAAATGACGGAAAGGAAATTGTGGTAGAGAGGAAAACACACTAGCATTCGTCTGTCGGCTCCGGGAGAAGCCAAGAAAAACCCATGGGTCAAAGTGGACGGTCGCCGGAGATCGAACTCTGGAATGTGGGCTATTGACGTTGCCGCCTGAGCCATCCCGCTCGGTAGCGTGTCACTAAGTGGCAGACGAATACAGTTTCTATGACACGCCACCTGGACGCATTAAGGATACTTTTCATTTAATAATCATTTGCTCAGCACGGTTAAGTGCCTGATGAACTGAGACATATATATATATATATATATATATATATATACTTCTACAGAAGAAAATTGAAGGGGATGCTCACATGTGGGTCTCCAATTCGTTAACTCAATCGTTGGGAGTGAAAATTAAGCAAATAAGAGCCAAACAGGTTAGAGATCTGCACGGGACGAAATTCTTAGGTCCGGCCCGAGCCCCGAGAATAGGTTATACTGTACCTCCGGGTCTGAACCCGATTGTGTAGTTTTGTTTTAAATACAATTATCTTGTAGTTATTGGCTATTAAATTAATATTATAATTATTATATTTATTTTTTTGTTTGTTATCGCACGATGAGCTAGCTGCTGCTGCTGCGGTACGAAGGGACTCGGGTTCCATTGGAACTTTTCCCCTGCTGGCTGCTTGATGAAGGATGCACTTAAGTTCTTGGGACCAATTGAACCACTTTACAGTAATAATGGCGGATGAAGTACTCCAATTCGCACGTAGTAAGGGCATGTTAACGACAAACTGCTTCGTTGACCACATTTGCCCCTATTGGTGCACTCTGCCCAGGATGTCCTGAGTGTGGGTGGACGGAGGGAGGCGGAGTTTGCAGCTACTGTACTGTTGGAATGTTATTCGCAATTAGCCGAAGTGAGCATTTATTTATTGTTACGAGTATTACTACTGCTATGGATGCGTGCATGCTGCGATAATTGTGCTGATCCAGGACTCAACATCGCGGGTCAAAAAATGTGATAAATTAATTTTTCAACTTTATTTTCCCTTAACATGGAAAAGTTTTCGTTAAATTTTATTTTCTCAAAAGCGGCGCTAATGATTTTGATTAAAACGCCAGACATTTAAGATATTCGAATACCAGATAAAATGCTATGTTGAATATGAAGTAATTTTCTTCGTGTTTATTTTGAAACCCGTGACCGACAAACATTTTCCAAAATAAGTCAAATATGGTCCCGGGATACACCCATTCTGACCCATGAGTTTTTTCGGGGTTTTCCCCGGTCGTCAGGCGAGTGCTGGAGTGGTTTCCTACACTCCTCGAATTTCTTGTCTCTCCATTTCGTTCCATTAATCATTTCATTCACCCTTCAACCCGTTTGGTCTGTTTCAGGGTTGGAAGTATCCGGCGATGGGAGTTTCGGTGCTACGTGCCAGGGAAAAAGGAGGATATCTGTAAATTCTCTCCGTACTTCGGCCTTCGTCTGGTTGACGGGGCATAAGGACCGTCCCCGGCGGGGACTTTGGACACCATGTGGTGCGGAGTCCCCTGTCTACGGAACGTTTATACCTGTAAACTTTAGAGACCCTGTCATTGCTGTGCCGCCACTCCTGGTTCCTGGCTGCCCGGTGTCTCTCTTCAGGTCATCTCTTTCTTCCGGGGCGCCCCCTTGTGGGGGCGTGGGTACAATATCCGGATTCACTGGATCGGTGCCGAATCCCCTCCTTTTCACAATCCAATCCAAAACATACCCAGCCCGTGCAGACCTCCACATCAGGGAATGCGTTTTTAAGGGAAGATAATATTGCGGCAACCGCGGCTTCAGTCTAGGCTCAGCATCTGCACGACGTGTTATTTCGAGGTATGTAGCTTCAGGTACTCCAGGAAGGTGAGCAAAGAACCTGCGGGTCGTGTCAGATGTCGTCGACTCCCAGTTCACGGTGAACTGCATTCTGGATACACCAGATATTGCAATACCTTGTTCTGGAGCACCCCGAACCTTTGAATCTAAGTAGAAAATATGCAGCTCCATGTAGAGCTGACTTACAGAAGGAGTGCCCTAGTATATCAGCAGAGAACGTACAGCCAACTTTTAAGAAAGGATTTGAGGTTTAGTAAAGGATAAAGTTTATGGATACAAAGATATACCTGACTGAGTTTAGCGTTGATGTGATTATGCCATGATAAACGACGATGAATGCCCAGATGTTTTTCACTGCTGGATCAGAAGGCAACAAAAGCAATTCTGTCTCTTTTTCGGCAACATTTCAAAAAGTCTATTTTTTTTAAAGAAAATATCTTCATAACATGCATAATTAGGATCCGATTGCAGTTTTGTCTCTTTGGCCATTTAAATGCCCAAACGCAATGTTTTAAACGGATTTATGATTAAAACTTTCTTCCCTATTTCTCTTCCTCTCCATCTCTACCTTTCCTTTTCCCAAACACCCCGTTAGACTTCCCAATACTAACGGAGGTGCATTCTGCGGAACTCCCCAAATCCCCGAGACTTCCTGTTGTCCTTCTCCCTTTTTCTTTCCTGTCTTCTTTCCCTTGTTTCCCCCTTCCCCCAAAAAATGAAATGTATGTTCGTAGATGTGTGCAAACAGCGGGAAAAATGTTTAAAACATGATTTTCTCGTTATCTTGTTTAGAATTTTGCAACTTTAAAATGCTCCCCATGATACAATTCTCGTTCATTTTCGTGGTTTTGGATTTGAGTTTTAATAATTTAACACATGATTGCGTTTCAGAAAATGGGAACTGTTATTTACTTTATTAGTTTATTCTAGGAAAACTGTTGGTTACACAAAATTTAAGCTTTAATTGGGAATACGCAATACTTAGATGTTTAAACTTTTCAAATTTTCGTCACATGGAGCATATTATAGTTTGTGAAAATTATTTACTCGGAAAGTAGGACCATTAAAATTAATGTTACGCCATAATTATGTTAAACATATATGTTATAAAGGGACAGGTAAATTGACTGGAATTTGTAAAAATTAACAATTTCGGTACTGAGTACCTAAAGTTGCCGTTCTTTTGTTTAGTTATTTAACTTTCCTGAAGGTCCTCCTATGGTCTTCCCTGTTAGTGCACGATGCCGGCATTGGGATTTTTCTCCTGCTGGAAAGCCCTGTACGAGATGCACTCAGCCTGGTGTGGTCCTTAGAGATCAATTGAGAAGCTCCTTGCTGGAGAAGGTGCGGTTCCAAACTCGAAAATCACGCCAAAGCGGCCGGGGAAGTGTCATGCGGACCACAAGCCAGCTGTGCTAAGATGTCCTATGAACGGAGGCAGAGATTGCAGCAGCCGTGACCCACTAGGACTGTTGTGTCAGCAGTTTAGATTACAGCTCTTGTACTTGATCATATGAATGGTACTTTCTGTAGGTATTGTGTCTGGTAGTCTTGTCGAAATGGAAGAGAGTGATGCACTGTACTTATTACTTCCTGAAACTATTTACCGGAATTCGAATGAATGCATTTTTCCCAATATATATTTTCAGCAATCATGTTTTCGGTACCGAAAAACAGAAGCCAAACACACAATACAGACCAAAGTTTTCAGGAACAGTAGAAAACTTCATTAAAACAATAGGGCCGGGGGAAAAGCAAGAAAAACGCTTGTGTTGCCCGTGTTCGGAGACAGTAGTTTATACATTTGTTTTGTAATCAGTTATAGGTTTACACTGTCAAATGAGAAAGAGGGATTTTATTTCACCAAAAAAGTAAATAAATAAATTGTTTACATAAACTGCAGTAAGACTCTGCAATAAGCTTCACATATAATTTAACTATGCATTTTCACTTTAGGTGTACAGATAATATTTGTTTATTTCTAACATGCTTTAACAACCAAGTGTTTGTTAATTTCTAGTTGATTATCAAATTATTACAAATTAAATCAGAAGAGAATTTATTGTTAATCTACCAGTTTATAAATTTCATTTCTGCTATGTCTGCAAAATACATCATGGAACGAGCAGTCCAGTGTATTAACAAATACAGTAACCTATAAACTAAAAGACACACCATATTCTTAAAAGATTGTTCATAATAATACCTGACACGCCAGACACCTTAAAATATTGGACCAGACTTTAATATAAATAAAAGATGAATATGGTCCACTGCTTACTGTCCCCCCCTGTTATTTTATTTTATTTTTTTTAGTTCCATTTATACTCCGCCTTCAACTACGTTGGTCTTATCGGCGACCTTTCCTTTGGAACTTATTGCCTATTGGCAATGGTGTTAACTCTTATCCTCTTGTCACTGGGTTGCACTTTTGAATTTTAGTCACTAGATCACACACACATTCATACTTCCAGACTCTAGGGGGAGGATAGGGAATAACCTTAGCAGCAGAAAAATTCCCAACCCCAGCCGGGAATCGAACCTGGGACCCCTCGCACAGTCGGTAGATGCTCTACCGACTGAGCTACGGGAGAACACTCGATATTCTTAATTGCGACATTACTTCTGTTGTAGGTTTTACAGTATTTTCTATTTTAATTTAATCATGGAACTGTAGTTGTTACTAATCTTACTTCAGCATCGCTGTTAAAAGGAAATCTTCGTTAATGCGCTAACATCTGTTTGGGCTTAACAAGGCAAACGTATTGGCTTAAACTTTATTATGAACTGCTGCATGCATCTGACTGCTCATTGTGTTTCTCTTGAACTAGCGTCATCTGCAGTTGCCAGTGCCAATGAGAAACTGTCAGCTATTCTGTGATTCACTATTGGAAACAACAGTCCTGCCACTATAATAAAGCGAAACTGCATATTCCCCTTGGGGTATATTAATACTAATAGTATTCAGTAGTGAGAGATACGATATTTCATTATGTTCAGTTTTTGTAATGTTTCACTATGACGTCAGTGCAAAAGTTATTCCGTAACAAACACATTTTGCCTACCCTCTTGTTGGTTATCATCTAAACCAGGGCACACAAATTCAGTTATAAATGACGCATTAATTTTGTTCGGAGAAACAGGTTAAAGGATGCGAAGGAAGGGAAAGACAGGCAGGTTGTAGTCATGGTGTTTCGTTGTAAATAAAACAAGAAGTCAGCTTATCTTTCACAATGATTGGGTTTGAAGGGTCAACACGAGTTGAGGTTCTTTAAGTTGATGCATCATGCGTATACTGGACAAGTAATTTAGAAGTTTACATTTTGGAGACGAGTTTATTATTAAATATATGACATGTACGGTTCTAGTAGGGTTGGCTGCCTTTTACCGTTTCTTGAGCGTCAACTATTGAAACGAAAATACGAGCTATGTAACATTGTACTGAAACATATAGATATTAATCGACCTCTTTAAAGCTCACTAAGCCTAGCGTACTAAAGCATGTAAACACGTAACATCTCTTCAATAAATATTGTGACTTTGTCCAGTTTTTCCACTGTCACTGTTCTAAGTTCTTATCTGTCACTGTTTCACTGGGAGTTCACTTCATTAATGCCACTTCACTAAGCAGAACTAGTTCAGTACTCCGTCACTTCGCTTCCTTCGTGACGAGCCTCTTCACGCCGGACGGTTCACTTCACTCATGAGTCGAACACAACACCTCCCGCACGGGAAACTCACCCGCTAACTCGCTCGCTCACTGACTCACCGACTCAACTCACCTCACACTTGACTCGCACTGACAGACTGCCCAGGAGAGCGCTCGCTTGTATAGTCAGTGGAAGCTTTCCACAACGTTCTAAAACTATTTCGACACACTTTCTGGGGAAGGAGGGATAGCTTCCAGAAGGTTCTAGTTATCATCCGATAGCGCGCCCGGTGTTTATGCCGGCGAGAGTCAGTTATCTTGTTTACTCGGACCGCCCGGCGCCGACCTCCCGATAACCTTGGGCCATAGCCGCTGCGCCACAACATGCATTTTTTTACAGGGAGGTAAAAAGCGGTCTGAGTGCTGTCTGCAAACACCAACAGACAGTACAAGGGATAGGAGGTAGTTTGTTACCTGCGACGTCCCTGCCTATAGTCCAATAATAGCTCAGCTTTATTTCCTTCCGTCCTAACTTTAATGCTTATAAATTGCTATGCCTGGTCATAAGACACATAAGCTTAGTTTTTGTAACACCTACTAGCAAAACACCACGTCTGGGTGGATGTAATGCGGGATTTTGTAGCTTCAGGGCATAGCTACAGCGGTATTGCCGAAAACCTCTAGTGCCTGGATTTTCATACTGTAAGAAAATCTTTCTTTATGAAATCGAGCTGCTTACTTTGGGACATTTTTAATTATCTTTGCTAGTACCTATCGATTTCATCCGACCGCATGCTGCAATATCACTTCTGCTCCACACAGAAAGCTCTCCTGTAAGAAGAACTGCGAGAAAAAAATCCAGGCAGAATGTTTTCGCAGGCGCCATGTAACTAACCCTCCCCTTAAAAAAGGCGCGTATGTATGTCTTACACTCTCGACCAGAAGGTCCATATGCTCCATGTTTTATGGTCCGTTTCTCGAGTCAGTAAGCTCGTTGCTTCCACACATGCGTTGCATTCAACTCAGTTTTTTCCGCTGGTTTCTGCTAAACGAATCTGGTGAAAATCGTGAAATTATATGTGAAGCTTACAGAGGTTAACACTTCTTTCGATTTCTTCCTTGCTGAGCTTATGTCGACATTCATTTCATTTAAAAAGAAAAGAAAAAAAACATGATGTGTTACATTCATATGACTTTCTCTACCTTCCATTTCTTATTACTGGATATACAAATTATTCTTAGGAAAGTTTATTTTCCTATCTACTTCATTTTAATCGAGATAAACCTTTCCGGAAATAGCTGCATTACACATTCCGTTATAGATACGAAGAGAATGGTGACAGTCAAATTTTTAAGAACGGGACGCTATACGCTGGCCTTAAAATTCCATACTATTTCCATGACAGAGTCATGGAGAGAAAGAACTGGCAATCAATAGGACTTTAAAATCGGATGTGTTACACTCACATGACTTTCTCTATCCTTGTACAAACTATTTTTACAATCGCTTATTCTCCGTCTGCTTATGTTAATCGAGATAAACTTTTGCAGAAACTATCTTATTGCTAATTTTCTTGTAGGTACAAGCGAAATATGGTAGGTTTTAAGCGATAGTCAAATCTTTTAAGAGCTGGTTGGTATGTGGAGCATTCCATTCTCTTTGCATATCCAGGGTATTAAAAAAAGAATAACGAATTCCCATTTGAGAAAAAGTATAAGTATTGGAAAATTCAAACAAATAATAAGAAATATTTCGGAAATGGTTCACTCAAAAAAAAACTATATGACACAAATTTTGTTTTAAAGAGATATACATTTTTTGTGTAGAAAAATTTTGTCTATCTGTTGCGGTTTACCAGTTATACAAAAGCCATTCAGAATGAAGAGGACTCTTGGGAGACATTTCCAGAAAATTCAAGAAATACATTTCATTTGCCATAAAAATATCTCAAATATATTTTATTTTAATCAAAATCGTTAGAGCGATTTTTGAGAAAATCAAATTTTTTTGAAAATATTCCATGTTAAGAGTAGTCTGGGGTTGGGGATTTTCTTGAAAGTCTTAGTGTCGCATCTGTGAAAGACACTGAACCCAAATAACAAGTTTGATATTTATACGACTTTTCGTTTTTTAATTGTGCTGTTCACTCACACACAGACACACACACACACACACACACACACATGGACCTTTTTCTAAAAATGCTGTTTTGGATTCAGAGGGCCTCAAAACATGTATTTCCGGTACAATCTCGGTATCGAATTTTTAGGTGGAATGCAATACTTCCCCTACTTACTGAACGTAGTAAAGAAAGTAAAAATGTCTAAGTATTGAACAATTCAAACCATTAATAACGGATATCTCGGAAATGGCTATTGTCACAAAAACGTTGTTTCAAATAAATTGTGTATTTTAAAGAGATCTAATTTTTTTGTAGTACGTTTTCGTCTATCGCTTAATGTTTGCCAGTTATACAAGATTATACAAAATGTCTTCCAAATGTAGAGGATTTCACAGGCTATTCTCAGAAAATTCAAGACATGCATTTTATTTGGCATGTAAATGTCTTTAAAACATGGTATTTTAATCAAAATCGTTAGGGCCATTTTTGAGAAAATAAAAACTTTTGTAAAATGTTTCATGTATAGGTTAGTTGGGGTGGGGATTTTCTTGAAACTCTTCTGTCGCATCTTTGGAAGATATTGAACTTAAATACCAAGTTTGATATTTAGTCGACTTTTTGTTTTTGAGTTATGCTGTTGACAGACACCTACACTCGGACTTTTTTCTAAAACAAGTTCTTTTTGGGGGTTCAGGGGCCTCAAAACATAGGTATATTTTTGGTGAAACCTATGTTTTCTATAGGTAAATGGGAAATCATCAGGAATGGTACAAAACGTGAAGAGCTCACTGAAGCACACAATTGTTTCCATACATTTTCGTTGCATTAGCCGTTATCGAAATATCTCTTGCTCGGTGTTTCTTTTCCTAAGTGTGAATCATATGGCGGATATGTTGAAAGTTTGCGATTCCTATTATTTCTTGTTTTTAGAGCTTGTTAACTGAACATTGGAATGCTGTTTCCGCATGTTGTATGTATCAAAGCTTTATTATTTAATTTGAAATTATCCGTAGCAAAAACATAACATGAATAACAAAATGCATATAAAAGAAACACTTTTTATGTGACTGCTGCAATACAATAACGCATATATATGCATTTTATTCTAGATAGAGAAAGTTGTGTGGCTTGACTTGACTGAGGTGGAGCTGGGTTACATTTGCCCTTCACCTGAAACCTATACGGTTTATTGTATTATCTGCTATCTCTATCATTTTAGCTAAATAGTCCTGTCCCTTTAATAAGGGAACGTAGATTATTAGCTAAATTTTCCTTAGGAAGATGATACTCTGAGTTTATCAACCGCACTAGTTAATATCTTCTCATAACTAGCGCTTCGCATTTGAAGGTTATATGAAAAAAGTTTCGTCCTCTTCATTACATAACCTGCATACTGGTTCTTTTAATAAGATTCCATTATATGTAGCTGTTTCCGTAATCTACAACGTTCGGGTTGTCAGGATTCTTTGGGATCTGTTAAATACATCTTTAGTGAGTGAGGGGGATATTTTACTCATCATTCACTTACTGTGCTTGTATCCCTTTGTTTGAATCCATCGCAATGGTGTTGATAATTAAATCCTCCCAGCAATGGTTCTTTGAACAGAGTTCAAAGGAATGCCAAATACTGGTTTAGGCCCAGTAAACGTTAGAGTAGATCCTTTCCTTGCCAGGGTATCTGCTTTTTCATTGCCTAAAATTCCTTTATGTCCAGGCACCCACCCAAGAGTAACCTTGTTGTGTTTTGCCAGTTGTATAAGGTTTATTGGCAAGGTTGTGTGAGTGTTACGAGGGTAGTCCCAGAAGTACCCGACCTGACGTATATATAGCGGTTGTTGTTTCAAAAAAATGACTATGGTAGAAAGCACCACCCTTATAAAGCTTAAGTTTGAAGTTTGGCGATGCTAGCTTTGTTTAGTAATTGCTTGGCAGCCATTAATAGTGAGCTCTCAGCGAATTTGTAAATATGGATAAAAACTGGTCATCGTTATGTGATACAATACTTTAATTTGAAAAGGTCTTAGTCTAACTAATATTAAAGCTGTGCTAGATTCTACCCTGGGGGAGTCTGCTCCTTGGTTTACAACAGTAAACTATTGGGTGGCAGAGTTTAAGTACGAGCTGCCAAGACGAACATCGCAGTGGTCGACCAAATGAGGTGACCAAGCCGGAAATTGTGAAGAAAATCCACAAAATGGTATTGGATAATCGTCGACTGAATATGCGCGAGCTAGCAGACATCGTAGGCATTTCAAAAAGGGCTGTATATCGCACACTAACTGAAAATTTAGACATGAGAAAGCTGTGCGCAAGATGGATGCCGCGTTTACTCACAATGAAACAAAAGCAATGTCGTGAGGATGTTTCAGTCGAGTGTTTGGCGATGTTTCGCTGCAATAAAGCCGAGGTTTTGCGTCGATTCATAACCATGGATGAAACATGGGTCCATCACTTCACACCTGAGACGAAGGAACAGTCAAAACGGTAGATTAAAAGGGGAGAATCGGCTCCAAAGAAGGCGAAGACAATTCCATCTGCACGCAAGGTCATTGTGTCAGTTTTTTTGGGATGCGCGTGGGATAATTTTCATTGATTATCTTCAAAACGGAAAAAACAATCAATGGCGAGTATTATGCAAACTTATTCCAGCGTTTGAATGTTGAAATTAAGCAAAAACGGCCGCATTTAGCGAAAAAGAAAGTGCTGTTTCATCAAGGCAATGCACCAGTTCACACATCCATTATCGCCGTGGCCAAAGTCAATGAGTTAAAGTGCGAATTGCTTCCTCATGCACCCTATTCGATAGACTTAGTCCCCTCTGATTATTTTCTGTTTCCAAAGTTTAAGAAATGGCTTGGTGGTAAACGATTTACCAACAATGAAGAGGTGGAGTTTGCAGTTGATGGCTATTTTGCAGAACTCGACGGTTCTCACTATAAACAGGGTATCGAAGCTATTGAACATCGCTGGGAAAAGTGTATCGAGCTGAAAGGAGAGCATGTAGAGAAATAAAGTTTTTTTCCCAAATTTTTGTGTTTTCTTTGTTAGGTCGGGTACTTCTGGAACAGCCCTCGTACATATTACATATTATCATATGCGACTGAAATCAGAGAAACCAACACGTGTTCACAAATTGCGATGTTATAGATTAAAGGCCTCTTTTTCCAGCCGTTTAGTTGTTAAAATAATTAACATATACAGATGATGTGAACGCTTTACAAAAAGAAAAATAAATATTCTAAAAATTTGAGCATACCGTGGGTGTTTTGTCTTTCGACGCTCGTAGACCTAGTACCGGAGCGGCAGTACACAACCTACTCCACCAACCATGGAATTGACGAAGTAGAAAAGTATTCTTATTGTTTAAAGACGACCTTGAAAATCCCCCTTTTATTGCATCGGGGTGTTGTAACGTTTAAATGCATTTTGATAATCGCCTTAAAGCTAGATTTTCTAAATGCGACTGTATTATCTTCTCTGTGATTTTTCTTTCTTTTTTTTTATTTTCAAGTCATCCATTGTTCGGGATATGATTGAGCTGTCTTTTAAAGGAATCCATAAACAATCTAATTTCGCCTTTAGCGAATCGTATTTGAAATTCCTTACCTCATTAAGCAGAAGACTCTTCTTTATTTAAATAAAAACCAACACAGCTCAGACACTGAGCACTACAAAAAGTGACAGCTACTCCTCGAATCCTGAATGGCGGGACGACAATTACAAAGCATGTTTTTAAAGTAAGCACCGTTTTAATATTTTGCCGCTGCAGTCTCGATTCTGAGCATTCGTAATCACATCCCCCATTCGTTAAGAAGTCAGACGCAGCTGTGAGCGATCGTCATTTTGTGTTTTTCTGTTGTTAGAGCGTTTCGAAGTGTTCAAAACATCGAACGACCGCCGACTGTGAAGTCAGATCAATGATTCGTTTTCTGAATGCGAGAAATGTTACGCCAGCAAACATTCATCGCCAATTGTGTGAGGTTTATGGGGAAACAATAATGAGTGACAATGCCCGGCCACACACAGCCAAACAAACTCAAGATCTGATCGCATCATTTGGTTGGGAACAATTCGACCACCTTCCCTACAGTCAGGATTTGGCAAACGATTTTCATCTGTTTCTTCATCTGAAGAAATTCCTTGATGGAAAACAATTCAACGTCGGTGATGTTGTGACACAAGAAGTGTAGACTTGTCTTTCATCACAGGTGGCATCATTCTTTGAACGAAGGCATACAAAAACTAGTTTCCCGTTACGACAAGTGCCTGAATAACGGCGGTGACTATGTGGAGAAGTAGTGTAAGGTGTAAGTTAATGAATGATAATAAAGTATTTGCAAAATAATGTTCTGCTGTTTTTTAAAAAATTATCGGTGCTTACTTTAAAAACACGCCTCGCATTGCCTCTCGCCTCGAGTAGCTTGAGGTCGGTACACACATGCGAGTCGAACACTTTCGCGAACTACGTCCATTGTAAACTTAGTCTCACCTTGCCATCTGCAAACAATAAGTACTGTGGTTGACTCAGAAGAGTGACTTTGTCCTTGAACTGCAAGCGTGCAGTGGAATACGGAGCTCCTTGCCTACGATGCAAATAGCGTAACACAAGTAGTTCGAAAGTATTGTTAACAGGTGTAGTTTCACATGTGTATGGTCATAAATATATTGTTTTACATGTATGTAGGTTTTACTAAAAGTTTACTTATTGAAAGTATGATCATAATTGTTTTGTTTGATACGGTAATACAGTAGAGCCAAAAGACTCCGAACCGCCTGCGCGGTGTTTTTCCTGTCCGGGTCCTCGGCGCTCGTTGCCGTCTGCTGCTATCATAGAAAGGTACGGATGAAACCATACATTTTTAAAAGTACTTTAAAGGCTTTACTTACCAACTTTATGAAAGGAAATGCTGAAACTGGCCACGTCGTTGTCCATACATTTTTGTCACCTCTTTAGGAAACTGTACATGGAATTTTTGGGGGGAATTTTCCAAACGATGACGATGTCGTCTAATGTTTCTTCGATAAGAAGCGAACGCCGTCTTTTAGATTTCTTAGCCTGAACACTTCCTGTGGTCTGAAAGTTACTGTAAAGTTCATGGATTGTTGTACGGCCTGGAACTTTTACACCTGGAAATCTTTCTGCAAATCGTACTTACATTTGGCGAGCTGACCAAGTTAACACATACGAATCATGAATAAATACACGCTGTGCAGTAGAAAACATATACTGAGCCATAATATACTTTGTGACTAAGTACAGGACAAAATAATAAATAACTCGTAATAATTGAACTACATCACATCACCGTCAATACTGCACTTCACACTGAAAAGCAAAACCACAACAGCGTGACTTTGTTTATAGCAGCAGTGCGTTATCATGTTTTTATCATATTTCCACACGCCCAGTGGAAAAACAACGCGCAGCCGGTAATATTGTTCATAAAATACCCCTCCGGGGTAACTTAAAGCATAAAGTGTACAAGACAAACCTACACACCCTGGAAGAATTAAAACAAAATATCCGCCAGGAAATTGCCAAAATTTCTCAACGTGAACTACGGTGAGTGATGGATAGTTTCCTAAAGAGGTGCCAAAAATGTATGGTCAACGGCGGTGGCCAGTTTCAGCATCTCCTTTCGTAAAGTTGGTAAGTAAAGCCTTTAAAAGTAGTTTGAAAAATGTTGTATGGTTTCATCCGCGCCTTTCTATTATAGCGGCAGACGGCAACGAGCGCCGAGGACGCGGACAGGAAAAACACCGCTCAGCCGGTTCTGAGTCTTTTGGCTCACTCTTTATAATACAATACTGATGTTACTTCCCGTAATATTTATTGTCCGGGAAATAAAGGATAAATACTTTTGGAACAGGGGTAAAACAACATAGCAAGAGGGAAGAGCAACACAGCGCTGGCTCAAGTTCGCTTATGTCAACCACAAGGTCATAGCTAAACTCCTGAGTCAAACACAGTAGTGTATGGAGTGACGTTCACCCCGGTCCACTGCTAGTCGCTTTCTTTCGACACACCAAAGGAATGCTTGTGCTGCATTTCCTACACGACTTGTGTATAGAGCACACTGTGTCACTTCCTGAACTAGCGGAACGTTGAAGGTTCACGCAGTGGGTGATCTCTCGGCCTGAAACATGTCAGCTTGAACAGTGTCGCGAGCGTGTGTCCTTTCGATTCTTGGTAACCGAAACAGATCGCAACAAGCTTAGTTTGCTTGTCTACGCACATTTACAGGAGCGTTGAAAAACAAAACTAATGCATGGTGTTTGATGGACACGAATACCTTTCAAGCAACCACGCATTTTAATACCCGATCAAGACACTCATTTTGCACTTTCGAAACATAAACGGATAATATTCTCATTAGTGTGTTCAAGCACTAAATCATGTTGTCACGTATCATCGAAACTGTTGTGGTTAAAGCAACTCATTTGTCACTTGATGACGTATGATTTCTATCGGAGAAAGCCATGTTATACGTAAATTACTGTCATGAATTGAAGTCCACTCATCCGGTCTATCTGCCCTTAAACGACATTCCACAAGGACATTATCGCTCCCAGGACATCTGTAAGGGCACAATCAGGTTAAAATTTCCAATTTCTTCCAAAATTGTTACTGCCTATATGACAACTTGCAGTGAACGATTTAGCTGCCAAGCTGAGTTCGAATTGCAAATGCATTAAACATATTTAAGTTATAAATTGCAACCACGAGTAGTAAATTTCGTTTAAGTTTAAAATTCACTTCTTCATAAGTTTCTTTCTCTAGCTTCAGCACTGGATTTTTGTATTAAACTATCACACTTCTGTTGCATTATCATAACAAGCAGCTATGGAGATCTTGCACGATTCTGTGCTTATTTTAGTTTGTTTTATATTTTTATTCTATTGTACAACAGTTTTTCAAGCTTGAAAGGAATTTATGAGACATAAATGGAATATACTTTTTCAGCAAATGGATTAATTAAGCTTTGGCGTGGCATTTTGTGAATGTTACTTAAAAAGTGGAAATTAAACATATAAAGAGTATATGGTAAACGTAGTTCTTATTATGTCGCAGTGTTCTTAAATAAAATTGAAAAAGTAATCAAATTTACGAGTTGAATCTTTGGAATTAATTATTTTATACAAGAAAAAAAAAGTTGATTTTTGTTTTATTGGAGTGATGCCTTAAGAAAGGCAAAAGTCACTCTCATTTCAAACCTGGTTATTTATAGTTATTTTCAGCAATTAAACTTTAATAGGTTCATATATTAATAACTCTATCCGTAACTGTTGGATTTTAAGGGAATAATCACAACTCTTAATTTCTGCGATCGCTCTAAACTTACACCTTCTGTGTTGAATGCTTTCCACGTGTTTTGAAGCAACACACTTGTATTATTACTTGCCCCGTTTAAATTTACTAACAAGCATTCAATGTTTAGTATGATGCACGTCCCAACCTGCATCGACAGAAAGCCAATAGGAGTCACGTCAAATTCTAACAGAGCCAGCATGCTGCGATGAGTCTGTTATTACAGCAAGTTAACAATAGGCCAGGATTTCTCCTCATACGCTGCAGAATCAGTTAAGGATCTATTGGTTTACTTTTACAGGTAATTTGGCACTTTGAAACTTGGAATGATAAACCATCCTGTGGCGAGAAACCATCCTTGTCTTCTACTACTCATCATGTAACCCACTTTAAAGTTAGAGAGCTGCGTTCTAGCATTAACGCCGTGAAAAAAAAACTACTTAGATAAACAGTTTGCTCCGTAAGGCAGTTGAGGAAAAACCTTTTATGGTTTTCGCAAAGTAAATTTACACACCTGAAAACAAACTATTCGCCACTCGCTGTCAGTAGAAACAGATAGCAGGGCACACCTAACCGCATCTACGTCACTTTGGGTCAAATGTTTGTATATCTTAATTCCAAAGCATTTTAAGCTTATAAAAGAAGCTAAACAGGAGACAGTGTTTTATATGTTTAAAGTTTACGTAATTGCTACTTAGATGGTGCAATTCTGTGTTTATTTTGTTGTGCAATCTCTGTTTTGAACGTATACGATATTTTGGAATTAGATTTTGAAGAAGACAATCCTTGTGGATTTGCGATTTTCCTCTGTTGCGGCTATTAATCTATATTCAGTTAAGATACTTAGTCCAGGGTGATAATGTCTTCTTTCTCTAAGCCACCAAACATGCAACACGCTATACATCACTCAGTATAATGTGAACAACGAATGGGCAGCCAATCAGAGAAAGAGAACGTTGCTTTCGAGACCAAATGACTCGCGAGTGGCGTTTTTTGCGGATCTATTGCTCATCTATCAGAAGCAGGGAGAATATTAAAAAGGGCCAAAGCGTGAGTTATGACATTTGGTATTTATGCCTTGTATGGAGAAAATAGCTCTTGCGAGCCCTTCCCCTTAAATCCGCATTCACATCACCCATTGCTCAGCGGCCAGGTATCTGTCTCAAAGACTAGTTTTATCACAAATGAATGGTAGAACTATGGGTTTTAATAACTAAAGTCTAGTCTCTTCGGGTAAGCAACACTTTTATAAATATAAACACAGGGTACAACGATTCGTAAAACGAAAAATAACAGGAGTACGCAAGCTGTATAGGAACCAACACTGCGCTTGGTTACTACGAAAAGCCACTTCGTCACGCTTCCCTACAATCTGTTGGGTGAGGAGGACATGTTTTGTCCATATCTCCTGGTATTTTCTATTCCCGATTTAGGATAACCATTTTGCTTTTTCCTTGCACCTCAAACCCACATGAACAGCAAAATTCTCTTGTGGTTTTTAATACTTCCGTTCATCGTTTCATTGTACATAATTTCAACAGGTGTTTGGGGATGCTATCGTTGCATTATATGCCTTCTTTGCTGCTCTTTGAGACCGTGGGAAGTTTCAAGAGTGCATACGAGACCCTGTGTCAACTCATTGACATTAGCCATATGTGAACTAGATGGCCTCATTCACTTTTTACTCAAGTACCATAGGAAAGATATGCCTTCTGCTTACATTCTTCAGTACAGGCTAATGTTCAAGATAACTAGCAGAACATCCTGGTAAACTTACCTCCGTAGTGTGTGCGGAGTAGACATGTTCGGCTTCTAACCCGGTGTGTCCGAGTTCGATTATCGGTTGGGCTGTGCTTAAGGTAATTCATAGATGTATTTTAAAACATTTTCAATTTTAACATACTAAATTTTGCTTTTCTTTTAGTTTCATGACATATATTTAACCCTTAAGTGGTAACATCGGTCTCTCAGATATTGTCTATGCTGATTATATCGCAACCTCGAACGCCGAGCTGTGTGTCACATGAACGTTTGTGTTTGATCTGAAAACGTGGCTTTGTAATTGTTGCTAGCCATTGTTATAAATTTATCAGGGAGGCTTCCTAGACCGGTGTTACTGTTAACATAAGTATATTTTGCGTACCCCTGATCTCTTATTTTACAAAAAAGAAAAAGTCTTCGTTGTTTTCTACTATATATTAAAAGTAATAAGTTCACTCTCTCAGTAAAAAATCATATCAATGTTTTTATTTCAGTTTGAACGAAAATGTCGAAAGAGAACCTGAATGTAAATGTGTCACGCCGAAGTCAGAGAATTTAGGAAAATAATAACAGACACCTTCCCACAACAGGATGCAGAAAGGAACACGGACCAGAGATCAGACAGACTTGAAAAAAGAAAGACATGTCACTATTGCCCATATGAAAAATACAGGAAAACTAATTATAAGTGCGTCAAGTGTGGGACAACAGATTGCTTGGAGTATTCTAAGAAGTTGTGCAAAGAATGTGTAATGAAACTGTAACTTTTTCCTAGTGAGAATGCAAAGCTATGAACAAGAAAGATACTACTGAACAAATGTCATATTATTATGTGAAATAAAGTATATATTAATGCAAAAGTGGGGTATGTCAAAATGAATTTCACACAAGCTTCATACTTTTCTAATAAGTGTTTTATTAATTGTAATTTTTTGTTTAGAAACTGTTTTATTACATTAAAAATGAAATATATATATAAGAAGTAAATTCAATACTGTAGTGAAAATGTGCAGATAAAATCAAATAAAAATGACAAGGTCTGAGAAACCGATGTTACCTATAACGTGACAAAATTTATGTTACCACTTGATGGTTAAAGGAGTGCTGATATAAAATGTATTTTTTGTAAGTGAAGCAGTTCTAAAATGATGACTTGTTTCAAGCATTGGTCAAAATTGTACCTTACAATGCAATGTTAAATTTACCACATGATATTTATAACTCAAAATCATGATTAAGTGACTAAAGAAATGTACTATAAGTAAATATCACACAGAAATATGTTGTTTCATATTTTGCTTTCTTTTCGTATATTCCTAATTTTTAAAACATTCTTTACATGTTCAGCTTAGTGAAGAATGCCATTCATTTAGGAGCAAGCATTATAGCACTCAAGCAGAGTTAAGGATAGAGATAAATGTTTTAAGAATATCAATTATGTAACTGTTAGAATTTGTAATGAGTGCTGCATAGATGATGCATCACACATTGGCTCAACGTAGTATGTATGACATGAGAAAATTGTAATGAGCAGGGTTAGGATTTTTAGGTGCAAATTTAAGATGAAAAAAGGATGGGAAAAGGTGCTCAAATAAAGTGAAAAAAGGGACAATAAGGTGCTGGTTTATTTAAAGGGATGCACAACTGATATTGCTATTTTCTAAACTATCCATTCAATTGGGCTGAATTTTTAACCACATGTCAGTCTTCTTTAGATATAATTGTTTTGTAAATTTCAATCCAAAATCTTAATTAGTTTTCAAGTTAGTAATTTTCAAAATATAAAATTATGGGTATATGCAAAATGCAACACATGATGCATTTTTCAAAAAAAAAAATCTTATGTTGCTCTATGTCAAGGAACTACAAATGTCATATAATTTTTTTCTACCATTTTTAGTTTAAGAGAAAAAAAGGTTTGCAGCTTTGTATTTGCATTTCTTTTTCTTTTTTTTTGTATACATTGTTATCTTCAAAAATTAGTAGCGCAAAAACTATTCATTACACAGACAAATTATATGACAGTTTTATTTATTTGGGTTTTTGAAATAAGCATAAAAATGTCAATATGAATGGATGAAAACTACATCGTGTGGAACATTTTGAATATGCAGAAATGCTGAAAATAAGAAACGCCTTAAAATCAAGTTTTAAAAATATACACAGCTAGCAACCAAATACGCAAGGGTATTTAAAAAGGCTCGTAATGATCGTGAAGCGTTCGCTAGGTCAAAAATAAAAGTGGATTCTAAAAATACAAGCAATGGAGAATTTTTTGGGAACATATATATATATATATATTTTTTGAGATTTTGGGTTAATTTTAGTTGTGCATTCCCTTAACTAATTCAACGATTTCTCTTTCCTTTATTCTAATTTATTGAACTACAAACAAGTACATCAAATTATCAATCATCAAAAGAAGGAAAAAACATGAAGCTGTTGTACTTCATGACATTAAACATCTCCATTTTGTATAAAGTAAGTCTGTTTCTATTAGGAGATAGAATGTCTTTGTAGATGCTAAAGCTTCTTTCAACATCCACAGAAACCAGTGGAGAAAACCGTGTATTCACTCGGAGAAGCAACTCTACAGATGTGGCGAATTCCACAATCTCTGGATTCTTCTGAAGACTAGATTCAAGTTTGTCTTTGTCAAAGCCATCTAACTGCTCCCTCACGGAAGTAAAAATATCCCATTGTTTTTCCTTTTCCAGACCTTGTTCCTCCTATCGCTTAATAGCTGCAGGCAGGTACTTGTAACTATGGACACAATATAGTTCTGTCTGCAAATTATGTATTTTCTCCGGTAACAGAAGTTGCTGTTTCTTGGAAATTGCACCTGCGTCGGATGAATCCAAAGAAAGCACAAACTGTTTAATTTTGTCAAAATTCTCACACAACATAGCAGCACACTCAATCCAAGATCCCCAGCGAGTAATGACCGGGAAATTTGGAAGGGGCAGGCCAGTGATTTCCCTGTAGTAAACAACACGGCTCGGAGCGTTCAGTAGAATCTTCTTCAGGGCAGAGATGAATTGATTTGCGATGTTGTATTCGTTCCTTATGGATTCACAAATCCTGTGAAGGGCATGAGCCAAGCATGTCACATGCTTCAAATTAGGAAATAAAGGTTTCAATTGGTTAACAGCTGAAACCATGTATGGAGCCTGGTCCGTAACCACAAGAAGTTTTTCAAACTCGATGGCAGTATGCCAGAGTTTTTGGCAGAAGCCTATAATGGATTGCATTACTGTACTGGCATTGGCTTTCTGCAGCTCGTACATTTTTAACAACATGGGCTTAACTTCCTCCCCTGCTAAGAGAAAAACTAAAATGTTCAATACATATCGTTCCATTGAGTCTATGGTTTCATCCACAATGATTCCCACATCGCAATCAGACACTTTCTCCTTGATTCTTTCTATGGTATCTTGGTAAACAGGCTCCATGTAGTTTTTTTCTTAAAGAACTCTCATCGGGCATTGACATCTTTGTGTATTTTTCAATAAATCCCTTGAAGGTTGAATGGTTCATCTTATTGAGTGGAATTCCTGATTGTGTAAGAGCTGCACACGAATCAATGTTTAATTCCTTCAATTTTGGCTTTTTGAAGAACTCTGTTGAAACGCATTTCGTAATAGAGGTTGCCGTGATTTGTTTGCTTGAAGAGTCTTGTTCATTTGATGCTTAGAGCTGGAAATGTGTTGTTTGATGCGATCTCGCTGGTGTTTTTCATCTAACAAAATTCCTGAATCACAAATAGTAAATCGCATAACAGTTCCATCAGTTTCTGTGAAATCTTGTTTGAATTCCTCATCCAGAACAATAAATCGAGCACTGGACACCCTTGGCATGGTAAAATCTAGTACTAGTACACTCGTTTGGTAATGTAACATAGAGCTAACACTAGTTCACCTGCTAACACAATGCGGCTGTCACACAACTCACTCTTGCGCCCATTCGCTGTCCACGTTCTCTTATAACACCGCGACAATTACCAGAATGTTCTCATTCATGCTGGAACTTCAGTCTCAGCGATTTCTAGTAGTTTCGAGCAGTCTTAGTAATTCTCGGAACTGCGCCGGTGAGGTTACTGCCGTCTCTGCGTGCCCAGCCTTCGCCGCCACGCAAACAGATGACGTCTCTCACAGTAACAAACTCATATTCACGAACAGCAGGCTACTGATTCTGGTGGGATAGAATCACTCGTTGTCAATTGCATTATTGTGTGCTACTCTATAGCGATAAAGCGAGAGAAAGAGGTTTTCACCGAACACACAATTATTTTCTATTGTTGCGGGTGTGCTTTCAATTCCCGCGCGGCGTTTACTTAAAGAGGTAGGCTTATTATTCGCACGTACACAGCAAGCTGAGACGTTAATTGAAAGTTAAAGAATAAATTGGAATGAATCTTAAAAGAAAAAAGGGGAAAAGGGGGATTATGGGCATGGTTGGAGTGAAATGGGATAAAGGTGCCAAAGAGGGGTAAAGGTCCCAAAAAAGGGAAAAATGTGCGAGAAAAAATGCCCCTTTTCGCAACTAGAAACAAAATTTCACACTGTGATATCTTTCTGCACAGCTTTAAGTTACCGTAAGAAAAAAGGTGCGCACCTAAAAATCCTAACCCTGGTAATGAGCTAATTTCCTGCAAGAGGACACTACATGCAGTACATTGATACCGAGCGAGATGGCTTCGCGGCAACGTGTGAAGCTCGCTTTCGCGAGGTCCCGGGTTCCATTCCCGGTGGCCGTCCACTTTTCGTGGTTTTCCCTGGTTCACGAAGGATCTCCTCTCTGCCCCATTTCCTCTCATTTCATTTCCCTTTCATGTTTCAAGTTGTGGTTTGGTCGGTGTTCTACAGATGGCGCAGAGGTTTGCGCTTTGGAATTTTTCCCCGGTCCCACTGGAGGGACGTCTCTGAGCGGCCCTCCCGTGGCCGGGTGGTCAAGCCTGGAACTGTTAGGGAACTCTCAGCGTCTCTGTCCAGTTGCGCCGGCTTCGATCTGCAACCTATGTGTCTCCTGCTGTTCCCTCGCCTCATCCCTGTGTATGCACAGCAGATCCCCTGAGGGTCGCAATGCTTGGTGTGTCCCTTTTGTTCACTAACCCAGTTCAGTACATTGATTAACACGTTTATTTTATTTATGTCAGTCATACAGGAATTAACTTGAGAATCCACTATAAAGAAAAAGTGTAACATACCACCGAATACTCTATCTCACTCTCTCTCTCCCTCTGTTTCATATTGTATTGAAGTAGTCATCCACGGCTTGGTTTGATTTCTTCCCTTGTGGCTACCCCTGTGTTCTCTGGGATATTTTTTGTCCTGCGATTGGGCTTCTTTGGTGCCTTTTGGTCTTTTATTTTGTATACAAATATTGTTTTGTATTTAAATGTTAACCAAATGAGGTGTCCATGTATTTTATAGTAGTAGTAGTAGTAGTAGTAGTAGTAGTAGTAGTAGTAGTAGTAGTAGTAGTAGTAGTAGTATTTATTAAGTACTTAGTATTACATTAATTGCATAACACAATCGCATGAGTCATAAGACCGTATATGCTCTCTAGAAAAATACCTGGTCTGTAAACTTGACTTGCAGAATCGACTAGAAACATTTTATAATCGCCACACTATATACATATAAAATGAAAAACACTCTGAATCACGCACACAAATACACACACTCATACACACAAGTGCTCAAGTACCACATATATTTAAAGAAAATTTACATAAACACCTTATCTCTTAGTACATGCACTTCCATTAAGTATGTGCCCAAGCTTAGCCAGTTTTGGCTGTTTAGAATCAAGTCCCAGCATGCTGTCCTCCGTCTGCATGCATGCTGCCAAAATATGCCTGTTCCCCGCATAACGGGCAAATCCTCCTGCCATTATCATCAACAATCTTGCGAGATTTCCACCCTCCCAACCTAAGCCATGCTATTCCCGTCCTCTGTTTTATATCCAATTCCAAAATATATGTTTCCTTACCCCATCTAGTTTTTATTTCATTTTGTAGCTCCAATGTTGATCTTTGTCTACATTCAGATTCTATTTCCTGCCTGTTTATATCATGTATTTTATAGTTGCGTTGCGCGGTACATGTCTTCCTTGTTACGCCCTATATTCGCAGAAAGCCAGTATGGCCGTGTTAACGTCCAACATATATGTTTACGGTCTAAAATCTCGCACGTACAGAGAACATAATTTTATCATGGAGAAAATAAGGCCAATGGGACCGTATCACGGACTCCCTTTGTTGTCACGTATCTTTACTAGGTAGTACATACAAACTCGTCGTTAACGAAAGTCTTTTTTGCAGATACATATCTCATATGGAAGTGCACTTCATGAAGCAAACCGCGATCATTTTTTGGAAGTGGACAGTTCCTTCCCCTACTTCAATCATACTTGAAGCTGAAATTTTATCACATAACAACTCGAGTCACCAATGATTGTAAGAGGAATGGCATTTTGATGCCAAAACGTTATTCAGACCACAGACGACTCCTGAGAACAAAGGTTAACAGACACAGCTTAACACGTTAACGAGGATCGTTCACCAACCACGAACACAACCAACATCCACCCTTTATAAATTAACTTCAAGGTCATTGTCATCACTTTCAGTGTTGCGCAAAATGATAGGCCATTATAAAATAAAGTTTCGTTGCGATGAAGAACATGCTGTCAACCAGAGCAGAGTGACAAGAGGGGAGTCATTTGTGGAATCGTTTGCTGCCTTGCGAATCACGACTTCCTCTCAATAGAGGCATATCAATTCCTCGTACTCATTAATTTATGCAGACAAAGGGGCTCGGTGCACATTGATTCTGTTCAATGTCAGCAAAAGTTAACGTGATATACGTAGGACATTTTCGCGGTGAGAAATGCTCGGCTTGTCTGCCGGGCGTACTGCAGTAGCACTTATGATTAAAGGTTACAAACACACTCTCATTCAACAACTTCACACTATATAAATTCGCATTTCGTGTTTATTTCTACTCACTTAAGGGGAGAGGTCAATTAAACTGTAGGTTATTACAACTTCCTTACCTTTGGTCACAGCTTTATGAACTTTGGATATGCTTTAGTATTATGTGATAAATGTGTGGGGTAAATTTCAATAAAATTGAGCAACTACTTGAACTATATAACTATTTTTTCAGAACTAAAATTTTCTAATGTACCATTTTAAAAATATCCTCCAGAGACAATTATCTGACATTTTGTACAATGCTTATTTAATTGTAGTAAAATAATTTATGAACAGGATTTTTTCTCTCTTTGTTTATTTTAAGTGATTTTTTTTAAATATAATATTCGAAAATTGATATTCCTTTCCAGCTGTGTGTATTATTATAATTTATGAAATATAGCACAAATCAAAATTTCCTTGCACGAAATTGAAGCTTGTGTGCAGTTATATAGGTTTGCAAAGTTTCATTAACATCTCTCACATAGTTTGTGAAATATGACTTCTTACATTTTGAAAAGTAAAACTTTTGGATAACAAAGAGTAAAGTTTAGATTCATATGACAAAAGAAATAATTTGTTGCTCCCGACTTTATAAAATTCCTTATGCACACTGAGAGTCAATGTGGCTTTTATTCAGAAAATTGGTGAAGTACAGGAAGATGCTCACCACTGGTACATCATATAGACATAAGAACACTGCCTTCTGTGGCTTATGTAGCAACAAATCACTGCCAATAGTATAATAATACCTGTGGCTAAGAGGGCGGGGCATCTTCCGGGCCACTTATTAGCGTAAGAAAATCAAATTCCAGAAAACGTTGATGCAATTAAGAGATGGTGTCGAGGTTTGAATGTTCACTACGGTAAAGAGGAGAGTGCGATTACATGTTTGATTTCCTGTCTCCTTGTCGAAAGCTGTAACGAAAATTATTATTTTGCCGGAGAGAGTAATGAGGTAACAGTTCTCCCCTCATTGTAGCAAGTAGGAGCATCACAAGCTAGTATATAAATATAAAAAAGGTTATATAAAACAGTAATATCGTATTTACCTCTAATTGGAAGATTTGATATATAATACACAGCGGTCATTTTATGGCCCGGCCGCGGATAGCATGTATGCGTGCTCGACGTGCTGTCTTCTACACCGGGGGGGGGGGGGGGTTCCATTCTAAAAATCCCCGATACTTACTCAAGGCAACAGTAACAGGCACTATAATAAGTATTAACCTTGTTGTAAGTGGTGTCCATGTGCATTGAGACATTCCTGGCATCTTCGGATGAAATTGTCATTCACCTGTATTTCTTTATGCATAATTTTGTTTATTTCTGTTCTGATATTGTCTTTAAGTACGTCTATGATGTGTAGATGGTTCTTTTATGCTATATCCGAGGGTTACTCACAAATAGAAGTCGCACACAGTAAAATCTGGGGAAGTGAAGCGTTTAGAAATTATCCTGTCGTCATTTATCGCCTTTATGTCTTCCAAGGAGTTATGAGCAGTATGGACTGGACAGATCCTGCTGAAATTTACTCCGTTTTCTCATTGTTTAATATACGTATGTGTTACTAACGGTTTGGGACAGTCTGCAGCCGTATTTATTGCGGGGGGGGTTGCATTTAATATTGCGTTAGCACTTTCATAGGCACTTTTACTTCTGTTATTAAGCTCGGAGACTATCCATCGTTTTTCGTGTCACACGTGGGAGCTGATACCCTGCTTCTAACTTAAACCCCAGCTGGAGTTAGGCCAACCCACCGCACGAGCATTAGGTTAGGTCTCAGATGATAGAGCAAAAGTGTGTATGCAAAACAATACCTATCCGTAATGAGGGATGGCATCCCACACTGGTTCTTCCTTGGTTAAGCATTATGCACCATTTCCTCACTGAAGATTCGTTCATTACATTATCACCATACACTTGCATTATCTGCCTATAAATTTCTATTGGCCGAACATTTTGTGCATTATAAAAATGAATCACTACGCACTACAAATAAGGCGGGATTTTCAATTGGCGCAGATATTTGGATATGTTGTAGAACAGACAGAAGCGACCTCACAGCAACGAAACCCGACTCACGCTGAGATGGAGTAAGGAGCTAACTAACGTGCATGCAATTGTGGTGGTGGGGGACCGGCACCGGGCGCAATGTGCAATTGTTCTTTACTTTCTGGATGTCCCTCGTATACCACAAACCTAAAATAAAATTTCCAGTGCTTTTGTTTCCTGTGTCTAACCTATGATAATAGCCCACAGTTTTTGGAGGTTAATCCTAACATATGACCTCTCCAAATCAATGAATCCTATATAAGTTTACTTATAAGCAGGCATAGGAATTCTTAAGCATTTGGCTTCAAGTTATCTATGCTAAAACCATTATAAATACAAGAAGTTAACAAAAGCGACAAAGACTCACTGACAGGCAGGTAAAAGCCATCCTGAGTGCTGTCTTAAAATACCAAAAGACTCTACGACGGATGGGGGGGGTGGTTTGTTATATGCGACCTCCCTGCCGATAGTCCAGTAACGGTTCAGCTTTATTTTCTTCCGTCCTGGCTCTAGTCCTTAGAAAGTGCTATACCTATTTATAAGTTACATAGCTATGCTTCACTGTTAGTTGTCTTAGTATAATTAGAGAGCCCTTGTGGATCATTCTCAACGAACTCCAACTAGCCCTGATATAAATTCTGTATTATAATTTTAATCTATTATTTATAACGTTTGCATGCAGTTAGTCTGTCACCGGCACTCATAATGGTCCTCTATAAATGTTTCGGTTAACTTTGTCTGTTTTTTAAAACGCCGATATTGCCTTATTGGTTAACAAATTTATGGCGTTGTTTTAATTTTCCAGCACAAATTAGAGATGTGGTAGTCTTAGATGTAGCAATATCCTTCCGTAGCCCAATAGGAAGATTCTCTCCTTTGAGGTTAACTACGCATTTCAGAGTAACTAAGCATGACCACTGCGCAAATGTTGCTGTAAATTACAATCCTTTTAACTTAATTTTATTTTGCATTCAACAACTATGGGTATGCTTAAAACATTAATCACGTCAGAATCTTGTATTTTTAGTTCACTTAATATTCACAGAATCATCTCGTACCGAAATGTCATGCTGCATAATAGTTTGGCTGACTTTACTTTCATTAATCTGTCATAAGTTATGGTTGCCATAAACATTTCTGTTGATAACGTGATTAGCTTTGGAGGGCCATCAGCTACAAGGGAGGGTATTAAAATTAATGGGAAAACTTCGACTCCCGTTATCTCTGGGCTAATTTATTGTCTCGCTACGCGTGTCACTAACTGAACACTCAAGGAGTAATTGCCTGTGTCATCAAAATGGAGGTGGTGGGTGGTTATCCCGCACAGAGAAACAAACACATGTAGCCACAATGAGCGTTCCACGTTCGTGTAACAAATAAACTTTGCTGTTACAACTTAAATGAACTCCTATACAAACGCATGTCTGTTATTCTGATTTGGCCTCAGGGCATTTGCTACGAAGTAAATAGTCATAATAAATATTCCTTTAAGTAATATAGAAACTTTTCTATGCCGCTTTAAAGGGCACGCGTTTAAAACACAAACTAAAACAAATTAGAAAAAATACACTAATCGCATATTTCGATGCATATTCTGTTAATCGCCTACTAAAACACTCCCAGCTGTACACATTTAGTACGATTCTTGAATAGGAATGCATTACGCCATGTAATGTACAAGAAGTATACATATAAGAGGTCGATTCAAAACTCATGAATGACTTGTTATACACTTGCCTTAAGTCTGCCTCACGGTCTACTGAATACTACCTACAGATACGAGCCTGTGTATATTAGTGAGTGGTAAACAGCACACGAAAACTTAAGTGTAGCTTTGTCATATCGAAGTGTTGCACGTTGGATCCAAGCCTTCAAATATTGACAGCATAAAAATCCATTTTTGAGTGTTTAACTTCCCTTTTAACACCTTAGATCAATGGAATGACTGGAATTAGACTCTATGAGTTCGGTGTCCACTGAACTGACAGTCGACAGTCGTCTTCTTGTCTTGTCTTGTACGAAACAGATTTCCGCCATTGCTCCGGTCGCACTTCAGCTCCTTATCAGCAGCTTATTGTGCTCCTGTATCATCTTACATCCAATTCATTATGTCTATACCCTTTACCAAGGAATACAGTCTCGTAACATATATGGTTTAAAATTCCTTCGTTCTAAACACATTTTCCCAAAAGCTGCATATCTCCTGTGGCCCTCGGCCTCACAGGAGCATATAATATGCCGGGGTATTTCAGTTTCTTTCTGGCACAATCTGCAGTCTAAGTTGCCCTGAAACAGTCCCATCGTGTTAAGATGCTTTTCCACAGGAGCACGTCCTATGAGAAATGCAATAATTGTTCTCGGCTGAAGTCTGTTACATTTAAGTAAGCTTTCAGCTCTTTTATTACATGGTTTTCTAATAGTTTACCATGCTAGTTTCCTGGAGTTTTAAGCCAGGTTTATTTATGTTCAACTTTCGATCAATTCTTAATAGCCACTCTTAAAAGAACATCCAGATATTCCTAGAGCCGGCTTTGGCCCAATAAATTGTGAAGCTACTCTTTGTCTTGCAAGTTCAGTAGCTTTTTCATTTCTATCTATGCCACTATGACTCGGCACACAGATGATTGAACTTCATTGTGCTTTGCCAGGCTTGTGAGCATATTTAGACAGATTAAAACCAGTGCTGACGTTACCTTGTGCCTATATAGAGCCTTAAGTGCAGCCTAGCTATGTGAGAAGATAAGGTTCTGTTTATCAGCACAAGTTCGTATGTTTTCATGTATGTATTGAGTAATAGCACAAATTTCTGTTTCAAAAACCGTAACATATTCACCCAAGGGAAAAACCGTTATGCACTTTGGTATTATGCTATATTCTCCGGAACCTTTTTCTGAGCCATCCTTTGAGGCGTCTGTAAACCACATCAAAGTTTTCTCAGGTGTTTGCAGAGTTTTGTCATTCGTCTTAAATGAATATTCTAGGGAAGAAAGCCTTATCCAGGCAGTTTTCAGCCCAACCGAGGTCGGAACTCGGGCCCTGTAGGTTGAAAACAGACAAACTAACCCACACCACTCAGGCTGTCATTAATCTCCATAACCGACACGGGTAGCCGAGGTGACCGGAGGCCTGCAGTTCAAATCCGACCAGGACCGTCCTCTTTGACTATAGTTCTTTTTTCCAAGTTTTCTTCAGTCCTCATAACCTGTAAATGCCGGAGAGTAACCTAAATTTAGGCTTGGAAGATTTTCTCTCAAAATTTTATTTCCAAATTATAATTTCATATATCATAGTAGTGTCGTATGTAGTAAGAACGAGCATTAAGAACTTGAAAAAAAGAAAGTAAACAAAATTCCATGTTAACCTAGAGCTCACACTGCAGATCCCGCCATGTAAACTTCAAGGCAGCCATTCTCCATCGCTCCAAACGTCCGAATCGCCCAACTTTCATAGTGAATTGGGGAGCCGCCATCTGTTTGGCGTGATGAGATGGGTCTGCTAGATATCTGGCCGCGCAAAAATCCAACAGACCGCTCCTACACGCCAACGACTCATTGAATAATGAATGGGAAAATCGTACGTGGAGCGACTACAATTCAGCGCGCAAACCTGTAAGTCAGTGGATAAACCCTCGTCCTGTGTCAGTCAGTCATTTGACAGATACCATTGGGAGCACACATTTTTTAAAAACTGCACTGTTTCAGGGTGCTAATTTCCGTTGCACCCTAACCAGCTGCCGTCGAGGAGCAATCTTGCTACCTCTATCCACTCCATCTACCTCATTCTCACCCGTCACATGGTCATCCTCCGTGGTCTAGGGATATCATGCTAGCTTCTAGTTCCCGAGGTCGCGGGTTCAGAGGGCGATGGATTTTTTCGGGGTGACATCCTTAGCGTGGCTTCCTTCGGAAGGGAAATAAAGCCGGTGGTTCCGTGTCTTAGATTTACGGCACGTAAAAGAACCTCAAGCCTGATAAAGAGATAGCTGAGCAAACCCAGTCTTTCACGCCCAATATAGAATGGGACGCTAAGGACCACAACAGTTAAAGAGCGTCCATAAATAAAACTCAATTTTTGGAACCCCATCCATCTACAAGTGGTTAAACCTCTTGAAGGTAGGTATGCTTAATAACACTCCATCGGGATGCCCGCAGCTTACCAAAATGATCGCCCTTAAAAAACACACACACACATACCAAAATGATCGCTCGCACTATGTCGTTCTGGAAGTTACCGAGGCCTACAAAAAGTTGTAGGTTGCGAATAGTGACTGCCACACAAAAGAAATGCCTCTCTAGAGGAACTGGTTGCCTTGTTTTTATCCAAAGCCAAAGAGCAGCAACAATAATAGCTGTTCTTCATCGATTGCTTATATGCATTCACTATGCACAAGCACAACAGGTGATAGGTGATTAAATAACGAAACGCAAAGAAAAGATCATAAATGGAGACCGGCAGAATATGAAGAAAAATTTTTCAAAATGTGATTTTTTTGCCAAAATATGAAAATATGAAGAATAAATCCCAAAGTATTATGAAATGGATATTTTAAAGCCAAAACGTCTTAATTATACCTTAAGGTTTTGGAGCAGGCTCAATTAATTAGTTTAAAATAATACACCTTTGTTCATATTTAATAATAAGATATCAAATGAAATACAAGAGGTTACACATGAAGTTTATAGATGTTAATCAATGTGAAGCTCTTAAACTTAGAAGAAAAGAAAAGGAAGTTACTGCGTGATTTGTCCTGGTTTAATACTAATTACAATAGTGTAGCGTATACGTTTTTATTATTATTAATTTCACTGGATTTCATTAGTTATTTCATGATTTGGCAGTTGGGGAAGGGATCTGTATGTGAGTATTCGTTGAATCCGATAAAGTTCGTTAATTATGAAATAGCTGCTTCATTGTAACGGTAGCGTGGAAGTATCCAGGACATTTTGACTGTGAGAAACCGCTGATTGCGCATGGGTGAAGTGGCGTGTTGCCCACTGGGTACTCTTACCGGCTCCCGCGCATTCACCGCTTGCTGGAGCTGTCTGCTGATGACGTCATGCGGAAGGAGGGCACCGCTGTTCAAACGTGCAAACTCAGGTTTTACGATATAATTCAAATCCCGTCATGCTATCTGACATGGTATGGTCACAACAGGCCCATTTATTTGAAAATAAAAATCTCTCATTGCGTAACATTTGAAATAGAAAAAGAAAAATAATGCGAAGGAAGAAGAAAGAAAGCTATGCTACATAATCCTACAGCTGTTGTATTGTTAAACAGTTGCAACATTTTTTTTTTTAGTTTTTCAACATTTAAGTTATAATTGCAATGCATTTCTTACAAAAGATAGAATGTATCATTGCGTTTTAAACACGTAATAAACGAAGAGAAGGAGAGAGACAGGAGAGAAGAAAATTATATTATTTTTATTAGTAGTGGTATGTTAAAATAAAGCAGAACCTTCAGGCAAAAATTTAAGCATTATTTCTGCAATTTTACTTTCTCTCCTACTTACTGTACGTACAGTAAGTAGAGGAAGTATTATATTCCACCCAAAATTTCGATACAAATAGTTCACCGGAAATACACGTTTTCAGATGCCTTGAATCCAAAAATAACATTTTTAGACAAAAATCTGTGTATTTGTGTACGTGTGAACAGCATAACTCAAAAACGAAAAGTCGGTTAGATACCAAACTTTGAACTTAAGTTCAGCATCTTCCAAGGATGCGACACGAAGATTTTCAAGAAGACGCTGCCCCCAAACTATCCTTTACAAATGAAAAACATCCATTATATTTATTTTTTCAAAGGTAACTAAAATATTTTTTATTAAAATAACGTACGTTTAAGAGGTATGCATGACAAATAAAAATTATACCTTGAATTTCCTGCAAATAACCTGTGTAGTCCTCTTCATTTTAATGACTTGTATAATTTGGTAAAGAGATCAAAAACTCACTACACAAAAGGCGTAGAACTCGTTAAACCACACAACTTATGCCAAATAAATAATGTTTCAGCATTAACCATTTCTGAAATATTCTGTGTTATTTGTCTAAATGTTCAAATACTTAAACTTTTTTAAGTGTTAAGTAGCTATTCGGCTTTTTTTCCTCGTGGTCATGCAAAGAGCATGGAATTTTTAAGCCATCACATCGCGACCTCCTTTATAAAAATTTGACCATCGCTTACTGAATCCTTCTTACGATACCTAAAAGTAAATGTGTAGTAAAAGCAAAAACAGTACTGTTTTTGATAAAGGTTCATTTCTATTAACAAGAAGTAGATAGAAAAATAAGTTTCTGTATGCACAATTTGTAGAAGAATGAACAAGGAAAGTCATGTGAAAGTGGCAAATCAGATTATTATAATTACAATATATGTTGTGCATATTTTCATACTTAAACATCTGTAAATAATTTTAGTTATAAATGTTACGCGTTTTCAGAGATGACCACAGTAATCAAAGTAATCTATATAGAAACTCCTTAATTTGAGGTTGTAAAATAATGTAATTTGATTGCGGATTATACTTTCTAGCTGAATACCATCACAACGGAATAAGAGCTGAAGCTTTCCTGGGGACGAACATATCCTATACGTTCTTGGGCTTCAAGTCAGGAGAGGTGATGTTAGTACATCACCAACAACAGGTAATGTACCAACATCACCTTGCCTGGCTTAAAGCCCGAGAGCGTCTAGAGTACCTTGACAATGTTATATCATTACAATGATATTCCTATTAGCATGGGCCGAGTGTTTGTTTCCCTTAAAATGCCAAAGAATTTTCTTTTTTTGTTATTTTCGGATTTTAAAAGAACATTTGCATAGGCATGCAAAAGGGTTATCAGCCTTTTTTCCATGTTATACTTGAATTTCCACATGGTTTGGGATTTATGGCGGTATATTACCCTAAGGCAAGGTAAGGTTATTGCATTTCGCTTTCGATTATCTTTCTGTTGCACTTCTTAAAATTTTTGGAGACGTTGTGACTGAGTCCCTGTCCACTTAAAACAGCAAGAACAGGTGTCATAAAACGTGCCGAATTGCCCTATCAGCGCATTTTGTTGCACGTGATCACGCACTAATTTCTAAAATAGCATATTCCACATTTTCTGGGAAAAAAATTAAGTCAGGCCTATACAAATGTTTAGACGAATTATAACAGAATTTTTCAAATAATCTTTTTCTGCGATGCGTTGTACTGACCAATTATGAGCACCAATTTTTTGCCCCAGCACAGGTGCAAATGCATGCTCACCAAAAAACAATACTCTTTCTCCGGTTACTTAGCAGTCGGTTCTAATTGTGGAAGAGATTTGCAAATACAAGTGTGGTGTGCATTCGTGTTCAAAATGAACGTTTCAAAAAATAAAGTTAACTGTGCTTAAACAAATAATTTGTTACTTTTTATTTTGGTAATACTTTTGATGGTGGTGATAAAATTGGTTTGTAATTAGAAGACGAAAGTTTCCTACGCCTTTTCAGTTGAAGTATCTTATATAACATATGTCATTGTAGCTTGTTACGCTTCCTTAGCTACTACTTAACCGTTTACACAATTGATTTACCAAACCGTGCCTTAAATTGTACTTGTTAAAACGGGTTTAAAGCATTCACTTTCAATTACCATTCAAAGAGTGTTCGTGCTCAACCTTCCACATGACGTCTCAGGCGAGCAGCCAATGAGATCGAAATGTTTGGAGTGGCCTAGCTTCCCTATACTCGAGTTACCTTGCACTGACTAGTCCTCCATCGAAACATTCAGTTGTGTGTTGACAAGAGAAGAGGGTGTGTAGCGTGTCGGTCTCCGTGCTGCCATTTTGCAAGCTTACGCGTATAGCTATGTAAGTAATACAACCTTTATAATAAACTGGTTCCAAATGTGAACTCATCTCTAACAGCTGTTAAATATAAGGATGCTTGATACAGTGTGATTCCTCCCATTCGTCGTTAGCCATGTGATTGTTTTAAATGTTGGTTAAGAAAGTGAAGGATGTATGTTGTTTTTAATGGACACGCGTGTTCATTTTGTCTTGAGTGATTTAAATACATGCGTCTTCTTTGCCTCCTACAAAAGTTAGGACCAATTTGGTGATGCATTGACAAGCGCATCCTATGATCTTCAAACACATCTGAGGAATTTCATTGCAGAAGTATTACGTAGTTGCCACTACTTTTCAAACCGCCTTCCTTAGATTGATTTTGTTCCTAAACCTGTATCAGTGATCACTTTGAAAACACTCTTCAAAAATGTAAATGTACTCGTATATATCGAAAAGCTGAATCAGATTTTAAAAATTCAACACCACAGCCGAGACTCGAAACATGGCTCTTGGACTCTCCGTGTCGATACTCATACCGCTTGGGCTACCATAGCGTGGTCTATATGCTCATTAAACAGTCTTATCTGATTCAAATATCCCAGTAAACTTCCAAGGGGATCTCAAATACTCGAGATGTCATATCTAAGGCCTGTCAGTATTGTAAATGTTTTTAACTTCCGGTATTTATAGTTAACCTTTATTAGGATTAATTTATATTCGATAACTTCACGTTTGTCTTGAACATTGCAAGTCGCCTTTGAGGTAGGATATTAATAGTATTTTGACACCGCCTTGAAGGAATCAAATGAGAAGATTTTATACGCGTACGGGCATTTCGCCATGGTAACTCAAATGGTAAGAGCATCGGTACGGAGAGCTGAAGATCCGTGGTTCTAGTTCCAGCCATGGCGTTTCATTTTCCAAGTCTAAATAAATTTTCCGACTTACTGTCTACACACGTCAAGTGTGAGGGGCCAGTTATCTAATATAAATGTGTACATTCTTTCAGTCCTGCACTCTGGCCCAGTAGCTTGGAGCGTGTGCTTTGCTTCCCGGCCACAGAATACATTTGGGTTTGGGCCCATCCACGGCGTAGTGGACTTTCTGACCAATTCATAGGACCAATGGCCACTCAACATAGTACGAATTAAGAAGAGCTATGAAGATAGCTATCTTTGGAACAAAAAAGAAATATATTCCGGCTGAGGGACACGTGATGCTGATCACATCGCCTCCTCGTACTGGTTGGATGACCGCCAATTCTGGATGTGGGAGTTAGGCCAGCATTCGGGGTGATGCTTGTGGTTTTTTCATTATTATTATGTGTATATACTTTTGTGTGTCTATATTTCTGATCTCTCCAAAATATTGATAATTGTAGGACATTTCGGAACCCTGAAGGTAAAACAAAGCTCCGTAATAAAATCATTACTCGTCAAATCAGCTGATGAGACTTGAGACTTAAACTAATCGCCTACCTTATTATTCAATGTTAATGCCCTTGTGTTCTTAAATGTCTAAGACTTCTGGAGTAACTTGAGTACTACGCTATTTCACTTTGAAGGTGATACAGAGTAAAAATGAACGTAAAGGTCATTTAGCCAGAAAACACGGTGTCAGGTTTGTCTGCGTTTTAAGGATTGCGCTTGCTTGATTGTGTGTTTGGAGGGAGATAGACGAGAATACAATAAACACCAGGTTTATGTTCTATAGCGAATTTTGGTCCAAAAAGGGCAGAGGCGGTGAATGATAACGGAGAAATTAATATTCACTTGTTCCTGGAATTTATAGGCTTGAGCGTTAGGAATTCATCTTCTCAGGGTAAGGAAAGCTCCGGAAAATGTATATCCCTGCAGCATAGTGTAGTGTAGATTCAGACTTCCAACTTCCGAATTGTGTATGACAGACACGCACACCCAATGTCACTGGAGAGGACTCCACAGCAGAGTAAACTACGGTAACTTACAACTAAAGAAATTTTGGGACAATTTAGCCCTAACTTGGTAGATAATACTACTCTGCATTTTCAAACTTTTTGTCACCTGATTTCTTAAAAGTAAGCGCTCTTGAATTAAGTTTTATGCTGATTCCAGAAATAACTTCCGTTTCTTTTCTATCAGGTCAGGTTTTTACACAAAATAAGTAATGTTTTGACAATTTTACTAATGAGCGTAGAAAAGTATTTAAATACCATTTCACACAAGGTAAATTTTTATTCAAGAAACATTTTAAGAATACTCTCCAGAACTCGCCTAATTTATTTCATGACTTCATTTTAACAAAACAATAAGCCAAAGTGTTTCATTTAATTTTTTTCATACTTTCTCTTCTTTGACTTCCTTGCAGATCCTTGAAGATGACTGTCCCTCCTCAACATCCAACAGTAGTCGGCCATCATAGTTTCATTCTATTTCCCCTGGCACCTCCTCTCCATTTACTTAATATTGGTGAAAACGTTCACCCTGCTCTTCACTATAATGTCCCAGATTTTCTGGAAAGTAGTCGATATGTGAATGCAGAAAAATGCACCTTTACAGACATGTTACAACCCATCTTCTTGAAATTTTCCGCCATTGTTTCGACAATGGCCTTATAATTAGGATCTTTGTTATTCCCTAAGAAGTTTTCAGTAACTTATCGGAAGGCGGTCCATGCTTCTATTTCTCTCTCATGCATTGTCTTCTCAAAGTCTTCATCCTTCACAATTTCTTTATTTGAGGACCAACAGAAATTCCAGCCTTTAATTTGTCTTGTGTAATGAAGGGAAATTTCTTGAAAAGGTACCTACTTGAAGAAGGGTCCATCCTGTGGTAGAGCCCTTACAAATTGCTTCATCGAACCCAATTTTATGTGTAGTGGCGGAAGCAATATCTTTTGTCTCTGTACAAGCGGTTCGTGCAGGATGTTTTTAGTTCCAGGCAAAACGTTTCTCCGCTGTGGCCATACTTTCACACTTCAATGTCTTTGCTTTGCCCGACTGTCCCATTCACACAGAAATCAAGGCATTTTTGTGAACCCAGCTTGTTGTCCTAATAGTATTCAAATAACTTTGAAATCACCGCAGATACGCCATTTGTGTTCCTCGTATTGGATACTTATTAAAAGTATCTTCATGTTTTCAACTGTCTCTTTCATTTGAACTGAATGTTCGACAGAAATGGGACCCATACACACCCATTATGCAGTAGCACGCCTTTCAGGCTCCTCTTTGATGAATCTATAAAAAGTCTCTTGAGTAGGATCATGTAAAATGTCATAAAAGTGCATTAACTCGTTTATGTTATTGCAGAACTCGATCTGTGAGAAAAAGGAACTATCTCTTGTTCTCTGTGTCTGTACCATGAGTAATGTGTTTCCTGGTTCCAGAAGATTCTTATTTTTAAGACGGGAGCCTAGTAACTCTGCAGATTCCTTAGACAAATTCAAATCACGTACTAGATCATTTAGTTCACTCTGAGAGAACAGTTGTGGAGTCACGTCGTATTCAGGGCGGTAGACATCATCAGAATCATCTTCGGTGATTACATAGGTTCACTTTCAATACCATCTTCTTCCAAGTTCTCTAAAACAGCTGGAGGAAGAGGAGCAGGCAGATCTTCTCCGTGTGGAACTGGCCTGATGGCTGAAGGAATATTTGGATACACAATGTGTTTCTTAGTTTTCGAATTGCACCCCTGAACATTAACTAAACAGAAATAACAATCGTTAAGGTGGTCCTTAGGCTCCCTGCACACCATAGGAATTGCAACTGGCATGCATGAGTTATTTCCTTTTATCCACAATTTTAACCTCTCAACACAATAGTGGCAAACTGTATTTGGAGCCCAAGCGTTGTCTTGGTCAGCAAGATTTATTTTAAAATAAGCATGGTGCACTTTATTCAGAAAGTCTGTTATATCAGTTCTCTGCTGAAGCACTGTATAATTTCCACAAATGTAGCAGAAAACATTTGGGTTGTTCAAAAACTTGCGTATAGACATAATGTATTTATAACTTCAATCACGATATAACACTGGCAATGCAAGCCTCTGATATTAACAAAAATGCATAAATTACAAATAGCAACCAGCATCTACAGGTGTAACAACCTAAAGACTTACAAGTCTATATTGAGAAACTTCCCCCCAAGAAGTGATAAATTTCCCTTCAACAATACGCATCATCTACTGGCTCAACTCTATATTTTTGAAGTGAAATTGTGAAAAAATGTAAGTGATAGAAGAAACTAAAAGTACTTCTGAAATCAGCATAATATCATGCTAGTGTAATCAGTGGCGACCGAAACATGAATGCAGTGGTAGTGCCAGGAATACCTCCCCGAAATTGTTATGCGAGATGCAGTATGATACAATAAATATACCACCCCATCACCACCACCACCACGACCACAGCTTCAAAGAACAGCTATACTTCCAGTAGTTCCTTGAGCTATATTTCAGGGAACGTTCTGTGATACAAAGCATTCACACGAGTGCCTTTTGGAACTTAGAAAAGTGCCGTGTCAAGATGAAAGGCCTTCTAAAGGATTTGCAAAATACAGTGAGTGCAAGTACACGCACTAATGAAACTAAGCCAAGCATTGCGGTTCCCGTTCAAATCACGCGTGCAATCTCAGCTGGCGGTGTGCAGGTGCTGTCTGTGTAGGCAGCATTATAAAAATGATTAATTTTAAGCAAGAATAATGGAAGATTAATGACGAATGTGATATAACAAAGCACGATTTTATGCTAAGTTTTACACTGCAAGTAAGTGGTACCTTATTTCTCACTTCTCAGTATAGCACACTTTGTCGTAGGTGTACGCTAAAGTTGGTATGTATGATTGGCATGTACTGTGAAGATGAGCTGTATCAACTACTAACTGACACGAATATGGGCTATCCTCTTGCCCTTCTAATCCCCACTAGAGTTTAGATGAAATCCCGTAGTGCAATGAATCCGGGCCAGGATAGAAGTGGCATGAATCCAGAAAATAATATAAGATTGCAAACCTGCAATTTGCAGTCGATTCCTTCAGCTTCTGTGGTTTTCTATTGTCAGACAAGGCATTTGATTGCGCCTTTAAGAATAATAAGTATGACCGTATTCTTAATGTAATGGTGTAGTATACAAGTCATTTCAAATACGTATTTCTTCATTTTTGAGGTAGTGCCATGGCGCTGAGGCACTACCCCCGGAGTCACCCCTGTAAATAATGCTGTAACTACCTGTTAGTATTTCGGCTACAGAACAAATGGAAAAAAGCACAAATGCCCTGATCACAAGGCAAGAGCTAGCCGTTCAAATCGCATTTAATATTAGTTATGATTCTGTAACCAGCGAGATGGCTCCGTAGAAACGTGTGAGGCTCGCATTCAGGAGGTCCCGGATTCGATTTCCGTCGACCGTCCACTCTGACCTTGGGTTTTTCGTGGTTATACCTGGTCGGTAGGCGAAAGATGGGGTGGTTTCTCTTTTACCACAATACCCTTTCCCTCATTTCACTTTCATTCCTTTCATTCTCATCTTTTAGGTGTGCTTTTAGGCTTCGTAGCGTAGGGCGGTATCGGACAGATGGAGAGGATACTTGCTCCATGGAAGGAGTAATACCTGTAGACACTAGATGCGCTGATTGGTTGGACGGGTCGTTCAACCTCTCTGGGAAGCTGCAATAGTGTAATTGGTCTTCGAACTAGGGGCTGTTAGGGACTTCCGCGCGTCCCTTCTTCCTGGGGGTGATAACCGCAAAGGATCTCTAGTAGGTCCTAGTGCAAGACGTGCCCCCCTCCGTTGTGGGGCCCATAGTTATACCCTATACGACTCTGTGATATTCTAGCCTATTATATATTTTTTAAACCAAACAAGGCTGATGCATTTACGAATGATGGAGCATTTGTATTTCCTCAAAATGCTATTTTGATTGTGTGCATGTCTTGCGATCAGGGAATGGAAATATGGTGTCATTTATAATTTACTACTTTGAAATAATTGTTTGGAAGAATTAAGTTACTTATCATGAATTTTATCTTTGTTGCAGATCCAAAGTTGATGACACGTGCCCATCGAAGATTTTGAGACTTGCATCACGGTAAGCGCTACTCTTGCTTCTTCTTCAGAGTAAGTTAAAGAGAATAGATGATTTACCATATTATTTGACCTTAAATGTGTGTGTTAAAGGTATCGTGTTCTTCTAGACTTCAGAAAATTCTCAACAGCTACTCTCTATGTCACAGCTTCCGTTTATATTGGTACATGGGTTGATCTAGAATACGGTTTTTAATTTTTGGTGATAATTCTGCAATAAAAAATACGACCAATACAATGAAAATATTACCCTCGTCGTTACAAAGTGCTGGACTGCACAAGTATTGAGGTTTAGTTACAAACACTGACTGTTCATTCGGTGTTTCACTCTCGCAACCACACGTACTGCAGCCGGCAGTATTTTCTAAAATTATTCGCTACCTACCTCAAGGTAGTATGCCTTTATCTGTCTGTAGTGTTTACATAATACATTTGGATCGAAACTAAACATGTTTTCGTGCGAGGGCGAAATTCAAGGAGACTTTTCCAAACCATTTTTCTCCTTGTAGAGGGACTTACTCGTTATTATCTACGAAGTAATCTGCTCGTTAAATTCGCAAAAGACATCTGAAGCACAGTACACATTTTTAACAAAATAAAATTATCGTATTGTCTAAACATCACGGCTGATGTTACTCAAGTTGTTCAAAGGACCTCTTGTTTACATCCAAGTGATCCAGAAGCTCGGTTGTACAGTGATTAGGTGATCACAGGTTATGAACTTTTCAGAGGATTTGTGGTTTCAATTTAATGGTGATGTTAAATTTTACTAATAATGTTTACGAAACAGCTCGTTTATGATAGGAAAACTGAAATTGGTTCGCTACTCCTGCAAGTTGAGTATTCAGGACGATTTTTACCCCAGCAGATGGCAAATTCTGAGAGGTACTGAAAATTTTCAACCTGTTCTTTCAGTAGTCAGTGATGGAGGGATCTTATGGGTGATGTAAAGAAGTTTCAGCCACTAATCATAAAGCAGGAAGTTATGGGAGTATCTGAATGATTACTAGTTCCTTTTATAACACTTTCTAGTTCCCAGATGTAAATCTTAATTTTGTTTTTGGGATGGTCTAAATGATACATGTTAAAACTAGTCTTCACGCATTGGAAGGACTAGAGTCATCCACTGGAAATGAAATACAGAACGTTAGATTTTCGAACTTATTATGTTAACAGAATGTAATTTTTAATCTGTGTTAGGAGACGTTTGGACAGCGAGGCTGTGGCACAGGCACTGACGGCTGTGGCACGCTAAGTAGCAGAGATGCTAACACTGCCTGTGGCGAAGGGTTATAACTGAAGCCCTCTCGTTCCTTAGTAAAAACCGAAAGCTGCCATATGAGTGCCAAATTCTGGCATATGAGTTTATGCTACTATTTAGTTTTGATCAACTTCAAGTAACCTTAATTTCTTAAATATATAACTCGTATTCAGATGTTTGCAGTACTTGGAGACTGATTACGTAGGTTCAGGTTTTCAAAACGCGTAATTTTATAATTTTGCAAAAAAGAAAAAATTACACGTTTTTACATCTTAATTCCACGTTACTTCCATCCGTGATATGTATTTGTATCTTATAAATGAGTTGGTTAAGATACAATGATATTTCATAAATGGCAACAATATACAAAGGAATGGCTGGGAATTGCTGCCACTTTTGTTTCGATAAGTTCTAAATTATTATTGCTTTCTCCATTTCGTGATTCGATCTATAAATGTTCATCGATAACTGTGTTCAATAGATTGTAGTCATACTTACATCACTGAACTGTGAGTTTTGGAGATTATCGGGTTTGACTGCCTTTCTTGGAGTTCGGCTCTCGGCACTATTGTTAATACTTTTTTGGATTAGGCAATTCTTAGAGTGACTATTTCCTGGCTAGATTAGCTCTTTAAGGCCTCACCTAATACTTCATTCATATATGCATATTCACCATCCACTCCGCTAAGCTGTAGCGCGTACACTTATAGACTTCCCAGCTTGAGTAACTGGCTGCAATTTCGCCATTGAACTGATTATATAGTTGATTCCTGCGATCTACTAACTCATACGTTGAAAAATGCTCGAGTTTGTGGAATAGTCTCTGGAGCTTCAGCATTTTTGAGCGCGTCAGTCAGTAGCAAGCAGGAATCAACAGTGCATCAATTAAATAGAAGGTAATTAGAACATCTCCAAGCAACGCTTTTGCTACCCCAATTTCATTCAAGTAACAAGAGTTCGAAAATCAATTCGCAAATACTTACGGAAACGAAACGTTTAAATGAGAAGTTTTTAACAAGTTTTTATCAGATGAGGTAAAATAGTTCTTTTTTAGGTTAGGCCTAGTTAGCCTAACATTGTAGGTCACCTAGCGTAAGATTGTGCATGTGCTAAGTTTTGTCACATAAAAAGGATGCTGTTTATCCCTGAAATGATGTATGCGAACTTTTGACGCCCATAGATATAATGTAACTTAACAACTTCTCTTGGTTGTGCGTCTTGTGTACACAGTCAATTCGCCTCGTACGCCTACACCTAATAAACATTCTTACTTAGCTTAGAAAGAGAAGATTGGTAGTACCTAGAAGTGTGCATATTCTACTTCAATTCTTGCTGCTCGCTACTCTACAATAAGCAAAGCAACTGAGCTTGCCCGTTCGCAAAGCAAGAATACCATAGCGACAAAACCTGGGTTCCCTTAAGCCAATCGCCGCTGTATGGAGTGCACTAAAAATCGCTATCCATGAGACGTGATATTGCCGCTCAACGCATTTCGTTCTATTCATTTCAGTTTGTGGGAGGTGTAAGCGACAGAAACTGATTAAACCAAACCTAAAGAAGATCCGAAAGTAATTAGGAACTTGTAAAGGAAAGGACACATATTCAACAGGCAAAATGCTTTATGATTTTATGAGTAGATATGGAATAAACCAATAGATTTTGCGCAATATAGGTAGGTAGTTTGCTATAATTTCCGGGAGGGAGGGGAAAATTCCTGAAGTGCTTAGTTAATTTTAAAAATTAGCTACTCAGGTTAATCTACCCTCTACTCTCACTAATGCAGATAAAATTCTCATTTTTAATGGAAAGAACAAACAGTATTACAATTTACTTGTTTGGCAGCCTTCAACATCTTGCATATTATTAGTTTTACAATTGTTTGAAAAATATACCGATTTTCAACTTTTTTATACGTGGTATTTACGACTTATTTTTCATGCATTGAATAGAGCGATGTTTTCGTGCGATAACTGATTTTGCGGTAAAAATAGGATTTCATTTGTAGGAAGAATAAAATGTCAGTCATAGATTTTCAAATTATTGAAAATTATTATTATTATAAAGTAATTTTGTAAACGCCACAGATGAAAAGCTTGAAAAATCGGTACGATTTTCAAAACATTATAAAGCTAATAAAATGAATTTTTTTTAAAAACGCAACAACACGAAACATGTAATACCATTTTTTCTTTGTATGCGTTAAAAAGAGAATTTTATCTCCCTTAATTTGGCTGCTAGACTTTTTTAAAGTGAAGACGAATACTTTAGTCCGCCTCTGTATCTCCGAGCTTCTAAGACTTGATGTTTCTATTTTGCTAAGTATTTTGACGAAGCTGAAAACCTTTTTATGGAATATTTACATTTACTTAAGCAAGTGTATTAAGAAAGAATATAAACGTATAATGATTAAGCATGATAGTAAGTATTCGGTTTTTAAATAAATTATTTGTGTGAGAAAATCCTAAATTAACCTAGACAAGCAGACCCGTTATCTGCCTCAACTACTCAACACAATAAGAAGAAAATAAGCAAGCAAGCAAACTAATCTACCCGAAGCTTGCCTAAGTCGGGCTATATCCAACTTGGACGGGGATGTCACAGCCTATCCAGACTTTGATTAAAGAGCGGCTGACTTGTCTACCTGCAGTTCAGGCAGGCTGAGCGGTTTAAAATGGGACATTTCTACACCTCTAGTATACCACAACATATAAACGGGTAGAAGCCCAAGATTTGTTTTAGTTCTTAGCTATGCATTGTGCTAACAGTAAGATACATTAAATTGAGTTTTATCTATGGACTTTCTTTAACTGCTGTGGTCCTTAGCGTCCCATTCTATATTGCGGCGTGAAAGACCGGCAATTTTGCTCAGAGGCCTCTTTATCAGGCTTGAGGTTCTATTAAGTGCCGTAAATCGGCTTTACTTCCCTTCCGAAGGAAGCCATGCTAAGAATTTTACACCCGAATAAATCCATCGCCCTCCGCCGGGTTTGAACCCGCGACCTCGGGAACATGGTAACCATTACACTGCGGAGGACGACACTAATAGTAAGTGTGACTTGTAACAGTCGAAGGCTTTTCTCGATTTATTACCTATCTGATATCCACTTTAAGTCGTCCATGATAAATGTTGACCATTAACGGATTCAATTTAAGTAATATTGATATGGTTCCATGCAGAATGCGTAAACCACGTTTAGCTGTTTATTACACAAATACAGTTTACCGTCTTTAATACGTACTTAGTAGGTAGAAGAAGTATTACATTCCACCCAAAAGTTGGATACCGAGATTTCACTGGAGATACATATTTTGAGGCACCCTGAATTCAAAAAGTGCATTTTAAGGAAAACGTCTGTGGTGTGTGTGTGTGTGTGTGTGTGTGTGTGTGTGTGTGTGTGTGTGTGTGAAGCATAACTAAGAGCGAAAAATATGATAAATACCAAACTTAACTGCCGTACCTTACAGAGGTGTGGCACGAAGATTTTCAACATAATCCCCCTACCACAAAATACCCCTTACATGGAACATTTTTCGAATCTTTTTATTCTTTCAAAATGTGCTCTTACGATATTAATTTAAATACCATATACTTGGAGTTATTTGCATGACAAATAAAATGTTTTATTTGAATTTTCTGGGAATATTCTGTGAAGCCCTCTTCGTTCAGAAGCAATTTTGTGTAATTTTGTAAAACGGGTAGACTATAAGAGATAAACAGAATATTACTACACAAAAGCGTATATCTGTTTAAACTCACAAAATTTATTTCAAAAAACTTTTTTTTGTGGCATCAGCCATTTCGAAATATCCGGTTATATTAGTTTGAATCTTTCACTGCTTTTCTCATTCTTTAAAAGTGCTGTAGTCATTCAATTGTTTCTCCCGATGTCGTGGAAAGAATATGAAATTTCAAGGTTTTCGTACGGCGACCCGTGTTTAAACATTTGACTATCGCTTTGTTTCCTGTATCCCCGTTGTTAAAACAACTGACCCTCTTATACCTCAACGAAATGTACAGTGAAACCATTCCTGAAAACGTCTGTCTGGTTTAACAATGAGTAAGACAGCAGAAAAGGGTTTGTAACACTCTTTCAGAAATAAGAAACACACTTGTAAACAAAGGCGAGAGGCAGCCCCAAACACGTGTAATAATGAATGCTCTCATTGGCCGCAGCACTCTCCCTAAGAATTAAAAAAGAAAAATAATATCATCTTTTGTTTGTGTTCTTACTTTTAAAATGCGCTAATGCACACCCTTAATAATTTCATTGCAATATGTTACATTTTCACTGTTATTTGGAAATAGAAACCAATCAGATACTGAAACGGAGTAGTTATCGAGTGCATATACTGTGCAGGTGATTCTTAGAGCGGATGCAGATTAAGAATTGTTTGTAGAAGAATGGGTAGAGAAAGTCATGTTAATGTAGCTCGTCAGTTTTTTTAGTAATGAACTCTGCGAATAGGACCACGCTTTTCAATTACGTTGCATAGTGCAGTAAAATAAGCCACACTGGGAAAAATTAAACATGAAACATAGAATATTTGGCATAAGCTAATGTTAAGAAACATTTTATGGAGCATAATTTGTATATTTTAATCAACTCTACAGTTTTCTAGTAATAAGTTTTGATCTGCTTCTTTTGGTTCTTGGGTTATATAAAATTCAATACGTATGAAGGGAGGCTTAAAAGATATTTACGGAAAATTCAATATAAGTAGGTATTTGATTCCTTATATCCTCAGATTGCCAGGTTGCACTCAAGGCTCTAAGTAGTCATAAGGTAACATCAGGTCTGGTTTTAAACTACATAAACATGCTCACAAGCTTGGCAGAACAGAATGAAGTTCAACTCATCTGGGTGCCGGGTCATAGTGGCATAGAGGGAAATGAAAAAGTTGTTGAACTTGCAACACAAGGAGCAGCTTTAGAACTTAGCGGGCCAGAGCCGGTTCTAGGAACATCTCCATGTTTAGTAAGAGAGGCTATTAAGTACTGTCCTAAAGTAGAACCTGGCTTGAAAGCCCAGAAAACAAACATGGTAAACTATTTATTAGAAAACCATGTAAGAAAACAGCTGAAAGCTTACTTAAATGTAACAGACCAGCTGAGAACAATTATTGCATTTCTCACAGGACGTACCCTTGTGGAAAAGCATCTTAACACGATGGGAGTGTTTCAGGGTAGCTTAGTTTGCATATTGTGCAAGGAAGAACCTGAAACAGCCGTGGGCCACAGGAGATATATTACTTTTGGGAAAATGTTTTTAGAACCAGAAGTATTTGAAACCATACCTGTTATAAGACGGTATTCCTTAGTAAAGAGTGCAGGCATAATGAATTGGCTTTAAAGCTATACAGGTAGCACAGTAAGCCCAAGGTTGAAGTGCGTCCGGAGCAACGATGGAAATCTGTATCAAGCTAGACAACACAAAGTATTTGATTTAATCCTTTATATCCTGGTGTACCATATTCGTTACTAAGGTGTTCTTGGGTTTTAGTTTTCAATGGGCTTATTTTAAACTTCATATTATGCTAAACTTCAGTAATAAAATGAAACCATTTATAGCTTTTTTATATTGAAAAAATATTAATTTTTTTCAATGGAACTGTGCTTCTTTGTTAATATAAAGAAGCAAAATCCATGCGACTGCACATAAATTTGAGTACCACAAAAGCCACGCCGCTTTAATTTGTAAATGGAACACAGCTCTTGTTATCTCCGTTTCATGTATTTTGAAAGAAGTTAATTACGAGCATAATACATAAGTAATAAATGCGTTAGTGTTTGACAATCCCAGAGCTGACATGAAGGGACGTGAGTGAACTGTGAATCTTACAGATGACTTCACCTCTTGACTGTATAGGTCACGCATACCATATCCAAGAGAAAGTACAGTCACTTTCGTTGTTGGCGGAGCGCCGCATTTATCCCATTGTGTTATCTTTCACAGTCGCTGACTGTTGGAAAGAGAGAACTAGATGTCCACCCTACATTCCCCTTTTCTTTTTCACAATTGTGCTAATATAATCTAATTTAGTTCATCATTAAGGCATGAAATAAACGGATGTTAAGTACTTCACACATAAGTTGTAATCCAAACGAAACTATAAAGTTTGCAGAAAAAGAATGTAGTGTTTAAGCAATTGCCAAATAATTTCGGTTACTGTATGTAGAATATTCCATTTCTCATCATCGAAATATAGTTAAACCCAACATTGATTTTCTTAAAATAAATGAATCCTTCCTCATTACAACAGAAGTGTAATAAATTTCTCTATGCAAAGATGAAAATACCACAGCCAGTTCGTTTTTCAATTATAAATATACAAAAATATGTATTTTCTGTGGATTCGGACCTTCAAAGCGTCGTAATCACGAAACTCGTTATCCAAATCAATTAAGTTAGACATTATTTTGATCCTTGGCTCCGTAGATTTTTAAAAAAAAAGTCTTATGTGTTACACTCACATGACTTTCCTTTCCCTCTATCGCTTATTAGTGGCTGTACAAATTATTCTTATGAAAATGTATTTCCCTATCTCTTCATTTTAATCGAGATAAACCTTTCCGTAAATAGCTGCATTACACCGTTCGTTACAGATACTAAACAAAGGGAATAGCGACAGTCAAATGTTTAAGAACTGGATGCTATACGCTGGTCTTAAAATTCCATACTCTTTCCACGACATCCCGAATTGAATCGAGTTTTATTTTTGAACGCTCTTTAACTGCTATGGTTCTCAGCGTCCCGTTCTATATTGGGCGTGAAAGACCGGAAATTTTGCTCAGAGGCCTCTTTATCAGGTTTGAGGTTCTTTTACGTGCCGTAAATCTACGACACGTGGCCATCCCAGCTTTACTTACCTTCCGAAGGAAACTGTGCTAAGGATTTTTACGCCCGAAAAAATCCACACCCCTGGGTTTAAACTCGCGACCTCAGGAAATAGAGGCTTGCTGGTACCATTAGGCCACGGAGGACGACACGACATTGCGAGAAACAATTGAAAATCGAGAGGATATTTCGAATCATTAATAACGGATAACTCGGAAATGGTTGATGCCACAAAAAGCAAATTATTATAAATAAATTGTAAGTTTTAAGGAGATCTACATTGTTTGTGCAGTACGTGTTCGTCTGTCGCTTAACATCTACAGTTATACAAAATTATTCAAAATTCTTTCCAAATGAAGAGGACTTCAAAGGCTAGTCCCAGAAAATTCAAGATACACATTTTATTTATCATATACATATCTTTAATATATGGTATTTTTATCAAAATCGTTAGGGATTTGTTTAGAAAATAAATTCAGAAAAGTATTCAATGTAAAGGTAGTTTGCGGTGGAGGGATTTTCTTGAAAATCTTTGTGTCGCATCTCTGGAAGGTGCTGGACGCGAATACAAAATTTGGTATTTATCCGAATTTTTGTTTTTAATTTAAACTGTTCATAGGCCCACACTCAGACCTTTCCCTAAAAGTGTTTTTTTTTCTATTCAGGAACCTCAGAACAGGTATTTCCGGTGAATGCAATACATTCTCTATCACATGTACGTGATAGAGAAAGTAATATTTGTAATTAAATGAAAGATGTTCAGTTTGGATTTAAGTGAAGCAACCTAAATCTTTTCAAATTTATACACATTTGGCAATAAAATACATCTTTATAATTTACCCTATACATTGCATTTATAGATACAAGCAAACAGATTGTGATAATGTATTTATTGAAAAACAAATAACAGTAACAACTATCTGTATTTACGGACAGACCAAAATAGACAAAATTATAAATTAATTCTGTACAGAAAAAAAACATAAATAAAATATAAATATTACTAACCAACAATGTAATGTCGAAATTTCAATTTTTCTCACATAATATGATAGTCAGAAAGAAAACTAAAAGGTGTAAAAGGTCTGTTAAACGTGATAATAGAAATTATGTAACGCAAAAAAATGTAATGTAAATCGTAAACATGATAAAATTATTATTATTATATAAATAATTTCAAATAAGAAATAATTTTGGAAATTTCTGAAGTATTTTAAAGGAAATTATTTTACTCCGGGACAGGTGTGTACGTCTCGTTGCGCAGTGAGATGATGGTTAGCAAAACTAAATTTAACGTAGTGGTACAGTGGTGATTCTTCCACTGCAGGTTAGTATGTGTATTCATTACTAGTTCTGTCTTAGAGACAGAAATGGAGAAATGCACTGAAAAATTCCATTTTACCGTGCGCGGATCTTCATACACTTTCCCCCTTGCATAAATCACATTTAGTGATGTCACAGTGTTGCGCTGCTCAAATTTAAGGCGCCTACCGAAATAAATCAACGGCAGGTACTGCGGTTGTGAACTGGACTTCGGAGGTTATTTCTGGCTGCCTGCGTTTTTATTGTTTTTCAACTCCGTTACGCACTCAGCTCACATGACAATAAACAAGGAAGTGCCATTATGCCTTTATGTGAAACACTTTACTGTGGGACAAGGCGAAAAAGTATTTCTTTTTTATACTGAGAGGATGCACATTCGTTAAAATAGAATATTTTTCCTCTGTGTGATATTTCGTTCCCAATGTCACCAGCACCATAGCAGAAGCAAGGCAAATGGGACTGTCTTCACCGGTAAAAGTTCTGTGTCTACTATTTGCTGAATTTGTCGTTATTTCCATATCCACCAATATCACAAGTCTACGGCTGCATCATATGGGCTTCCTTTAGTGTTAGAAGTATTCTGAATAAATTATGTATTGCTCATAAAATACTATATACTCTATAAATAAGTGTTGACTATAGATTTCTGTGCACATTTGAAAAGTAATGATAAATTATCATCTTCCATCCTCAAAATGAATGCTGGATCAGTTTTCTGTAGCAGGGTATTCCCTAGTTTAGAGCTTTTAAAATTAATCATTATCATTTAGTACGCTAAGTTCAACAGGACAATAGCCAGGATTTCTATGTAATTCCTGAAGCTCTCCGGAAAATTCCAAGCTCATATGATATAAAGTGTGGTTGGAGGAGTATTTTGAAAAGTGAAAAATACTGAAGAAAGGAAATCGAGCTTAAAGTTTAATGCAGGGCTTCACCTTATGGTATAGGGCCAATTATATAGCCATTTGTGTAATTAAAATTGTTTGTATTAAAAAAAACAATTGTATTGCATGAAAGTGCAAGTTATAATAAAAATACAAAAAAAAAAACACGTGGAACATTTCAAAATTGTTATCAAATTTCACCGATGCATTCTCCAAGCAGTATATTAATCGCAAAAAATTAGTTAATGTCGGACATGCATCACACCTCTATGCTATAATGTAGGATGCGTTTATTGGACGGGGACATCTCACCACTACGACCAGCTGATCAAGCTGTGGCTACAATCCCCGGGAAGCCGGGATGATGTGAAAGAGCTGTAGGAGGTCTCAGGTCCGCAAGCATACAGGACCACAGAGACGCGCAGAAGTCCCTAATATTTCCAGTTTGAATACGCGCGCACCAGTAGAAGCGAAGAATCCTGAGAGAGGGCGACGAGGCGGCCCTAACAGGTGGGACAACCCAGTCTGGTGTTCACGGGGAGTAATTTTTTCAAGCGCAAGCAACTACGCCATCAGCTCGACACCGCTAGGACCGCAGGACATGAAGACACACCTGAAACGTGAAAGGGAGAGAAGAAATGAGAGGAAATGGCGGAAAGGAGAAATCGTGGTAGAATACACCACTCCGCATTCGCCTAGGCGACCAGGTGAAAACCACGAAAATCCCCATGGTCAGTGTAGGCGGTCACCGAAATTCGAACCCGGGACTTCCCGAATGCGGACCACGGACATTTCCGCCTGAGCCATCCCGCTCGGTATGCTATGATGTGTTTGAATATAAAAATTAGCTTAACGTTATGGCCAGTTTAAAACATAAGAAAGGCACTTTTTCCTGGGCATCCATTTTGTAAAATGAAGTGATTTCGTACAATTGAAATTTCCACACAATCGTATTTTTCGTTGTGTATACTCTAGCAAAGCCACACAGTTGCTGCCCTCCTCCGCCTCATGTCGCATAATCCTAACTTTTCTCAAGCACATTGACTGTGAGGCAGGTTGAAAGAAGTAAACTATGGAAATGTTCTCAAATTCTGATCAGTAACAAATTAACTGTCCTGTACCGTGGTGCTGTGGGCTGGGGCATGGAGCTCAGGTTACCGGCCGCGGAATGCGCCCTGGATCGATCCCACCCATGGGGGTGCGGATTTGAAGTCCCGGATGTAGGACCGGTGCCTACTCAGCATCATGAGGAAAGTGAGATAGGATAGGCAGCGGTCCTGCCCTCATAAACCACCTTTCCGGCTAGGGGAAGCCTGAGGTTGGTCACATCAGCTCCCAGTATCGGTTGGATACCTCTGCCATGCGTAAATGGGCATGAGGCCGGAAGTCGGGTTGGCCGGTTCAGCACCCACACGTGCTGTAGCACCACAGGATTTATATTTTAACAAATTATTTTAATTTACTAGATACAAGAATGCAGAGGATGCTACCTAGAAATACAAATGGAAATTTATGAAACTAAATTTACAGCTGTCGTTATTCAACGAAGCGGTTAATGTAACGCCTTGCATCGAGAGAGATCTAAGGCGCATCCAATATCCTCGAAGCATGAGAATGCATTCTGTAGCTAGGGAAATCATATCTGAATAGGAGCCACTCCCCCCCCTAAAAGAAGGAAACCTGTTTCGATTTTTTCACCATGCTGCTTTAGGGATATTAACAAATTATGAATTTGTTGTAAACCGATACTCTTCATCTTTACTTTCTTTACTTGCGGTTTAGATTTTGTTGAAGGATTTTGAACCGCATTGAGGTTTTTTCTGTGAGTGCTACATCACCACATGAGCCAGATGTTATGACAGCTATGTCGCGGTTTAGGCAAGTTTCATAAAACTTAACCTCAGTTTTCAAAACAAGCATGTGAGGCTAGATGTAAATTTGAATATCTAAAGCAATGTTGATTTTCAAAAATGAACTGCTGAAACTTCATTTTAGGCGTTTTATTTCCCCTTACTTTCATAGTATTAATACCAAACCTGAACATTTGCTTCATATTACCGCATAGGTTTTACGTAGCGTTTCTCATCATTTTCTTCAACAATGTACGTGAAAAATATAAGAAGAAACCTTCATTCTCACAAACTTCTCTCTATACCGACCGATAGCAGACAAAACAACCGTGCAATCGGAAAAGTGTGTATATGAATGGCTGTTTTCCATTCTCGCTCTTCTTGGTAGTGCTATAGTAGCAAATATTGCTATTTTTGTGGATATTTTATATTACACATGTTTGATTTCTGAGTAGTAGTGTGTAATAACAAACAATAATGGAGATATGACTCTAAGTGATACGCTTCTTTGGTTAAAGAAGTACTAGTGTTAGGTTTCACCCGTTGTTATCCCCGTTACCTGCAGCAAAGGCCATGCCGCGCTTTCGCACGTGGCCTCTGTTGAAACGTTGTCAAAGATTGCATTATAGTTCATTTATTTTTATATGAATGTTGTAGATATACTAAATGTCTTCCCCGAATCTGTTATCAGCTCACAACACAGAATTTATACCTCTGAAGACGTCTTGGAACAGAAATCGACAACTACCATCAAATGGGTGAAAATAGGGTCCAACACAATCCCTGCTAAGGTTAATTCCTCTCTTTTACCACGCGGAATTTGCCTTCTGTATATTGTATTTTGGATGCGGGGAGTGGCTAGTTTCATCATTGTTGTTGATAAACTTTCGTAATGTCCTGAATATATACAGGTGACAGCGAATGTTTAAAACATTGTTTTATTCATAGTGTAAAATAAGTTCTTTTTATATGATTTTCCCGAAATGAGGCTTTGATTAATGTTTCTTTCAGTTTATTAGCAAATACTATGTACACCTTAAGCATAATTTATGCTTTTTTGATTTTGTAATTACAATAATTATTTAATTTCATAAGGAAAAATGAAAATGACTCTTCGCATAAAAGTATTAAAAGACAACTTAGCAAATAGCAGTATTTCGTCTACTTTGGTTAATTCGTTTTCTATTGCTGAATGCTCCAAAGCATTTTCGAATACTATGTAGTTTTCTTGCTTATGACGCAATCACTAAAATATATTACTCTGAAAAATTAGAATTTTCCATAATGGCCAACTCATAACTACTCGAGTACGAAAATAAAACTCGTTCACAGTACATGGGTAACGGAAACAGGAATGCTTATCAATAGCAAAATGGAAAGTGGGTAATTCAAATTGGGATGTAATTTGTTTGTGACTAACTATAGACATTTCTTTACTTCCTTGCAATTCAGCCAACATAATGCATGTCAAAAAACTTGAAAATTTGGCTCCACAAACATTTTTTGAAACCCATGATATTGCTGTTTCTGTTCCATTTGCTAAGGCGTCATCCTAATACATGTAAAATAAATTCTTTTCTATGCTGCTTTCGGTTGTGTGTCCCGGGATTGTTTTCCAAACTTGCTATTAGAGGGAACTCCAGCGGCAGTTTTAGTTCACAACCTCCTTGAGCAGCTGCTGCCGCCGTATGAACCTGATATGCTGTTAACGGAAACGAAAAAGTTTACTTAATCAAGTCTCCCGTTTTCGCTTCCGGGCTCCGGTAAGCTTGCCTTTAATTCTAAACGCTGGCGTTGTAATACAGTAGTGCAAATTAGTATGAAGACATAGATATTTGTAGTAACATGAACACATTCTGTTGGAATATTATTGCATACAGTATATCTACAATAGTACGAGATTCAGTACACTGACAAATGCATTCAAATCGTATCTCAGTTGATGTCAGTAGTACAGTATGACAAGGAATCAACGATTCAGGTGGTAGAGGGTGGAAATCCGTATAAAGGCAGTCAATGCTGTGTGGTGTTAGGGTTTGCATATGTACCGCTGCTGCAGTCAGTAAACAGACACCGCTACTGACTGCTCGACGTGTATTGCATAAACCATTATTGTGACAATGCCATGTAGGAAATGCCATGTGATGAAAAAGGAAAACTCAGCGTGTACAAGAAAATGGGTCTGTTTATTCATCCGGTGCCAAGAAGTTGAACCCGTCATTCAATAATTGAGTTTTGTTGCATTGGATGCACAATGTGGAAAGAACATAAGCTATGTGCAAAGTAGAAAATTATCTGAGGCATCTAAACAGTTACTTTTGAGCAAAACAAGGGTCCAAAATTGTTAATTCTTCCCAACCTGTTGCTGATTTACAGTTTCCAGTAATTGCCAGATGTGTAAGCCAAATTTTGTCAAATAAGAAACATCTTCATTTCAAGAAACAACAGCATAATCCAGCTCTCTCACTCATAAGAAGGCTTGATTGGGTTTTGCGAAAAAGTATGTCATGGACATCGGAATGGGAGAAAGTGATCTGCAGTGATGAGAAGAAGTGTAATTTAGATTGGCCTAATATATTTCAATATTATCAGCATGATCTTAGAATAGAGTAGCCAATAAGAATGAGACATTTTGGTGGCAGAGTTGTTATGATTTGGGAATTCTTCTGCGCTGAAGGTAAATCATGCATTGCTTGGCTGAACACTAGAATGAACTAACATGTACACTAAGATGCCAGAGACAGGACTGATTCAAATGTATGAGGACCTAGGAGAATAAAGTCTAATTTTCAACAAGATAATGCATCTGTGCATTCTTCTGTTACAACCAAAATGTGGTTTGAAGAAACAGATATTGTCTTGCCCTGGCCAGCATGTAGCCCAGTTTTGAATCCCATGGAAAACCTTTGGTGAATACTTGCAAGGAATGTTTTTCGCAATGGAAGGCAACATATTTGAGCTGAAAATAGCAATACCAGAAGAGTGGGTCAAAATTTGAATGCATGAAATAAAAACCCCACCAAAAGTGTTTAAGTTACTTCTTAATGTATATAAGAATAAAGGTGGTTCCACAAAGTGTCAACAATGCAATAACCAATAGGACAGAAGGTGTCTTTATACCAATGTCCATTCAAGAAATGCAAATGTCTTATTTTGTTACTCGTTTTATGATAGAAACTAATTCAGTCATGACTTTTATTTTGCTCGCATCTACTACTTTCATAATAAATTAGATACATGTGGCTAAGAAATTGTACCTACTACCTTTCAATAGGAAACGTAGTGCCTTTATACTGATTTCCACTACTGTACACGTATTTTAGCTTTGTCGTTGTTCTGGTTTCCGTTCCCGGTTATTATGAACCAGTGTTTGCTATAAGACTACAGATATTCTCAGAAACCAGAAATATGTGCTGGTATAGGTGATTCAACGGAGGGGGACATCTCGTACGGTGCGACCTGCCCAGATCTATTGCTGCTATCTTCCCCGAGGAGAAATCGACGAGACTAATACTAAACGAATAATGCTACGAGTTTATCGTAATTTATCTGATGAAACTTGTAACCTCGAATGAGACTAATTAATAATATTCCATGAATAAAATTTAACAGATTATATAAATACTAATTCTTTCTTACTCGCGTTGTTTAATTCTATCACCATTGTGTCAGCCGTCGGATCACGGGTATACCTGCTAAACAAATAAACAAACAATCGAACGCGTTACGGAGTATTAACCAATGCTACCAACAGTGGGAATGAAAAGTGAGTTAGCCTTAAAATAAGCTAAAATCAGAACACAATAAAGACATGTTTTTAGACAACATAATTTATTTGGAAATTAACACTATTTGAATGCGAATGATTAAAAACAATTGAATTTATACGCATCAGTAACGAGTTGAGCTTTATCCGATAAAATCGTATCTTCCAAGCATGTTGTAAGATAAAAGATCGCAATTGGTCACAATCCCAGGCATTGCAAAACGTTATTGGTTAATATAAAGTACGCGGCGTATGTGTGTATGCAAGTGTGTACACTACAATTCCTATAAAGTAAGTAACTAAAAAACACACTTATGCTGGAAATACATCTTGGAGAGTTACTTATCACGATCTTGCACATACCCGCGTAGTTAAGAAAGAACTTTATGCATTAAAACTGTAAGACCATAACAAGTAATGTAAAACGCTATATCCCGAGGGAGAAACTTCCAACATAAAAGGATATCGTGTCTTGCATATTTGCACCGTCATTTTAGTAGATGCCTAACTACAAAGAGACAAGAAGTCGCCCTTTTGTCTTAGTTTGACTTGTAAGTTCTAGGCTAGGTTATTGCTGTTTTTCCGACTGTTATTCGGAACACTACAGTACAAGAGCGAGACTAACAACCGTCTTTAATAGCTTGAACCTCCGCATTAGAGAGGCCTGGCTGAGATTGCGTTACAGCTAAATCCTACTTCCGATTTCAGGCAGGAATCTATGCTATGTAGTGTAAGTGTTACATGCCGCCCACAAATGGTGTAGGTGTAGCTTACAGAACGGAGGGATACACCTCGCGCACCACGACCTACATAGACCTATTGTGCCTACCGCACCCCAGAGGGAAGGGATGAAGTGAAGGAACCACAGGAGGCTACAGGCTATAAGCAGACAGGCCACAGAGACGCGCGGAAGTCCTAACATTTCCAAACTCTCAGAACTGTCTAACTGCTGGAGCCACCGAGGGATGGCAATGAATGTCACCTTTCAAGTGTACTGTGGTGTTCACGGGGAGTACTCTTTCGATTGAGCATGAATCCGCGCCGTCTGTTCGGCACCGCCATGTACCACGAAACCTGAAACACACCTGAAAGATGAGAAGTAAACGGAAAAGAAATCGTGGTAGAAAAGAAACCACCCCAGCATTCGCCTGCTGACCGCGGGGAAATCATGAAAAACCCATGGCTCAGAGTGGGCGGTCGTCGGGGATCGAACCCGGGGCCTCCTAAATGCAAGTCGCACACGTTACCGCGGCGCCACCTCACTCGGTTGTGTTGGAGGTCACTTGAACTCAAAAAAGCCTTTTAGAGTAAGAATTGTGAACGAGAGAAGAGAACACCTTAGTTCTAAAACGAAACATTTGATGATTAGCAAACCAACATTTAACTCCAGCATCTTTAAAATATTAATCACAAAGATGTTTACGAAATTCCCTTTTTCCCCAAAATGCTTTTTACATATGCAATTTTTTTGTTACTTGTTATTTTTACAAAGACAGCTCTGACCTTCATTATTAAAATACATTTTTAAGAGATTAGCGTGGCAATTTGTATGTATTGGATTTTCTTTTAATATCCTGCGTAATCCTCTTTATTCTGATTGAACTTTATAAAACTTTAACTGGAATGTAATAGATTTAAACAAATGCTTGACGAAGAAAAAAATTACAGATTTCGTTAAAATAGACACCCTGCTTCAAAAAAATTACAACATTAACCCATTCCAAGATATTTACCTCAGGTATTTTGAACCTTCAAGTATTTTGTCATCCATTTTGGGTGCTAAGTCACTATTGTTTTGTTTCTCGTGAGTTCATGCAAAGAGTATGCCATATAGAGATCAACAGCGGACTGCAATCTAAACATATAAATGTGCTCTAACATGTGTAGGTACAACAAATGCATATGGAAATAATATTGGCAGGATTTATAAACAGCAAAATAAGCCTTTTATGAACAATTTGTGTGTAGCTAGCAAGTGGAAAATGTGGTGTACCGTAACACATGTTTTGACAGTTTAACAGAAACAAAAACACTTCATATCGCGTTTTCCTAAAACTCATTACAACCTAATTTAACCGAGGTTGGTCGAGGTCGTTAAGGGATGGACGCGTGAAGGAGAGTTCCACATTTCAAATCCCGCCAGGACCGTCCTCCCTGACTGAGGTTTTTTTTCCAACTTCTCACCTTTCCCACAATTGCAGGAGAGATACCCTAAACTTAAGGGGAGACGTAGGTCAGAATCGGCCAAAAAACCCAAAATATGTTGTTGTCTCATTTGATAGTACTACGCTTCTAGAATAACCACAAAAAATCTTAGGTCAAAATTCCAACTGCAAACCCCGTTTAAAAATTAAATTCCCAATGGTTACGCCAATTTTCTGTAGAGTTTTCAATTCCAATATTTTCTACGTTTCTTACATGCATAAAACCAAACAAAAAATCTTGATTTTTCCGACAGCAATTTCTTCTGAATCACCGTAGTATATAGAAGTCTCTGCTAGCCAGCTGTGTGCCAGCCAGTTTGTTTTGTATTTTTAATTCAAAATAGTGGAGTAAACGTTAAATTGAGTTTGTGGTTGAGGGGTGTGCTATTAGAAGATGGCAAACCATTGGGAGGATTTCATCGCCTAACTAAAAAAGAAATAAATAATTTGCAAGTTTATTATAGCAAAGCCATAAGAGATAATAATGATAGTGTGAGAAATATGCAAAATGCTGTGTGGGCTATATATTTACACAAATTGTCCACAGATGAACATCCATAACATGCTCTTTGTCCAGACAGTGCATCATCATGGTGTGGATTCAGGAGGGCTGTATACTCATGAAGAATACAAACATGTGCATAGTCTACCTGAGCCTGTGTTACTTGCAATAAAGCCAGTATTTAGAGCATTAGGTAATCCTGCATTGCTGAAAAAGTGCCTTCATGGTGGCACTCAGAATACCAATGAAAGTTTAAATAATTTAATTTGGAAACGGTGCCCTAAAACAAGATTTCTGTCCGAAACTGTGGTTGAAATTGAAGGAATTTTCAATGATGGGAATGCAGGAAGAATCAAATTTCTTCAGAGGCTTGTTATTGAACCTAGACATTTGCAAAAAAAAATGGCAAGACATTGATAAGCAGCGCATAGAATCCACAGAAGCCGCATTGCAAAAACTACACCAGCATGCCAGACAGGATAGGAGAGAGAAAAAGAAGACCAGAAGGAGGCTGCTGATTATGGTTATGAGAAGTTTTAACACATCTAAGGACAATTAGGTTCTATAACACAATGTTTTATCTTTGCTCTTCGTTTTCCGAAACTTTCATTTTCCAGTGTTTATGTACCTTTTTCTCAGAAACCACTGGAGATAAATGCATGAAATTTTGCACACTTATTCAGCATAATAAGATAAACATTTGCTTGCAAGAGAATTCCAATATTGGCTTTATTCTATTATTTACATTATAAAATGAGCTGTTTTTCAATGCCTAGATTTTGTTCAATAATGTTTCTTTTTTAAATTAATGGGGAGAAATAAAAAGAAGTGGCTGCAAGGGTAGTTGTAGTGATATATTTAAAATTCGTAGATAAAATTTCAAAGTGCTGCATTGAATAGTTTCAATAAAAAAAGATGCATAAGATAAGCGATGTCTGAAAAACATAAAAATCTCTAAGTGGGTTACCAAAAACAGAAAAAAAAAACTTAAAAAAATACTGAGACACCAACAGATTATACTTACTAAGTGTGCAAATGTTCATTACTCTAGCTGCAATAGCTTAGGACAGAGGTGGCGAAAACGTGACTCGCGAGTCATTTTGACTAGCAGGCGCACGTTCCCTCTCTACAACCGTCCGTTTGATTTTCACATGCTGCTGAGTGACGCCGTGCGTGTTGCATATTTGGTGACTCGCGGAAGGAAGTCGCACGTAAAAGAACCTCAAGTCTGATAAAGAGGCCTCTGAGCAAAATTTCGGGTCTCTCATGCCCAATATAGGATGGGACGCTAAGAACCATAGTAGTTAAAGAGCGTCCATAAATAAAACTCAATTTAATTTAGTGTCACTGCATGTGTCGTCGTATGCAGTAAGAACGGGCGTTAAGCACCACTAAAAAAAAATCTGATGTTACATCCACATGATTTTCTATGCTCATTCTTCAAAAAACCATTCTTACAAAAGCTTATAATTCTTCTATCTACTGCATACTAATCGGTATAAACATTTGCAGAAATTGTTTTATTACTTATTTCCTTGTAGGAAGGGAATAAGGTAGCCTAAAGCGATAGTCAAATCTTTTAAGAACGAGTCGCTATGTGATGGTTTTATTTCTCTTTGCATGGCCACGAGGAAGCAACGAATAGCAATTTTGCAGTTGAAAAAGCACAAAGTTTGAAAATTCAAACCAGTAATAAAGAATATCTCGGAAATGGTTAATCCCACAAAATTTACGTGACGTAAGTTGTGTAATTTAACAAAATCTACAAGCTTTGTGTAGTACGTTTTTGTCTCTCTCTTACGTTCAGGTGTTATTAAAATTTCATTCAGAATGAAGAGGACCTCATAGGCTATTCCCAGAAAATTCAAAATATGCATTTCATTTGTCATGCAAATATCTTAAACCTGGCATTTTAATCAACATCGTCAGTCATTTTTGATAAAATAAAAAATAACGTAAATTTGTATATGTAAAGGGTAGTTTGGGCTCTGGAAATTTTCTTGGAAATCCTCGTGTCGATCGATGGAAGAGGTTGAACTTAAATACCAAGATTGGTATTTAGCGGACTTTTTTGCTTATGCTGTTCACAGAGAGACACAGGCGATACTCGGAACTTTTTCCAAAAAAAAAAAATACTTGTTTTTTTTTGGCCTCAGCGGCCTGAAAAAGTGTATTTCCAGTAAAATTGATATGAATTGTTGGATGATGTACAAAACTTGACCTTCTATGGGTAAACAGTAGAGAAAGTAATAAGTAGAGAGTAATTATCCAAATTTTCATTTTGGAATCAGTAACGAATTTAAAAGTTCTTAATCATAAAGCACTACCTTGAATTGTACAAATTACGAGCTTTGTGATAAAATAAGGATAATATTTATGTTTTGGTGTCTTTAATGTTTGCCGATGAAAACATAAAAGGACCAAAGACTTCTATAAATGAAGTTAAGGAATCAAATACATTTTTTGGCATAAAACCTGAACTGAAGAAAAAATTCCAAGACTCTTTTCGTTACCTATACCCTAAATGAGTCTCTCTTAAAATTAATTTAGTAAAATTCCTTTCATGTTCTTTGTAGACAGAATTATAGCAGCCTCTGATTTCTCAGCTCACAGGAACTGCCCATCCACGTTGCTGCAGACGTAACATCGATTATACTATTAATTTCAAGACGCCTCCATATTCTAACTGTCCCATTATTTTTATGTAGGGCATGAAGTGCTTTAGGCTTATTTGCAGGTATATTTATGGTATAAAACCATCTTAAATGTTAAAATGCATGTATTTTTTAAAATATTATGTTCAAATAGTTCTCCATACTATCCAATAATGTAAACAGCGATGAAAAACTGTTTGATGTGTAGTAGTGGCACATTCTTCTGTAACCATAGGCAACACAGAGGTTTTCCTTATGTACAAAAAGCGTGTTCAGTTTAAATTAATCACAAAAGGTATTTGCGTAGAAATGTTAGGAATCTGTTCATATTGGGTAATATGAGCTTTGTTTTATGCAAGCTGCATAACAACACTAATTTGCCTGTATAAGATGTCGATATTCGATAATAGTAAGTTTATGAAAAAAAAAGCATTCTACATTCTCACTAAAGTAAACTCAAATTTTGCGAACTCCAAAGAATACAAGGAATATTTCAGAAAAGCTAATGCCCATAATACTTACTTGAAATAAACTGCGCATATTAATGAACATTTTTGATTTTGTTATGAATTCAGCGTATCTCAAAAGTTATGTTACTTATTGTAAAGGATGAATATGTTTGGAATTTTGCGCATTGCAATTGGAGAAATAAAGAGGGAAATATACGTCACATATTTCAACCGACAAACTTTAAGGAGTTCAGACGAGTTTTACGCCAGCACTTTGATATAGGACACTTGTGTTCTTTGAGTTCATGGTTTGTTTGCAATAGATCAAAATCAATAATGAACTAGTGTGCCACTGATAAAACTTTCTTGAGTAGCCGCTACTTGCAGGTAATCGTGGCCACTGTATGTTAAAATATTCCATATGAATACCTCCGTAGCATGTACTTAAACTTGAAATAAATTTGAGAAATTAAAATTGAGTTCACTCTAAACGTGCACCATTCATTTATTTGGAAAAAACAGTTTAACCGCTTGTACCAGGTGTGAACCCAGTACCACCAGGTTCACAGCCGATCACGCTAATAACTGCGTTATTGCTACAGCCAATTGTTGTTTCTGACGCGTGCGATTCTTGATGTAAAGTTGGAGGTATCAGTGGTGCAATGGTCTCTGCTGAGGAGCATTTTCGAAAACGCTAATCTGATAACTTGTAAAATACCGCACTGGTCGTTATTCTGACGTTTGTGGAAGAGTGGAAATCAGTACCGCAATCGTATTAATTCGTTTATTTATTTGCATTTATCAATACGAATATTCAACTGAAAAATCGTTACGTAACTGAAAAGTTTGTCGTCACACACAAAAAGTGTTCTATATCAAGGTGTTCTTACATATACCATCCCTCTGTAAAACCTGGAAGTTTTTCGCCTGAATTCTGTAACACCCTATAGACGTGGAGTTAGTGGACTAAAATATGCTCTCTCTTTTGTCACCTACTAATAATTATTTTTACACCTAGGAGTATCGCTACAAAGAGCAAGGTTTTCTTTATGACTTCGTGTTAAAGCTTCGATGGGTTGTTTAATTGGAAGTTTGCTGAGCCAAGATTTTTATAGGCCAACATGAATACGAGACACTCCAGCCTTTGAAAACCAATAGAGCTGCAAGAGTTCAAAGCATTTGCTGCTATTGGGTTTATCATATTTATTTATCAGAGTCGATGGACTATGGAAAATCAATTTAGAGAGTCAAAAGGGCCTTTAGAAAGCTTTCGACAGCGAATAAAGCCTGAACGGGACTGAAAAGTTATTTGTTATCTCGTATACTGTGGTTAAAGTTCAGTAAAATATTCGACTAGAACTTCAAAACAGTGCAGAAGTAGCTCACACCGTGATGATTAATAATGTAGTTATCATTTCCATGACTTATTTGCTTAGAAGGTCCATGAAGCCATCTACAGAAAAGCTTTTACGGCCACGAAAATTGTTAAACTTATTAGATAACTATTTTTCTCATTTTTGCATGCTCCACTATGTACTCACAGTATAGGTATAGATTATACAACGGTGGAGACACCTCGCGCACTGCGACCTACATAGATCTATTGTGACTACCACCTTCCAGAAGGAAAGGATGAAGTGAAGGAATCACAGAGATTCCTAACAGTTCCAGGCTTGAAGACTTGTCCCACTGCTGGAGCTGCCCAGAGAGGCCGATGAACGGCCGATCGAGGAAGCTGCCCTCTAGTGTTCACGGGGAGTACTGTTTCCTTTGAGCAAACATCCGGGCCATCTGTTCGCTACCGCCATACGCCACTAAACCCGAAAGATGAAAAGGAAACGAAATGAAAGAGAAATTATGGAAAATAAGTTGTGGTAGATGAGAAACCATCCCAGCATTCACCTACAACCAGAGAAAACAACGAAAAACCGAAGGTCACAGTGGACGGTCGACGTGAATCGAACCCCAGACCTCCCGAATGCGAGCCTCACACGTTACCGCGGAGCCAACGCGCTCGTTATTTACATTAAGTATAGAAAGTACTGTACTCCATCCATAAATTCGATGTCGAGATTTCACAAAAATTACATGCCTTGAGACGCATGAAACCCCCCCCCCCAAAGAAACGTGTTTAGAAAAAGGTCCGTTTGTGTATGTGCATGTGCGTATCTGTGAACTCAAATACCACTCGACCACGACATTATTGCATTTGACCTTGCGGAAACCTGCATTTGAATACACTCGGGAGATCAGCCTAGCGAAGTGCAACACTACTATGGTCCGAGTTATACAAAAGGCTTGGTAAATACCAAACTTTGTATTTAAGTTCAGTCCAAGATTTTAAAGAAAATCCCACGCCCCAAATTAGCCTTTACATGGAATTTTTTTGATATTCCGAAGAATGGCTCTAAAAGATTTTGACTAGAATATCATATATTTAAGATATTTAGATGAAAAATAAAATGTATTTCTTGAAGTGTTCTTCATTCGGAAGGAATATTGTATAATTCTGTATAACGGGTAAACCTTAAGAGATGAACAAAACGCACTGCACAAAAATGTAGGTTTCTTTAAAACACAATTTATTTTATTCAACTTTTTCCGTGACATCAGTCATTTCAGTGATATCCGGCTTTATTGGTTTGAATCGTTCAACACTGTCATTTTCTAAGCGCTGTCGCTATGTAATTGTTTCTCGCGGTGTCATCGAAAGGTTACGAAGCTCAAGGCTGGCACATATCGACTAGCTTTAAAACATCTGATTATCGATTCAGCTTCCTCTATTCCCATTTTCCCTACAACGAAATGCGTAATGAAACTATTTCTGCAAAGTTTTATTTTAATTAAGATAAATTAGATAGAAAACATGCCCTGGTTAGAATAAGCTGCAGAAGCAATATAAAAATAAGCGATAATGGGTATGGACAGTCAAGTGAATATAGCATATACTTTTTTCCCCGATTTTCCACTAGATTGAGATCCTGTACGGTTATTGCGCGAGTTGTTGGAGGTACTGTACAGTAAAAATCTGATATGTTGCACTCACATGACCTTTTCTACTCACTCTTCTGCAAACTATGCTTAGAAAAGCTTATTCTTCTATCTACGGAGAAACCTTCATTACACATTTATGTAGGCATAAGAAGGATACAATAAGCGAAAGAAATATTCAAATGTTTTCAAAACCGGTCGCTATGTGATGGCCTTGAAATTATCTTCTCTTTGCATGAACACGGAACGGAAAGAAATGGGATAAAAACAAAAACAAACAAAAAAAACGAGAAGAACGATTCACAGTTGAAAAAAGTATGAAGTATCTGAAAATTAAACAAATAACAAAGAATATCTTGGAAATGCTTAAAGCTACAATAGTTTTTATATGACTAAATTGTGAACTGCGGCGAGATCTACATTTTTTGTGTACCAAGTTTTTGTCTGTCTCTTACGGTTTACCAATTATATAAAGGTGGTTCAGAATAAAGAGAGTTCAGCGGCCATTCCCACAAAATTCAAGATGTACATTTTTTACCATGAACATGGCATAGTCACTTTCTTTCTATTTTCCTGTTTACCCTCCTCGTATGTAGGACTTACACCCCCAGGACTTACAAGCGGGTGCTTGGGGTCAGAGACCTGTCGAGGAGCAGACACTTTGTATCAGATAGAATATCCAGAATGGGTGATCAGCCAGTGTCTGGTGAGAGAGCGAGGAAATAGGCGATATGAAATGATGGCGAAATGCCCAGACCACAAATCCCACATGTGGGTCCCTGGGATCAAACTCGGACGGCCTTGGTGAGAAGCGAGCGGTCTAACCACTCGGCCACGCATGATTTAGCATAAACACATGGTATAATTTAATCAATATCTTTAGAGCCATTTTTGGGGAAATAAAAAAGATAACAAAACATTTTTCCATTTAAGGGTAGCTTGGAGTGGAAGGATTTTCTTCAAAATCTTCGTGTAATATCCTTGGAAGGTCCTGAACTAAGTTTCGTATTTAAGCGTTTTCGCCACACACAGACAAGGACCATTTTATAAAAAGGCCTTTTTTTGTTCGGGGACCTCAAAACGTCTATTTCCGGTGAAATCTTGAAATCGAATTTTTACTTGAAGTAGGTAATAGAAAAAGTAAATCTTAATACGAATTTTCAGAAAACACGCGTGGTAAAGTCACTTCCAATATCACCCAAGGAAGGAAAGTAACATTATCTTCATCTCTAGCTCTGCATACACCCTGACATCGTTGCCGACTTTATTACTGCGAGGAAGGAAGTAATATATTGAGGTGAAACAGCAGGCGTACCGCTCTGCGATTGGTTGAAGCCTTGTATAAGCAAATGTAATCAGATTAGAAGGTTGCCTTTCGTCAGATTCGGTTTGTTATATCCAGCCAAGAGGGAAGTATGAGCGAAATAAAAGTTGTGAAGAACAAGAGACACTGACACATGGATGTCAAGAAAATGTTTGCTGTTGCAAAGAACACATCTGTGATGAGGGTATCAGTTTTAATGCTGGATCGTTAGTTAGAACATTACATGAACATGAATCAATTAATATAAAATGACGATCTGTAAAAACCCAACGCTGTAATCGTTGACTGTGTTATGAGATCTTATAAAACATGTCTTTGACACAAAAGTGTTTTATATGAAAATGTTAGCATGCGTATGGAAGTATATTTTCTGACGCAGTGTAGGTCAAAAGCAATTGTTTATTGTTGTTTAACGTTTTTTTGCAGCCACTTTATCTTAAAGATTGTAAAACTTTCGAGTCTTCATATTTTCAAACTCTGCTAAGCCATAGAATAACAAACAGTAAGAAAAACAAAATGTTTAGCACGTCAGGACAACTGGATTTTATTAGTATTGAATACAGATGTGAAAATGGACATTGGATATATTTTGAATAACTTCTAACCTCTTTTTCTTTCTCTTGGTTCGTTGTGGATCAAGTGAATATCACAGTAGAGAATTTTATAACTACAACAAAAATTGAGGAAATGGTCGGAATAAAATAGGACACTCGTAGTAATTTTTATTACTTAAGTATTACTAGATCTAGAATTTTCATGATGGAGGATATATTTTCTGGTAGGAGCGATATGTCCCTTAAATATATGCATCTATTTACACACACATTTATGTGTGTGGTAATTTTTTCTAATAAGAGCATAATGTTATTTTAGTCGTTTCTAATGCTCCCCACATGGCATGTGACCTTTGGGGGTTACTGCATTTCACCAAGCGATGACTGGACCAATTTCTGAGGTGGAGGCATCCAACGGGCGGAATCCGTTGCCTCCGATGATAGGGCAAAAATTAGGATTGTGAATGGCGGTGGAATGAGAGGGACTACAGCTTTTACCGTGGACTCGGAGCCACGTTGGGCTTTGAGGATGCTCGACATGAGCAAATTGGAGGTAAAGGCGTGGATAGGGTCGTAAATGGAGTCATTTGTAAATTTGCACAAGGTATTCAGTGTATAACAGGGCTTATAAACTGAAGTAAACAGAATAATGTAAAAAACTCATACGTTTACTGTACATATACTAATAATTTTAAGAAAACAAAACGCATGCTGCAGTATCAAATAGATTAGCTTGCTTCTTATGCAAATTTTATTATTAGCTAAATAAGCCATTCTCAAAACTCACTAATTTATTTTACAACTGAAATTTTACCTCATAATATTTTAAGTCATATTTTTATGTTACTGTGCATATTTTTTGTCAATTTTAGGTAAAACAGCGTATTTTATTTTGCATAATACGGTGATTTTAGGTTATAAGAATCTTAGCCCTGCTTTATTACATGGTTTTTCTAAAGTTAAAACTGAATTATAGCTTTATCTTTTTTGTTTGTACTACGACTGGTCCTTTTCAATTAGAGTAACGTGGTTTAGATTTCTGCAGAACTTGCGATACATCTTCTGGTGATTTCATATGGTTTACCTTTTTTCTGGTTGACTTTTTCAACAAAGCACGAATACATACTTCAGTTTCCCAATAAACACACGATTGCTGTTCGGTATTTTATCACTCACTACCATTATTGTTGTATCCAAACCTGCTGTTAAAACAATTTCGTGATTCTGTAATGGATGGAAGGACAAAAATTCTATTTCCTCATGGTCTATCGCACCATATACATGACCTTAGCAAGGCAGTGAAACATTAAAAGGTTAACAGTCCCGGGCTCAGGTCGTCATGCCAACGCAGTGTTCCTCAAACGATTTTTTCTACTTTAAGAACCGAAAGCCAAGACGTTTTCATACCAAACCAACGCTTTTAAGAATAAAAAACACCAGAATATCAGAAAAAAAGGAAACTCGTGATCTTTTAATGTGAACTTATTCATTTACAAATGAAGTCGAGAGTAATAGAGGTTATCTGCTAGTGATACCTTTTCCAGTGTTTGCCGCTTACAAATAATTTCTTCTATCAGCATATATCATGCGTGTTATTTATAGCCGGATCATAGATCACGTATATGCGTAGTTCGCTTGCACTGCAATTACCTGGGTATGTCTTAGGTAACTCACTACCGAGAACGGTTCACTCAACACGGCTGGGGTGGTCGTGTTTGAACGTTAGCTGCCAGTTACTGCCTTCTCTTTGTACTGCAAATACTAAAGTTGTTCACTGAGCTGTAAAGACTGACTTTCGGGCTGTAAAGACTAGAGTTTGTTCATCGTGCGTCTCAAAATTGAAAGCTTTTTCAAGGTATCTGTGTTGTGTATGAATTCCATATTAGTCCACTGAAATGCATACCGAAAGATTCACGCTTGAACGAAGACTTTATATGCACACGTAAAAACCAAACGATGTAGACAGAAGTTTACAGGAATAATCCCCACCATACACGAACCTAAGGACAATATAAGAAATATATTATGAAGCTTACGCAAGAACTTAGGCGTGTGAATGGAAATTTCATCCGCAGATGCCAGATGTCTCAATTCTGATGCACACCACTTTCAGCATTACGTATAACTAGGTTAGTAGTCATTACAGTGCATGTTACTATCATTCCTGAGTAAGTAGCGCGGGAGTTTTAGAAGGAAAAACCCCACAGCGTAACAGACAGCGCGCGATCCGCGGCCCGGCAATACAAGGAACGCACTGTAAATAACTGACCACGGACTAATGCCGTACTAAAAAGCAGGAAGGCATTGTTGGTTTATTGCGGGCAATGAGATATTTCAGGCATTCGTCCACCATCCAGAGGAACTTGAAACAAATGTATGCTACAAGTCTCACGAGCGAATAAACATGTTAGAAATCAGATTTTTAATAGAAAAGTTTAAGTTGGTATAGATTCCTGCAGAAATAATGTATTATCACGCTGGCTGTGTCGCCAGTCACAATCAAAATGCAGGATGAATGCTACGTGATGCATACAGAGAAGTTTCCTCAGCATCTGGAAATGTTTCGCTGAATGATGTACATTTCCTCTGCCTGTGGAGTCTCATCCGGTATCACATTAAGTTCACCCTCCAGTAAATACTGGTTTATTATTTCCGCATGGTCTCTGCAGTCAGCCATGCAGAGGCAGCATCTCCTAGTCGGTTAACAAAACTTAAATTCCCTACATTTCCACGCTTTGAATAAGTTTATGATCTTACCTACAAAGAAGGCGATTGCCTGCATTTGCATATTTTTCATCCAAATTTCAGATTCCGCCGACGGAACTCGCAGGTATATAAATCAATACAATAGAAGAAAAGTAAATATTGCATAGATGATTTACGATCACTGTCAAAGAAATGCAGTGAAAACTTTTATTTTTCTTGTGGTTCTGACGAAATAAAATGCAATCTTCAAACGCGTATAGGTATTTTAAACTAAGAGAAATAATCCTAACGCACGGTTATCCGAGGTCGTTAAGGCATGGGCTCGTGAATGGAAGGTCTGCCGATGAGCTCCCGCAAAGACCGCCACCCCCGACTCGGTTTTTTTCGTGTTTTCCGAAGTCCTCATAACTGGCAAATGCCGGGTAGGTACCCTAAAAGCTAAATGTAAAGGTACGTATCACGGAGAGGCCTCCGGAACCGGGGTAGAGCACCGCAAGCAGGCCAGTCGGCCCTTTTTGCTTCCAACATGACCCCTGGGAGGGAAGAATGAGGGGAGAGACCCGAAGGGCAACCAGATCCGGATGCCGACGGGCGCAAGATTGGACGGGGTCCCTAGCGTTTCCAGATAGATCGCATCCGACGACGCCCGGTTCCTGCCCAACCAATCTCCAGGCTCCCCCGGAGCGGAGCTCCCGCTGAGGAGAGACTTAACTAAACGGTACCGCGGCGACGCCAGGGAAGAAACCTTTACAGAGCGCAAGCCACCGCCCAGCCGCAACCCGCCGAACACCGTCGCCCGGTCCTACAACCCTGAAACAGATAACAAGAAAGATGGTGGGTACAGGGAATGAAAGTCGTGGTAGAAGATAAAACACCCCAGCATTCGCCTGGCAGCCCGAGAGGAAACCACGAAAAATCCATGGGCCAGAGTGGGTGGTCGCCGGGGATCGATCCGGGACCTCCCGAATGCGGACCACAGACGTAACCACCTGAGCCATCCCGCTCGGTGTAGGTACCCTAAACTTAGGCCTGAAATGTTTCCCTCCCAAATGTCCTTTCCCAATTATTATTTCATTTCATGTAACACAGTGGCTATCGACTGTGGTGCCGCCTGCAATAAGAATGCGCGTTAAACACTGCTAAAACTTTCTTAAGAACGTGAATACAAAAACAAAAATAACGTGCAGCTGACGCATTGAAGGAGTCTACTGACAAATTATATTGTTAGCTCTTTAATTAATGTTTATTTAAAGCTTAGTCCTGGGAAAATTTTACCAATGGTTGGTCCTTAGAAATAGCACACCCTAAATATTTGTTTCTGTGCCCATTTAATCGATATTAGACCCTGCATTATTACAAGGTAGCCTGTTTCATTCAGGAAAGCGCAGTCAAGCCATGTGGTGCAGCTGTAGTCTTTAGTTATATTTCGACTTTAATGACTTTCTTAATTCTGGATGTATGCAGAAACCTCCCTTTAATTGCTAACTGGGCTTTTACAACACAATGAGCATACGTTTTATTCTCTTGTTTTATTATATCTGTCGCTCTTCAGTTCAAATTCTGCATTACATAGCTACCTCTGTGAGGGTTTGCCTTACAAAAATGGGTATAAAATGAGCTATTTTGAGCACAATTTACCCAAAATTATACACGAGATTTATCAATAAATAATGAGTTCAAGTATGTGAAATAAGGTTAAGGAAATGACTTTAAACACCAGCAATAAAAATCCTATTTTGTCTATATTCAGTGACTACACTTATCTTAAACATATTTATGGAAATATTATTAAAATGCACAATTAGAAATTTTGTAAAAAACAATTAAAATCATGTTTCTTTAAACAGCTTTACTGTATTATAAACCATGTGTGCTTCAGATGTATAAGAGGAGCCATTTTCTTTGCGATAAAAATAAGAGGAGGTAAAGCATCTAAAGTCCTTCTGTAGTAATGCGTCCAAAGTTGTGAAATAAATTTAAGAAAAGCTCTTGTCATCAAACAACAGCAATGACAGGTTATACTACGGCGGGGAACACCTCGCGCATTGCCATCTACAGAGATCTATTGTGGCTTAACACCCTCGGGAGGTAGGGATGAAGTGAAGGAACCACAGGAGCCTACAGGCCGTAGACAGATAGGATACACAGATTCGCGGAAGTCCTTAACAATTTCAGGCTCGAAGACCTGTCGCACTGCTTGAGCTGCCTAGAGAGGGCGATGAACGACCCATCGACGTACTCTTTCCTTTTGCATTATTGAAAGTTGTTCTTTTAACTTTATGCTAGACAAGAGCCGAGACTTCATCTTATTGCCTCGCACATGTCCCCAGAGAGTTGCTGGACTATAGTTCTTGATAAACCTTGACTGCGATGAATGCAACATTCTATAGACACGTGTCTAAATAAAAATATTCAAGACACTAGGAGAGAAAGAGAGAGATTGAGAGAGAGAGAGAGAGAGAGAGAGAGAGAGAGTAGAGGTGCTCATGTAACATGCAGCATTAACTGAATTGCGGTTGAAGCTGATTTAGCTGACGCACTAAATCTAGCAGAAATAAATCACAACTTATGACGTGAGATAATACATTATATAATAATACTATGGAAATATTTGTTCTTTCATGAATGCGCGTGTTTTTAAACAAACATCTTTGATTCCTTAATATTTCTGCATTTCATATAATACTTCCTGGATTTCTTCTTCAAATTTTTAATTGTGTCTAACATGCCTTTGCATTAAACATGTATGAGGTTGAGCTTACTACTTTCCGGCTAAGTCTTATTACCGGATGGAAAATACATATGTGGTATTATAACAAAAATGCTGCCAATTGGAGAACGTCAAAACATACAATACAAAATTGAGTATATGCGTTTATACACAGAAAAATACTAATAGGAGCATAATTTAGTGAACAATCTATCGTCTTTACAGATCTTTATAAAGTGAGTATCGAGTATCGATTATCGGTGCTCGAAAATCAGTATCGGTATCGAGTATCGAGAAACAGTGGTATCGTCCCATCACTAATACCTTATCCACCTATATTACCTTTATGCAGAAGTAGCATTCTTTAATCCTTCAGCAATTATCCATGCTAGCCTCTAGTTCCCGAGGTTGCGGGTTCAAACCGGCGGAGGGCCCTGATAAAGAGGCCTCTTAGCAAAATTACCGATCTTTCACGCCCAATATAGAATGGGACGCTAAAGACCACAGCAGTTAAACAGCGTCCATAAATAAAACTAAATTTAATTTAGTTTTTCGTCTTTGAAAAGCTCACGTAGGAAGCGCATATTGCAATAAGTATTCCGCATAATTCCAATAAGCTACCTAGTATATTTCCAAAGTAGGGTGCTTCAGCAAAGACACGAGCCAATAAAAACAGCTTTTAATGAGGCAATCTTCCCGACGCATGAAGAGAAAATAAAAATAAACAATACTCTTGAGAGAAGGTGTAATTTCCTGGAATCATTACGCACTATTTTAGAATTCATGTCAGCACCATTGTTCACGCCTCAAGTCTTTCTTTCCGCATTGTCGGCGAAAGTTTACGTCTTGCACTATCAAGCATTGACTCTATTTGGCAGGGAAACGCAACAGGCGAGAACAATGCGTTACGTGCTGATTCAGGGCCGTCCAAAGCTGTGATGCAACTGAAATATACAAACACCTATATTTTTAAAAGGCGATGTACAACCTTCTTCATTTATGACATCTGAAAGCGGTTTGTCTTCAAGCTATCTGCCGAATGTTTATTTATTAGCTGTCGCCGCTTTATAGTGCTGTGAAGGTGCACACATTTATGATATTTGGTGCTTCGTTGAGCATCTGGAGTACGGACTATTCGGCAACATAAGCGTGCATGCGAGGTATGGCGGCAGAAATAATATTCAGTGACAGTCCAGAGGGTTGAAATACGCCTATGACACGGGCCATCAACTCGTTCCATGACGTACTGGGAAGTTGCTCGCTTACTCAGGCCCATTCTTTAATAGCGTTTTCAGTTGCAAACTGATTTCGAAATACTCGGAGCATGGCGATTATTATAAGAAATATTTTTTGCCATCCAAAAGTTGCAAACATGAATTCTGTTCATTAATCATATTAACATAAACTACGTTCTAGTCAACAATAATAACAATAATATGATTTTAGATGAAAGTATTTTTTCAACATTTTCAGAAGTATCATTGTTGCATTGTTCATCATACTTGTGAGGCAGTCCGCCACTGTACCTACACAGCAGTGAGAGGGCTGCACCCTAGTACTTGCACAACATCACTACATGGGTACAGTTGTACCGTTCTCCAAACCTAGCTCTTGGCTAGCTGATAATGCCTGACTAATGAATTTGAACAGGATGGACCGTTTAAATCGAGACTGTACAGTATCTCCAAAGAAAGAAATGTCTTTGATAAAAGTTGCTTGATATTATGGAGGAAAGTAAATGCCAATAGTCGTGTTTTGTTTGGAGGACGTTATGATGGTCATTTTAGGTCAATTTAATTTTTTTAGTCAAAATTTTCTAACAATCCTAACCGTTGAATGTTGGCTCTGGTTGCTATCGACCATAAAACAGTTCATATATTTTAAAAATTACTGGTTGGAATAATAGCATATTTACAATCTATTACATATACAACATATTATTACTGAAATTCTTCCGTTTTGTTACACATTTTGTATTTTCACCATACTTACTTTATTGTGAAGTCGAACATTTTCGTTCACTTTGTTTAACGTATTTTCAGCGTTATTAGATTTTTTGATATTTCTTTCAGTTTATCTATAAATATACTTGTAATTAACAATTTAAAATATACAAATGCTCAAGGCAAATTTTATGACACAAATGGTGTTATAAAACAATAACATAATAATAATAACAATAATAATAATAATTGTGTTACTCATTGCATTCATAAATATAAAATACATGAAGCTCCTTATCCACTCCATTTATTTCAGTTTTTAGCATTCCTTAGCTAGTTTTAGAATTTATTTTTGATCCTTTTATTAATATCTGCTTCAGCTTTAAGCTACGATTAAAATATTTACATATGAGTATATACTTTTAAACAGCGTTCCAGTTGCTCTGTATATATATTTTTTTTAATCTGATACATTGGGTACTTTGCTTCTGAAGAAATAATAAAACTTGCACAGCATAAAGATGTTTACTACTTCAGAACCTATAAGGTTTGGAGCATTTCAAATGCTCAGCCTCCAAAGTTTCGCTACACATTGAAAAATCTGGAGCACTGTATAAACCGATACTATTTCCTATTTCGGTTACGACTCTTTGACAATTCTAAATGATTAATGGTATACGCCGCTGGAAATTATGTTTGTCAATGCTAACATACACCCCAGCATTCGTCCACTAGTTATTTGCACTACCGTATAAATATAATGTGAAATAAATTTTCATTAAAAGAATCGCCGACGATATATATATATATATATATATATATATATAAAACTAACAAAGATGTATCCTCTGTTTAACTATGGATAAATAGGAAAAATCTTGAATTAATACATGCGGTGAATTCGCAGGCTAAAAGCAACTTCAATGACGTATCGTCTACCAGGGTAGGACTTCGGCAGACAACGTAAGAGCCAAGTAAGCAATACTTTATTTTCTTTAATACCTTACTGAAATACGTAGTAAGCTTTAACCGCATATACACTGCCGTTTGTGAAAATTGCAACACCAAGAAAGAATTTCCCGAATAACTCCAAACTTGGTGGAAGTGTAGAAGAGTGTGCAAGCAATAAGTGATTAGGTTTGCAGAGAAATGGGGTACACGTAGGCCGAGCAGAGCCCTCTCGTGTCGGTCCGACAAGGTCAATATTGCGTCCAGTGTAGTCAGTGCAGAGCTGTCAAACAAGGTGGAAACAATAAAGTATGTGCCAGAATGTCTCGTCGACGTCAAAGGGAGCCATATCGGCACGTGAGTGAGTTGAACGGGGTGGAATGATCGGCCTTCGGGAAGCGGGCTTGTCATACCGTGACATTTGGGCTCGTACAGGGCATGCTGCTACGACAGTGATGCGTGTGTGGAAGCAGTGGATAGATGAAGGTCGTGCGCAGCGAAGAGCGGGTACTAGACCACGGAACATGACCATAGCACGGGATGACCGCCATCTTGTCCGCATGGCCATAACGGACCGACAGCTTCATCCACTGTGTTGGCTCGACGCTGGAGCACTGCAACAGGTGGAACTTGTCTGCATCAACGGTTCGTCGCCGTCTGCTGCAGGTTGGACTGGTTGCATGTATGCCATTACGTCGGCTTCCATTGTCCAGAAACCACAAGCTCCTCCGACTGCAATGGCTACGTGAACACCGTCACTGGAGTGCTGAGTGGCAAAATTTAGTCTTTTCGGACGAGTCCCGATTCAACGTGTCCTACGGTGATGACCGCATACGTGTCTGGCGGTACCGTGGTGAGCGCAACCTGGAGGGCTGCATTGTTGAGCGGCATAGCGGAAAAACACCAGGTGTAATGGTTTGGGCCGCCATTGGTTGCAACAACCGATCTCGCCTCCTACGAATTGGAACTTTGAACAGAAACCGGTACCTAACGGTGGTTGTAGAGCCTGAGATACCCCCCCTGCTTCAGGCATCTCCACAGGCCAGATTTCAACCGGACAATGCCCGGCCACATATTGCAAGGAATGTACAAGCCTTCGAAGAGCGACGGGTACCATTGTTTCCCTGGCCTGCACTTTCGCTTGACATGTCGCCCATCGAGCATGTCTGGGATATGGTTGGTCGGCACCTGGTGCATCACGGTCCTCCAGTAACCAGTGGCACGGATTTGTGGACTCGAATACAAACTACGTGGAGGGAAATCCCTCAGGAACTTATTCAGAACCTTTTTGATTCAATGCCATGGCGTATAGCAGCTCTAATTGCAGCGCATGGAGGCCACACCAAATACTGAACATTAGGGCTCAAAGGTCATGTATAGATTTGAAAAGTTTATCATTTGTTACTTGTCAACTTGTCATGTACCTAACCTGTGGTATTAAATTCATTGAATTCATGCGTTTCCTTCTTGGTGTTGCAATTTTTACAAACGGCAGTGTATGACCTTAGTGAGGCATTTCTACCCACTTTTTTACTACGAGATATTTATTGCTTTCTCTATCGCCTACCTAGGATGTGTTTATCAAAGGGGGACACCTCGCGCAATCTGGCCGTTTTGAGCTATTGTCGCTACACCCTCGGGAGACAGGGACGAGGTAAGGAAGTCCCAGGTCTGCAGGCAGACAGCCCACAGAGATGCGCAGAAGTCACTAACATTTCCAGTTTGAACACCTGCGCACCAGTGGCGAGAAATTCTGCGATGCAGCGACCCTAACGGGTAGGTCAGCTCACTCTGGCTTTCATGGAGAGAAATGTTTCTAAAGCGCATATATGCACGCCATCTTCCCGGTACCGCCAGCACCGCAGGAACTGAAGACATACCTGAAACGTGAAATGGAAATGAAATGAGGGAAAATGAGGGGAAAGAGACATCATCGAAAAATGTACCACCCCGGCATCCGCCTTGGCGAAGAGGGGAAAACCACCAAAAACCCCATGGTCAGAATGTGCGGTCAACGGGAATCGAACCCGAGACCTCTCGAATGCGGACCACAGACGTTGCCGCCTGAGCCATCCCGCTCGGTACTGCTTAACTAAGTAAAGGAAGTATTGCAGTCCACCTAAAAATTGAATCCCGGAAACCTACCTTTTGAGACTTAGTGCCATCCCCCCCCCAAAAATAAAAGATTTAAAAAAAATGTATGTGTGCGTATGAACACCGTGACTCAAAAACGAATAGTGAGCTAAATACCAAACTTTGTATTTAAGTTCAAGAAAATCAGCCCACTCCAAACTAGCCTTCAAAAATTGGAATTTCTCAAAAATGGCTTTAACGATTTGATTAAAAAGGCACATGTTTGAATATTCACATTACAAATTAAATGTATATATTACATTTTCTAGGAATAGCGTCCTTACTCTTCTTCATTCTGAATAACTTTTGTATAATTGGTAAACCTAAAGAGAGTCTTACTACATAAAAATGTAGATGATCTCTTTAAAGCACACAATTTGTCATTTTGTTAATGGAGAATGCTTATACTTTTCTAACTGGGAAATTGTTATTCGTTTTCTTTTATTTCTTTTTTCGTCGTGGACATGCAAAGAGCGTACTGTATCCCGTAGCGAACTGTTAACATTGTAATGAAAGTTTACTAGATTAACAACAATTAGCAATGCCTAACAATAAGCTTTTATAAGAACAGACCTTTTGAAAAGTGAGTGTAGAAAGTCATGAGAATTAAACACATCAGATCTTTTTCTTTTTTTTACATAAACCCAAGCAAATAATTCACATCCCCATATATAATCAACATATGTGATTGGTGTACAGTGTAGGAAGATTTGGCAGTTGAGTTGGTGATCAAGGAATAAAGAAGTTTTAACTGTTAGATTTTGAAGGCTATCATCACTCTAAACGTGTAGCTTATAGCTCTCTCCCGCCACCGAACACACCTCCATTCTGCATCACTTAGCGTAAGGGCTACTTTATTTTAAGGTTTTTTTTCCCTATGAATTAAGAGCGGGCCAGGCAATATGCTGTTTGGTATTGGGCTAAAATATCTTGAAACCTGAGATAAATAAGTTTCTATATCATTTTCCCTTTTCGGCATAATATTCAAAGCTTAATGTTTACTTACACTCGTTTATTTCATAATCACTGGTTTGTGGTTTTACTTAGACAAGACTTAATCAATAATATTTTTGTTTCATATTTGTATTTTAATATCGTGTTTTTAAAGATAAATTAAAATTAAACATTCAGCATTTAAACATAGTCATTTTTACTTTTTCTACTATGTATAGTAATTAGGAGAAATATTGTACTTCACCCAAAACTTCCATGTCAAGATTTCACTAGAAATACATATTTTGAGACCCCTGAATCGCAAAAAAAAAAAAAAAAAAATTTTAGAAAAAGACCCGTGTGTGTGTCCGTCAGCTTGTCTGTTTGTCTGTATGTGTGTCTGTAAACATCATAACTCAAAAGCGAAAAGTCGGATAAATACCGAACTTGGTATTTAAGTTCAGAACCTTCCAAAGATGCACACAAAGATTTTCAAAAATATTCCCCACCCGAACTACCCTTTACGTTGAATGTTTTTCGATATTTTCGGTTTTTCACAAAAATGGCACTTAAAGGTTTCGTTATAATATCATATATTAAAGATATTTAATTGGCAAATAAAATATATATCTTGAATTTTCTAGGAATAGCCTATGAAGTCCGCTTCATTCGGAAGGAATGCTGTTTAATTTGGTATAACTGGTAAACATTAAGCGATAGGCGAAAACGCACTACACAAAATGTAGATCCCTTTGAAAACGCACAATTTATTTCAAATAATTTTTTGTGGTATAAGCCATTTCCGAGATATCCGTCATTAATGGTTCGAATTGTTCAAGTCATTCTTTAAGTCCTGTCGACATCCAGTTGTTTCTCACGACTTTATGAAAAGAGTATATGCCTCCAGGTCTGAAGCACTTCGACTATCGCTATTCCCTTTGCATTAATAACGAAATGTGTAATGTACCTATTTCTGCAACGGTTTATCTCGATTAAAATGAAGCAGACAGAAAAATAACCTTTCGAAAGATAAGATTTTATACGGATTTATAAATAATACAGGGTAGAGAAGTTCATCTGAACGTAACACATCAGATTGTTAAGCTTTAGAAATATTTGTTAATTGCATTAAATAAAACCTTCAAGGAATGCAAACGTGGTTATTTAAATTTAAACACAGTATTCTTATAGTAGTTGAATTGAAAATGATATAGTTTTGAGTTAAATTAGGATTAAAACGACATTAATATAGTTGCTTTCCTGCTATAAACAACCCTGTTCTCTATTTCCTGGAAAAGGCTAATTAGACTTCTGCTGTAGAAAGCAATCTGCAGAATTTACAGTGGATAACATGACATACAGATTATATTCATTGCTCTTCGAGCATAACGAGATTGCACATTGAAGGAAGAATCATTTCACTTTGATTTTAACCTTTATGACATATTATTTGGCTTTGCTCTCATCATACAGCATTACAAATTCATGTACATCATCTGTGTAGAATGGAGATGTCATATTAATGCAACATCAAATATGTTCATGCTGAACGTTTGTTTTCAGCACCTTTTTGTGTGCAGAGAGTTGGCTATGTGCATTATCATTGTAACATACCTAATTAGTGGCATTCATTAGCAGAGAAGGCGTGCGTGCATGAGTGTAAAAGGGAAAATTAGCCTTGCATCATTAGCATTATCATGCTACTTTCTAAAGCGGAGCAAACAAAAATGAATTCTAGAGCTGCAAAGCCAACAGTAAAATAAAAACATATGGAATATGATCTGCGAAATCCCGCATATGCTTTAGGATCGAGGTCCGTAAAGCAACAGAGCGAAAATTTTAACACCTTTACAGTTAGTGCTACTTGCTGAGTGTCCACAAAATGAGTGCAAATTTTTGTTCTCTTACTAGGAGATGTCATTTGAGCATCTAGATTCAGTAAACAGATGCATTGTTTCAATGAAAGTACAACAGAAGATTCTCACGCGAACAGTTTATTTATAACAGGACATGTTATGTTTTACAATTAATGTATTGTTGGAAGTATATCTTGCTGACTGGTTAAACAGCTTTGCGTATCACACACTGAACTGATGAACTCGTCTCATTAACCGACTTATCAATGTACACATATGGATGCTTTTCAGGTGTGTGTCAAAAATTTGTTGTCTTGCGTTCTGGTATTTAACAAAACATTTTAGTAAGCAATCCTAAGAACCGCACACTGGGTGAAATTAAAAATGGCCGGTCTCTTGAGCACTTAAATTCCCTTCGAGTGACCGCGCGATTCAAAACTGTCAACCTCTGTGCGCCGCTTTGCTTAACTCTATAATACAAGACACTGATTTGGACTATCTCCACACCATACTTGGCGTGGAACAGTGGTTAAGGTACTTAATCTTTACGCAAATAACTGGAGCTCGATCCTCGGTAGTGGATTGTTATATTTTATATTTTAAAATTCGTTATATTTTTACGTTGTTTAAAATGTATGGAGGAAAAGCTGAGTAGCTGCACAGATATTTGAAATTGCAATCTATGGAACAGTGCGCTAACTCTCTACCACTGAGCTAAGAGTGCTACAGTAAGCATGGCATTGTAACGAGCTTCTGTATTACTCCACTTGAGAACCATGACTCAATAAAGTGTGTTTTAGATACAAATATTCAATGTTGAAACACTATGAAACATCCGTCTCTTTGAAATCTCGTATAAGAATTATTTTCCCGGAAGACTTTTGTGACTATAGTTGTGTTCCCCGTTATAACTACTACAAGAATATTCATAGTCTTATGAACAAAGCCTAGCTATCCCGAGTGCTCACAGAGGTACTCGATTCGAGCTCGTCTCTCAGACGCCGGCCAGTTTTAAATTGACAGAGTGTACACTTTTGGCACACTCCCCATAAAAGCTACTCTTAAATGTGTTTTGATTTCAACAAAATTGCATCTATGAATAGTCGCTTAGCATTAATTCATTTCTTTTTATTTTAATTTTTTTGAGAATTTTTTTATTTCAATTAAATTATTCATCGGGTGATAATTAATTGTTCTTTAACACAAGCTGGGTGTAGGACAAGATTGGAAAGGTAGCATCAAACTGAAAAATTCAATTCCGTAGCCAGGATTTGTACCACGGAACTTTCGGTTTTCGTCCGAAAGAGCTACTGAACTACCGTGGCAACTGCCCACACGACATTAAATTCCCCAAATGACCTGCATTTTTTTAGCTAAACCACAAGGAGATCCCAAATTCTTTTTAAAATGACATATCCCAATGGTGTCTTACAATGTCTTTGGTACTTCATCTATTCTGAATGTTTGGTAGTTCCACACATCAGTTTCAAAAGTAGACATAGTCCAAATGAGTTTTGTTACCTCGCCTGTGTAAACTACAGAGATTGTGGCCAAATGAATTGAAAGGACTGTAACAACATTAAAAATATTTGCAATTGTTAAGGAGGAAACACACATCTAGTATAAGTGGTTTCACACAACTCTGCGAAGTTTAAAAATGTTAGTTCCTTCATATGCATTTAGCGCCTTGACACATTTATTTCTGGTGTTTAAATAAAGGAACATTCGATAAAAATCGTATTCAGCTATCTAAAACAAAAGGTGAAATTATATATTAAAATATATGGAAACTGAAAATTCACCCAATCTTCCTTTAGTGTGACAACGAGTAAATATGGCTATTAAGGGTATGAATATAAAACAGCTGTAATTAACATATCATAGGGTTGTTTTTTCCTGATCATGGGCACTGCTTTAGTGGGCATATTGTACCTAAGCCCCACTAGGGGGCGACACCGGGAGGGTGGTAGTGAGAGGAGATACCGGGCGGCCGGAACGAGGAGTGACGCCACAGTAACGATAGGGTCCCTAGAGTTTCCAGATTGAGACGCCCCGACAAGCAGACCGGGAACCCTACTCCACACAGGGTCCAACACGCAACTCCGAAGGGCAGTCCGCCGGCAACTAGCTGAAAGCCGAGGTACAGAGAAAGTTCTACAGAGAGCATCCTTTCTCCTGCCACGCAACACCGACACTTCACAGCCCTGAAACAGACATAACGGAGTGAAGAATGAATGAAATGATGAATGGAACGAAATGAAGGAACAGGAAATGGAAGGGGGGCTGAAAGAAACCACTCCAGCTTGCGCCTGATGACCCGGGAAAACTCCCCGAAAAACCCATGGGTCAGAGTGGGCGGTCACCGGAAATCGAGCCCGGGAACTTCCGAATGCGAGTCGTATGCGTTACCACGGCGCCACCTTGCTCGGTATGTATAATAGAGTTTCAATAAGTATTTAAATTGTTAAAGGGTATTTAATTTCAAAGTATGAGGATGGCTACATGTTCTCTGGTTCCCCTCTCTCTTGTCCTTTGGTTTCGTCCACTGGCGTTATCCAGGTTAATCCATGATAAGCATAATCAGTCCTGGTTGCCAGTTGTGGGATCGGAAGGCGAACTTTTAGCCGGCGTTGCCAATAGATCAATTTCATATTTCCGATTCACATCCAGATTACTAATATATAAGTACACAGCTCGTTCTACGAAGTTCACTCGCACCAGGTTTTCCCCAGATTTGTGGAATGTTGCAAATTTCTATACAAGGGGTTGAAAATATGGGTTGGGGTAGCTTTTTTAATTTTTAAATTATCCTAGAATTTTCAGCAAGTCCTGATTGACCAAGAAATATACTTTTGTTCATAAGGCATTGAAAATAAAGAATAAGGTTAGTTTTAAAGTTTCGAGGTATTATGTGAATGAAAATGTGGGTTGGGTGTCTTGAATTTGTAAAGCAGCATATAATTTATGGCAGATCCTATAACATAATTGTATCTACAATGTTTTTCCTTGTGAATTAAACAGCGCATATTTGTATGTAAGGGATTAAAACATACGATAGCTTTTATAGTCATGGTGGCTTGTAGTTTTCATTGTCTGTAAATGTACAAAGCTTCGTCTAAATAGGCCAAAGAGTTTTGATTTGTACGTTAAGGGTTGAAAATAAGGATAGTGGAAGTTTTTGGACATCGTAGGGTAGCCATTTCTAAAGCTCAGGTGTTCCAAGGTTTATCAAAATCATACCAAAAATTCTAATTGATGATAAAGTTCAGCGAAACCTAAAGGACATTTGGTAATATGAACTAGATATGCAACTTTCCCTTCCAATAACTCGATTTTAAAATATTTTAAGCCTCCCCATTTATCCATTTGGACTAGAAGTAGTTAAACGTTCGCAATAAAGTGTGAAAAATGTTCCCTGATATTCATATTTAACGAAACTTGATTGTATTTGGATGACACGAAAATGGAAAACCCCAACTTCGCAGTTTTAAGACTTTCGGAAACGTTTTATAGCCTATATCTGTCCAGAAGAGCAGTGTTTTTTAAAATCGGTCGAGTGGTTTTCGAGATTGTCCCCGACCACACACACACACACACACACACACACACACACACACACACACACACACACTGTTTATAATATTAGTGTAGATATAGATTGAACTATATCAAGATAAAGGAATGCTTTCTTGTATTTCCGCAGAAGTTGAGAGTACTCTACTTTTATATTTGTATTAAAACCGATTTTACTGCGATATGCCATCAATATTATATTCCATAAGGCCCGAGTATTCGCTGCTTATCCGTTCCGTATGATTTTAAAATAACTGTCCTACATTTTCTTGGAATAAAACTGCTCGGAAGAATTTTAAACGCCTTAGAGTATGTCCAGAAGTGTATATGCTTAGTGATTAACTGTGCCTTTCTTACAACTCTTCGCCTTTCTGTTGAATTATATGCAACTTAGGGAATTTCCAGTTGCTTGTGTTAGGAAATCTAACAGGATTAAATTATTTGTTTTCTTTCAATTTTAATTTTTGGCACGACTTGGGTGAAAGGTGGTCAGAAAATCTTCCAACTTTTCAAAAATTTTTAAATTCCTTCTTTATTTCCGTTTTTCCCCAATTTTTTCTGAACTATTTAGCATACAAAGCATTCCAAGAGGAAATGTTAAGGAAATGTTTATGGAATATTGTTATTACAATTCTTGAACAGAGGAGAATGATTTTGGGTAGGGAAAGAAATTTCTAAATGATTTTGAACTGATATTGATCTATTAGAAGATGTGAGACATTGTCAACTGATTAAATAATAAAATTATAAAAACTTACTGCATTTGGATTTTTAATAACATGCAAAGATTTTCATATTTGTAATCTTTAAATAGCTGCATTCCCATTTTCGTTGAAAACATGTTGTATACATTAGGAAACATAACAGCCTTTGAAAATGATTCTGTAAACTGCATAAACTTTATTATATGAATAATAAATAACTTTTGCTTTGGAAAGCAAATGAGAAATTAAAACTTAGAATTTGACATACGTGAAGCAATTTTTTAAACCACAGTAAAAAATAAACGAAGATTTATATATACTGTTACATAACTATAAAATATAGAGCAGTGAAATTTTGATGTTACAGTATTTTCGTGCAAGAGACTCACAATAGAAATAAAAAGTCAGAAATGTTGGTCTCAATTGTCCTTGCCCTAAGCTTAATTTACGGTCTGAAGAGAAAAAGTTATTTCTGTTCTTTTATCCTTTATAAAACAAACTCACTCAACATTTCAGTGCTTCACAACAGTACATGTAATATTTTTATGTGCGCCATGTTTTGAGTTTAAACATGTTTGGTTTAATGACACAACTCGAAAAAGGCGTAGTTTTCTCTGTGGCTACCACAACTGATGTTTGGAAGCTGATTTCAGTTTTGAATCCTGGGTTATGTTTTAGTTTAGTCATCCTTTCTTTGTATGCCTGAAGTTAACATCCGTAATATCTTTATAGTCCACCAAGACAACTTTGCTTGTTCCGGATTATTTTAGAGCGGGACTAATGTCTCCGAGCTTCTGTCCACCCTATGCTATATCTTGTTCCAAGTTCGCCTGTTAGGACAATTTAATTTAGCTACCATATTTGGCAGCAGTCTCCAATGCGCCAACCCTACTGGCGCCCGAAGTAGATTTGGTGGCTGTTGCAATGTACGCTGCCATTAGAACATGGGAAGTATTTGAGGTTGACCCTCGGCGATTGTGCCAATTATGTGAATTTTCAGTTTTGCTTTGGCTTTATCTGTAGCCCGCTTGATAAAGACGTATAATCATGAAATGTGTAATGATCAGCTTATTATTTTCTCTACTATGTATCTAGTAGATAAAGAAGGTGTCACATTCCACTAAAACATTTGATACCGAGATTTCACCGAAAATACGTGTTTTCAGACCCCCTGAATCAAAATCCTCGTTTTTGGAAAATGTAGGTGTCTGTGTATGTGTGTGTGTGAGAGAGAGAGAGAGAGAGAGAGAGAGAGAGAGAAACAAAAAGGAAACTCAAACCTCAAAGTAAAAGTTCTTTAAATACCAAACTTGGAATTTAAGTTCGGTATCTTTTAAAGATGTACACGAAGATTTTGAAACAGTCCCCCACACCAAACTACTCTTTACATGGGAATTCTTTTCGAAATTGTTTTTATTTTCTCAAAAATAGCTCTAAAAGTTTTGATTACACTCTCCACATGCTCCACTATTTGCATAGTACTACCTGTTCATTTCCTTTTATACTTGTGTTAATAACATTAATTACTTCTGGATAATACATATTAGCTGATTTGGTCTTGAATCCCTTACACTTGAAAATCTAAATCACTTTCGTGTTTTGTTTTATTTTTATCTCGTATATTGGTTGCTCCTTCAGTGGTCTTATTTAATTGTTTTACTGGCATTATTTACTTTTGATACTTGTATGCTAATTGCTGCTGTTACTCATTGGTGCTTTTCTACACTTGAAGGTCTAAGGAGTTCACATATTTTGTAAATGGTTTTAAAAAATTTTCAGGGTATCCCCGGGTCGCTAGGCGAATGACTTGAAGGATAATTAAGTCCCCCGAATTTCCTATCCCTCCATTTCACCTCCGTTCTCGTTTCACTTCACCTTTCATCCGCTTGGTCACTTTCAGGGTTGCGAGTGTCGGCCGGAGGTCTCGGCGTGTGCATGGCAGGGGAAAAGGAGGCTCTGTGCAAACCTTCTTGTCCCGGGATGTTTAAGCCCACAGGTGGGAAGGGGAGTCGACTGCACAAGTGCCCATCTGGGAGTTTAATTTGTAAATGGTAGGGACCCTGTCCTCTGTCTGTCGTGCCCTCTGCTCCGGCCGCCCTCTGTCTCCTCTCATCTCATCTCCGTTAACATAAAGTAAAAATAAGATTTCCTAAGAATAATTTGTTAAAAATTAAGTTTTATTTTCGGACGCTCTTTAACTGATGCGGTCCTTAGCGTCCCATTCTGTATTGGGATGAAACACCGGAAATTTTCTTTGCCAGGCTTGAGGTTCTTTTATGGGCCGTAAATATACGACACGGGACCGCCGGCTTTACTTCCCTTCCGCAAGAAGCCATGCTAAGAGAATAAGTTATAGAAGCTATAATAAAATAAAGAATAATTGAAAGTGGAAGTAATTTGAATGTAACTGATTCTTTTAGTAAAACGTCCTGGGCAAGAAAGTCATATCACGCTTTAGGACAATGGAAATGCCTTTCCAGAGCATCCAAGTATTTGGGAAGCCTCGTGTTTTTGTACAATATGTGAACTGGGTGTTATATACCTGGGGAAACGTAGGAATTCAGAGTATGTGTAATGGTAGCCCTCGGTATTTCAAGCAGCTATATAACTGCGAAGACCCAGCGACACGTTCCCAGTTTAGTACATGTAATTAAAACGAAAGTACAGAATGTTAGTGAAGGTAGGGTTAAATTTTCTGCATCTGCCACTTTGTGTTGCTCCGCTTAGCTATGTATCTTTACACCGGGAACCGTACTTATGGAAACATTTTATGCCCCTTAATTAAGGAGTTAGACTGCGCCCTTGGGATTCCACGAACACAGTTTATGGCTTACAGGTAAACCCTTCTTAGGGAAGATAATTCGTTATCCCGCGTTCCTCCCGCACTATTAAATAGTTGTTTTTTTTTTTTTTGTAAAAACTGGTGTTCGATATTCGAGGGTAAGAAGGGATGATCCACATTCAGCACTTAACCTTCACATAATCGGCATTCTCCTTCGGCATTGCCATAGTTTATTAAATTATGTAATTCATTCTCACTATACCTTGTGGATGTGCATGGACTTCTTGTTTAGGGCCGGTTCTACATGTCCCGATAAGTTTACCTATTGTTACTCTGCAAATAAACTTTTCTGGCCGATAAGCAACACTCTCGTTCTACAACCACACGACTTTCTCTGGATAGCAATCTTATAGGATAATCTGTGATGTGTTACGTTTGCTATTCTGAAGTCGATTCCCCGCCACCATTAGGGAATTCGTAAACTAGAAAACAAACGAGAATTGCCTTGCGAAGCAGACAACAAACAAAATGAAAATTAATGTTTATCGCGTGATTTCGTTCATGGCGACTGCAAATTACTATTAAACCTTGTAGAAACATAAGATTGCACAAGAATAAAAAGGCTAATGCGGTAACTTTGAGGGACAAAAATGCTGGGAGACAGTCGCGTTCACATATTCTTATCTCTGTGTTGGTGAGTATTTGCTGATCTACTTCGCATTTCCTTATGCCCCTTCTGCCAAGCCAAAATCTGTACTATAATGCTATTATAAACGGAGAAAATGAATTTATATTCATAAATTACTAAAATACCAATAAGGGTATGCAAAGCCTGTGCGCTAAAATAAAAACACATTGGAGTTATAAAATAATATCCCTGCAAAGACTGTCAGGTTAAGGAAATCAGCTTGCGTGAATATCGGGATTTTTCATCAATTATTAGGAATAGCCTGGCCTATAGGCAGTTTCAGTTATAAAGGATAAAGTGGAGGATTAACCATAAAATCTTCTATATGGTTGTATAATTATTTGATAAAGAACGGCGGAAGGTGTATAAAATGAATTAAAATACCATTCCAGTTTAAAATGCTACCCTGAAACTCTGGTAAGCCGACTAGTCTTTTATAAAAGTAAGCTTATAAATTCCGTCTTCCTTAAATTTTTTTAAATAAATTTTTCTCTCTGTAATGACCTTATGTTTCTCCTGTTATGCAGACATATCATTATTTCCTCGTCGTCGTCATACGATAAATACAATTCTGCCAAGATTACTATTGCTGATTATAAGAAATGTTTAGTCATGAACGTGAAAACTTATTTGTCGGATAATGGACGTATAGGCTACTCCAAATAGCCGAAACTTTATTGGCAAGGGTATCTTCCGAGTAGTGCTATCCAGAGATTGTAAAACGCCAATCGCAAAGAACTCCGGTTAATAGCATTATCGGCAACTTATCAGCAGATTGTAGAACCGGCCCTTAGAATGACTGGCTTATTTATATGGAGAAATAGCGTTTAAGGCCTCCATATTTATATCAACCGATTATAGCTTGCTTTAGGTTGATTATCACATCCGCGAAAAGTATAATCATCCGATAAATGTGCCTCTTCCATCCTTGAACACATATTTATACAGTGAAATCGTTCATCATTTGTTTCCGATTGCGGGAGATTCAAACAGCATGGAAGTTCTAGGGCCATGCGTTTAATTAGTTTTTTAATGTTGTTTGTATTGCCATTGTTTCATACTTCAGTAATGTGTTGTTTGTTTTTAAACAGAACTTAAATATAAATTAATTTTGGTGTGGATATTTTATACCACCACCACCACCACAACCACCACTACTACTAAATATAACTTTGTTTATATGGAAGTTATTCGTGAAATAATCGGTAGTAATATAATTGGTGCGTTTTATCTTAGATAATGGATCTCACGAGAGTTAACGAATTTATCTTTTGAAGCTCCTGACCTCGAATGGGATTTATTAAGACTATTCCATGAATAAAATGTAACAATTATATAAATCATAATTAATTTCTTATTTGTGGTATATATAAAATAAAATCTCCAATATGCCAGCTGTCCTATTACACCATGCCTACTAAATGAACCAACAATCGAATGTGTTACGGAATATTAACCAATGCTACCAGCGGTGGAAATGAGCTAAACTCAGCTAAAATGAGAACACAATAAAGACAATTTTTTTCAAGAGCATACATTATTTGAAAATTGACACTATTTGAATGTGTATTGATTAGAGACGCAATTGCATGACGTATCCTAGTATTCAATGCTTATTGATGCTATTACGGTTTAGTAACAAGCTGACGTTTTATCCGATAAAATCGCATCCTTTCAAGCACATTATAAGATAAACGACCTTGATTGGTCGATATTGCAGGTATTGCTATATGTTATTAGACAAAATTAAATACGCGGCGTATAATGCAATAGTCACATCCCTCGGTGTGAGGGATACTATCCGAAAAAAGATGATCCCACGAAGACTAATTTATTGAAAGGAATGTTTGATAAACAATAGTAATAAAATCAAAATCGTATAGGTGTTTTATTTAAGTTAATTTATTGCATGCCAATGTTATACCGACTTTTGTGTTCTATAAGAAAGGTTATTTTTTTGTTTCTTTAGCTTATAAATCATAAATAATGGCGAATAAACTGGGGCAATTCCTAAACAATTGCAAATAAGGTTGATTATCTCACTTTGAAAAGATTTCAGTGATAGCTGACCGTGATTGATCCAAGTTGACATGGGCGGTGAAATGGAGTGGTCAGTATTGAATGTCTAGTTCATGAAGTAACTTAATACTCATAGTAAATGTCATTGGAGGTTTTGCGCTTATTGGTAATCCACGTGCCTCCTGTGATATTACCTGGAAAAGGAATTTCCAAAATTAGCAGAATCTGGGGTTATTTTCGTGTTCTTACAGAGACTGTTGCCTCTCTCACACTTAATGTCTACCTCTCCTCCGTCGTCTTCCTTACTCTCCTCCATTTCTGACCTCTTTCCCCACTCTTGTCATTCTCTCCTCTCTCTCTTTCTCCCCAGCTTCAACTTTCGCAATGTGGTATTTTCAAAACTGTTAATATAATTGCTTTTCATGGTTTGTCACGAAAGCTTAAAACGCGATGAAAGGTTTTATAGCTTTTGAAAGGTTTTATAGTTATACATGTATCTGTTTCTCATGGTAATCCGTTTATATGAGGTCGCGGGTTCAAACCCGACAGAGGGCGATGGATTTTTCTCAGACGTAAAAATCCTTAGCATGGCTTCCTTCGGAAGGAAAGTAAATCCGGTGATCCCGTGTCGTATATTTACGGCACGTAAAAGAATCTCAAGCCTGATAAAGAGACCTCTGAGCAAAATTACCGGTCTTTCACACCCAATATGGAATGGGACGCTAAGGACCACAGCAGTTAAAGAGCGTCCATAAATAAAAACTCAATTTTTTTATTATATGCATACATGAAAATAGTAATGCAGTAGTTGTTGTAACTCCTTAAGTATGCATTCTCTGTGCATTGAAAAGCTTCTGAAGCACTGTGTTTATAAACTGTGTAAGCTTACAAAACTAAATTATTATTATTATTATTATTATTAACAATAATAATAAATACATAAATAGGTACTTGGTTTTTTACTTCGTCACCCAATAGAATAAAATTGCGATATCTTACACATTTTCTGTATGTGATGCTAAAGAGTTGACAAGGTATCTCTCTCTCTCTGAAACACACACACACACACAGAACTTATTTCTTTATAATAAACAATTACATATTAGTATAAATAAGAGGGTTTGGGTTTCGCAAACCTCCATAGAAGATTTTCTGTTTTTGTAGATGCTTAAAAAATATACGGAAAAAGTTTTAGGAAATTGAAAATGTTAAACTAAAATAAAGAACAAAAAGAACCTGAGAGAAAGTAAGAAGCATAAAACCCTAGACAAGGGCGAAGAATGGGGATGACATTATCTTTTGATTGGAAAACTCCATTGAAAGTTTACTTTTACTTTCTCGCAAGGAATTGGCGTATTTTATGCTTCAGTGACAGCAGCGCCATGCGAATTTCAAACCGCTCCACAATAAATAACGCAGTGAGTTAATTTAGGAGACGCAAAGCGTAAAAAATAAAACATGAAAAGAAGCCGAGGTGTACTCAAGCAGAGAAGTTGAATGACGTTACCTTCCGATCGAAAAACTCCGTTTACATTTACCTTCCTGATCTGTTGCAAGAAACGGGTGTTTTGTAAGTTCTTATGCTTCACTACGAATACTAGGCGGATTCAAACACCAGTTGAACTTTGATAATATAAATAATGAAGAGTCGAATTGATGCAGTTGCTTTGTTTTCTGATAGGTGTTGGCAATTATTGTACCTAATTTCTGCCTTGGAAATCAACATAACTGCTTCATTTACTCATAAGTAAAATGTAGAACAGTAGAAACCCGCTTATCCGAGGTAATTGAGCTCGGATAGTAGAAAACTCGGCTAAGACGAATGTGTAGGAAATCGCAGCTTAATGTTATACTTGGTGAAAGCGTTGCCTTAATGGAAATACGTATTTAATTAATCAAACTTAGGTATTATAAAAATGGAAATACAATAGTATTTACAGTACCTTTTTTTAAAACAAGTTACTTTCATTGTAACAACGCCCTCTATTGTTTATTGTTTGAGACTGTTATGAACTTTACCGTTAATTTAACTAATTACATTTACGAAATGAATGCGCGGTTAACACGGAGCCTCGGATAAGCGGGCTTCGGTTATATAAGGTACTGTAGTTCAGAATGCTGTTCTAAGCGAAGACTAAATCGCCTGTTTCACCAGTGAAAATTCACCAGCTTATCTTGCATTGATGTCGTCTACTGATCTGCTTTCATCAGTGTGAGATCTATTTTTAAAATATTACATATTTTATACTTGTTTCTATTAAGGTATTTACAACAATAATAGGAGGCTTATCTCAATTCATTGCAAATTCACATTATTGGCAAACTTTCGTGAATACTCGTAAAATAATTCGAAGTTTGTTACGAATTTTGTCAGAAGTAGTTGCTAAAACAAGTTAATTAAACGTTTGATCTCAAATAGGCCAAATACGGAAGAACATATCATACAGAAAACACTGTCAATACTTGCAATGGTGTTTTCTCTAAGTTTTATAGCAAATGGCTGCGTTCTGCAGTTCATAGTTTAGAGAATAAACATGAACACAAAAGAACGTACATTAGAAATAAAAACAATTAAAATCGTATTAAATGTATTTATTATCAACCAAACTTAATAAATTATGTACGAAATTAATAAGAAAGGTTCAGATGTTTGCCCGGGATAAAAACGAAATAGGGTATTTAATATCTCCTTGATTGATAAAATCTGAAAGACAAAACAAGATGATCTCATCCATCTTGTCCGCAACGAAGCTGGTGGCTTATTGTGCGGCAATCTCCCTTTATTGTAGAAGGAACACTTTAAATGGTATATCTTATGCGCTGGAGAAAGGTGTCAAATCTGAATAGCCGTAAAACTGTCCGTTCAAAATTCGGTTATATCCAAGGTTACTGACGAGGTCGCTACCATCTTCAAGCGGTAACTTGATAATTGAATCGCTCCGTTACGGGTTTTGTGGCCGGGGGCGGGTGGGCTGTGAGATGGACTGTTTCAACACTACTTCTTTTTATGAGGAATAATTCATATTTAATGGGTTTTGGCCGAGATTTAAGAGTGGCTTACTCTAGAACACAACAATCAGAACAGGTATATAGAAAACAAATCTTCAAACTGTAATTACGCCACTACCGGCAATTCAGGCAAGTAATTCATCACATATTTTGCTGCGTTAAGCTGCAAGCATTGCATTTAAATGTAAACCCGTCTGAGATGTCTGCGGGCTAAAATGTATGCAGTAACCTCTCTAGAACAAAGTAATATCCAGAAATTACACAGATTCACGTATGCAGTAATATGTAGTTACAATTACTAAAGTATCTATTTCAATTAAATTACAAAATTGTGACGCAGCGGCTATGTCCAAAGGTTGCCGGGCGGTCGGAGTAAATAAGATAACTGCCGCTCGCCAGCGTAAACACCGGATGCGCTATCGGCAGATAACTAGAAAACTTTTCGAAAGCTATTTCAGCCCCCTACCCCAGGAAGTGTGTCAAAATAGTTCGAGAACGTTTAAGAACCTTGTGGAAAGATGCCTCTGCCTATATAAACTAGCGTTCTCGAGGAGAATTGTTGAGTGATTGCGAGTCGAGTGGAAAGTTGAGTCAGTCAGTGGGCGAGCGAGTTAGCGAGTGCGTCTCTGGTGCAACATCGAGAGCGATTCTCCGAGCGAGTTAGTGACGGCTGTTGTGACGTGCAGCGAGTGCTACTGCGGAATGACATATTGCAGAGTTCTTGTGTTCGACTCCCGAGTGAAGTAAACCGTCCGGTGTGAAGAGGCTACGTCACGAAGAAAGTGAAGTGACGTAGAATTGAACTAGTTCATCTTAGTGATGTGTAAACAAAGTGAACTCCCAGTGAAGTTGAACTAGATAAGAACTTAAAACGGTGACAGTAAGAACAGAGAGAAAGGACAGTTAAAGAAAACTGGAAAAAGTCACAAAATTTGCATTTTAATTTAATATTTTCTTAAGTTTATGTACGGAAAGCTCCATATGCTGTGATATGCAGATCATGCTGTGATTTCTCAAAACAGCAATTAATCTCTCCCAAAAGAATGGTAGCATCTACTGGTTTAACAACCTGTAGTACCGATTATTGAATTAGTGCTATATTGAACTCTTAATGCCTGAATCGTAGCCACGTGTTTTTTACAATGTCCTTAAAATTTCAGTTGAGATAGAGTGCATTGCTAAAACGTATGTATAGGATTTTGTGAACGTGGCACCTTTTCAACTTACCGTGGTCATACTCGCATATCTGGTCACAAACTCACCTACAACGTATATGGGTATGTTTGCCGCTTTTAACTTAATTTTTTCGTCTCAGCTGACAAAACTTCATTATGAATACGTTTAACCTGGAGAGAGGCACTTTGCTTTACCTGTCCCTTCCTTTGAACATAATATTAGTACGTCCCCCATATGGACGCTGACGAGGATAGTTGATGAAAAGCCTTTTGGACTTCCTTCCTTACGAGGGCAAAGTCAAAGCACCCTTAACACAGTGAATCCGGAAGGGAAAGTTGCTTTTTATCCAAACGTTTTACCTCTTTGGTGCTCTTGAATGTGATGCATAATCCCTAATATTCACTTGCTTTGCAGGTATTAGCCATCAGTCAACACGTAAAACTGTTTGAAACGGTGAGAGCAAATTTCCAGTTTCATCTTAAATTTTACCTTTCCCGCCTTAACCACCGTCTCCTTGGTATCACATCTGAAATCTATTACACACCAGGTACAAAGACAAAGCATATCTGCTAAATCTCGCAATTAAGATGACCTTAGGTGTGACACTTAGGTATCACATCCAACGTTAAACGTTGAAAATATAAATTAATCTTTATTAGCCATCTATATTAATGCACAGTGGTCCCAGTGATTTCCAAACGCGGTAATGGGTACGATTTTTAAAGCTCACAGTTGTTTTTCTCTACCATGAAATCCTGCAGAATTTTTGGAAATAACTGAACAGAGGGGATAAATACAAAAGCTGTTTAAAAAGTAAGTTACATATACCATGCGCAACAAAACATTGTCAAGATAGTTCAATTCCACGACTGTCTCCGAGTCACTTGCCTGTGGTACTGAAGTGGTACATCGCAGTAGAAAATTTGAGACGCCAACTGAAAATGTACTCCCAAGTTGAAACATGTTGAAACAGTACAATTACTGTGGAAAATGGTCTAAACTTCACAGGGATTCACCGTGGAAAGTTGGCGGTATATGGACCAAACGTAATGTGATGTTCAGCCTTGGTGAAATAGTGCCAATAATTTGAACACGACTGCACAGACGTGGATGATGCTGATCGGAAAGGAAGGCCATCAACATCGATCGCAGAAGACAATGACCGGAAAACCGATGAAATGATTCCATCAGTCGCAGAGTGAGTGTCTCAATAGGCGTGCTCATTTCATCGTCCGAGACTATCTGCAGAGTCAGAAATTGTGCTCACTTTGGTTTTCGCGCTCACTGACACTTCGCGCACAAAGAAGCAATGTCTAAGCCTTCTCTGGACTTCCTCCAACGTTACTCTGTGGAAGGAAATGACTTCTTTATCTGCATTATTACGGACGAAGAGATCATTGGTGCATCATGTACACCTAAAACCCTTTGTCGCCTTTGCAGGAAAAGTTCAAAGTTGCGCCATTAGCAGAGAATTTTTTTTTCTACTGAGGCTCCGTGTTTTACCAAGGCGTGTGCCCCCTCATGGGTGCAATAGATAGGATGCCCGCCCGCTAATACACAGGCAAGAATACAGCTTGAGATAGGAGCGAATAGTTTAAGTTCTTTTTCTCTTTTCTCGGCTATTACCTTGTCGAGTAATCCTCAGCTTTTTTGTCTTCGAGATCATTTGGCTGTTCATAAATTATCATTTATTTTCGTAAATGTTCAAACGGATGCTAAAAGTATTATAAGAATGCACGTTGGACCCGTGCAATTATTCATTGTTTACTGAAGCAGAACATTCATTCACCTTGTGGGTATTCCATGAAACAGAAACTTCTAATGCTCTTAGGAATAAGAAATGCTACATGTTTTTAAAATGATTTACATTGTAGCCATTTTTCGGTTATAATTTAGTACTATGTGGATTTAGCTTTCAGCAAAATCCGGGTCTACAATGCTGCAGTTTTACATCTCGAAATTCGAGGACACAATTATAAACATTATCAAGAAAGAATTTGTGTAGTTTCAATTAATTATACTACCTTTATTTGGTTATAAGCATTACTTTCTCACTTTATTTAGCTTCTCATTTAAACTCGTGTGTTACGTAAATTTAACTACATTATTTTTTTCTGTAGTGAAATATTAGCTTAGTTCATTATTACTTAGTATGTTTTGTTATTTATATAAACAATTTTACTGTGTACGTCAGGTTAATTGTTGAGAATTCTCATTTTGGTTTGGGTGTGGTACTAGAAACTAGCCACTGTTGTTTTTCTTTTTCGCAATAATTTTATAGCAATAACTGGGAAAAGCAAACGAGAGAAAATATTTCTGTTAGGAATTTCTGTTATATGACATTTATCAGCTTACAAGCCGTGTCTGCGCATTATTTCGTCAAGGCCTTTGGGGCTCACATCTTAGAAGGAAACTGCAAACAGTAGGGAAACTCCCAAGTGTAATTTATTACAATATAGTTGTATCACGACTCCAAACACAGAAGAGAAATTTTGCAAAGCGATGATAGTATGGTAGTTTGCCTTATCGGTGCATTAGTGAGCTGGCAAAGGAAACGATTGTAATGAACATCTTCTGCTAATTGCTGAGAGTTGTGAAGCATTCCAAGACAGATCATAATGTTGTACTATCCGTGGTTATCGTAGTAAACTTCTGAAATAGCTCTCACATATTCTGTGAAACCATGGAGTATCATAATAGGAGTGTTATCCTTTCCAAGACTTACAGGAAGCAACATGTAAAGTAGCCATGCTGCTAAATCTCATGTACTACTGTTGTTATGTAAGGAAAATAATGTTAAAGCCCGCAAGTTCTTAAGCGTTGTGAAATTCGATTGATGACTACATAATTTATTGTTTGTGAAATGAATGGCCCGATAGCTGTATACTCGTTCTGATCGCTGTAATGCATTAATGATGTTTAGTAATTATGTGGCAACATATTATAAGCAGGCATAGGAATTTCTAAGCATTAAAGCCAATAAAAGGAAATGAAGTTAAACCATAAGTGGACGTGACGCAGAATACAAACCACCCCCATCCCTTGTACAGTCTGTTGGCGTTTGTAAACAGAATTCGCCAGACAGCTTTTACCTGCCCATCAGTGACTCGTGGTCACTGTTGCTTACGTCCTTTGTGTTGACATAATGTTTTGAGTTTAGATAGTTTGAAACCAACTGCTGAAGAATGCATATGCCTGTTTATAAGCTTCGCTATCTCTACCGCCTAGGTGCGTAAGGTAGAGGAAGTATTGCATTGAATAACGAGATTTCACGGAAACACACATTTTGAGGTCCACTGTGTGCGTGTGTGTGTGCGCGCTAATCTCTATATCTGTGAAGATCACAACTGAAAAACGAAGTGGCTTTTAAGCATAACATTTCATACTTCAATCAGACGCCTTTTAAGGATGCTAGGGGAGAATAAAAAGGAAAACAATCTAAATGTACACAGCAATGTATTTCAAGTTCGTTTGCAACATTTTGTGCCTTGCATTCTTGTATTTAGTGGAGGTTTTAGGGAGGAAAAAATCGTGCACTTTAAGCAGACTTCTTATACAAACTACTATCAAATTTCTATCCATTTCAAACAAATTACTTCCATGAATATTGGGTTCGCATTTATTAACGTTCTTCATTTAACACCTTCACTTGTTCTCTCGTCATTTGAATACTAGGCACATAGCCGATATGCCGTTTCATTAAATACATCAATTCCAGTTTGCTTTCTTTCTAACCTACATACATTTCGTTTTGCGCGAAGATGTTATCTCTCTCTTCCCTGCCGCTGTCGCCTCGATTCCTCCAACGCGCGGCCGTGCTCCTACGCCCCTCAACCCGAATAATCTTCCTGTACTTATCTGAAACTGCATATGTGGTTGCTGGCTAAGGCCTGACGCCTGGCCGCTGCGTCCCCCACCTCTGCCCGCAACAGGCGTCATGAATGGGGTGCGTACTGGAGGGTGGGACATGGTCAGCGCCCCGGGTCCCTCCCGAGCGGTATATGCGGCCTCCCTAACCTGGAGCCGCTACTTTTCAATCAAGTAGTTCCTCAATTGGTCCTTCAGCGACCTAACGAGGCTGAGTGCTGAGTGTACACCCGGCCAAGTCTCCCACCGGGAAAAAATCCCCACGCCGCATGGTAAGCAGCTACGCTACCACCGTGCTAAGGAGACGATGTGGTATGGGATATTAAGATTTTAGGGTTAGTAAATGAACCCAGCTTGACATCAAGGGCCTAGTTCCATAAAGACTTGAGGCACAACACCATAGATAGTTTTGAATAGTGATGATCTCGTATATTGATAAGTGAATTAAAAAACATTTTAAGCAAAATGTGTAGCTTTAACATTACAAAATATCAATCAATTATCTTAAGCGAAGTATGCACAACTAAACCCGAAAGCATTATCTTAAGAGTCACACTTTTTTCTTATGGGCCTTTTTAGGTTAGTGCTTAGGAAGAAATTTCTGGAAATGAGAGTTTTAATTTTTTGGGGGGATATTAATGAACTCTTTGTCTCTTAGGATAAAACAAGTGGTATTTACTGCTGCTACAGAAGGAATTTCTTTACGATGTTTTACTGAGATGTAATCCTTAGTGGCGACTTTCTATTCGCGTTAAAAATTGCTTTTTTTAAAAAATTGGTGGTTAAGATACTCTGCCTATCGATAAGTTGACCACAAATTGTATCTTATTTAGAGAGTAATCGCTATGTAAAGGTTCAATTCCGCAAATAAAGTGGTTCATGGATACAGATGGATTGGGCAGGGGCAAAGTTAATTAGATGCCCCGCAACGACAAACACACTGAACCTTGCTAATGTTACTCTTTTTTCATTAGAGATTCATTGACTTCATCAAGAAATCGTTTACCGTAAACGATCACAGGTTACTTCCAGCAACCCCAAGCAATCGCAAGTGCATAGAAAGAAACACGTTAGTCCAAACATGTGGCAATAAGTAGTAATCCTTTAGGCGAGAACATTGCCCCAACGTAAACTCCAAAACCAGAAAGAAAGAGCACCTCATCACAGTCCAACATATGTAAATTTTCAGAACCTCTGCATGTTAGGACCGATCTGGTCGACCTTGAGGAAGGGTCATGGAGAGGGCGTTCACTGTTTGACACTGACGGAGATGGCATTCTGAACAGCAAAACGTGCAAGCGTTCCGTAGTTTACATTCCAAAGGGATAATGCTCTATTGTTGATTAAGTGTAAATTAGTATTGTGTTCAAATCTTAATGTTGGTGAAATGCTAAACTAAACAGTTACTTGGTACAGTGCAACAAGAAATAAAATGCTTCATAGTTTGGACCGGTGTATCCCATACCGCTGAACTAACCTTTGCATAATGAGGGAAATGCGAATATTTCGATCATAACTACGTTTCCAGGGCAATTGAAATCGATTTAAGAACTTTTTCCGTATTGAATACTGCATGGAAACGCGGCCTCAGATAGAACTGAAATTTAGATCAAATCCTGTTAGAGAATAGGATCGGATCGAAGTTTGTTGCATGGAAACACCTACCGTATTGAAATCGTATTGAATACGTTAGTCTACTGCACTCATTGCAATACGCTGGTCGATTGTCTTCTTCTTCTTCTTCTTTTCTACAGACATTGAAGCTCGTAAAAACATTTTGCTGTGCTATGAATGGTTCAAACCGCTGAAATATGAATTTAAAGATGGCATAGCGCATTCAAAGATTTTCTAGACCGCCAATCTTCCTCAGTAAAATGAAAGATTATACAGTCAGTTATTATACAGAAATGAAACAAATTATACAGTCCCTTCCACCAATCTTTGCTTCTTTCTTTAAGCCAAACAAATTGACGTTTTCTTTTATTTTGCTTCTTGTGTTGTAATACCATAATTTATTGTGAAGGAACTAGAAACATGACAGAAACCGATGCAATAATGGACACAACAGACCTATTTTACCATTTTCATATTAACGTCGCATATTCTTTACAAAACCATAGTACACATAACCTCAAAACCTTCCTGTAACACATAGTACAAACTGACATTCATGTTTAACTGGTTCGCCCTCCGTGATCCAGTGGTATCGTGATAGTTTCTAGTTCCCGAGGTCTCGGGTTCAAACCCGGCGGAGGGCGATGGATTTTTTTTCGGGCGTAAAAATCTTTAGGAAGGGAAGTAAAGCCGGTGGTCCCGTGTCAGATTTAGGCACGTAAAAGAGCCCCAAGCCTGATAAAGAGGCCTCTGAAAAATTTCTATCTTTCACGCCTAATACAGAATGGGACGCTAAGAACCATAGCAGTTAAAGAGCGGCCACAAGTAAAACTCAATTTAATTTTCGTTAAAGTAAGTCCAGTTTGTGTATCCAAATCGATCGAAAATGTGGATCGTATTCAGTACGGGATATGCATTCAAATCGATTTCAATTCTCCATGGAAACGTAGTACGTGCATGTTCATAAGGGTGTATTAAATTAAAATTTTCCTGGAATTTTTTGCAGTTGTATTTCACCTATATTTTGGTAAACTAGTAAGTATTTATATAAAATTACTCTGTGTGAGTGTTCTAAAAACAATTACTCTGAAAGAAATTATTGCAAAATGCAATGTTCAAAAAAAAATATGTTTCGTAATTGCTAAAAGATAAAGCGTCTTTTATCTTTTCCCCCTATTCTCTGCAGCATTTTCACTCAGAAATAAATGACAATCAATTTACTTCCTTTCATCATGTTCCTCTTCTTCAACTTTTAAAACCTTGTCACAATCAATAGATCGTGATGCAGTTTCCTCTCCTGAACTGTTTGGTAAAGTAAAGACGGCAATTGAATTGTGAAAAGTGAACAAAAGGAATCAATGGAGTTGATAATAATCTAATGGCTCACTGCGCCAAGGAATTCTATACTGATCATCGGTCGATGATGAATATGCGAGTATGCCAATTTGCGAGCTCATTGTTTAGTGTTCAGCTCGAAACTTCTGTCAATGTAGGATGTCCCAAAGAGATAGGAACGTAACCCTATTTTGTTGGAAATGCATCGAGAAAAGAAAATCGTAAGTGTAACATTCACAGGGCTTTCTCTGCCTACTATAGTTTGTTTTTATATTTCTTCTACAAGCTAGTTCTAATGAAAGCTTATTTTTCTGTCTACTTAATGCTAATCGAGATAAACCTTCGCAGAAATAGTTTCATTACACATTCCGTTTTTTAAAGTTCCATTTGTACCCCGCCTTTAACTACATTGGTCTTATCGGCGTCCTTTCCTTTGGAACTTATTGCCTATGGCAATGGTGTTACTCGTATTCGTTGAGGTTTTGCACTTTGAGTTTTTTTCATTAGATCACATACACATTCACACTCTCATTCATGCTTCCAGACTGGGGAGGATAGAGAATAACCTTGGCTAGAGAAAAATCTCCCCTAGCCGGGAACCGAACCCGGGACCCCTCAGATCCTCTACCGACTGGGCTACGGGGCCAGCCACATTCCCTTGTAGGCTCAAGAGGGGATAGAGGAAACCGAATCGATAGTCAGATGTTTAAAAACGGGACGCTATATATGCGGGCGTAATAGTCTTTCCATGGCATCGCAAAAAGCAACTTAATAACGTTAGGCCTTTAAAAAATCTGATGTGTTACATTCACATGACTTCCTCTACCCTCTATCCCTTATTAGTAGGTATACAAACTATTGTTACTAAACCTTATTTTTATATTTTAATCCAAATAAACTTTTGCAGAAATAGCTACATTACACACTTCGTTAGGATGCAAAGAGAGCAGTGATAGTCAAATATTTAAGAAACTGACGCTATATACTAGCCTTAAAATCCCATACTGTTCCTATGCAACTGCGAGAAACGTCTGAAAAACGATGGGACTTAAAAAGAGTTACAATGTACTGAACAAATCGAACCATTAATAATGGACATCTAGGAAATGGCTGATGCTACAAAAAACATTATTTGAAATAAATTGTGGGTTTTAAAGAGCTCTACATTTTTTGTTTGCTACTTTTCGTCTATCGCTTAACGTTTACCAGTTATACAAGATTCTACAAACTTCCTTCCAAATGAAGAGGACCTCACAGGCTATTCTCAAAAAATTCCAGATATACATTTTGTTTGTTCATGTAAATATCTCAAATATATGGTATTTTAATCAAAATCGTTAGAGCCAATTTTTAGAAAATCAAAAATTTCAGAAAACGTTCCAATTAAAGGGTAGTTTTGGGTGGGGGATTTTTTTTTAAATATTCGTGTCGTATCTTTGGAAGGTACTGAACCTAAATGCCAAGTTTGGTATTTATCGGACCTTTTGTTTTTGAGTTGTGCTGTTCACAGACACACACGCGCGCGCGAGCGAACCTTTTTCTAAACATGCTTTTTTGGATTCAGGGGGCCTCAAAACACGTATTCCCGGTGAAATCTCGACTTCGAATTTTTGGGTGGAATGCAATACCTTCTTTACCTACTATGTACGTGGTAGGGAATGTAAAAATGTCAAAGTAATCAAAAGATTCAAACAAATTTTAAAGGATATCTCGGAAATGGCTGATACCAGAAAAGAACTTATCTAAAATAAATTGGGTGTTTTAAAGAGATCTAATTTTCTCCTGAAGTATGTTTTTGTTTATCTCTTATGGTTTACTCGTTGTAGGTACAAAGTTATACAAAATTCCTTTCAAATGAAGAGGACTTATCAGGTTATTCTAAAAAAATTCAAGGTATACATTTTATTTGTCATGTGAATATCTTTAATGTATTGTATTTAAATCAAAACTGTTAGAGATATTTTTGAGAAGTCAAAAGTATCTAAAATGTTTTCAATGTAAAGAGTTGCCTGCGGTACGGGGCTTTTCTTGAATATCTTTGTGTGGCATCCTTGAAAGATTCTGAATTTAAATACCAAGCTTGGTTGGTATTTGTCCAATTTCTTTTTAGTTGTGCTGTTTATAGACACACTACGAACCTTTTTTAATTTTGTTTTATTCAGGGGGCCTCAAAATATCTATTTTCGGCGAAAACTCTACATACAATTTCTGGTGGAACACAATTCTTCTTACGACATACTATAAGTCAGTGGCAGAGAAAGTAAAAACAAAGCATGGACGTCAGCTATCTGAGCAACTGCAGATGATTAAACTGAAGGTTTTATGATAAACTATATGATTTTGTTTAAGGACAGTAGATATTTCTCAAAAAAGATTATTAGGGATTGAACTTGAATGCTAACGTGTATCTTAAACTGAAGGTTTTTTGGTAAACTATATGATTTTTTTTAAAGACAGTATATATTTCTCAAAAAAGATTATTAGGGATTGAGCTTGAAAGCTAACCTGGATCTTAAACTGAAGATTTTATGATAAACTATATGATTTTGTTTAAGGACAGTAGATATTTCTCAAAAAAGATTATTAGGGATTGAGCTTGAATGCTAACGTGTATCTTAAACTGAAGGTTTTTTGGTAAACTATATGATTTTGTTTAAAGACAGTGGATATTTCTCAAAATAGATTATTAGGGATTGAGCCTGAAGGCTAACGGGATGTTATGCCTGGTGATTCCAAATACGGCTTCCTTTTTGTACACCTACTACTGTTCAGAAGAGCAAATTTACAAGCTTCGGTTATAACTGTTTTAATGACGCGATGTTATAAGGTAGCGGAATCACTCAAATAGAACATGTACATAAGTTAAATAGTATGTACCACATTATTTTGAATTTGCCCCTAGACGAAGTGCTTGCCAAGTGTTGTGATCTATACGGCTGGCATCAGTTGCAGCCAAATATCAGGCAGGCATATTAAGATTCAGAATCTCCATAGGGGAGTGCTGTGTTTGAAGGGCACCGACTACTGCCCGGATTATTAGTGGGTCCTGTTACTCCAGTTATGAAATAATATGAACGTAGTCCTTGGTATTAGTTATTACATAACTATAGGAAAGAGTATCGAAACGACTCCAGAAAAAACATTTTCCTGAGTTACGTATAGCATTTGTTTCATGCTATGTCGAAATACTTACACACACACACACACACACACACACACACACACACACACACACACACACACACACACACTGGCTAGACCATTTAAGTCGGGACTGTACAATATCTCCAAAACTAAGCGTTGTAGATAGAAATGTCTTGAATAAAAGTTGCTTGATATTATGGGGAAAGTAAATTTCATTAGTCGGTTTTATTTGGAGGACGTTGTGATGGTCATTTTAGGGTCAATTTAATTTGACTCTAATTGTGGGTTCCCATTTAAAAAAATTAAATCACCCTCTATGGCGGTGAAGAAGAAGAATGTGAATTGCAATGATGAAAGGGATGATAGAAAAATTCACAGATCAAATTATCCAACCCAGCATTCGCCTAGCGGCCGAGGAAAACCCGATAAAAACTTCGGTCAGATTGGTCGGCCCCGGGGGTTTGAACCCGGGACCTCTTAAATGAGGATCACGGAGTGACACTCTAGGAGTATAGAGTTAGGATTTTTTCTGCAAAGTGGTGCAGAATTGAGATTTACAAAATTGTTGATGCACTGGCATTTTTAAAACTATATTTAAAATATAAACATTGTGCCTACAATGATAAAAAAAATTAAATTAAAGAGAAAATTCCGATTTATAATGCTACGTAAAAGAACTAAAAAGTCTTTTGACATTGCATCCCATAATACGTTGGCACTATCAATATTGTCAAATTAAATAAGGGCTCAAGCTGTTGAATAAAGCTATATTCTATATAATCCTCTCGCCCCACAAGCTCGTCACTAATATATCGTTACGGGTATTTTCATTATTCTTTTAGAGACAGGAAGCGTCTCGTGCAGGGAATTTTGGTTTTCAGTTGAGCAAGCGCTGTGCTATTGAGTGATGTCAATGTTCTCAGCGCAGCTTCCAAACACTAGAAGTTTATGCCAGTTTGGTGGGACTATTACAGGTTGTTACCCTATGATGAGAGCGCCACGATAGCAGAATATCTGGTCGAGCAGCCAACACTCCAAGTATCTACCGGGGTCAAGGTACGGGCGTAGCATGCGAATCGTTCATCTGCTTCTCCGTGTGACTGAACTTACAAAACCCGTCCCGTTCATCGCTTATTCAATCCCAACCATAGGCGGACTCAGGAACGGGATAAGAGGGGCTATATCCCCCCTTAATTATAGAAGAAAAAAAAAACACGACAATAGTTATACTCAAGGTTACGCTATGACTTTGCTTTGGTAAAATCAAAACCAACTCTGGGCTCCTAGGGTATGATAGTAGAAAGGCTATTGAAATACTGAATTGAATAAGATCATTTGATTAACCTAACATTCTGAAGCAATGTTTAATAAATATAAAGGAGAGAACTGGTGATAGGATAATTTGGGTTCAGAGTTTACGAAAAATTTTACAAGAAAGTGAAATGGATAATATAGTCGAATCTCAATTATACGTCATTCACTTCTACGTTTTTCCTAATATAGGTACGTTAAATTTTTTAGGCACCGAAATTTGTCTACTAATATTTACCTCAAATAAACGTTTTTCGGTTATACGTTTCCACGTTAATATGTCGCATTTACTTATTCGTTTATATGTTATGTTTATAGTATGATAAGATATGTTATGCACAGTTTCTGCCTACTTCATCCTTGCTGTGGCAGCACAAAATAGTAGGCATATTGGGCATGGCGTCAATATATTCGGAACGTACTATTGCTGTGCACGTGTTACCATAATGGTCGGGCAAGGTAATTCTTTTCCAGGTTGTATTTGATGATACTGATGGTGATGATGGCGTTGAAAAAGTAGATCTAAATAATGAAAGTGTTCCCCAATGTGCACAAGGGAATTCAAGTTCTAGAAATGGCACAAAGATTTCTAACGTCGCAAAGCCTAAATTACTATCCGAAAATAATCAAAGAAACATTTAGGAGTTTTTTTTAAACCAGTGTAAAGCCCCAGTACTCTAAATATTTTTAGTTTTAATTATGAATAACACTACTGGCATTCATAAAAGTAGTTTAAATAGTCTATTGGTTTCATATTTATCTTTGTGTTTGTTTCATTTATTGCCTTCTCATATTAAATAATACATAATTAGTTTGAGCAATAGTCCAATAAAACAGTTCAGTTGCGTAAGAAAATTCACTCTTAAGTTTTCTCATTTATGCATTATTTTAGCCATCTCCGTTTGAAAACTTATAACTTAGGTTATACTGTATACGGATAAAGAGAGGGGAGAAAGTTGCAGGGTTTATGGAATTAGGAGAGGATTAGAGTAGCGAATATGAGAAAGAGGGAGTATTTCAAAGCTTCAGAGACAAAAAAGAAAAAAATAAGACTATATACCTAATTAAAGGACGATTGGTGTAGAGAGAGGTATGTAGATGTATGTGTTAGGGAAAGAAGGAAGGGTTTAGACTAGACTAAGTGTGCATTGTTTAAGAAGAGACAGGAAGGAAATAAACATAGATATCTGCCCTTTATGTAGAGAAGTAATAAATATTTTGTGACAGTATTTTTGTGTACCTATATACAGGGTGGACCATTTAAGTTGAGACTGTACAGTATCTACAACTAAGCGTTGTAGAAAGAACTGTCTTTAATAAAAGTTGCTTGATATTGTTGGGGAAAGTAAGTGCCATTAGTCGTGCTTTGATTGGAGGACGTTATGATAGCCATTTTAGGGTCAATTTAATATTTTTAAATGGGAACTTACAATTAGGGTCAATTTAAATTTACCCTAAAATGTCCATCACAACGTTCTCCAAATAAAATACGACTAATGGCATTTACTTTCTCCCATAATATCAAGCAACCTTTATTCAAGATATGTCTTTCTACAACGCTTAGTTTCGGAGATATTGTAGTCTCAACCTAAGTGGTCCGCCCTGTGTATAATTATAAAAATGAACAATAGCCACATTAATAACTAAGAAGCTATAATAATATGCTAGTTAAACATATACTTTAATTGTAATTAGCGTATGTGATGTGTTGTAATTTGTGTATAGTATAGTATAGCTGTTAGAAATCTATTATTCGTCGAAGCTGTTGTAAGGCAGGAACGTTTGTACGCAGATATATTTCCAGAACGAGAATACAAGATCATAAAATTAGGGTGCAAAATGTTCGAAAGAGACATCCTTGAAACGGTTTGGTGAAGCCATCCAAGGGTATGTGTAACCTTGTAAATAAGAATTTCAAAGCAGACTCGAGGAGAGCAGAAGGCAAAGAATTCGTTGTTTATCCTAATATAAAAATGTGAAATTTATGTCACATGAATGAAAGTAGCAAATAGAGGTGATAGTTGTGAATTTAAAATATAGCCAGTAAACGTGCATAAGCCAATCAGAATGAAGTGTATAAATGTTTGAAAATTCGCTTCCACAACTGAAATCAGTTCGTTCGCATCTGTAGTTCTGTGGAGACTGGTATACGCAAGCCTTGATACAAGTGTTAGTGATACGGCAACTGTTAGAAACCAGCAATAATGCAGCAACCGCATATACATTTCAATATCTCTAATGCTGAAAACAATACAAGTGAGGGATATAATTTGTATATGCGTGTGATTCCTAAAGACCACGCTACGTAGGAACTTATAATATACGCAATAGTAACGGCCACACCATGAGTTTGAATCCTGTACAACAGCTTCGTACATTATACTGTAGCCACTAGTAACTGTGTAATATGTAGAGCAAGCGTTAACAGTGCATATTAAAGCTGGACATACAAATCTAACGGCCAAGTGTTATAGCCTATGCTACACATGAAACCTTCCTTACCTGTACCACACCTTGACTAAGAGATACATGTTCCACCGACTGTGAACTGAGCCAGCTAGCACAATAGAACCCAATAACTTCATGAAATTACAATAAAACAAAAATAGCTGTGTAACAATAACAAAACAAGTTAGGCCTCGCAGTATCCCCGCAATTTACATTGCACATTAGAATGTAAAGAAACTAGGATTGGAAAAACACAGTTTATACGAAAGAAATGGGAAAATATCAGCACAGAAGCTTTAAAGTAAGACAACGAAGTTAAAAATGAAGAATATTATAAATTTTTTAGGATAGCTTATGGAAAGAACAAGGGAAAATAGTTAAAAACATTAATAAACCAGAAAATGAATTAAGCTGAGGCTCAGGATTCCATAACAACCACGGTGTTAAAATGTATTGTGGGCTATGGTATGATCGAATAACTCACATAGAAAATGTATTTAAGAAATCGTAAGAACTTATTGTATATTACTGAGATAAATAAAATACATACATAGCAAATACATATATTTTTTAGGGTAAATGCAACTTCTCGTATACCTACCTATTCGTTCAGAGTCAGTGACTGAATTCATCATAGCGATGGACTATATCTCAAAAGAGTTCCACTAACTTATAAATAATAAGAACAAAAAAACAGGCAGGATCAAATATGCTTTACACTTACCATTGAATCACTTCTGAATAAGTTCTCAAACTATGAGTATCAATAACATGGCATCTTTATTTAATAAATCATTTCATAAGTTTATCTTTGCATCCACGGGATAATACGTGGATCACTTATAAGATATTTGAAAATATATAAATCAAAATGTTCTATTGCTGACTATATTTTCCTCCTTGATAAGGTATGTTGAAAATATCTTAACCTCTTCCTAAACCAGTCCTGGATCCGCCTCTGACCGCAACACGTTCACCATATCTCATGGTGTAAAAACATCTTGGTGTCCCGCTGTGGCCATATGAAACATGTAAACATTCAAAAAGAAAAGCAAAAGTTATTTTGCAGTGGGCAAAATTATAAAACAAGGCAAGGTTCAAAGGTTTCATATATAATTCAAACAAGTCTGCTCTGCTGCATTCACATGCATTTCTACGCCTTCTTCTACAAACTATGTTACAAAAACTTGTTTTTCTATCCACTGCATATTAATGGAGATGCACATTTACAGGAATAATTTCATTAGATATTTGAGGCTGATGCTATATTCAAATCTTCTAAAAGATGGCTTTGAAATTCCATACTTCCTGCATAACGTCAAGAAACAAGCAAATAGCGATCCAGCACTTCAAAAAACTATGAAGCATGTGAAAATTAAAACCAATAGCAACGAATATAAATAGCTAATGTCACACAAATTGACATGTTTGTTATAACGAGATCTACATGTTTTCGTTTACTAGTTTGCCAAAAGTAAACAAACTACATTAGGAATGAAAATGACTTAACAAGCCATTAAAATTCAAGGTACACATTGTAATGCAAATACCTTAAGCATATGATGTTCTAATTAAAATCGTTGCAGCAATTTTTGAAAAAATAAAAAATAAAGAAAACTCCATTTGAAGACTAGTCTGGGGAGGAGGGAGATTTGTTTGTGAATCTTCGTGTTCAATCGTGGGAGATGCTGAACCTAAGTACCAAGTGAGACATTTATCGAAAAATAGCTTTTAAGCTATGCAGCTCACACACGGACATTGTTCAAAAAACATTTTTTTCTTTTCCCATTCAGGGTGAAATTTTGATATCGACTTTTTGAGCGGAATACAGTAGGTACTTCCTCTACCAAGTAAAGGGAAGAGGACCGAGGAGTGGACAGACAGAGAGGCCTCGAAGTAACTGGAGCGCAGCACCGAAAGTTGGCCACAATGGGCACCTTTTGCTTTAAACGTGACCTCTGGGAGAAAGGGATGAGTGGGAGACCCGAAGGGCGACCAGAACCTTACGACGATGTGCGCTGAGAAGAACGGGGTCGATTCCGCATGTAGCCAATCCTGACGCCAGCTAGCACTGTCTAATCCCCTGCCCCCGGGAGTCCCGTGGCAAGCTAGGCAGCTCCCAGGAAGGGGGGCCCAGCAGGCTCACCAAACGCTAGGGAGGGAAAATTCCACCACCCAGCCGCAACACGCCAATCGCTGTCGCCTGGCCCTTAAACCTTGAAACAGATGAAAGTAATGATGGGGACAGGAAATTCGTGGTAGAAGGAAAACCACCTCGGCTTTCGTCTGTCGATCTGGGAAAACCACAAAAAACACATGGTCAGAGTGGCAGCTCCGAAGGGAATCGTACCCAGGACCTCTCGAATGGAGCCTCTCACGTTAATGCGGAGTCATCTCGCTTGGTCCAAGTATAGGGAAGCGGTAGAGAAGGTCGTCTTTCTAACGCTCCTCATATGGCATATGACCTTAGGGGGATACCTCATTCCACCAAGTGATCAATGGACACATTTCTGAGATGGAGGCACCCAACGCGCAGAATCCGTTGCCTACGGTGGTAGAGAGAGAATGGCTGTGGAATGAGAGGACCTACAGCTTGTATCGTGGACTCCGAACCACGTTGAGTTTGGGGATACTTCACATGAGCACGCAGAGTGGATTGGGCCGACTTAAAATCGCCACCCCAGAGCCGAGAGTCGAACCCCAGACCCTCAGCACGACAGCCTGAAACGAAATCACTACGCTACCCCAGCGTCCCGAGGCAAGTAAAAAGTACTAGATTTGCCTGTCAGAATGCAGTTACAGGTATGGGTGCTGCTCGAGATGATGATCGCTGCTATATTTATTTTCTTTTGTGTACTTATAGTACCACTATTAGATGTTTGTACACCTTTTGAACATTACGTTAAACTTCGATGTTTTATGAGATCAACAGTTGTGAGACTAAAACGGTAAGGGAGACCCGCACGTCGCGTTTTTGGTATTAAGTTTACAGTTCTTGAATCTGAGATCCCAAGTTTTAAATGTTACCGTCTGATGCCTTTTAAGTGAAACATATAATTAAAAACAATCTGTGTTACATTCACGTGACTTTCTTTACCCTCTATCGCGTATTAGTGAGTATACAAATTATTCTTACGAAAGTTTATTTTCCTATCTACTTCATTTTAATCAAGATAAACCTTTCCCGAAGTAGATGCATTACCCATTTCGTTATACATAAAAAGGAAATAGCGACAGTCAACATTTTTAGAACCGGACGCTATATGCTGGCCTTGAATTCCACTCTTACAATGACATCGCGAAAAACAGCTGGAAAGCGACGGGACTTTAAAAGAACGGCTAAGTACTGAACAACTTGAACCATTAATAACGGATATTTCGGAAATGGCTGATACCATGAAAAATTTTATTCGATATAAACTGTGTGTTTTAAAAATATCTACATTTCTTGTGTAGGACGTTTTCTTCTATCGCTTAGCGTTTATTAGTTTTACGAGGTTATACAAAATTCCTTCCGAATGAAGAGGACTTCAAAGACAGTTCCCAGAAAATTTAAGATATGCATTTTATTTGTCGTGTAAATGTTTTTAATATAGCTATTTTAAACAAAATCGTTAGTGCCACTTTTATGAAATCAAAAATTCCGGAAAATGTTCCATGTAAAGGGTAGATTGGGGTGGGGGATTTTCTTGAAAATCTTCGTGTCGCATCTTTGAAAGGTACTATACTGCAGTACCAAGTTTGGTATTTATCCGACATGTCGTTTTTGAGTTATACTGTACAAGCACGCCCGCGCGATTTTGGATTCAGGGGACCTCAAAGTATGTATTTCTGGTGAAATCTCCATATAGAATTTTTAGGTGGAGTGCAATACCTTCTCTACCTACAATTTATTTTGCGTGAGAAATTTATGGAAAGAATGGTTTGGCAGGTGTAGTTTGCATACGTACTGATACACCTGTAAAGGGGTCTCTAAAATATTTTGATTTCAAACTAACCCAGTATGCATAATGTTAATGAAGCAGAGAAAGTGATGTTTCTTTCTAGGAACTATTAGTCAATTTGTTCAGTTCATAAACATTAATAATAATAATAATAATAATAATAATAAATTACATTAGTGCAGTGTAGTAATTAGCGATATGCGAGTATATTTTGTGTATTCATTATATTTATGCATAATTATTTGCAGTGCTAAAACAAATAGGACTACATGTATTTACCTTGGCCACATTCGTCCTTTGTGATTTTAAAACATTATTATAATTAATATTAATAACATTATTACACTTTTAAGAGGATGCGTAACTGAATTTCCTAACTTCTGTATTTTAATGGATAATGTGCAATTTTGTTCACATATTCTATGACATCAGTAACAAAGACCTCAATTTATAAATTCAACATTTTCTTTTGGAAATCATTTTTCAACCTCGAAATAAAGGTTTTAAAAGATTTACAGTATATATTATAACTGAAAAACAGTTTGTGGTAATAGAGCATTCATAATTTAGAAGATATAATAATAATAATAATAATAATAATAATAATACCCACTTCATTTTTGAAAACCATAAAAATTAATTTTCTAAATCATATAACATGGTAGATGGCTTATAAGCATGTGTATAATTAATCCTCAATTAACTCAGGTATATACCGAGCGAGAGAGCTTCGCAGTAACATGTGAGCCTCGTATTCGGGTCTCCCGGTTTCGATTCCCGGCAACCATCCACTCTGACCCTGGATTTTTTTTGTGGATTTTCTAGTAGGTAGGCGAATTCTGGGGTGGTTTCTGACCTACCACGATTTCCTTTCCTTCATTTCCATTTGATTCCGTTTCTTTCTCGTGTTTCAGTTGTGCTTGTAGGTTACGTGGCGTATGGCGGTGCCGGACAGATGGTGTGGATGTTTGCTCCAATGAAAAAGTACTCCCCGTGGACACTAGAGGACTGATTGGTCAACGGTTCGTTCATCGCCCTCTCTAGGCAGCTCCAGCAGTGGGACGGGACTTCGAGTCTGAAACTTTTAGGGACCCGCGCTTCTCTGTGGCTGGTGTGCGTACAGCCTATACCTTCCTGTGATTCCTTCACTTCATCCCTCCCTCCTGAGGTGGTAGCTACAATGAATCTATGTAAATCTAATTGTTCGAGGCCCCCCTCTTGTATAACATTAACCCTAACTTCAGGTATATAGTGAGCAACACGTGTTCCAAAAATCATTAAAATCCTACAGTGTTTTATGAGAAAAATTATTTCTAGTGTAAGAATATGTTAACAAATTTAATTACGTTAACTGCGTTTAAAGTTTCAGTGCATCTAATGATGAATTTTATGGTGGTGCAATGGTTTCTGGTCGAGACAAATGATTAGGACTAATTCTCTCCTCTTCACGCAAAATTGACATATTTCATCCAGCCAATGCAATTTGGTTCCTTTATTCTTTGAAAGCGGTTTATTTGTTTACTGTTTTAGTTTCCGACCTCACCAGTATAATAAACCGTTATGTAGAAACACACTAGAAGCGAATTTTACAATCAAATATTTTTACCTCAATAGCTGTTATCTTGTAAGAAAAGGTGAAACTATTATACAGTAACACAGCATGTGCTAAGAATAGCATACCAGCAAGAAACTTTCAAGATTGCAAAATTAGTCATTCAAAATCGCACTGTGTGGAATTAAACATTGAGCCACGCCCCGTTTATATACCTGAGTATACATAGTTTTAGAAATGGTGCAAAATAACACATTTTAAGGGGAATTTTGACTGAAAATAATTTAGTAGACCATTCTAGAGACCATAAAGCATGTTTTAAGTAAAATAAAAAAGCAGGACATATTCTTGAAAAATTACACATTTCAGTAACGCATTTCCTTAATGCTGCTATACTGTTTTTTGTGGTATTTGGCACACACCTGGGTGCTAAACTGCGTGAATGTATAAACCAATACGTTGAACAACCTTGATATGGTTATTTAACAAAAGCAGAAGAGAACGGAACGAAAGGGAAGAGATTCAGGCGGCCTCGACATCAGACGAGGCGTTTCCTGCGTGAACTATGAACTCAAGTTATTGAATGTCTGGAACTCAGGTGGCCAGAAGGGCATCGTGATTACACCGTGTAATCAAAGACCTTGAACAAAGGAAAGAATGATTTCATCATCAGGTCTTCTTCTCGCGCAATAATATCCATCATCAGGTCTTCTTCTCGCGCAATAATATCAAAGCACCGATACGGGTAGCCGAGGTGGTTAAGGCACGGACTCGTGAATGGAAGGTCAAATCCCGCCAGGACTGTCCTCCCTGACTGAGGCTTTCCCAGGTTCTTCATAAGTGGCAAATGCCGGGGACGTGCCCTAAACTTAGACGTAGAACGTTTGCTTCCCAAGTTTCCTTTCCCAATTATAATTTCATTTCCTGTATCATCAGTGTCCACCGCCTGTGGTGCCATGTGTAGAAAGAACGGGCGTTAAACATTACAAAGTGGTCAATATAAAAGTTGAATGTACACTCGGCTCAAAAGAAACGTTTTGAAGCTGATAATGAAACCATTTGTTGTACTTGGATAACTAGCTAAGGTAGTCAGTGTACTCATAAATACACTAATGATAGTATATTTTCCAAGATCTGCAGTCTCCATCGCCTGAGGTGTCATATGATGTAAGAATGGGCATTTAACACAAGTGTGTTGTGGGCGCAGCGACGAGAGATAAAAATATTTTTGGTTAACTCTTCACTAGCATTGGCACAATTTTGTTTTGCTAATTTCAAGGTCACATAAAGAGTACGAAATTTACGAGTAAGTATATGTCTAGCGAAGTCAAAATATAGACTAATTAATTTAATAGTCAAAACACTTGGTAACTTCAACTTAGGAACATATCGAAAAATTATGTATTTATAAAATTCACACCAATACGATAATTACATAAAACTTTAAAAAATGTGTGTTGATTAAATTGTAAATTAGAAGCAGCGTACTTAGGTTAAGCGGGTTTTCTAAACTCGGCAGAAATTTTAATGAAGTTAAAGAACAGTAAACAAAACACAGAACCCAAATAAGAAAACTGGAAACTACTTATGTAGGGAAACGTTTTACCAAGATGAGCTTCATGCCGCCTTTAGCAGATGATGTTTGGTCATTCTGCTGCCACTAGCCCCAAAATTATTGTAGTGCGTCACGTACAGACGACGAGTCTGACGCGCCCGCCGTCCGAAAAACAAAAAAATCCAATAAATATATTGAACACGTATGTATTTCAATTGAACTGGATATAACAATTAAATTCGCGGGACGAGGTCATCGTATGGAATGTGTTATGGCTGTCGCTAATCATGTAAAATGTTAACGTGGGTAATTTGATTTATTGAATTTGTAAGAACTTGTATGCATAGCCAAGCTTGGGCAACATTATTTGTATTTACAACCAAAGGCGTAACGACTGTTGAACTCCGTTTACAGCCCGTCTTGCTGTGGCTATCTATGGGTTTCATTCAACTTTTGCTCTGTTGAAGATATTTCACCTTTTGGGCATATGTCATGTAGAGGGTTGCAGTCAGTTGGCATGCACTGTCTTAAGGTGGCAAAGATTACCTTTTCAAAAAGCTCCCCCAGGGCTTTAAATTGGCGGAACATGGTGAGTAATACTATTTTCTGATAGAGCAATAACTGAACCTTTTTAAAAACAAAAACCAAAAATGCAATTTTGGGCCCAATTTCTTAAAAAGCTCAGTCATATATATCCTTAAAAATATAGAACGGGTTTTAAAAAGGGTTCCCCAAGTAATAAAAGGCTGGAACTCCTGGATTAAGGATTAAAGATGATGCACCATCTATAAAATGATTTATCCAAGACATATACAAAAGGAAAATACACAGCAATAAAAAAACAAAATAAATAAATAAAATAAAGCCGCTGCTGTATCTACCGGATTGCTAAATTATTATCGTTCTTGTCTTATTTTTGGCTTTAGACCAGCGAAACTATGTCGATCTAATGGTTGGTCATACTGTTATTAATTTAACTTCGCAATTAAATAAATTGCGAAGTTCTGACATCAGAGTGTTCCTTAAATTGGCTGGCGTTATCGGTTTTTCTGAGCCTAGGTTGTTTTCAGAGTTTCGTTTCTGCTTTACATTCAAAATGTAATTGTTCCACCAAATTATGATTTAGAACTATCCCATTTTCAGGACCTGTTCTGTTTGTCGCGCCTCTAGAATTTTATACACGTTCACCTAAACTAAGTCAGAAAATTGTGATCTTACTGTTTATACCTTTTACACCTCGCCACAGACAGATTTCCATTTACTTTATAACTGGCAGAACCCGCAGCTCTGCTCGTGTTATCGTGTCAAATGTGGAACATTTTCTGTGTTTCCCTCTCCCACTTTGTCAGTATTCTTCCCCTTCGCATGTCCCTCAATCAAGGTATTTCTCTCTCGTTCACTTTTCTTCTCTCTTCGTTTCTGCTCTTTGCCATTCTCACTCCCCCTTATTCGCCTTCTCTCCATCTCTTCCTCTCTCTGTGAAATGTGCATACAGTGTAATGTTTAGTGGTATATATGTATGTATGTATGTATGTATGTTTTTTTTTTAATTTATTTATGGACGCTCTTTAACTGCTGTGGTCCTTAGCCTCCCATTCTATATTGGGCGTGAAAGATCGGTAATTTTGCTCAGAGGCCTCTGTATCGTAAATCGTAAATCTACGACACGGGACCACCGGCTTTACTTCCCTTCCGAAGGAAGCCATGCTAAGGATTTTTACGCCCGAAAAAAATCCATCGCCCTCCGCCGGGTTTGAACCCGCGACCTCGGGAACTAGAGGCTAGCATAGTAACCACTACACCACGGAGAACGACATGTATGTATGTATGTATGTATGTATGTATGTATGTATGTATGTGCGCATGTGTGCATGTGTGTGTGTGTATGTATGTTGTAATGTATGTATGTATGTATGTATGTATGTATGTATTCAGAATCTTTTGAGACAGTGGGTGGAGGAAGGTAGAAAAACGGTCGCTCTTGCCAAGTCGGCTTCGTGTGGTGGATCTTTGTGGTACCGGCCACTGGACGTCCTGTATCTCCCCCTTCCACTATCTCAAAAGACTCTGGACAAACAATATGTATGTATGTAATCTTGTGTGTGTGCGTGCGTGTGCGTGTGTGCGCGCGCGTGCGCGTGGCGTGTTTTTTTTTTTTTCCTCCATTTAAAAGCTTTAATGAGACAAGAATGCACGTATTATAGATTTCAAGAATATCGTACTTTCCAGAGTGTTGCTATACATTTTTTCTATTAACGACTTGCAACGCAATGCCTCCAATACGTATGCATCACTATTATTTACTTTTGAGCGTTTTTGTATGCTTCTGTTGTTACACAGTCTTTGTAATCTGAAAGTCTTCCACGGAAACTATGAGTGTAGCGTGTTTAAAAATAGAACGGACTGTAATAGTCCGGTGCAAGCCCGAATACATCTGAGAAAACCCTTAACTTAGTGACAAACAAGTGAGCACTTAACTGCAATTTCCTCTGTTACGACTCGCGTATGTGGTTAATTGCCTGTACTTACTGCACCATGTGGGTTGGATTCATAAGGTACCTGCCAAGATCGTTCAATTACATAGCATTTCGTGCATGCATGCAGAAAGCGGGTTTGCTTATCCTGGTATAGTTTTGGGTTCGATATTTTTACATTCTTATTCAGAGTTGTGTACAATGTAATGGATGTTAAACCTTTCAAAATAGCCTAACAAAATGTGGGAAATAACACGAGTTTATAATATTTGGGCAAGTCGGAGCTCACGTAAGGCATTCCCCGTTCATTAATTTATGTTACACCTCAAAAGTTAAAAATCACTGCGAACTAGAGAAACTGCTCGTTTCAGCCAGTATTTATGCTGTTGGGTAATAATCATAAAGAAGGAATTGTAAATGAGATGTGTGAACGCTAGGGATGTCAACTTTGAAGTGAGTGTTGCTGGTTTTTGATGTTCAGGTATTGTTGTATCGGAGCTGAATTCCTCGATACCGTTTCCCCTTTCGCCGTTATTGAATCCTGATCTAAACCTTGCCCAATTTTTGCCGGCATAAACTTGCCGCGAGGTTGAAATTTCCTAAACGACAGGGAACTTCAGGCAGTTTTTACGTCAATGGTTATGTAGCGCCACCTAAAATTGTTTCCTTGACACCGTTAATAATTTATCAAGAAGATGACTCCGTTACTTTGGAATTGGTGGGGTATATCGTGAAGTTCTGGACATGGCAAACCATTCCATAATAAATCAAGTGCAGTATAGTAAACCATTTCCCAAAATTCTTAATAATAATAATTGGAAAGCTGGTTTCGGTTGCTTATGACACACTTTTAGGTATGCTACTACTGCCATCTGCCTGGAGTCACTCCATACAACTTGTGGTTGACAGGCTCAGATAAAAGTAATATTTAAAAATGTGCATTTAGAAGTACAGGGTTATTCAGAAAGAAGGATTTTTTTAGAAATGTTACTTCAAGTCAACCGTGAAATTCAATACATTCCATGCATCACTGAGTAAAGCAAAGTTGAGAGCTTTTAAGAGCAGTCTTAGAACTTTAGTCCAATGACTGGTTTTCTATAAATATACTGTGGGGACAAGAAAAAAAGTCTTGTGTGCTGCAGTTTGCTGTTAATCCATTATTGAAGTGCAACAAGTCGCTTCTGCAGCAGATTCATAACACAGCTGAACCCTGTCCCATAGTCTTTGCCCCGTATCTTAGCTGTCATGTGCACTGGTCACCTCACTTCGGCCGCTGCCATCTGATAGACTGTTGTGTGATACAAACTAGTTCCTTATTTAACATTATCATTTCTTAATATATTCGAAGAGAATTAACAAATGTACATGGAATTAATTGTTCTTTCACCCAAGCCGTGTGCTGGACAGGGTTGGAAAGGTACACTTTCATAACCGTATGAATCACATATATTACGTAACAGAGTTAATGCATCGGGAATGCATGTAAATTCTTATCAACAAATAAGTAGGAGGAGTTTAAACCTGGCTCTCAGGATGACAAAAGCACGTGCATCTATCATGACAGTGCTTTTATGGCTGAACTTGCATTGCGTAAGGTTTGTTTGCCACTCAAATGTATAGATTAGTCAATCAGCGGAAAGGGGAAGCAAAGAGAGCGCGGAAGAATAAATTTTAGTGGGTAAGATTATAATAAACAAGTTTTAGCTGGTCTTAAGCAAGTTTACTTTCTGTATCGCCCGTCCGCCGGGTTTGAAGCCGCGCCCTCGGGAAATAGAGGCTAGCATGGTTACTACTACACCACGGAGGACGACGTATCTTTCACAGTTTTTATATCGAGGAAAGTTGAAACCTGATCCTTCATATCCATATAATAAGAAAGTATAAATAGTTCTTCAGAAAAGAAACGGTCTATGTAACTAAGATATTAACCAACGTGTGAGGAAACCCACTCTCTTGGCTGGGTCATCAAATATTCAACACGTTTTAATAACACCCAGCTGCACAGACATTCAGCCAGAAAGGAAGCGACACTGCAATCACCAGTAACCTTTTCCACACACCAGACACTTATTCGCAAGGTCCAGATTATCGGGCCCTCGGTAAAAGCGCCTGTGAAAGTTCCAGTTATAAAAGAATTACAAATTTACTGCCTCTTTGATAGAGTAAATAAACGTGTTGGACGCATTAGAAAGATGACATAAGATATGTGTGGCGATTTATTCGAATATAGAACGAAAGTACGCGAAGTGCGTAATTTTTAATCATTTTTAAATTTTTTTTCACACAATAAAACAAGATCGCCAATTAAATTTTATTCAGAACAAAAACCCGACTTATTTATGTTTTGAAACACATCTCCCTTAATATACTTGTTGCGGAAAAACAAAGTGCAGAAAATTGTAGAGCAGAAAGGCAGTACCAAAATAAGCATTTTGGGGTTAGGAAAAAGGGTTCGCGGAAGCCCATTTTTACTGCGTCACATGTGTCAACACTAAATCCGTCATGTTACAGTCTCCGATTATGAATCCTGTTCGTGGCGTGTTAGATGTAAACAAAACGCACTCTTGTACAGCACTAGTCACTGTCTCTAGGTGTGTCTTTTGTTCAATGCCGCATTTGTGTTGTGAAGCTCACTACGGTTGGTGAGAAATTACCTTGTGATTGACGTTCCTGCTGCCACGCGGCCGTCTCGGTACACTGTTGCCATATTTACTCACTGTCCGTTTGCAGCGGCTGCTGCAAACTTTCTCTCCTCCCCTCCAAGGAGTTTTAAGTAATGCTGTAGGGCCAAATTCCCTTTGCTCTTTAGATTTTTCTTTACATATATTTACAATAGTATTTTTATGCAGATTTAATGTCGCAGCGGTTCTGTCAAGAACATTCTGCACGGCAATCAGGGGGCCATCATCTAACCTTTCTTTTTCAAAATATTCTCTAAAGGCACATACAAGTTCCCTGACTTGACTTCTGATAGTTATACCATTATCTAACACGTGAGCTTTGCATTTACCACGTCTGTAAGGCATTTTAAAGTCAACAGTGCCACCCGTAGTTCTACGAATTAATTGTTATTAGTTAATTGTTCGTAGGATAAGAACAAGTCCAATGTCCGTGAGATATAAAAAATAGTAAAGTTCTGACTATAATATAAGTTTTAGAATGATTAAATGCTTACGGAGTCACTGTGTTTAACAGCACCGAACACTTCGCTAAATGAAATGCTTTCAAACAAAATTAATTTTATTTTATTTATGGACGCTCTTTAACTACTATGGTCCTTAGCATCGCACTGTATATGAGGTGTGAAAGACCATAAGTTTTGCTCAGAGGCCCCTTTATCAGGCTTGAGGTTCTTTTAATGCCGTAAATCTACGACACGGGTCCACCGACTATACTTCCCTTCCGAAGGGAGCCATGCTAAGGATTTTTACGCCTGAAAACCAAAAATAATCCATTGCCCTCCGCCGGGTTTGAACCCGCGACCTCGGGAACCAGAGGCTAGCATGGTACCCCATAGACCACGGAGGACGGCCTTACAAAGAATCGGGTCAGTATATGCATGTGAAAATGCGCGTAAATTTCCACTGAATCTTTAGCTGTTGCAACGCCGATGACGTCTAGCCTCTGACGGTAATGATTACCTGATTGGTCAGCTACCTGAGGAGCCTCTGCCAGCCGATACACACCGCACAAGTGTCAATCACAAGGCAATTTCTCACCGACTGTAGATGGTACGGTAATGCCGGACGTTCGCCTTGTTCAGTACAAAGCGTACAGTACAGTGTAAGCACATAATGGTGAGTTTCTCATTGACTACCAGTGCTCATTAGTTCTAATAGTACGTACACTCTTGTCGTATATTTCATTTCATTTTGACTGGAAATGAGAGGTTTCATTAAGTTAGGTTTCAATTATATTCATATAGCGGTCCTGTTGTTATACTACACATACGCTCCTAACCTGCTTAGTTTGGTTCTGCCTTTCTAGTCTACAATTTTCTGCACATTTTCCCCGCATTCTGTTAACGAGCCAAACTTTGAGCAGTGCCACTGTACAGACGTAAAATAAAAATTTCAAAAGGCTCAGTTGTGTACTTCAATTCAGAGGCGGTGATAGAACTTTCAAACAAGGAGGGTTGGATATGTGCACAGGTAAATTACTGAGCGATGGTAGCGGGAGATGCGGACTTGAAAAATAATATTAGTTCCACCCAAAGACAACCAAGCGACCTTATATTGCGGGCTATATTATCTACTGCTTTATAGTACTGGGGCTTTTGATCAAATCTATGTACGTTGCTGTATTTATATGCTCCTTAGTTCCCCATCCAGTTGATTCTTGATCGAATTGTACTAGAATTAAAACATAAAATTGAAATGTTACCTCAGTAGAATTTAAATTGCTCATTGCTGTGGGAGGAGTTAAATTCATTTAGAATAGGTGGGTAACTATGGTTTAAGTTGCTGACGTCTCTACTGCGATAAGAGCAAGATCGTTTAGAGCATCACCCCCATTTTATTTCCCTGGCACGTTTTTAGCCGGCGCTTAACAGAACATGTTTCTTCCACACCCAGCACTTAATGCAGGAAGCTAGACTTCAGAACAGAGAGCGTGGGTTCAGGTTGACTGTCTGCTTGATGTAACGTGTGTGTGTAAGTAGTGCAGTAAGTGTCAGTGAATCCACTCCTTGCGCTGTCACAAGGTCAAGTCTGCGGTTTATGTACCGTACTATAGTTAACTTGTGTTATGGAATCCCAGATTGCAATCTAGTTATAGCTAACGGTTTTTAAAACGCATGTTCCCTCCTCCATGTATATTTTCGCTGGTTTTCTAACTAGAATGATAGGCAAGAGCATAATCTTATTTATATGGAATTGAATAGTTTATAGATGTGGCCAGTGTGTATTATTTTAAACAATTATTTTTTCATACACTTTTAAATAATGCATAATTATTCAGCTGACATTGTTTTGCATCCCCAGTGCTAAGGTGTGCTCAAATTAGTTTTGGGTGGGCTCCAGCCCACCACAGACTACCCCTTGACGCCGCAGTAACTTCACAGTTCCGGCCGCTTAAGAGGAAGAGGTTCTATGAAACGTGGATGTTACATATTTATTTTATTTCTGTTTGCAGTCCTGCAAACCTTTGCGTGTAGAAGTTAAAGTACGTAGTCACAGCAGTCCGGCTCGGCGGATTCCTCATAATTAGAGTAAGTTTGTACGAGGGACCTGGCGTTGATTTGCGGTGACAGCTATTCCGTACGCTGGAAACAATGACGTAGTTGGGCCAAGTTTGGATCCATGTAACAACCATGTCTGTCATTTTAGACAGCACCTCGCCAGCTTGTTTTTCGTGAATGGCGCGGAAGTGTGAGACAATGGGAACCCGCAAGCAAGCGCCGGGTGCCGTAGTCAGGAAGGGAATAAGTCAACAACTCGGTGAGCTAGTTGAATGCCAAACAACCCCTCAAGGATCCTTAAGTGCCGCAGGGTGTGTAAAGGTTTGTAGCGTACTTCTCTTACGGCTGCCCTCTTTAGAAACGACTATGTTTGCCATACATTTATCCCGCATAAAGCATGTTTGTTGTCCAAGGTTTAAAACCTCGTATCCCCGCTCCTGTACACTATACTTAACAGTTATCCATTCTGGCATTATTATGGTGCTTTTACTTCTCTGCCACTTATCTGTGGTAGGCAGACGAAGTACTATAATCCACCCCTAATTTCCATATGAACACTTCACTGCAAGTACTGGTTTTGAGATCCCTGGAAGTAAAAAGAATTCTTAGGAAATTCGTACATGCATCCCCGCGCGTGTGTTTGAATTTCTTTTAACAGCATAAATAAAAAAGGAAGATAGTTGGATGAATTACCAAATTATGTAATTTAATCAGAAGATAAAGATCCTCAAGTGCATCTCCACAAAAAAAAAATCGTAATTGATCAAATATAGGTAAATTATTTTCCAAAAAAAATAGCTCTAAATATCTTGATTAAAATACAGGCGACCATGAATTCGTCTAGAATCCTATTCTATGGAAAAATTGGAGACAAAAACCTATGGAACTTATGTTCCGAATGTAATAGTTAAGTCAGAATCAAAAAAATCTGAACACTGATAGAGGGCGATATTACATCACGAACTAGCATTACACACTTGACAGTCTGCTGCTGATAACCAATTCGGGCTGCCTGGTTACCTGGTTGCAATGTAGTTAGTTTAGGGATTTTAAGGAAGGGAAGAAACAGCGGCAGGTAATAGCCAGGTAACCGCGTTATAGCTAGATTAATTGGGACTAATTAGAACTTTCGTGAAAGGATTTGTCTTAAAATATGTTAGATATTTTACATTTATACTATATGACTAATATTTCATGTTTCCCTAAATAGCACCGTTTCCCAGGGAACGTAATGTATACACTAGTCTCAAACTCTTAAAAATAGTCTTTAATCTACTCTTCAGGTTTCATTCCACTCTAAATTGTTTTTCACTCTTCTTGGTGCTGAGGAAAGCAACTATCGATTTTTTAAACGTTTCAGCAATGCAGCATCATAAATTCAAGACGAAGTGTGGAAGTCTCGCATATAAATGAACACCCGGTATAAATTTCACGCAGTAACTGCGGGCTAGCTGGTTTCAAAACTACCCGTCCATATATGCAAATAGATTCAGACCGACGCTGTAACAAGCTTTGCCGCAGAAATGGCTTTATGGCGTCGTAATTTTATTAAAAACAAAGCCGGAGCTACAGGTCGTTTACATTAGTCACCGTTCGGGCAGCATATGCGAGGAGAAAGGTATATGTGAGCGAAGTTGCACTGCTCCGGGAAATAAAATGTAAGACATGAACCAATTTAGTTTGTGTTGTTGCTTACTAAAAGCATGTCATTTGCAAACATTCAAATTATATTTATAGCGCGGTGGGTTTCGTTGGTTTATGCTTTCTGGTGTTTGCACGAGAACTTCAAATGAAATGCGCATATGCGTTCATATTTTATCCAATATGTGTTTACGGAATATCATTGTTGCCTGACCGACTTGCCTTGGACTTTGTTTTTGTGCCAAGATAAATCTTCATCCAATTGTTCCATAATATTTATTATAAAACGCAAGTTTTGCAAACAACAATTGTAAACAAACGTTAAGATCTCTAAAAGGAGTTTTCGTATAGAACCTATATCTCTTATTGGAAGTTAGCATTTAAAGGAACTTTGTTATCCAAATGGTATTAAAAAAAGGAGAAATTGCTGGAGAAATTAGATTTTCACGTTTAATTTCAACGAGCAAACGTATGTTTCAATAAACTGCTTTGAAACAACTTAAAATTAATTATTTTTCTAGAAAAAAAAGCTATAGGAGGCTTAGCGTCTATAAATATAATAAAACTGTAAGCAGAAATGTCTCGAAAATTTTGCATTTTGGATGGATAACTGAAGTTAAACCTGTAAAATGAGCCTCCTAAAGTAAAAACGGCGCATTTTGGGATTCTTGTTTGCGAGGTATGTGCTTGTGTATATAGCCATGGGAAACATTTTCAGTACCTTCCTTAAGAGACAAAGTACTATAATCTGTACAAAACGAGAAGGAATCTGAGGCGGAGCTAGATAACGCTAGTGAAAGTCGCTCAGCCAATAGCACTAGAGCGAGGTTGCCTAGTTCAAGTGCCGCGCGGTCTCGCTGTAGGCTACGGTTCCGTACTTTTCAATTGCGCTGTTCAAAGTTGTTAAGTACTCATCATTTATAGTACTATAGCTGAGCAGGGCTAAAACTTTTGAATCTGACTGTCCAAAAATCGTGTCTCTACGATGTTTGGTTGTTTTATTATGTGTCGAAGCAGGTATTTATGAGGGTTGCTGAAAGACCTTGACCACTGTACACCATCATCAGCCTTGTGTTTACGTTCGGTCTGTTTGCAGGAGCTTAGAGCATTTGAGTTCCGAGATTAGCGAAGTGAAGACGTGTCAACCTCAGTTCTTAATTTATTGCGTATAATTTACCTTTTAGACAGTGTATTTACACGCGAAAGTATTCTTTATATAAGCTTATAGTTTCAAAGTTAGTGTTATAAGTGTAGTGGATTTAATTAAGTGTTTAACAATGATGAAAGCATGCCCGCTGGACTCTGCGACAGGTGATATAGGTGAATGTATATGCTACACTGGCCGTATCTTGCTTCACGCTGTGTGTCTCGTCTTTCTCTGTCTGTGTCACGCTCACAAACCACCTGCCAACGCAGCGCTCCTGCTGGCGCTCCATTGGCTTGCTTCAGATTCCTTCTCCTTTCGTACGGATTATAACTAACATTTCACAATAAGTTTTCTTTCAGTTGGCCCTCCCGCCCAGATCCGGTCTTGCAAGGCTAGGCAAGTAGTTGGAAGCTATGCTGCCGGCTTGCGGCCTCTGAAAAATTCGTGGCGCTTGCCAAAATTCAATTATTTGAATGTATTTGTTACTTATTCATGCAAGAATGGCCGAACCACGGTGCCACTTGGAGAATGGACGATATGGGATGTTGATTAATTCTTTCCACAAGGAGGGATTCCATTCGGTCACGAAAACAAGAAATCGAAATACCCCGTCTATTATTGTTTAACACTTTTTTCTAAGAAAGGTTAATAAGTATATTATTTCTGGCAAGTTTTGTTATGCACAAAACTTCAATAGAATGAAGAATCAGAAACTATATCAATGTTTCGTAACTACTATTCATATACGTAAACAGTTGTCATAAAAAAGATTAACTGAAAATTTAAAACTTTGAAAAATCAAGATATAAACTCAGTATAACAGCAAATATTTAAGTATTTTAGTTAATCTAACGGAAACAAAAATATAGTACTTTAATTGAAAAAAAGATATTACGTTTATTTAGGCATATTATTTATTAATACCAATGGTTCTCTCTTCACTTTTAATGGCTTTTATTTAAGTTTTATATATTGCCAAGTTAACTAGTACGCACTGATCCAAGAACATTTTGAAAAAGAGAACAGTTTCCTTATGAACAACCCTTTCTCCTCTCATACAAAAATGTCTCCTTAAAGCAGAATAGAGCAGACCTTATCTGAGACAGTGTCATAATTTTATGCGCGAACACGTACCTTGGGAAGGTATTTAAAATGCAAGGTAGAAGGAGGAAATAATATCTGTTAGTATGTCAGTATAACCTCATTTATAAAAGGTTGATATAAGAAGTGCTAAAAATTATCGGCTGCTATATGTTGCTTAATTGAATTTGTAACTTGAGTTGTAGCATATTATTTGCTAATGCTGCAAATGTGTCATCGCTTCAAGTTCTCAGTTGCACTGCCTCGGCTGCCGTGCAAAGTGTCAATATGTAGCTAGCATACAAAACTTCTTGTATGGTATACATATTTAGTTTAATACAGGTGGAAGCAGCATTATTTCAGTAATTCTAAGGTAGGATGATTTTAAATATAGGTAAAGAAATAGTGGAAAATCCTTTTTCTCCGATTTAAGGATTTAAAAAGCAGGTTTACTTTTGTAAACTCGGATAAAGACAAGTATTTTGGTGATTTAGACAAGGGAAGTATCAGATCCCTCATGCCGAAACCCACATTGAAATTCCTATGACAGAAGCCATGTATTACGAGGAGGCCACGCCCACAACATTAGCTGTGAGTTTTAAATGCAAGATGCCGATATCGAAGCTGGAATTCAACTCACCATGTGGTTCGATGGGATGGATAACCGTGCTTCGGAGGCATGCTTGAATGTAGCACGCGAAGTTTGAATGAAATGCGGTGTGAGATGGCCTCGTATGAGCACTGCCCCGCTTTGCAACACTCTTTCAAACAGCGATAAAGTGAAAGTCGCTGTTGTTAATTAAATGTGATAAGACTATTTTTTTCGATTATGCTGTTTTTTTATCTACTTCCCGTTCATGCTGTTATGGTGGAATGTTGAATTCCCTGCATTTAGTGCTGGTAACCTAACCTACCTCCGTGTTTTGTCTACTTTACTGCAATTATGTGCATGGACTATAATAAATTCTCTTAACTGTTGATATATTTGTTATTGGAGACTAGAATATAATCATATTTGATAGCTAAATTTTACGGCTTGAATCTTGCCCATGTATTTACTACGTTTTTATTTGTTAATATTTACTTACGATTTAGTTCATTCAGCAGTTAACTATAAGCTGCAAGATATTGATGTGTCGTCCTCCGTGGTGCAGTGGTTACTATGCTTCCCGATGTCGCAGGTTCAAATCCGGCGAAGGGCGATGGATTTTTTTCGGGCTAAAAATCCTTAGCATGGCTTCCTTCGGAAAGGAAACAAAGGCGGTGGTCCCGTAGATTTACGGCACGTAAAAGAACCTCAAGCCTGATAAAGAGTCCTCTGAGCATAATTACCTGTCTTTCACGCCCAATGTATAGAATGGGATGCTAAGGACCACAGCAGTTAAAGAGCGTCCACAAATAATAAAAAAACCTCGTTTTTTTTAGTTCCATTTATACCCCGCTTTAACTATGATGTATTGGTCTTACTGGCGGCCCTTCTTTTGGAACTTATTGCCTATTGACAGTGGTGTTAACTCGTGTAACTCTTGTCATTGGGTTTCTTGTACTTTTGGTTTTTAATCATTAGATCATACACATATTCATACTCTCAATCATACTTCCAGACTCTGCGGAGGATAGGGATTAATCTTAGCTAGAGAAAAATTCCCACCCCCCAGCCGGGAATCGAACCCGGGTCCCCTCGCACAGCAGGCAGGTGCTCTACCGACTGAGCTACGGAGTCAGCCTCAATTTATTGATGCCTTTTAAGATCGTGGATAATCAATCGCTAATTCGTTACCATTGTTAATCTAATGCATGAATTGTTTGCTACATATGCTACTCTTTCTCTAATTCCTAATCCGGTTAAGGTATCCCTGTCACAGGCACCTTAATGTAAGCAACTCAAATAGCTATGAGACGAAATGGATTCGTCATCCATTCAAATCCGAACGTCGTGAGTTCGAATCCCAGCGGTTGCAGTCAAACGTGACTGTGGTAATGGATGGGGAGGAACCACATAAAATAACTAGTGTGGTGGCACGTATGACTGTAAATGGGTTACATTTAACTGCATTGCATGGATTTTGCTTTTTGTTAAAAAACACCACAATAATACTGAAATAAATTAATATGTTTATGATATAAAATAAATGCATATACTTTCATTTTATTGTTAAATGCCAGCATAACACGAAAATAAAAAGACACTGTTAAGATATTCTAAAACGTTTACAAAACATCTTTGTTACCAAATGGCAACACTTTGCATTAGAGAGTTAATGTTGGTGACCCAACTATGGAAACACCATGTTCACTAGCTTCATTAATTAATTTTATTTTCGTGTAAGTACTACTTATATTATTCACTAAGCTCGGGAAAAAAATTAGTATGCAATACACATACAGCCTAAGACAAAATAAATCAGCAACAGCCAGAGAGTTCGATTCGGGAATCGTCGGTATCATTCGCTGACGCTGCGTTCACAATACACGATTTAATGTCACTCTGCGTTCACTTCAAAGCTATACGATAAGTAACAAGATGCCTTCCAGTTTGGTTGCATACATGGTAGCCGAGCGATGAAACTCACGTGTCTCGTAGTTGGAGTAACTGAGTTCGAATCCTTGGCGTAAATGCTTTTTTTATTTACACTTTAATTTGTTAAATATATGGCAATGCTGTATGTTTTCCATGCATAAGATATCTATTCATTTTAAGATATTCATGCATAAAACACAAACAAATTACTCTTTTCGTTTTCAAAATAAGTACCATATTAGTAAGAATTCTAAAGTGATTTCATACTGTTTCCATGCAATATCATGGAAACAGTATGGAATTTTAAGGCCAGCGTATAGCGTTCAGTTCTTAAACATTTGACTATTACTGTTCTCTTTGAATCTATAACTAAATGTGCGATGCAGTTATTTCTGCAAAGGTTTATTTGGATTAAAATGTAGTAGATAGAAAAATAACGTTTAGGAAAAATAATTTGTATACCCATTAATAAAGATAGAGGGTACAGAAGGACATGTGAATATATAACATCAGATATTTCATTTAGGACTATAATATCTGCTTATTTCTTATTTAGTTTGAAAACAAAAAGGAGAGTGTTTTAAGTTTTTATGTGTGAGCATAAAATCACAGTTTGGTATGCTCACGTATATGCATACGTAAAATCATATTATGCGTAATAAACATTGCATTTTTCTGGGAAAAAAATACAATTATGCTCGGGATATGAACCTCGGTAGGCCTTACTACGTATCGGCTTATAACAGCTCGGCTGTCACTGCATATTGAGTGGCTGGCACTCAATGTGAAAAGTGACAATAGAAGGAAGCTAAAAGCACACGTCCCGAGACACCATTGTGAACCGACCACGGAAACGATTTGAACTTGGACAAATATACGCTTCGAGAGTCTGATCATTTTTTGTTTTGTTTTTTTGTTTTTGTTTTTGTTTTATGGTGTACGTTAAGTGCACTGGAGAATCTCGGAAGTAGAAAATACTCGACTTCGCCTCGCATTTTCAAAGGCTTCCTCGTTCTTCAATGATGCACTTACCGCCATTTTGTCGCAATTTACTGTTGCACCATGCACAACGTATAAGCACTTTATTGCCACGCTGTTTTTCACATTGTGTCTCCTTTGTTTTCATGCAATATCTCACAGGCGCTGAGAAACCTGGAGATCGATCATCGTGTATCTGCTTGCAAACCAGGAATATTTAATCCTGTTCCAAAACTTTGAGAATGAAACTTGAAAGTGCATGAAGGATTGTAATTTCAGGATACTGTCTCTATGGAAAACCTCTACGTAAATGCTCACATCTGATTGATCATTTGTGATAAGGGACGGTAAAAAGTCCGCCACTGCCGGAAAAAGAGTTCATCGAGTGGTTGGATTTTTACCTTAGTACCAGGTGAATTCTGCGGCAGTGCTATGTCTTATCTGGGGGAATATTTTCAGCACGTTTAATTGTTGTATGTTGTCCAGGAATCGAAAAGTACGACGCAATTGTCTACACAGAATGGAAAGAAGGCCTCTATATACCATTATTTTATATCTCTCTTTCCCATTTTCCCTGATTTCATGGCAGTAACAGTAATGTTATAGCTTTAAATTAATATTTTAAAAACGCGTTGACCAAATTTCCACCAGTTCTTGAAGTGCAATAAATAATTTGGGAAGTAAAGGGTCATCTATGCTGATTGTTGGCATGATATATGGTTGCATCAACGCATTAGCTGGTAAGTTTCTTCCCAGCAAAAATAGTACCAGTTTTGATCACATTTCTCACATAAACCCGCTTTGGTCTATTATAAATAGAGGAGCGAGAGTAATTGATAAATCGCTCCCGAGCCGTTCCAAGAAATCCCTCTGCGGCCTTATCCATTTATGTTACATCTTGGAAACTGGGGTGGGATACGAATTTCGTTCTTTTCCTGCTCCTTATTTTGTTTTTTCTTGAAATGGCTTAGGCAAGCAAGAGATGCGTAGAAATGCTTATTTTCGATACCAAGTCATCGTGAAATTTTCGAGGTTCATAGTATCATGTACATTTCGCTTAGCTCTTCTGGTTTCCCTGAAACGAAATAATAGTTTATCATGCATTATTGCTTTACGCTCCACGTGATTTAGGTACATACTAGGCACCAACAAATGAAGTTGTTCTGATGTTAGCAAACGAAAGTTTTTGCGGTTGTGCGATAAGGAAGTCATTTCTTGCCACCTTCATACAGCCCATGAAGGGCCTTGATCTACCAGCGGACTGCCAGTCTCACGCCCACGTACGCACTGCAGAGGTGGGCGATCATCTAACCGATACGGGGAGGTGATGTGGGCAGGATCTCTCAGCCAGAATGTTGGCCTCTGTGGCCGGGACCGCTGTCTATCGCAGCTACTCACTTTCCTCAAGATGCTGAGTGGGCACCGAGCCCTATGCTAGAGACTTAAAATCCGCATCCCAATGGATGGGATCGAGCTCCAAGCTCTAGCCCACAGCGCCACGGTGCAGGACATTGTGTTATTACCGGGCAGAGGGGTTTTACTAAGTAAATAGAGCAATCTTCTTACCGCAAGGAATGTAGGTGACGTCAGTTACCTACTGCGACGGACACACGCCTTCCCTCCCTAACAGCCGGTTTCGTAGCGACTGTTCCATTTATTCACTGCACATACACCAGTGGAAAACTGTGGTACTATGCCTAAATTAACGAAGAGTATACATCAAAATTAGCGTCATTTGTGGCGGAATGTGGCAGAGAACACTTCAGCACAAATGGCGAAACCATCAGATGTAACATTATAGCTCAAAAGACGTTTAAACATCATGTTAAACAACTTTGTAATTCAATGAAACACAAGGAACATTTGACATTACTAGAAAGAAACAACGAGTAAAGTAGACCTTTAACCCCCTCAGCCCCAAACTACAAATCAGAATTTTTCGTGGGTCTGTTTCATACACTAATAAGAGCGAATATTGCTCTAAAAATGTACAGCTTTCGAAATGCTTGTTTAGTAGTTTTCATAAACAAATTGCACACTATCAATAGCTAAACATACATTGCTGGTTTTCTTCTAATACTCCTTAATCCTGGTCTACCTTAGTAGCAGGGTGTACTGCCTTCGACTGTACATCAGTTTTGTTTACAGAGAGCACTACAAGGTCACAAACTCTTCCACCTTCCCTGGCCACCAACTCTCGGTGTGTTCCTAACTTGATGGTTTACTTTTTAAAATCACACTGTCTGGTTATTACCTATGTTTATTATTTCTAGCTGAATGGACCAGTACCTATTACTCAGCCAGAAATAAACAGCTTTCATCTTGTAAACATTGCTGATGTTTACATTCATGTTTTTACGGAACTAGTCACATGCCTGGAAACAGGATGAGTTGCTGGGTGACTGACTTTGCACCACTGGACTCCTGTGATCCAAACTGGGAACTGCAACACCCATCTGCAGTCGGATAATGAGTGTAATTATCGGTATCATTAGAATCACTTTCAGTGCAATCATGTACACCGTGACAACGATGAACTCCATAATTAGTTTCAGTGAATATCACATATTGGCTAACTTCCCTTCCCTTTTTCTTATATTCTCGGTAGAAGAAAAAACCTTTTGCGTGGAAATAATTCAACACCAAGGCGACGATATTAACAGCATTTAAACACCTCCGTCAATGTCGAAGCATATTGCTGCTCTTTCGTTTAATTATTTAAAAGACACGCTCCCGTTTATTTTACTTAACTAATAGAAAATTAAAATAAATCAACAGCTAATCTCTACATTTACCCTCATACCTACTACCTGCGCGTTATTCCGGTAGACAGGTAGGTAGGCTGACGGAGCACCCTGTCCCTAGCACCTTCGCGATATTGAAACCAATAATCTGCGACCCTGTCACCACACAATCCAGTGGGGTTGTCCAATCGAACTAGCTAATAGGAAAAGTTAGCATTCGTTTTCAAGGGTTTGCAGTTAAAACTGGCGTTTGTTGTTTTGGGTATCTCCTCCGCATACTACAAATTTGAAAGTGGCTTTCGACATGGGGTGTCGCATACTTAATTTATATAGCATACTATGAGCACAAAAATATGTAATGCCCAATTTTTTCATAAAACTATCCTTTTAAAGGAAAACAACAAAGTAAGTTTCAGTTTTGACCTGATTTTAGATTTGTTACACATTACAAAATGAAAACACAATTACATTATAAAGGTCTAAACTATAAATGCGCCATTTGTAACACTTTGTGGTCTCTTTCTATTCTCAAAGCTTACAATGATCTAGCACATCCTACCAGCATCATTTCTAAGCTTAAAACCGTGTATGGTCTATAAGCACACATTCCACACATACACACAAGTCTTGGGAGGTTAACATGACAGCAGAGAGACGAGAATGTTTTCGTTCGCTGAGTCATCTAATATGCAACATACCACCAAGCAGCACGTAAAGAACGAATGGACAGGCAAGGAGAAAAGAGGAGGTATTGGGAGTGCATATAACTCGCGATTTACTTTTTCTCCGCCCCTGCATTACAGCTTTATAACAGAATGTGCAAACATACAATGATCAACCCACAGTAAACGATGTATTCATCCATACCTGCCTCATATCTGTGACGTTAATTAGGAGCTGTTGAATGTAAGGTAAATATTGAGTGGTTGCCAGTCTTGGGGGATCCAGTAGATCATGTTGGAGAGTGGTTCACTGTATGTTATATTTAGATGCTACAAGAATGCAGATGCAAATAAAGAAACGGAACTAAAACCGGTTCCCTGCATGTTCTCAAGTTGGAAAATAAATCTCTCGTCAGTACCTTCCAAAATAAATATTTTTTCTGCACGAAGCTTTCAGAAAATAAGTATATAATTTTTCAGAGTAGCAGCCAATTTTCAGCACAAAACCTTTTCATTGAATATTGTTTTTTATTATTATTCTTCTTCATAGTAACAGAAAACCCTTTTATATTCAAATCTGGTTTCAATGAATAGGACATATGACACTAGCCTACACCGTTACAAATTTAATCACTATCAATTTAATAACACAACCTGTTTGTCAAACGTTCTTGTTTATATGAAATTAAATTCAGGTACCCTTCGAGTATTACCTACATATGGACAAACTGTTAAAATTGCCGTCCTCCGTGGTGTAGTGGTTACCATGCTAGCCTCTAGTTCCCGAGGTCGCGGGTTCAACCCCGGCGGAGGGCGATGGATTTTTTCGGGCGTAAAAATCCTTAACATGGCTTCCTTCGGAAGAGAAGTAAAGCCGGTGGTCCCGTGTCATAAATTTACCGCAAGTAAAAGAACCTCAAGCCTGATAAAGAGGCCTCAGAGCAAAATTACCGGTCTTTCACGCCCAATATAGAAGGATCACAGCAGTTAAAGAGCGTCCATAAATAAAACTCAATTTAATTTTAACTGTTAAAATTATTTTTAGGTGAGTCATTACTATATGAGTTGTTTTGGTGAAATTGTACTGTGTTTCTCATCCCACAGAAATAAATTTTGACTATATTTTTACTTTTCCTACTACGTACCTAGAGAAGGTACTTCATCCCACCCAAAAATTCAAAATCGAACTTTAATTGAAAACACACGTTTCGAGGCTCTCTGAATCCAGAAATACCATTTTTAAAAAAATGTGCGCGCGCGAGTTTATGTGTATATGTATGTGGATGCGTGCGTGAGAGAGAGAGAGAGAAAGAGAATCGAAAACTTGGATAAACACCAAACTTGGAATTTAAGTTCAGTATCTTTCAAAGATGCAAAACAAAGATTTTCTTGAAAAGCTATTTAAGTAATACTTCACACGGAAAATTGTTTCGAAATGTTTGATTTTCCATAAAATGACTCAAACGACTTTGATTAAAATCCCATGTATTTTAGATATTTACATCACAAATCAAATGGATGTAGTGAATTTTCTGGGAATTACCTGTGTAGTCCTCTTCATTCGATAGGAATTCTATAGTAGTGTATGCCTCCTAAACGTTGAGGGATAGACTAGACGTACTACATAAAAATGTAGAACCCTTATTATTTCCGATAACATTTTGTGACAGCATCCATTTATTACACATCCGTTTTTATTGGTTTGAAATGTTCAATACTTCTGTCATTTTTACTTTCCCTACCACACATAGTAGCTAGAATAGGAATTACATTCCACCCAAAAATTCGATATCTAGATTTCATCGGAAATACATGTTTTAAGGCTCCCTGAATCCCCAAAAGAAAACATTTTTACAAAAAGATCCGCTCGCCAGCCTGCGCGCGAGCGTGTCAGTTTGGCTGTGAACAGCATAACTCAAAAACGTAATGTGGATAAATACCAAAGTTGGTATTTAAATTCAGTACCTTCCAAAGATGCTACATGAAGATTTTTAAGAAAATTTCCCTATCCCAGATTACTCTTTACATGGAATTTTTTTTCAAAATCTTTAATTTTCCTGAAAAATGGCCAACAATTTTTATTAAAATACAATATATTCAGATGTTTAGATGACAAAATGTATATCATGAATTTTCTGACAATAGCTTGTGAAGTCCTCTTCATTCGGACGGAAATTTATATAATGTTGTTTAACTGGTAAACGTTAAGCGATAGAAGAAAACGTGCTACACAAAAAAATATATATCACACAAATAACTTGTTTGTGGCATCAACCTGATTACGTTCGAATGTTTTTTTTTTAAAGTTCCATTTATACCCCTCCTTTAACTACATTGGCTTTCCTTTGGAACTTATTGCCTATTGGCAATGGTGCTAACGTGTGCAGCTAGACGCTGGGTTTCTTGCACTTTGGTTTTTTAATAATTAGATCATACACACACACTCATACTTCCAGACTCTGGGGAGAATAAGGATTAATCTTGGCTGGAGAAAAATTCCCATTCCCAGGAATCGAACCCGGGACCCCTCGCACAGCAGGCAGTTTTTCTACCGACTGAGCTACGAGGCCAGCCAATTCGAATTTTTCGATATTTAGTCGTCGTTTAGAGTGCTGTCGATTTTCAGCTGTTTTTCGCGTTTGCATGGAAAGAGACTGGAATTTTAAGGCTAGCGTATAATGTCCAGTTCTTAAATATTGGACCACCGCCGTTCCCTTTGTCTCTATAACGAAATATGTAATGTAATCATTTCCAAAGTGGTTTATCTCGATTAAAATTAAGTAGATATGAAAACAAACTGTCGTAAGAATAATTTGTATACCCAGTAATAAGCGATAGAGGGCAGAGTAAGTCATATGATGTTTTAAAAGGTGTTGTCGGTATTCAGTTGTTTCTCGTGCTGTCATGGAAATATTATGGAATTTCAAGGCCAGCATATAGCCATTCGCTTTTAAACATCTAAGTATTGATTCGTTTTTCTCTAACCCCCGTATGCCTACAACGAAATGTGTAATTAAACCCTCTCAGCAAATATTAATCTGATTAACATCAATTGGATAGAAGAACAAAAATTGGTAAGAATCGTCTGAAGAAGCTACATAAAAATATATAATAGTGGTAGAGAAAGTCATGTGAATGTAACACATCAGATTGTTTTGCACCTATTTGTCGAATGATATTAGTAATTTTGTCAGCGAAATCCACGACTAAAGCCAGATTGTAGACCTGTTTCTCGGTTTTAATTTTACCTATTCTCTTAGAAGGGAAGTAAATGCTTGTCAGCAAAGCTGCAGTGAAGCGATTTCATTTCTGGACAGATCTGTGTTCAAGATTCATGTGATTCCTCGTTGCGTATTTGTGTCCCCTGAGAAGACGGCTATCGCATAAGTTCATCTTGCGCCAAAAGGCGTCGCTGGCCGGAGAATTGGAGATACGTACCGCATGGCCATACAAAGCCGTGCTTGAAAACGTATCTATATATCACCAGCTGTTCCATTCATTTAGTATCACATGCCATAGAGGTCAGAGAAATACCAGTTGGTGCCTCGTAGAAAAGTACCTGAGGTATAGGGTGTGGTAGCAATCCCGTAGAAAAATAACATATGCTTCCCACCTATTCCGATTATTCTTAATAATAGATTTATTTCCGAAACAACAAAAGTAGGCATTTGTAGAAAACCATTTATTCATTGTATAAAAATGTCAGAGAAAAGTAAACCACCTAAATGTTATTAAATGTAACAAAACCGGCAACTTCGCAGAGTTATTGCATTAACTGTCTTTCCCTCTCTTTCTCACTATATTCCTTCTCTCTCTTCCATCCCCCTTCCACCATCATCTGTTTCAGGGTTGAAGGATCAGGTGACGGTGTTCGGCGTTTTGCGGCTGGGCGGTGGAGGTGCGCTTTGTAGAGATTTCTTCCTGGCGTCGGTCGAACTGTTCACGGAACCGTCCTCCGGGTGCTCCCGGAGCAGACTCCGTTAAGGGAACCTCCCGGGGTTTCGAAGCTTGTAGGCGGCCTGACCGGCGTCGGATGCATTCAATCTGGAAACGTTAGGGGTCCATTTTTGCGCACTTCGTCTCCTGGATCTGGCTACCCTTCGGGTTTCTTCCTCATACCTCCTTCCCAGGGGTCGCGTTCGAAGTACAACGGGCCACACTGGCCTATGTGTGGTGCTTTGTCCCGTGATATATACCTTTACCTTTACCCTCCATCCGTATCTCTACTCTCTTTTCCTCTCTCGCTCTCTCTCTCTTTCTTTTCATTATCACTTCTCTCCCCCTTTACGACGCCTTCTACCCCTCTGCTTATCTTTGAAATGCACATATCGTGTGATATTTTGAAGATCGGTAGTAAGGCTAATTCTTCTAGGGTGTTAGTAACAACTAAAGCTAAAGTGAAAGGTTTAATGGTACACAAAATTATTCTTCGTCCTTTTTATACGATGGGAACTACACTGCTTTCGTTGGTAAGTGGTTTACATGCACTAGCGGTGGCGAAAATGCCTCAGTCGCCGAATCAGCAAAAATGTAACATGACGCCACCTTGCAGCACTTGGAATACAAATGGACACAACCAGACAGGGACGGCAAATGAACAGTCAGCCGCGTTTGGTCGCACCTCATGTGTACCAAAAACATAAATAAATATTGGTGTAACTATATAAATGAAAAGACTTCTTAGAAAAAAATGTATTATAAGCTTCTTTATTTTTTGTATGAAATTTTTTAAAAGGTAAATAATAAGACGTGGTGGCATTTTTTCATATTGCGCCCCAGTAGAGCATCCCCCTTTGGGATGCTCTAATGGGAAGTAATTAAGAAGCTATTTTATGGTCTTTTCCAAATGTGACCTAAAGCGATTAGTTATACTATATATATCAAAATTCATAACAATCGGTTTGGCCATTCTGGCATTAAAAGGTAAGATGCACGTATACAGTCAAACAAAAATTTTGAAAACGCAATGTGTTGCTTCAATATAGCCCAGTTATAATGTCAAAATGAATAACATCGAAAAATATCAGAAAATATTCTCTTATAGTTTTATTATAGACAGACAGACAGACAAACAGATAACGATTTCTTTACATGAAAAACTAGTTTCAAAAATGTTTTGTTTCGTTACTGAATAAAATGAAAACTACTAAGTGCATGTATTCGTTCAATGTTTTACAAACAGCAAAAAGCTGTGGAAGCAAAACCTTTGGCTTACCAGTGAAACCGCACAGGGGAGCACAAAATTAGCAGTTGTTTCTTGCAGTTGAGTAAAATAATTTAATCCAGCCACGCTAACGCTTTATTACCTATTACGTTTTTTTTTTTGTTTTTTTACAGTGGTTTTCTTAAGAGCAAAATGTTATTGAGAAAAAAATTTATTTCGTGTGAATGTTTCTTCATTTGAGGCGAAAAACAGTGATGTCAGTTACATCTTATATAGTGCATATTTTCAAGGCAATTTCACGTTCAGCTCAATTTTTACTTTCTCTATTACGTATAGTAAGGCGGCGCCGTGGCCGAGTGGTTAGACCGCTCGCCTCCCACCGAGGCGGCCCGGATTCAATCCTAGGGACCTGCATGTGGGATTTGTGGTGGACGAAGCGGCGTCTGGGCGGGTTTTCTCCGGGTTCTCCGGTTTCCCCCACCATTCATTCCACCAACAGCTCCATCATCACCTTTCCTGTCATCCATTTCACCAACATTTCGTTTCATCTACTTCCTTCATCCCATACCAGGCATCGGGCTGATCCCCCATCCTGGATATTCTGTCTGATCCATGAGTGTCTGCTCCTCGACGGGCCTCTGACCCCAGGCACCCGCCTGTAAATCCTGGGGGGTGTAAGTCCTACATAGGAGGGTAAACAGATAATGAATGAATGAATATTACGTATAGTAAGTAGGGAAAGTATTGCATTCCACCCAAAAATTCTATACCGAGATTTCACCGGAAATACATGTTTTGAGGCCCCTGAATCCAAAAAAAGCTCCGTGTGTGTCTGTAGATGTGTGTCTGCGAACAGCATAACTCAAAAACGAAAAGTCTGATAAATACCAAACTTGGTATTTACGTTCAATCTTTCAAAGATGTGACACGAAGATTTTCAAGAAAATCCTCCTACCCCAGACTACTCTTTACATGGAACATTTTTGAAAATTTTGATTTCCTCAAAAATGGCTCTAACGATTTTGATTAAAATATCATGTATTTAAGATATTTTTATGACAAATGAAATGTATATCTTGAATTTTCTGGGAATGTCCCCAAAAGTCCTCTTCATTCTGAATAGCTTTTGCATAACTGATGGACAAAATTTTTCTACACCAAAAATGTAGATCTCGCTAAAACACACAATTTATGTCATACAATCTATGTGTGTGTGTGTGTGTTTGTGTGTGTGTGGAGTGAACCATTTCCGAGATATTCTTTGTAGTTTGTTTCAATTTTCCAATACTTATACTCCTTACCAAATGGGAATTCGTTATTCGTTTTTTTATGTCTTGGACATGCAAAGAGAACGGAATGCTCCACATAGCAACCAGCTCTTATAAGATTTGAATATCGCTTAAAGCCTACCATATTCCCCTTGCACCTACAAGAAAATTAGCAATAAGATTAACATCTCGATATCTCGATTAACATGAAGCAGATGGAGAATAAGTGTTTGTAAAAATAGTTTGTACAAGAGTAGAGAAAGTCATGTGAGTATAACGCATCAGATTTTTTAATATGGGAATCCCGATTTTTTTAACACAATTTTGGTTTTCCGCACAAAACGAAACAACTTTTGTATGAAACGTTGTTTCGTTAACTAATCATTATTTTATAAAATATTTAAGAAGCTTTAAACATTATTAACCTTAATAAGTTGAAAGACTAATTTATATTTCATTTTTTTGAATTTAACAAAACACAAACGCAGTTTAAATACAGACAGTTTTTCCTTTTATGTATGTAGAAGTTGATGTGCAGGGATAAAGTTAACGTCGTTAAATGAAAAGCATATAATGGTCTATTAATGAACAGGGAGTTGTTTACATTTTCAGTGAGGCTGAAACCTTCAATCCTGATGAAGGAAATGTTAATCCAAGAATTGATAAAAGTGTATTAAAACTTAACAATTTCGATCCTCTATACTCAGGATAGAGTGATAGGCGCAGGCAAACCTTACGTTACCTGTTCATTCCTAATTGTCGCATATACATAAAAGAGGAACATACTGAGAAACAGGCGACCATCATCACGCTATCAGCGACCTGAAACCATGACGTCAGCTCTAGTGACTTAAGTATTTCCGTTGTTAATGGATTTAGAAGCCTATGTCAAATTATACACCTGCTGAGCCGCCTTTCACTTGTGGGTAAATTGAGATAGTGTCTACCTTACCCTGGGGTTTAACTGAATACCGTCTTAGAAATGATCTTCCCCGATCTTAAATGCCAAAAACGGAGACTCCGCATATGAAGGAATCCTGGCTGATATGTCTCCTTGTGCATTAAAGAAGTGAATTTTTCTTTAGCTTCGATTTAAAAATAAATTTCTCTACCTCTCTCTCTCTCACTCACGCACACTACTACTACTACTACTACTACTACTACTACTACTACTACTACTACTACTACTACTACTACTACTACTACTACTACTACTACTACTACTACTACCACCACCACGACCACTACTACCACTACCACCACCACTACTACTACCACTACGACTACTACTACCACTACCACCACCACTACCACTACCATTACTACTAGTACTACTACCACTACCACCACTACCACTACCACTACTTAGGTTGCATCCTCAAAATCTTAATGTGTTACAGAATATAGTCGACTGATAACTCCTGCAAGATACACCCAAGATAAATACAGTAAGTTTCGAGAACATATTTTACCCCAGACATTCAATAAGCAGTTTTTATTGTATGAGCTTATGAAAGCCTCAGCTAAAGGCATAGCACGTTAACAATTATCCTGGGGCATCGTGTTCATAAATTCTGCAAACGCAATACTGAGAAATGGTTGCTATTTTCTAGGACTTGAAACCTTTGGCAAGTTCCTAGTTTTTCTGTCATATTTGAGTAACCACTTCAGCTACCGAGCGGGGTGGCTCAGGGGTAACCTCTGTGGCCCGCATTCGTGAGGTCGTGAGTTCGATTCTGGCCGACTTTCCTGACCCATGAGTTTTTTTCGGGTATTTCCCCGTCGCTTGGCGAATGCTGGAAAGGATCATTACATCTCCGAATTTCCTGTCCCTCCATTTCACTTCCATTCTCAATTTACTTCACCTTTCATCTGTTTGGTTTCTTTCAGGGTTCAGGTGTCGGCGAGAGGTCTCGGCGTGTGGATGGCAGGGGAAAAGGATCCTCTGATTAAACCTTCGTCCCCCGGAATGGGGGCGGTCTCCGGGTCCCGGCCCTCCCAGGGGTGTGTGTAAACCCCCAGGGAGGGGAGGGGAGAAGGCTGCACCAGTTGCCATCAAGGGAGTTTAAATCTGTAAACGATAGGGACCCTGTCCTCTGCCTGTCGTGCCTCCTGGTCCGGCCGCCTTCTGTCTCCTCTCAATTAATCTCTCCCTCCCTGGCGCGCCCCGTCAGAGGCCTAGGTACAAAATATCTGCGTAGGTAGAGGTGCTAAGTTCCCCTCCGCTTTAGTCCTATCCAATCCCAGCTTCATGCTTCATGATCTGTGCTACCAGAAGCCTCTCGGACAGTACTTTCTTTCTCATTGAGAATTATAGTTTTGATTAGATGCATTCACTTCAAAGTAGTTCCACACTTCAATAATATGTATTTAATACTACTGCTATATTTAATAGGGAACATTGGAAGAAATAAAATGCTTTAACGAAACTCGACAGATAGGGGGCTTCACTTATGGAGATAGCATGACCTGAATATGACTGCGAAACCCCAAGCTAACTAATAGACCGAAGGAAAAACAAGTCATTGAAATGGCAAGTGATCTCGTCTCAAGATGTGATTCTTTCCTACTGGATTCACCAATTTTGGCTACTGGAATTACTAATGTGAAGGTTGAGAGTAACTCAAGCCAAGGAGCGGAGAAACAATGCGATGTGGTGAGTGAGCTAAATCAGCTTCGAGTCAGTTAACACCGCATGAGTATCTCTTCGACTCCCATTGCGTTGCATGTTTTCATGTAGACATAAGAACAAATGGACTGTAATATTGGTACTTCTACAAGATGTGCAGCCAAGGCGGGCCAAGAACGTTGGATGAATCCAGGAATACTTCACACTTGACGTTTCTGTCCTTGCTTAGTGTAACGTGAAACTCAAGTTTCAGCAGTGGAATGTGCTATAGAAATGCAAAAGCGAAGCTTTTAGAAGCAAAGAATACTTATTTCAAAGTATTATTCATGTTACGATACCGCTGAGTATCGACGTTTCACCCATCCCTAATAATAATAATAATAATAATAATAATAATAATAATAATAATAATGGCGCCGGGGTAGCGCAATGGTTTCGTTTCCGGCTCTGGTACTGAGGATCCGTGGTTCGATTCCCGGCTCTGGGGTGGAGATTTTAAGTCGGCTCTGACCACGCCTTCACCTCTGACTTGCTCATGTAAAGTATCCCCAAGGTCCAACGTGGTTCAGAGGCAATAGATTCCGCCCGAAGGTCATATGTCGTATGGGGAACGTTAGAAATGGCGATAATAATAATAGTAATAATACTAGTAATAATAATGGCGCCGGGGTAGCGCAGTGGTTTCGTTTCCGGCTCTGGTACCGAGGATCCGTGGTTCGATTCCCGGCTCCGAAGTGGCGATTTTAAGCCCTCTCTAACCACGCCTTCACCTCTGACTTGCTCATGTGAAGTATCCCGAAGGTCCAACGTGGTTCGGAGTCAACGGTAAAAGCTGTAGGTCCTCTCATTCCAGCGCCATATCATCATCAACCTATCATCGGAGGCAAAAGATTCCGCCCGAAGGTCATATATCGTATCGGGAACGTTGGAAATGACAATAGTAATAATAATAATACATTTTGTAACTAAGAATTAAAATTAGCATAAGCCGAATTCAGAAGTACTCTCCTGGTTGCGTCGAAAGCATTTTCAACGTTGTAAGGCAGAGAGTGATGCTGAGTTTCCATTCTCTTCACTGTCCTTTATAATTATAATAGCGTTTCTCCTCCGTAAACTAAAGGAGCACAACAGTTACGTTAGAACGTTCTATGGAGCCCTCTCGTGTATTCTCGGTTAGGAATTCATCTGCAGTGCATGATGGTGCAGTGAAGGATTGGATCTAGGTAGCGCTTATTTCTGCAAACACCAGACAACTTCTCAAATATCAAGCTACACTCATGGGTATTATGTTTACCTTAAGGATTAGAGTAGTTCTCTTACAGGCTTCAACCATCCGGTGGAGTAAAATAGGCGCAATTGCTGTGTGTCGAACGATTTTTGGTATCCATTTTGGAACGGTTTAAAGATGATGGCTGGTTGAAAGAAATATATAATTTTAACATTTTAGCGTATATATTAATAGTACAGCTTCAGCGTTAAAATTGATATAAAGTTAAAAGTGCTGATCGTGTCTATACGCAAATAAAAATATACTGGTGTTAAATAAAGGTGGTATATTATTGTCATCTCTATAGTTAAATGTTCCTTATTTGCCATTGCAGCTGTTAAAATTTCACTTTTTCGCTAAGGCCTTGCGAATTAACGTTAATATGAATGTACTTGAACAAAACTGGAGTCTATTTTCAATGCTACCATATTGAATTTCAAAAATGTTGGAGGAGATAGAGCTGAAGTTAAATGAAATTTGCTTTTAAATTCTAGGTTTTGCTATACAGGCCTTCCAGTGTATGTGCTTATCGCTTGCACGGGGTTTTGCGTCTCGGCCGCTGGACATGTCAAACCGGCCACGCCTGTACTCTTTCGACTTCGCTTCTTAAAGCTGTGTATAAAACCGTAGTATATAGAAAATTCTGAAAATGTCAACCTCCTCAGCTAAACAGTCATTGTATCGGGTAAAAACATTCCGAAGACAGGCGTCAGTGTGTACGTTTCCTCTAGTTCTTTCAATGTGTGAGGATTTGTTTTGTACACTCTGCCCTTCAGACTTCTGCACAAATAAAAGTCGCAGATCCCTAGATCTAGGGAGCGACAGGGACATACACCAAAATTAATCACCCTTATCTTCCAAATTTTCCAAATTTTAACTATGGATTCCTCTAAATAAATAAATCCTGTGACGCTACAACCCGCATGGGGCCTGGTCCTCCCAACCCGACTGCCGGCTTCACGCCTCCGTACGCACAACAGAGGCAGATGATCAAGCAACCGATATGGAGAGGTGATGTGGTCAACATCACGCTTCTACAAGCTGGAAAGTTGGCTAGCTCACGAGGCCAGGACCGCTGCCTATTGCAGCTCCTCACGATGCTAAACAGGCACCAGTCCTATAACTAGGACTTAAAATCTGCACATCCATGGGTGGGATCGATCCGGGCGCATTCCCTAGCCGGGAATCAGATCCGGGAATCTAGCCCACCACGCCACGGCGCAGGACCCATGGACTCCTCTACTGTGACAAAATCTTGCTGAAAGCACCCTATTTGTTTTCTCATCTTCCACCAACTAGTTAAAAACGGGATCAGAATGTCACTCCGATACGTCTCTCCATTCATTGTCTCCTTATACAAAAGCTGGACCGATTATGCGTCTTTTGCTAATTGGGCTCTGCACTCCAAACAGGAAGATCGCTGGTGGCCGCGAATGGGGAAGGGAGCCTGCATTCACTGAGACCCAAAACCCCATGTGAGCTCGATAGCTGTTTTCCACTTTCTTGGAGCTAATAAATGCGTCCTTTAAGATTCTTCATATGTTACTGTAGAGTTATACAGAATTTAATTTTAATTCGTGTATTTGAATATAAAAGCTGGGGTTGAACTATTGGTAAGCGTTATGCTTAAATATAAAACAACTTGCAAAATAATAAGTTTTACTTTCTCTACCACGTACATAGTAGGTAGACAAGGTATTTCGTCTTGACACCGAGATTGCAATGGAAATACATATTTTGAGGCACCTGAATCCAAACAATGCATTTTTAGAAAAATTTCTCTGTGTGTGTGTGTGTGTGTGTGTGTGTGTGTGTGTGTGAACAGCATAACTCAAAAACGAAACGTGGGATAAACGCCAAACTTGGTGTTTAGGTCAGTACCTTCAAAAGATGCGATACGAATATTTTCAAGAGAATCCTCCCAACAAACTACCCTTTTATGGAATATTTTTAAAAATTTTTGATTTTCTAAAAAATGGCTCTAACCATTTTGATTTAAATACCATATATTAAAGATATTTACAGGAAAAATAAAATGTATATTTTGAATTTTCTGGGAATAGCCTGTGAACTCCTCTTTATTCAGAAGAAATTTTGTATAATCTTAATAACTGGTAAACGTTAGGCTATAGACGGAAACGTACTACACAAAAAATGTAGATCTCTTTAAAACACACAATTTCTTTCTAATATTTTTTTTGTGGCATCAGCCATTTTCGAGATATCCGTTATTATACTACATTGGTCTTATCGGCGGCCTTTCCTTCTGAACTTATTGCCTATGGCAATGGTGTTAATTCGTGTAACTCTTGTTGTTGGGTTTCTTGCACTTTTGGTTTTTTAATCATACACATATTCACACTTTCATTAATACTTCCAGACTCTGGGTAGGATAGGGATTAATCTTGACTAGAGAAAAATTCCCATCCCCCAGCCGGGAATCCAACCCGGGACCCCTCGCAGGTGCTCTACCGACTGAGCTACGGGGCCAGCCTCGAATTGTTCAATACTTTTGCCATTCTTTTCAAATCCTTTCGATATTCAGCTGTTTCTCGCGATTACACGCGAAAGGGCAAGGAATTTTAAGGCCAGTACTTAGCGTAAAATATTTGATTATCGCTTTTGCTCTTATATTTATAACGATGTGTGTAATGTAGCTATTTGCAACGCTTTATTTGGATTAAAATGAAGTAGATATAAAACTAAGCTTAGTAAGACTAATTTGTATACCCTCTAATAAACGACGGAGGGTGGAGAACGTCATGTGAACATATCACATCAGATTTTTGTAATAAGTGTTTGATTTCAATCTATCGTATACAAAAGACTTTAAGAATCGCAAATTTATAAATTAGACAACAGATGAATAGCAGCAATTGAAGAAACTGTGTAATACTTTCTTTCTTCCTTTTTTAAAGTCTCTTCTGCACTTTTTGTCTCTATTCTCCCGTTCTTCGAATTTCTTCCTTGCCTGCCTATTTCTGTTCTAGCATTTTTAAGCAGAAAGCGAATGGAACACATGCACACTTCAATTTAAATTAATATGCTTCATAGGCTACTTTTGCATGCAGTTGAGGGCTCTGTCCTGTCACAAAGACATTTGCACCCTATTGTTTTCTCCATTGCCAGGGCAATGTATTGTAGAAGCCTTCCCGGTTGACGCGCCGTGGTACACGTTGAGAAGTGCGGGTGCTCAAGGATTGGATTAGATAAAGCACTACTGAGATTCTGCCTTTGAGTTACAAAGGCAGGATTGTCTAGTTTCGAGCTGCCGCCTAAATGCTTGTCAGATTGTTTTGGCTTGTCTGCAGAAATGAGGACAATTAATAATAGTGTTTCTGCGAACAGATTTACTGAGCAGCAATTTCAGTAGAAAGGGCAAGTACTGTCAGGAGCAAGGGATTAGATCTAAGGATTAAGGCAATTCCAAGTAAATTAATGCTTTTTGCTTTAAACAAGAATCCCGATACGTCTTCTCAAGCATTGCCATGAATTTAAGTTGCTTAAGACTAGCACATACGGCATGAGAAGGGAAAAGTAATTTCTGGAAATAGAAATGTTGCGACATGTATTTTAAAATAATTACATTTCACCTATATTTGAAATTTGGCAAACACCATTGATACGCGGCGTGTTTTTAAAGTACCAAATACTTTATTATCATTTATTACCTTACACCTTGCACTACTTCTGCACATAATCGCCGCCGTTATTCAGGCACTAGTCGTAACGGGAAATCAGTTTTTTTATGCCTCCATCAAAGAATGATGACGCCTCTGATGAAAGCCAAGTCTGCACTTCCTATCTTAACATCATCGCTGATAATGTTTTCCACCAAGGAATTTCTTCAGATAAAGAAACATGAAAATCTCTTGATACCAAATCCAGACTGTAGGGAGAGTGGTGAAATTGTTCCCAATCAAATGATGAGATCAGATCTTGAGTTTGGCTGTGTGTGGCCGGGCATTGTCACACATTATTGTTTCCCCAAAATTCTCACACAAATGGCGATGAATGTTTGCTGGTGCAACATTTCTCGTCTTCAAAAAAACGAATCACTGATCTGACTTCACAGTCGGCAGGTCGTTCGATTGTTTTGAATATTTTGAAACTCTCTAACAACAGGAAAACGCAAAGTGACGATCGCTCACAGCTGCATCTGGCTTTCTAATGAATGGAGGAAGTGATCGCGCATGCTCAAAAACGAGACTGCAGTACCGTAGCGGCAAAATATTAAAACGGTACTTACTTTAAAAACACACTTGGTATTTCATCGTTGAAATCTTTATACACTGCCTATTGTGAAAATTGCAACACCAAGAAAGAATTTCCCGAATAACTCCAAACTTGGTGGAAGTGTAGAAGAGTCTGCAAGCAATAAGTGATTAGGTTTGCAGAGAGATGGGGTACACGCAGGCAGCAGAGCCCTCTCGTATCGGTCCGAGAAGGTCAGTGTTGCGTCCAGTGCAGAGCTGTCAAACAAGGTGGAAACAATAAAGTTTGTGCCAGTATGCTTCGTCGACGTCAAAGGGAGCCATATCGGCATGTGAGTGAGTTCGAACGGGGCAGAATGATCGGTCTCCGGGAAGCGGGTTTGTCATACTGTGACATTTCGACTCGAACAGGGCATGCTGCTACGACAGTGATGCGTGTGTGGAAGCAGTGGATAGATGAAGGTCGTACGTAGTGAAGAGCGGGTACTAGACCACGGAACATGACCACAGCACGGGATGACCGTCATCTTGTCCGCATGGCCATAACGGACCGTACATCTTCATCCACAGTGTTGGCTCGACACTGGAGCTCTGCAACAGGTGTGAACTTGTCTGCGTCAACGGTTCGCCGCCGTCTGCTGCAGGTTGGACTGGTTGCATGCATGCCATTACGTCGGCTTCCATTGTCCAGAAACCACAAGCTCCTCCGACTGCAATGAGCACTGAACACCGTCACTGGGGTACTGAGTGACAAAATGTAATCTTTTCGGACGAGTCCCACTTCAGCGTGTCCTACAGTGATGGCCGTATACGTGTCCGGTGATACCGTGGAGAGCGCAACCTAGAGGACTGCATTGTTGAGCGGCATAGCGGACAAACACCAGGTGTGATGGTTTAGGGCGCCATTGGTTACAACAACCGATCTCGCCTCCTACAAATTGAGGGCACTTTGAACAGCAACCGCTACCTAACGGTGGTTGTAGAGCCTGAGGTACTCCCCTTGCTTCAGGCATCTCCACAGGCCACATTTCAACAGGACAATGCCCGGCCACATATTGCGAGGAAGAGAGACGGGTACCATTGCTTCTCTGTCGTGCACGTTCGCCTGACATGTCGTCCATCGAACATGTCTGGGATATGGTTGGTCGGCACCTGGTGCGTCACGGTCCTCCAGCAACCAATGTCCCGGATTTGTAGGCTCGAATACAAACTACGTGGAGGGAAATCCCTCAGGAACTTATTCAGAACCTTTTTGATTCAATGCCACGGCGTATAGCATCTCTAATTGCAGCGCATGGGTGCCTCACCAAACACTGAATATTATTGCTCAAATGTCATGTATAGATTTGAAAATTTTATCTTTGTTACTTGTCATGTACCTAACCTGTGGTATTAAATTCATTGAATTCATGTGTTTCCTTCTTGGTGTTGCAGTTTTCACAAACGGCAGTGTATGTATGGAAAAACTGAATTTTCATAAGCGGCACTGCTACCGAGGTAGCAACAACTATAGGAGGTTCGGCCGTTCTCTTCTCATTAAGCCATGCGATTATTAGAAGTCAACTGATATCGTATAAGTTCACAATAAGCGATCCAAGGGTCCAGCTGTTATTGTGGGTGGTTTCTTTTATCGGCGAATTAACGTTAACTGATCTATAGATTGTTTTATTCTCGAGAAATTCGGTATTACCACATACACACTTAAAACTCTTGCTAATTATGGTCTGAAAAACCTATCGTATTTATGAATCCTGTCATAAGTATTGAAGTCGGAATTTTGTATCTTATCAGTGTAAGGCGTATAATGGTGAATGCTTTTTTTTTTTTTTTTTTTTTTTTTTTTTGCGAACAGCCAATGCAGAGGAACGTCACAATAAGATTTTAAACAACTTTTTATAAGTTGACAGATTAAAATTATCTATATGATCTCTTTCTAATTTCTATAACTTCTAATGCAGCAAAGGAAACCAAGAAGAAAATTATCTAAGAATTGCAATATAGAGTTAATAGTGCTGGTTTATATTCCGTCGTTCCCCTAGATCTAATACTATGTTACATTTACATCTGGTGTGATAATCTGTATATGTAATGGCGAAAAGAAAAAATCCCCCACACTTTGAGAGAAGTAAATATAAACCCTGAAATCTAAATCCATACATTACCGTGATCGAACTTAACCATGTGAGCCAGAATAAATTTTCCGGCTACAATGTCTATTTAGGAAAACAACTGAAGGTGAAAGTTTAGACGGCGAAGATGAAGAGAGACACCGGCTGTGGTACACTTGTGTAGCCGAGAATTAAAATATCGCATAAGCGGTAAGCATTTATAACTAAAGCGTTGATATATTTTTACGCAGATTTCCACGCCTGCGTACGTTAAGCTAAGCCGAGATATTTGTGTTTTTATGTAAGCAAATTCCTTTCTGTTCACATGATATTCTGTTTGTTCGCTCTCTTTGGTCCTGTCACGAAATTCACAGTTAGTAAACCGCGAACTTCGTTGGATTCTTCGCAAACTTTAAATAATTTCTGCTCCTATACCTAGGGCGCCGCCTTTTAACCTACGAGAACCTTACTGCTGGTCTCTGCTGGATATACTTCGAATAAAAGCGTTATTAATTACAAACATCAAAGATGAATCAGTGTTGTTTATGGATATATGTAAACAATTAACATAGTATATGGTATACATATGTTGCTATTGTTTCCTAAGTTTCGTCCCTTAAAACTTTTCGCTTAGAAATGGCCTCCTTACGGAACAAGATGGCTCCGCATTCGGGAGGTTCTGGGTCCAATTCCATTCCGGTCGGCTACTTTAGTCATGTGGCCGTGAACTGGGGTCGTTCTCCTTCTACCACGAATTACCTGTCCCTATCATTTTCTTTCATCTGTTTCAGGGTTGTAGGGCCAGGCGACGGCGGGTTGTGTGTTGCGGCACGACGTTGGAATTTGCGCTTTGGAAAGATTTCTCCCTGGCACTTGGCGAGACTGCTGAGACCCCTTGCTTCCTGGGAGCTGTCTCATCTCTTCCCGGGATCCCCAGGTTGCGGGTGGCTAAGGCAGGGCTAGTCGGCTTCACGATTAATTTTGGAGACGTTAGGGACTCCGTTATTGCTAGCGCACATTGTCGTCCAGATTTGCTCGCCCTCCGGTTTCCCCGTCACCCTTTCCTCCCAGGGGTCACAAAGAGCCTACGTGCGGTGCTGTGCTTACCCATTTCCCCCTCAGATGATTTAAGTAGCACGGACTGGATGTGATCAATATGTAACTTTCCCCCCAATTTACAAGCCGACAACAAGTGTTGAAAGGAGCACTAAATCTTATAAAATCATAATACGTTTATCTTGAATCTGTTACATTCTGATCAAAACACACATTGCATTTCTGGGTATGTCGTAATTTGAGGCAGCATTTTAAACATTTAAATAATTTCAGTCAAATTATGTAATATGTAAATTCAATAACAGCCTGCCTTAAAGCAATACGTGTATGTAACTATATATAAAAAGTGTATATTACAGTCATTGTAAATGTTTATACTATTGTATCCATGTTTAATAATGTTATGTGAATGTATTACGTAATTTAATAATGTAGGAGCTGTGAGAATAATAGGTTAAACGTTGCTAAAATAAGGTAACAATGAGGTAACCTCGAGGCAATAATGAGTTTGAGAGTTTAACAATACTACTTCTGATTCTTGGAAGCAATAACGTAATTTTACTGACAGTTTATAAAATAGCCAATCAACAACCAGAAAAAGCTTTAGTTAAATGAAGGTATTCTATTGGTGTAGGATTAGCCAATCAGAAACTGAAAAGGAGAAAATTTTACAAATTTAAGAGTTCAGTTGCCTGCAGACAGCGTTACTAACCAGACGGAAAAAGTGTCCTCAAGAAATATAATATGTATTCGTGTGAGACGAAAAATAAGCTTACGTGTTAAAAAGTGTAATTCATTAATTAATTAATAAAAAGAATCTCACAGCTCTCTATATCAGTGAAGTGTTATTTAAATCGTATCAAGCATTAATAAACGGAGTGAAGTAAAATTACAATCTGTGTAAGCCTACATTCTTGTCGCATCACAACCCTACTAAGAGAAACGTGTGTCTAACAATAATACTTACGCAGCCGAGGCAAACATAAATATATAATATTTAAAGAAACATTCAAATTACAAAGTTAATATATTTTTAAACTTGGAGCAAAGGCCACCTGAAAGTACATTTGAGGCGAAGGCTACCGTGTGGTTGCAACGACTTTCAAGTTCGGCTCCCCAACAGTTGAAATATAATACAACTCCTTCAATACAAACTACTTCAAAATTGACGCCCAAAGCATGGTAAAAAAATAACGTAAGAAACCATCTTCTTCAAATTTGTGCAAATAACGTAAAGAAAACAATCTTCTTCAATTTTGAATGGAAATAGAGTAAAATAGTTATTCGCCTACAATATGGACAAATCATGTTACACCTGAAAATGAAGCTGCAATTGGAATAACAAATGTTGTTTTTGACTGAATGTGTTACGGGTAGGTAGCATATAGAATAAACAATACGAATCTTGGTGGACGTATCAGGTTTTAGAAGTATACTGCTCAATAAATTGCATTCTGATTTGTAGAGCTCAAATTTCTAGTAACCTTAAGCGGATCAACCTGAGAAATTTGGAAATTCTGTATTTCTTAAGCAATTACTTTGATTTTTTATCACATATTCTCGATAAATTCTTGAGCTTCCAAGTGTTTCAGATTAATTTCCGCTGTGGTTTCTGAGAAAATGTATATTTTTAATGATCTACGGAAAGATCTTGCGGCGCAGTTTTCAAAATTCAATATTGTATTTCAAACGCATCTGTCTTACAAACTATTCAGAAGGTTTACAAATAAGATATTAATTACTTAGAAAGCAATTAAAATATACTTATTGGTTTCTATGTTTTTAACTTATAAAATTACTTCTAAAAGCGTTTACCTCGTCATTTTTACTTTCCTGAAAAATTCCAGCATTAACATCTAACGTCCTCCAAACAAAGCACGACTAGTGGCATTTACTTTTCCCCATAATATCAAGCAACTTTTATTCAGGACATTTCTTTCTAGAACGCTTAGTTTTGGAGATATTGTACAGTCTCAACTTAAATGATCCATCCTATATATCCATCCATCTTAAAAGCATTACTGCGCAAAATCCGTATTTTTAAGAAATTGTCACAATTTTCGCCGGCTGGTCCCCTTAATGCTAATGCGTGGAATGCCTGCGTATTGAATATGTCCATTTTTGGAAATATCGCTACCGAATTCGCGCTTTATTTAGCTTCTGCTATACCTATGTAGAGGCGGGATAAAATTAAAATTTCATATTCTAAACCATGCTTGCTATCATTATAGGAGCAAGTACTACTACGCTATGCAGTGTCTAAAATTCAATGCAACGAAAGAAATTCATATTTCATGATATTATGGTAAAATCTTCATATTGTCTAAGATTTGCGATTTTTTGCTTTTAAAATGATTTCCGTTAGCAATGAACCGTTTCCAAATATCTATTCGGGCAGTTTTCTTGAAACACATTTCGAAAACTCAAGTCACTCTTTCCAGGAAACGCATGTCGAAAAATCCGCACGACCCTTTTCAACAAGTCAGGTATAGCTGAGAAAATATAGCATTTCCTCTGTGATGTCACTTGCGAAGCTAAATGCCCTCTATTCTTGAAGAGTTTTTATTTTCGCGAACCGATGTTTTTAGTGGCATATTAGTATTAAGTAAGGGCATAGCAACCAGTAACTACTTTTTCTTTTTCCCTAAGTTTAAGGGTTTCAAGATCGAATTCTCTATAAAATCCAAGTAATATGTTGTATTGCATGTGATATTTTATTATTAAATATGGACAAAAATTTATTTCTATTTTTATAAACTAATGTAGTAAACCTGCTGAAACCCTTAAAATATTAGATGTTTTGGCTTTAAATATATATTTAATAATATTTTGCCAAAAGTTTTTTTATTTTGGCAAACTTTTCTTCATATTTTGCCTGTCTGTAGTTATATGTGAACACCACCCACACTGAATTATTTTTACTTTCTGTACTGCTTACCTATAGTAAGTAGAAGAAGTATTGCAATCCACCCAAACTTTTGATTCCGAGATTTTACCGAAAATACAGGTTTTGAGACTCCCTGAATGCAAAAGAAGTCTTTTTAGAAAAAGGTCCGCGTGTAAGTGTGTGTCTTTGAACAGCATAACTCAAAACTGAAAAGTCGGTTGAATACTAAACTTGATATTTAAGTTTAGTATCTTACAAAGATGCGACACCAAGATTTTCAAGAAAATCCCCCCACTCTAAACTACCCTTTTACATGGAACATTTTTTAAAAGTTTTCGAGTTTCTCAAAAATGGCTCTAACGATTTTGATTAAAATAACATATATTACAGATATTTACATGTCGAATAAAATGTACAACTTGAATTTTCGGGAATAGCCTGTGAAGTCCACTACATTCGGAAGGAGTTCTGTATAGTCTTGTATAACTGGTAAATGTTACACGATAAACGAAAACGCACTTCACGTTCGAATTATTCAATATTTTGTCATTGCTTTCAAGTCCTTTGGATATTAAATTGTTTCTCGCGATTGCACGCAAAGAGCATGGCATTTTAAGGTCATCATATAGCTTCCAGTTCTTAAACATGCTATTCCCTTTGTATCTATAACGAAATGTTTACTGTAGCTATTTCTGCAAAGGCTTATCAATTAAAATGAAGTAGATAGAAAAATAAAATTTCCTAAGAAAAGTTTGTATATCCACTAATGAACGATATAGGGCAGAGAAAGTCATGTAGATATAACACAACATTCTTTATGAATTATTTGTCCCAGATTTTAACTGGTATCTTATAATTCTGTGGACTATGGTTTACAACTATCTTATTTGCTACATCAGGACCAAAGCTGATTCAATCTGCTAACCGAATTTAGGCTTAAAGTAGAATAAAAAAACGTTAAGACATCGCTTTTAGGGTTAAACGAAGCTGCAACAGAATTTGACCTTTCTTTTTACTGCTAAGGAGTTCCGCCTTCTGCGCAGAAGGAAGAGAAAGCATTTACGCACCAATGATCTCTATTTCTGTAGTTCCGCAGCTGGTAAACGCGATAAAAGGGATGATATATTGATGCTTAGCTAATAAAAATGAGGATTTATAACACAATAGTAAGGAACTGAAGGGACCGATGACCACAGTGCCAGTTATACCGTGCAAGCAATTATTAAGACGCTCATAGTACAAAGAAAACTTTGCTACATTGTAAAATTAATTTTGCTAGAATACGAAGTACATATTTTAATTTATAAAATATTTATCATTAAGGCAACCCTATGGTGATATGTTGGTAGAAAATTCAGAATTTCGCACATTTTTGTTTTTGCATTTCCTAATAATTTAGAGCCTATAGGTACATATTATGCCGTAGTATTTTCCATTTACGGTCTTAATGGGGCATCTCATGACCCATATGATGCCCAGAAACACAAAATACTGGCGTGTAAATTTTTAAGCTTGAGTTTTTTAAGAAGCAAACTTTTCCACATTTTCAGTACATCGCCAATCGTTTTGAAATTTGCAAGCTAGGCATTCAAAACGTATACAAACAGCTTCAAAAAACCCTTTTTTAAAGTAACTGAATCGTTCCCACATAATTTTGTATAAATTGTGAAATAGGTAAAATTTTGGGGGATTTTTCTGTAGAACAGAAGAAAACAATTTTTTGTCTATAGTTAAATATGGAAAAAGCCTGATTAGAGTGTCTTAGCAATATCTTTAGATAATGCCAGGAACATTTTTATTGTACCAACTTAAATAATTTGAAGTGTAGGACATCTTATATAATTAGCAATATTTATATAAACAATAATTAATAATTGCTAAAGTATTTGCAGTAACTGCTGAAACTTTGTACTCAGTTATAAGATAATTTGCGAAGCATGTGATTAAAATTTCAGAATAATTGGTTAAGAATTAGGGATTTTGAAAATTTCACTATAGAGTTGCCTTAAACCGTTATAGAGTAGGTACACATTAATGTTTAGAAAAGGAAAATATGCCTTTTAGATAAGGTTACATCCCTGTGCGATAATACATCAAATGAAATACATTATATCAGCGATTCCATATTCTTTCATTGTCATGAAACCCTTACACTGAGAGAACAAAACAAATCACTGGTTATAATATGCAACAAGTACCTACCAATATTTTCTAAGCCAGCCAATGTGGTTTGGGGATAATGAGTCTGTCTCATGTTCCAGAGGGCTCGAGTTAAAAGCTCTGCTGGTTGAGTAAACTGTTTTATGCTTTTTCCGAGGGTTTCCCTTATCCTGAAACAACAAATGTCGAAAAATCTAACCTAGGTGTACTATGGGCGCATTTAAATACCAACTTTGTTACACACATTACCTTTTTGATGATATCTGCTCAATTAAAGGACTTTAAATTTAACATTAAAACCATTAATGGAGAAAGGTTACATTCTATGCGTTATTTTGTACTATGATATTATGCGAATTCGTAGATAAATTTTCGGTATTCCACTTGTTCTTACCTTCAGCCAGCTTACTAATTTCATAGAGATAGGAGTACTATGGATTCTTTTTCAGTAGTAATTCAAATTTATTCCAATATGCAGTTGTGTGAAGATTTTATACAAGTATGGACTTTTTACCAAAATATTACAAATTCTGACTTTTAGTAGGTCGATTGAATTCTAAGATTTCACATCATAAATATTTCACTTCCCACGGCATTAGAAGCCTTGGTTTACAATATGAAACCACATTTGTCTTTTTCTAATAATAATAATAATAATAATAATAATAATCATAATATAACAATAATGATGATAATAGTAATAATAATATACGAACTCAATTTTTTAAGAAGGCCTTGAGATACAGAGGGTTGTTCGCAATCTATGGTAACAAACTTAAGTCCCCCTTACCTTATGAAAAACCATGCCTCCACCAGCAGTGATATTCTATCTGGCAGCTATCAGCGCAGCACAGCTTTCACTAGAGCAAACTGCTACGAACTACAGGGTTGTCCGGTTTATTCCATTCCTCCTGGCAGCTTTCCAGAGACCATCCAAAGTTCACAGCCGTCTGCTTCCAAGGGCTCTTTTCAGTAACCCAAATGCACAAAACTCTATCAGTGATACACCAGATGACTTAACACGCATGTCGCTGAAAGGTATGGAATGTATTCCCATTTCTCTCTCTATATTCTCCAAAAATTTGCAGGTTGAAGCAGACGTATGGCTTGATGCCTTATCCTGATGCAACCCGACATTATTTACATCTGCACCATAGAGAGCAGGGATTTCTGTATGGAAAATTGGTATCAGGAAGTTAGTCTGATAATATGCCCAGGTGATTTTCACATTTTTATGTACATGACGCATGGTTAATTTGCCATTGTAATGTACCTTGCTGTTGCCATGAAACCATTGGGGAAATGTTTGTTAGTTTCCTTATACCAACTTTCAATTTTTCTTCTCTTTGGTCGATAATATATAGCCCAGGGCTTGTTTCAGTCACTTAGATAAACATATGCTTCATCTAAAAAGACAACAAACCTCCACTTTTCAATCGTTCACACAACTTTCTGCTGTTAGTGGTACGTTCTGCAATGTGTTTAGGCAACGGCTTATATCCCCGGCTCTTATGGCACATTTCTAGATAAAATCCTGGTTGATTATGGTGTTCATAGTAGTAACAGAGATCCCTCATTACAGTGCAATGGCTCTCTGATTTGTAGGATTTGGTCCAGATTCCTGGGCCTTCACCTTCCAAATTATCTCTGGGATGCGACTGGTGGTCGGTCGTGGATTTCCCTATTTCTTGCCCTTTGGAATAAGTCCTGATGTGGCCTTACCTTTTTTGTTGAGTGCACATAAGATCGCTTTCTTGGATATAGTAAAACCACGCCTCTTGCACTGCTTAATAATCTTAGAATACAAGTATTTTGCATCCGAAAGGGCAGTAATGTACCCTTATCGAATGGTTCTATTTTTGACGTCATTTGATGCAGCAAGAACAAGAGCACACAACTGAGCAAACGCAGTGTTACACTAATACTGCTGAACTTTCATTCGGTTCCACATGTTTCAGCGCGGAGTTATTGTGCTCGTCTGATATTGTTACCATAGATCGTGAACAACCCTCCGTACACATCTTAGTAGTACTGCACAATGTTCTGTAGGTATGTGAATAGTTTTTCTCCAAAAAGTAAAATCTAATCCAGCATCAACCAACTGAATGCTATGTGACGTCAGCGAGCAGGGTTTTGTTTTTCTTTCTTTCTTGCTCTCGGTTAGGAACAAAGAAGTGTAGTGCATGCAGGCATAGTGGAAAAGCGAAGTTACTAGTCGGCCACGATATGAGTGCATTTGGAGGAGGGCATCACTGTTTTGTTGACAATGCCAACGTCATCAAGGCTAGCGATCAGAGGAGAGTGACAGGCAAAGCAATAGTGGAAGTGTGCAGTTGTACAATGAAAATGGTACTACATTTGGAGGCCTCAGAATCACTAGTAAATGCAATTCGGAACTGGAAATGTTTTCTTTACCTGACTGCACATCCGATGCCCCGCCCACTTGTTCAGTAGCTGTTTAGTTTCTCTTCCTACCGAACCCTCTCATAGGGGGTTTTGGAGGACGAGAGATCGATCTAGATAGGTATTGTCTTCAGAAAAACTAATTTTAATAGCATTAAAAACAAATGTTATAGCTGAAAGCAACTGCCCACTAGCAAAGTCAAAGCTCGTGAGATGATCTCATTCGTTTAAGGTATCATATAAATGAAAAGAACACTAGGGCTAGTAGCGGAGGGGAACTTAGCACCTCGACCTACGAAGATCTTTTGTGCCTAAGCCCCTAATGGGACGCCCCCGGGAGGGAGAGGTGAGAGGAACTAGAGGGCGGCCGGACCAGGAGGCACGACAGGGCAGAGAGCAGGGTCCCTAGCTTTTTCCAGATTGAAACTCTCCGTATAGCAGCTGGTGCAACCGGTTCCCCTCCCCCTTGCAGCTTACACATCCCACTGGGGGGCGGGACTCGGAGGCGGCCCCCGTTCTTACTGTGGTTGACTCAGGAAAATGGTTTTGTCCTTGAAGTTCAGGCGTGCAGTGGACTAGGGAGCTTCTTGCCTACGATGCAAATACTGTAACACCAGCAGTTCAAAAGTATTGTCAACAAGTGCATTTCACATGTATATGCTAATAATTGTATTGTTTTACATGTATGTATGCAGGTTTTACAGGTGTACTTATTGAAAGTAAAATCATAATCGTTTTGCTTGATGCGGTAATATAACCTATTACTGATGCTACTTCGCGTAATGTTTATTGTTCCGGGAAAGAAAGGATAAGTACCTTTGGAACAGGGTGTAAAACAATAGAGCGAGGGGAAAGAAAATACAGTGCTGGCTCAAGTTCGTTTACGTAACCACAAGGTCATAGCTAAACTCCTGAGTCAAACACTACAGGGACGAAGTATTACATAGAGCATCCTTTTCCCCCTACCATGCAACGCCGAGACTCCTGCCGACACTTGGAACCCTGAAACAGTCATGCAGTGAAAGGTAAAGTGAAGTGAGAATGGAAGTGAAATAGACGTACAGGAAATTTGGGAATAGATCTGTTTATTTGCAATGAACATAGTATAAGTCGATTAGAACTTATTCTTTCACAGAACCTTCAGATAATTCGCCTAGCGACCTGGGGAAACCCCGAAAAAACCCATAGGTCGGGAAAATCGGCCGCGGGAATCGAACCCACGATGCCTGAACCATCCCGCCCGGTAATGGGAAAAAAAGAAAAATGCTTATAGCAATACTTACATCGCAGAAAATAACTCTTGTTAAATAATGTGCATTACTTCGGGAAATTGTGTTCATCATGATTTTAAAGTGCATTTTACCCTAAGATAGGTAACCCGTAGAATATTGTTTAATCCTATTCTATTAAAAATTAACCGCATATATGCAATCTAATAAGAATCTAGGATGCCATGTCAGCTTTAAAATAATGCGTAAAGTTGGACCTCACAATCAGCTGAAGTTATAATCTTCTTTAAGCTTTTTTATAATCTTTTTCATGGTTAACGTTGGTTTTACTAGACTGCGTTTCATAGACATACTCACAGGACAATTTGTATTTACTTGGTGCATTGCATTGGCTTTTCTATGAATAACAAATGCTCCCTTTACTAGCTTAAACTAACGTAATCAACGGCATCAGCTGTGTGCTGCAGGATGATGTTCCAGAATCCGGAATAGAATACCTGCTATTCTTATGCAAATAAACCTGTTCTCCACCCATCAGAATTAACAGCTGGTAGGTAATAAAACCAGTATGACTTCAGCTGTTACTTCACAATAACATTAATAATCACACAGATACGATGCAGTATGTAATCCATCATCTGAGGAAACATGAACATAAATGTTCGTCTCACATGCCCGGAGAACCGTAAACCACGCGTATATTCGTACGTTCAGTTACGCAACGGGCTCAGTATGTTGTTAGCCTTAAACATGACGTTTTAAGCGAATGATTGGGGAAAACAACTGAAGCTTCTGAATCACATAGGATAAGAAAAATGTATCCTATCGTGAGGATTTAAACTACTATTTCACGGCGTTAACAGCCATACATAATTCACTCACACGGGTAGTTAAAATCGTTAAGACTTGGACTCGTGAACGTGAGGTCCGCGGATCAAATCCCAGGACCGTCCTCCCTGATTGAGGTTTCTTCCAAGTTTTCTTCAGTCCTCATAACTGGCAAATGCCGGGGAGGTACCCTAAACTTAGGCCTCGAACGTTTCCTTCCCAAATTTCCTTTCCCAATTGTATTTCATGTATCATAAGTAGAGCCCGGATTATATATTTTATTCCTTTATACTGGGTCTCCGGTGTAAAACCTGACCGCTCACACGGTGTGCGTCAGAGCCAATTCCGGCTGGCTTCCCCACTCTCCACACCCCGCACTCACGACAGGCTTTCTTTCCTTCAATTATCACGTAGTCATTAGCGTCAGTAGTCCACCTTCATTTGCGAATATGGGAAGGTAGTTATTTTTAGAACAATGTATATTTTAAATACGAATCGGTTCGTCGCGTTCATTTAGAATTCATCCTGTAGCTTCCTACACAATTGCCTCCTTCCACAACTTCAATTCATATTTCCAGCATTTGCTATGAGGTAAGAGTTAATTTTATTAAATTTTATGTACAGGTTTACAGGAATACAGATTTAAGAAGCGAAGACATAGTACTGGCACGGCCGGCTGTTGTATGTCATGCTACCCAGACGCAAATCCTCGTGCGAGCGGTAAGGTTTTATACCGTAGACCCTGACTGTAACAGAAAATACGAATTTCGTATCTACGAAATTATTGAGGGCTGTACGTTGCTGTACCCAAATTCCATTTAACATATTTCAGCGCATATTAGATATTTTTGCACAATCTTACACACACACACACACACAGACATATATATATTGTTTCCTTGTCTTTCCTTAATTACTTATTATATTTATTTTCCTTTCTGTCTTTCTTTCTTTGCCTGCCTATTTTTTCTTCCTTTAGAAATGCTAGTAATTAATTAACAGTTTAATATTAAATATTATTGGTGTTGTATAGTTGCAGCAGCTTAAGCATTTGCTAGATATATAAAAAATTTAATAATTAAAGTTAACATATGCAGTAAGAAGTCGTAAAGGCTTATCCGTAAGTCATTCTGTATTCAATGCTCAGTATCACCAAGAAAATTAGGTTTCTTAGTGTACAAGAGAAGATCAAGATCACTTTATTGACTATGCATTGGGTATATAAACATAAAATATTTACATTGTTCCCCAAAATTACAGTAATGATTGCAGAGTACTGTGGAGCAATAAAAGGAATAAATAAGGTGGTACAGAGAATGACTGGTGAGTGAAATAAATTATTTTTCATATCAAGTCCGGGCTTTTTATGTAATTTTAAATTATGTATTATATATTTATAATTATATGTATGTATTTTATATTACATTTTTCATTACATATTTTACTATGTTTTACTACATAGTTATTTACATATTCCTCAATTTGATATTACCTAAAAATCAGGGCGTTAATCTTTGTGCCCACCGCCTGTGGTGACGTATGTAGTAGAACGGGTGTTAAGCAACACTAAAAAATACACAGTTTCAGCTCTCACACACAGCTCAGAGAGTCTTTAGATTAACGTTTAATACAACTGCTTTATTAAGAATTTTTGCTACAAGGAAATATTTTGACTCCATCCGTCATAGATACTTCGCATGAATGATTCCGGAAGTAAAACAAATATCTCCACATAATTACAGATATTTTGTACCTATAGTTTAAATCCTAATGCATGTATCTTCGGATTAAAAGTATCATCTAAGTTGGAATTAATTGTTCTTCCGCACAAGCCGTGTATTGGATAAGGTTGGAAAGTTAGAATCAGATGACTGAGAAATTCAATGCCATAACCGGAATTTGAACCACGAATCTCGCATTTTTCCCGGTAAACCACAAGGAGATCTCAAATTGTATTGAGATGACATATCCCAATGGCGACTTACAATGTTGTAAGTCCATATTTTCGACCACTATTAGGTCAATTAATGGAATAAATGCGAATGCGTTGGAGAATTTAATGTCCTGCGGGCACGCTGCCATGGTAGCGCAGTGGTTAGAGCAACCGGTCGGAGACCGGGAGATCCATGGTTCAAATCCCGGCTATGGCATTGAATTTTTCAGTCATCTAATTCTACCTATCCAATCATCTAAGTTATTTTGCGTCCATGAAATAGTAAATGCAACTACAGCTGACGACACATATATGCTCATTCTCATTCTTGATGACTACCGATATTTATTTAATTAACAGCAGAGATAAACGTCAAACCACTATGATATCAACGAGAAAACCTGTACTGACTTTTAACCTGATAAAGTTAGTAAGAAATATCTAGAAACCTTAGGAGTTACATTAACATAACTGCAATTCAGCGTTAAATTTTTCACAAATCTGAGTTACTTTCTAGTAATAACATACAATTTATTTTATTCCTTTGTTTCGTGTTAACGGCGAATGTGACATCTGTACATGCTATGGAACACAAAAAGCGTAATTTAAACACAAGCTGGAGCAAGGTGTATGGTCGTTTCAACCCACTAAAATCAAATCGATAGTAATCGGCTGCCAAAACGAACAGCAAGGATATTACTAGAGTGAAAGTATTTATTGGTTTGCTTTTGACACTTTAATGTTAAAGGTATCACATTTCACAGCAAATGTCACGTTGATGAAAGAGCTATTGTGTCAAATTTTCGGCTTTAGTGTCTGTAATTTATATTTTGTGTAAGGTTAACAAGGTGAAAAGATAAATTAAAAAACTACAGTATGGTTCTAAACTTTCGAATTTATACCATATAATAGCTTTCCGTCGTCATGATTTGATATAGGCGCGGTCGATCGCATGACATTTTGATGGCGCCGCCTATTATTCTTTTCTTAATATTTAAATTGTTTGTAAGTGTAACAGGAATAGTAGCGCATTCTCAGTTGATATACAGATGTATTATTAAGGGGACTGATCGGTGAATTTTCCAAAACCCAAAGTATTTTACTGGGTGTTTACCACATTTTGAATCTGTATGAAGAAGTGTGGTTACAAAGCTTTTTGCATGTACGTTAAGTGTTCCTGGATTACACATTTTAGAATTTTTAAGTTAGTGTATAAAAATGCTGCTTACGGTGCAGTTTTCACATTTTTAAACAGAATTTCAGATTTATGTTCCGTATTAAGCTAGAAAATAATGTGACGCAACGGCTATGGCCCAAGGTTATCGTGAGATCAGCGCCAGTCGGTCGGGGATAAACAAAGATAAGTTGCGCTCTCGTCCGGCGTAAACACCAGAAGCCTATTTGCAGATAACCAAAATCTTCTGGAAGTTTCTTTCCCCCTCCTCCAGAATGTGGGCCTAGATAGTTCTAGAGCAGCTATCGTCAAGTACTGAGCAGATCCCTGTGAAGCTTGCCTGTTCAGTACATAAGCCTGATGGGAGCAACCGAAAGAGGAACAAAGGGGAAAATGTTTACGTCTTTTGTACCCTCCCCGCAGCGCAGCTGCGGTTCTGTCGGTAGTTTTCATTTACCATGGAAGACAGTACGTCAAAGCGTAGGTCAACAACACAATTAGGTTCTACCCTGCTTGGGAGGAGGCATATTTTATGACAGCACAGTATAATGGTGTAAAGTATTTGTTTTGTAATAAAATGTTAAACCATATAAAAAGCTTAATCTGCAGCACCATTATTCGTCTTGTCATGCGAATCAGTATGAAAAATATCAAGGGGTAGAAAGATAAGCTTTATTGGAATAACTAAAATGTATAACCTTTGTGGATATAAGTCAAGTAAGTTTTATCGTACTGTAATTTATTGCTGTTGCTGAATATTTTTATGTTGATCAGACTCACAACTTGTTTATTTTGCTTTTGAGCGTAGGAATGATGATGTTTTTATACACAATTAATTCTTTCTTGTATAATACCTTTTAAGATGCAATGCCCAAATTAATCGTGTCTCGCTAAATTGATCAGTACTAATTGTATTGTTTACCAGCACCGCCGGCACCGGCATCACCAACAACAACAACAATAATAATAATGTATTATCATATCAACAATTTACTTCCGTGAAACAATATGATTACAACACTTCAAATCAATTTGTATCGCAAAGTTATTCCAGTGCAGTTACAGAAAACGCCACTGAGTTTGCAAACCGGCCTGCTGCTCAGTTTTCCTTGTGGCAGACGCTAACGGGAGCGGAGCAAGTAAAGCCGGCTCGTTAGGGTCACGTATTGATGATGCCTGTTCTACAGTGTTCTATGGGGGATTCCATTGCCTATATAAGGGGGCGTTCTCGCGAGAGCAGTCAGATTTGTCTATTATATTGCCTGGGTAAATAGACACCGAGACAACCTACCTCCCGCCCAGTTTAACTCGGACGACCTGTTCTTGCTCCTGGCTTCTAGAGGCGTCTGTTGAATTGAGTTGGGTCGCTCCGTGTATGAGAAAGCACAATAGCGAGTGCGATTCTGGTGCGACGAAAAGTGCTGTTCTCCTACCGAGTTTGTGACGACTGCCGTGATGCAGTGATGGGCACTATCGAATGTTTTCGACAATCGAATATTTTGCGATAGTGAGAAATGAATATCGAATGAAAAAGTCGGTTTTTTCATTCCGTTTTAAGCTATTTATTTATGCAAAATGAATGAAGTAATAGCACAGACAGCTTACTAACTAGGTTTCATTACTTTATGATAGGCATTCTACCCCTGCAGTAATATGAATACGACTGTAATGCACATTATGTTGCAAAATTAAAACAATTACAAAACAGATTGCAATTATTCTCTAGCATTTAAAGAGAAAATTAATTCCATTAATGTCGTATTGTAAAAGCATAACGTTTCTCAATCAGACTAGCACGCATAACTCTGTAATGTAACTATGTATTTTTTAATTGAAGATTAAGAAGAAATATATTCTCTGATAGAACTATGTATTTTTAAGTAAAGATTATGAAGAAATACACTCACATTTCAAGGTTATGATTTAATAGCTATTTGAGGTTACGTGGTATATGGTTACGCTAGGTTATATCGCATTTATTTCGAGTTAAAATGAATGAGCCAAAGTTTATTCTATCACAAAGCGAGGAGGCCCTGATTAGGTAATTAGTTCTCATTCTGTAATTGCGGTGCTCGATCTTAAATTTGGGTAATTGATTTTTGAATTGAATTGAAGTATTTAAAGCATAGCTAACATGGTGACTACATTCCAGGCTTCAAGTGCTTCACGATTTTAATACCCAAACAAGTGCGGACCTACAACAGATTTTGTGACTGTTAACTAGAGCTAGGAAACATAAATCAGCATAATTTTAACTTCTGCTATACAAAAAAGAGTTTGTGTTAAGGTTTTGATTTTTATTTACAGGTACTACACCAAAGTATGGCATTACTCACAACACAGATGCAGTGCTTGCCCTGGACTGACTAATATTTGCTTTGGAGTTAGTGTGATATGGGGTTTTAATGTATGATAATGAAAATCACTATTAATGCATCTTTTTACAACAAATTGTTTGCCACGGGCTACTGCATATTTATATTTCCTTGCTTGGTAGCATTCTTTTGTGCAACTAATGTTACACTAAGAAAATAGAAGAGTAGCTACCGCAGATTAATACTAGCTAATCTATACCTACTCTCTGGGATGGGGTTGGATCATATGTACACCCTAAGAAGAAAGAAAGAAAGAAAGAAGAATAAGAAAAAAGACAAAAAAAATATCAGCAGACTCTCGAAGCTACATTTGTCTTAAGTCCAAATCATTTCCGTGGCCGGTTAACCATGGTGTCTCGCGACGCGAGCTTTTAGCTTCTTTCTATTGTCACATTTCATATTGAGTCCCAGCCACTAAATATACACTGACAACCAAGTGTTCTATGCATGAATGTCTTAAAATTAATAAATATCTTATGATAGGAAAACATACTGCCATGCCATATATTTAACAAATTAGAATTTAAATAATAAAAAAGCATTTACGCCAAGGATTCGAACCCAGTTGTTTTAATTACGAGACCCATGCGTTTGACCACTCGCTACCATGCATGCAACCAAATTGAAAGGCATGTTCCTATTTATCGCATAGCTTTTAAATGAACGCAGTGTGGAATTAAAATGTGTATTGTGAACGCTGCGCTAGCGAATGCTTCCAACGTTTTTCGAATCGAACTCCCTTTCTGGCTGTTGCTCATTTATTAGTCTTATGCTGTGCATTGGTTCATTGATTAAAGTGACTTAAGAAGTGATCGGGACTATCAGTCGACAGTCTAGCTACCAATAAAATAGTAACATTACATAGACCAAGCAGCCCAAAAGAGCTTTTTAAAAACCGAATAAAAAGCCGAATACTTGGCAGCAATTGAATAAAACAATAGTTAGGCGACTATCGGATAATTGTATAGCTTTCATTCGATAGTGCCCACCACAATGAGAACTGCTAGTGCAGAAGAGATTGAAGAGTCTTGTATTCGAATCCACAACGTGAAGTGGGCCGTCCGGAAGAAATCACGTCACTCAGAAAGTGAAGTGACGGGAAAATTGAACTAGCTCACATTAGTGAAGTGGCACTGTGAACTAAGTTAAGTACCGGTGAAAGTTGAACCAGATCAAAACAGTGATAGTTGAAAACCTTGACAAAGTCACAATAGGTTTGCTAAAAAATGTACTTTTAAATTGATGGATTTAAAAAAATAATTTTTGTTCAGTTATAGTTTCGGTTTTTGCAGAAAATATACACTTATCAAACGTGGGTGAGTTTTGGTGGCGTAGCACATTTGCCTTATATTAATAATGGCATGATGAGTTTTGTTTAGCGTATATTGGAGAAAGTATATCCAAAATTTCACTCTCATAACTTAAAACTTGCATCGTGAGGAGCATTTTAAATGCTGAAAAATGTTTAAAATATTACAACCGAGAAAAAAGCACTGGAAAATTTACTCATATATCTGGGCTTAGACTCTGGTTGTTTATTTTTTATTAAATAATGTAAATTTTTACTTAGAATACATAATTTAGAAACAGATTAACATAAGAGCACCATTTGTTCCTTTAATGCTCAACTACGTCCTCCGCTCAGAGTTATTTAAATCGTCATGTAAATCCTTCATTTTCACTCCGATAACAAAAATATTTACACGAAAACGTTCCTAGAGAATCGGATTAATTTAAAGACACTAAATTGTAATTCTTTATCATTTTTGCCTAATTTTCACCGATCGGTCCCCTTCACCTGAAGTTATTAATTGTTGCAAACCAAGTTCCGAAATGCTGCTTGAGGAAAGCCAACCCTGGTGCTTCCTGGATGTTATGTAAATCATAAAGATTTAAAATCACCCACTTGATATCATCAACGTAATGCTCTTATTTTTAAGTCCTTCATTAGTTCTTCTAAGCAGTAGTTATACGGTACCTGAAGAACTAATTCCGCTTTAAGCAGGCATAAGAATTCCTAAAAGGTTGCACTAAGTTACCTAAGTTATCAAATAGTTATGCCAATACAAAGAATGCAAGGAAAGGCGGCCGTGAATCACTCACGGACAGGTAAACACTCTCTGCTGAGTGCTCGTATCCTTCAAAATGCCAACAGACTGCACGAGGGATGGGGTGGTATTGTCAACTGCGACGTCCAATAACAGTTCAACTTCATTTCCTTTATCCTGGCTTTAATATTTAGTAATTTCTATGCCTGGTTATAAGCCTTCAGTATTGATTAAATAAAAAAGTCTGATGTGTTACATTCACATTCTATTCTCTATCGCGTATTAGTGGGTATACAAATTATTCTTATGAAAGTTTATTGTCCTATCTACTTTCTTTTAATCGAGGTAAACGCTTCCTAAAATAGATGCATTACACATTTAGTTATAGATAAAAAGGGAATAGCCATAGTCAAATACTTTAGAACTGCACGATAACTGCTGGCCTTAAAATGACATACTCTTTCCATGATATCGTGAGAAACAGTTAAAAATCGACAGGACTTTAAAGAATGGCTGAATTCATTTAAAGAATAAGTGTTGAACAATTCGAGCCATTAATAACACAAATCTCGGAAATTACTGCTGCCACAAAAAAGTTATTTGAAATAAATGGTGTGTTTTAAAGGGACCTACAATTTTTGTGCAGTATATTTTCGTCCATCGCTTAACGTTTACCAGTTATACAAGATTATGCAAAATTCCTTCTGAATGAAGAGGACTTCACAGACTATTTCCGTGAAAATTCAGGACATACATTTTATTTTTCAAGCAAATATCTTTAATATATGGTGTTTTATTCGAAATCGTTTTCTTCGAAGCCATTTTTTCGAAAATAAAAAAATTTCGAGAAATGTTCCATGTAAAGGGTAGTTTGGGCTGAGGGATTTTCTTGAGAATCTTCGTGTCGCATCTTAGGAAGGTACTGAACTTAAATACCAAGGTTAGTATTTATCCGACTTTTCGTTGTTGAGTTATGCTGTTCACGGACAAACGCGCGCACGCGCGGACCATTTTCTAGGAATACTTTGTTTGGATTCAGGGGGCTTGTAAGCATATATTGCCGGTGAAATCTCGATATCGAATTTTTGGGTGGAATGCAATACCTTCGCTACCTACTACGTATGTGGTAGAGAAAGTAAAAATCGCAGATTCCAGTCAATACGACTGACGGCTTCCATCGTCGGAACGTATACTGCGATTGGCAGCACGCAGAAAAGCGCTGCGTGAAGCACAAACGCTGGCGTTTCCTGGATACATTGAAGCCGATGGAGAGTTAAGCTTTCCAAATATTTTCGATTATATGTTTAGTTGTTGCTGTATATAGAAAAGGCTTTGCATAGATAACGTACGGCTTTTAAAATCATATTTTGTTATTTCTTCAGGAACAGTCTTTAAAGTAACATATAACTTTAGCAATGATAAAATATTTACATAATAGTCAGTCAATGTCTTCCACACAAAAGCTGGTCCTTCACTGTAAACTCAGCCACTTCTATTCCTCCCTCTTTTCAGCTTTCCTTTTTGTCTCCGCATGTGTGCATATGTTTTTAAGGGGTGGTTAACTACTGGAGTAATCGCTCTCTCAATATTTATTCCTAAAATTTGTAACCTCTGAATTATTGAAGCAATCTTCATGAAAATTAACCGACATAATATGGAGCTATCTATTAATCACGAAAAATAATTACAGTTTAAATTTCAAATGTTTTTGTTATTACCAGCTGTATTGCTTGTTATAATTAAACATATTTATGATTTTAAGCATCTCTCTCACTTAGTGCTGTCAGGTTAGGGATTTGATACTTGTACAGCCTATTAAAACACCCTCAGAATTAATCTGAACCACCAACTTAGTCATTTGTTATTGTTTTTGAAAAATTCTTTCACAAAATAAAACCTGAATGTTCAAATAAAATTATCCCGTTATAAATAAAAAACTGATATTTTACAGAATTTTCACGTTAATCCCCCTTAAATGAACTATTTGGTGTCTTAAAATTAAACTAGTTTCTTTGCCATATATTACACTATTTATACTCAATGGAAAACTTTAGTAGGGAGTAATTCAATGACAGTTAATCTAGGAAATCATAAAAATTAAACCCATTGTCATAAATTTTCAAAGTGGTGTCATAAATCTATTCAAATCTTTCAAGAAGTTTACGAATTCGTCAGAGGGTTACTGCTACAGAATATTTTATGGTTTCACCTCAAATTGTGTTGTGTGAATGCAAAAATATCTAATAATTTATACAATTTTGAGACACACATTTTATTTTTTATATAAATTAAATACAAGAGTTTCTTCCTCTGACTCATACGAAGTTGATTATGGACCTGAGAAAATTTCTATGTGTTTCTCAATAGCTAACTTTATAATATTTTTAAAAATTACCCTCATGGTAATATGCAGCAGCTTTGGCACTAATTTCAACAATCAGTAACATAAAATGCAGAAGAACGCGCCATCAGCCGGTGGCAAAGAAAATATAAAAATTGCTGCAAGTACACTTTAATGTTTTTGCACGAAAGGAAATTCAGCTATAATTTATTTAACAAACCAAAGTTACAATAACCTCGTGAACATCAAACAAACACAATAAGGCACTCTCTGTGAAGCACTAAAATGGTGGCTGGGGAATGTTTGTATGATGCATTTGTAATTTTCAACAGCATTTTAATTTACTGCAGCCGCATCTTAACATTTTCAAAATTCTTCCTCTCCATGTGGAGCATGGGTACTCGGCGATGTGCCTAGCGAAGGTCTTTAATCATCACGTTGCTTATTGTCCAGCTGTTTTTTCTGAAAGGCCACCTGACTTGAAATCGTGGGAATGTCCACCATTCCTTTGTTTAGGTAGACACTGATAATTGTCGTTCGTGGTTTAGGAATTAACCGAAATACATGTCATGAGGATTATATAACAGGATTTCAATGTCATTCCAAATATCGTTTTAGAGCTAATAGAGCATGTATTTCGTGATGGAATATAACCTTGTTCGGCAATCCATTCACTGGAACGATACGTAATGTTGTTCCGCAACAGGAAAACAATAGTGGCATGTGTTTCCAGAAAGCTTAGTGAGAAGGAACATGTTTCAAAATATCTAAGTAATATAGATTACGGACACTGAAACTGTGCTGTCTCCACTCATTGAGGGGGAGATATTTTTAAGAGGGCAGCAAAGTGAAGAAATAACATTTTATATATAAAAGAAAGTTTTCAGCTGCTTCTCAGGAACTTTTATATATACATGAGAAGTTTCAGACACCTATGCCCTTTAGAGGATTTCTTTTAGTGTTTGTAGTCCCATGGAAAAGTTCTCAGTAGTTTACTGTTTCCATTTTTGCGCGCTACTTAGTGTCAAAGATACTTTTTTCAGAATGGAACAAAAATATAATAAATATTACCGTTAATACACCTTAAAGAAGTTCGGGTAACGTGTGTGCCTGCTAAATCGTAAGGCCGTAGTTCAAAACTAAATTGAGTGATTTGTTTGACTGAGGTTTATTTCGGGGATTTTCCCTTATACTCTCAGACAAATGTTGCGTGAGGCCCAGCTCAAAGAAACCCGGACTCATTGGAGCATCATTCAAAGCATTACATCAATCCTAAACTGTTAAATTGGACGTTAAACGCTTATAGAAAATCGTATTATTTTTGTGTCTTTCTCTTCGTTTGTAACACTTTGCATAAGCCTATGTTTTATTCCTGTAATGTGCATTTTCTCAAAAGCCTACTACATAAAATGAAAATCAGTTCTCATATAATGACGTACAGAAACTTGTGTATAGAAAGCTGCAAAACTGAAATCAAAATATGAAATAAATAATACATTACTATTTTTTGATTGCTGAAATTTATGTGGCCTATTTAACATCAGAACTGGGATAACTGTCCGTACCTCTAGAAAATGAACTGGAATGGAACAAAGCAATAAATTAACTGCAGTTTCTTCACTTTATTTTGCTCAAACTCTACATCTTTAAAAGCTGCAGTTTCCTTTTATTGTAAATATAGGAGTTTTTATGAGTTCTTAGTTTGGAAAGCTTATCCAAAACTTTAAATTAGTTTTTATTGATCGTTTCTTATGTATATGCAAGCAAATGTTGTTTGTTGTTTGGCTAGTTGCAAAAGCTCCCATTTTTCTGTGAGGATAAAAAGAATCCTTAATAGCTGAATTAATTAAACAATTTATGAATGGTTCAGGGTTGCTGTTTGAGTGACAGCGACTATATAAGTGTACAAGAGCACGTGAACACCCTAAATTCTGACATCTTGCAGATTTATTGATTTTTTTTCTTTGAATACTATTAAACGTGCCTGTTCTCGTAGCCGCGGTCGCTGGAGCGTATAGCTTCGGCGCTCCGCCAAACTAAGGGTTGCGGGTTCCAGTCCCGCCATGGGCATGGGTGTTTGTGTTCATACGTTCATTGTGTACATGTAACAGTAATTACTAGCCTCTAGTTCCCGAGGTCGCGGGTTCAAACCTGGCGGAGGCGATTTTTAAGGATTTTCCGGGCGTAAACTTCTTAGCATGGCTTCCTTCGGAAGGGAAATATAGCCGGTGGTCCCTTGTCGTATGTTTACGGAACGTAAAAGAACCTCAAACCTGATAAAAAGCCCTCTGAGCAAACATTCCCGGTCTTTCACGCTCAATATGGAATGGGACCCTAAGTACCATAGTAGTTAAAGAGCGCCCCTAAATAAAGCTCAGTTCAATTCAGTAATTGGAGTGTAACGCGGTAAAATAAAACCAGGGAAACCACAGTAGTAATAAACCGGAAAAAATGTAACCTATATGCGGTAATTTAAAATCTACGGCATTTAAATCTACCGCGCCACTTCTCTAAGCTCCATGAAATGTTGCAACAGGGTCAGTAGCACCTCTTAACTTGTGCACGTTTGAAGGAGCTTTAGCGCATGCGTAACTGATATGACGTAAGTACCTTATGGGCCAAATACATACGGGTCGTGCACACTTGAAGGTGTTCACGAAGCTTCTCCCGTGCCGTGTTTCCATACTATTGCTAATGTTGTACATTAATGCCACTAGATGGAAGCACTACGGCAGAAGTAGGTAACGTGCACGAGCGTGGAAATACTCCGGATTATTCCGTGGATATTCCACACCATCCAGACTCTCATCCACTATTAAATTTGCACATTCCTTCGTTCTTGTCCTAAAACGCTGTACTTAATTATGTAAACAACAACAAGCATTCACAAAGCAACCCTTTCATTCGTCAGACAACTTTTCCATTATTATTATTATTATTATTATTATTATTATTATTATTATTATTAGATTTATTATTATATTATCATAATTGTTACTGTTGCAAAATGACTGCAGTTATATCACTTTGATTATAACCATAACTGTTATGCAGTAGTTCGTATTTCACATTTTCAGGACTATCTGACTCTAAAATTTTGTGAACACCTAAAATATATATTCACGTACCGCTACTGCTTATTTGAATCTACAGGTTTTCAACCTCTTAGAAGTTTTATTTTTGCAAAATATTTGCTTTAATGTTTATATTAACAGGCGACAAATTAGTCAGTACGTTTACTACATAAACACTCAGAGCAGTCTCTGTTACACATATAAACATATTCAAATAATTTCCAACAATTGGAAAAAGGAGTTGTTATTGTACAAGGAGGATTTTACAAAGGCGTAAAAATACATATCTATAGATGTAGATAATAAAATTATAACCGAAATGTCTGAAGTAATTTTCGAGATTGGATAAACAAGTTGATACTATCATATGTAGTGAGCTGCGCTGAAGCCAGATATCGCACTTTTAAGTTGTGTGCGTGTGTTTTCACACAAGAATGGTTGAGCTGATTGTTATGAGACTTGGCATATTGTGTACCTTAGCCTATTTTCAAATTGGGACCAATATGGCATCTTAATTACCTCGCCTAAAGGGGGGGTTGTAATGCGATGTGAAAATAATAAAAACCTCCAGCTTATTAGAAAGCTTTTATAAAAATAGTGCGTATTATAAAAACTCCTAAGTATGATATTTCTAAAAATATTACAACATTTCTTTAGGATTAATATTTAAGAAGTTTTGACAGTTTCTCGTTACTACTATTCATATACATAAGCCTGTTCTCTCGTGAAACAATATAGTTCCCATCGTATTACAAGTAAAAGGAAGAGGCATAGGTTTTTGCATCGTTATAAATATTCTATTTGCATTTTAATGGATATTAACACTCCAGAATAAATACTTTATTACCAGTTTCACCAGTATCACATGCCATGTGAGTTGCACAAAGAGGAAAAAGGGAAGAAAGAGGAAGGGATATAGGTGGAAAGAGTTGGAGACACATAATGAGAGAGGGGGATTAAGGAAAATTTAACGCAATAGCGCGACCAGGTCTGTGGTTATGCTAGAAAATAAATTACTAAATAAAAATAAAACATAATGGCAAATTGTATACCGATTACTAGGTTTACAATCTTAGGGACCGATAGAGTTGAATGCAGTGCTTTCAGGTTACCTGTTCGCTTGCTGGAGTGCATGTGTATGCAGCCCAGTAATCAGGAATGCACCCATTCATTACTGTAGTGCAGCCAACTTACGTTACTGGTTCCCAAGATTACGAGTTTACTGATTACGGAATAAGTGCATATAATATGCTTTGCCTTCAGGTTTCTTCCCTCTCATCTACGTTATTTCAGCAATTTTCTGGCTCTTCTTTTCCGTTGAGGTACCATAAAAATGTCGTTGTGATTTTAAAAATTATCAATACCGATAACACTCCATTAAGACAAGAATACAGTGAGAAATTCAACATTTTGCCCAAAATAAGAAATTTCAGTTCAATTGTCTGTTTCCTTAAACTTTTTGCTGCAAACAACGATCGCGTGGTTGCTAAGCGGCAACTCCAACTTCGTTCACGATTCCTGAATGCTTTGCATGCGATTTAAGACCATAAGCTTGTACCACTTGTCTCGTTTACGTTTAACTATAAGATTGCTATAATAGGTCTGCTAAATGTTAACATGATTTCTTTGGCTTATCGGCGAAATTAAATAAAATAAGTGATAACGAATGTAAGGATTGCTACAAAAGAGGAAGGTTAATAGAGGAAGGAAGAATGAGAAAGTAAATAGCGGAAGGAGGGATATTCTTTGGTACAGGAAGGTGTTCGGGAACCGCATGTTTCACCCGAACAGTTCAGGTGATAGTGAGAATGGGTTGCAAGCTTGACTGTTGCCCAGCTTGCAGCCACGGAGGATTAAGAGTGATAAATAGGATAGGTTTGGAAAGAGTTATTTATTGATTTATTTAAATTTGTTGGTGACATTATAGTTGTGTTATTAACGATTTTATGCTGTGAAGTGGGAGGAATATATTTTTTTCTAGTGTGGTATAGCTGCGCGTAGCCAGTTCGTAGTTGAGGTGTCGAAGAGGTTGTTGTCATGTGTTCTTCCTCGAAATTAACACCGTGAGATATGTGGCTAAACAGCGAGATACAAAATCGGGTTCCACTTCCAAAATGAAGCAACAAAATCAATAAGGGGGAGCACAATTAGTAAATAGAAAGCATTCAGAGGACAGACAGCACATCCTAAAGCACACTGATATCGCCACGAGGGAATAAACCAAACCAAACAGCAGATGACACCCGTGATGGAAGACTCGCTCCAATGGAGGTATCCATCGCTAGCAGTAAAAGCTTGAATACCAAAACCGGTCAACCAAGCTCCTGATATACTAGGGAGAACTGTATTCCCTCCAGGTCTTCAGTGAACTGGAATCAGTTTGTTAGCTAAACCTGGCTCATCTGCGAAGGCTATATTGCACCCCTAATTCATGGTCATCCACTGACGATTATCCTGACTGCCACAAACGAGCTACTACATGTGGAGTGGGATGGGCGCTACAGGACGGCTAACATGAGCTGTCTCGTGGAACCGTTGCCAAAGCCCAGACATGATGCTTTGTGGCAGTCTGTGTCTGTTCTGCCTTTAGACTCCGATAATTCTGCCCTGCAGCAGGGCGTGCAATTGTCGTCTTTGTGTCATGTTACTACATGCTCAGTACACTTATATTCGCCGATACAGTGGAAGCAGAAGTAAATCTCCCTCGGTATTTGTTTACCTTTGTAAAACGTACTTAATGTGTTTTGTACACAGAAATCGGCTTATTAGCTGGCCAAGGCTAGCGCTCATCTGTCTTGTGGTGACGGAAAATAGAAACATTGGTTAGCGGAGAGAGAGAGAGAGGGGGGGGGAGGAAGTATACTCAGATTGCATCTAAATGGGTGCAGCTCAACATGTGCTGTTTCATCAGTAATATGTTACGTAATTCATTCTAATGTAGTTTGTTTGGTGGGATACCAAGTTTTTCAAAGAAGAAACAAAACAGAAACATATCAAAATGAAAAATAATAATGACGTTGTAGCCTGTTGCACCATCCCAAACTTCAGGAACCAGTTGTCATGCCCAGCTGAGTACAGCGTGGAAGATTTTTATAAAGCAAGCTCGCGACTGTGCTGCCACTCGCCAGATGAATGCTGCTCTTGGAAGCTAATACACATTGACACGCACAGTGCCCCCTTCCATTTAAAAAATTATTTCCAGGGTTTCACCGGCTATTTTTACTCATACAAAACAAACACCGGGTAGACAAATAACGCCTTCGACTTCAAGCAATTGCAAGAATTGCCCTCTTTGAATAGAGGGTATTTATCGTACTTGTGGACGTGGTCATTCGATAATTATGCCTTCTGCATATTTATGCCGGTAATGTCATTTGTTTCCGATTACGCAAGTATCAAAACAAAATCGCAGCTTTAACATCTGATTCAGCACCATACAGTTAATCTGTTACAAAATAAATATTATTCAAAAGGGTTTACTTTCTATTTTTTTAAGTAACATTGTAATTTTGCTTTTAAAATTTGACACTTTCATAATTTAGCACATTGATTTGTGTTTAAAGGAAACATCAATTAATTTACTTTTATTGTGTATATTCCATCTTCATAAGAGTGTAAATCTTAAATATTTAATGCAGTTTCATATGTATTGTTTATGGCTTCTTTCTCACAATAAAAGAAGAGGTATTTATTGATTACCTTTTAAAAAACTGAGAGAAAATAGTACATCAAATGAAAAGTATCTGGCCTACATAGTATTCATTCCTCTCGATTCAAACCTACTCACAGAAAGAAGAGAGAAAGAAAAGAAAGAACAATACTTAAACAGGGACAAATTCAGAATATTATAAAACTTCTTCCCCTTTAGGTAAAGCAAAAGAAAACAATTAGAATAAAATAAGATCAAAATGCTGTATGTATTCGTATATACATATAATATATATTAATATATATTATATTTATATATTGTCAATTTAAATGGACCCTAAAATGACCATCATAACGTCCTCCAAACAAAATACGACTAATGGCATTTACTTTCCCCCATAATATCAAGTAAATTTTATTAAAAGCATTTCTTTCTACAACGCTTAGTTTTGGAGATATTGTACAGTCTCAACTTATATTGTCCTTCCTCTATATATATAAAATTAACCTTTAAAATGTTGTGACATAGTGAAACGAATAGTGCAATTTGACGTTGGGGTAAATGCTTTTGTGCGAGGAACACCTTAAAATTCTAGTAAATTAGTCATAGGAGCGAGGCTGAGTTTTCTTTGTTAATGAGCCTTACAAGATAAGTCAGTAATGTAGAAACAGCTTCCTACTGTAAGGACCATGCAGGACCAACTTGTAACATTTAGAAATAGAAAGGAATTACGAAAAGATTGAACATTGTTAAAGAGAGTCACTTCTACCAGATATTCATAGTGTTTTAAATGTGTTTGAGGTGACATCTCTGCGAAAGGATGGTACAAGAAACAGGTATCAAAATTTGAGGGAAATCCCCGACGCGACGGACCGTATGAAATTTAATTAATGTCCAAGGTGAACTCGTGAATTACCTCTCAAGAATTCTGGAATAAATCGTATGTGTGATAAGTTAGAAAGTGAAGTGTAATTATTAGCCACAGGTTACAGAAATTAACTCTACAAAAAGTGAACGCATTCTCGCCCTTTATTTTTGGAAATCTAAGATTCATCGTACCTCTCTACAGAAAAATATTAAACAATCCGATGTGTTGCATTCACATGAATTTCTCTACTCACTAATCCACAAATTGTTCTTAAAAAAGCTCATTAGTTTATCTACTTCTTGTTACTATAGATAAACCGTCATTGCTCATTTACATATTTCGTTGTTGGTATAAGAAGCTTGGTAAGCTAAAGGGATAGTCAAATGTTTTCAAAGCCGCTCGCCATGTCATGGGTTTGAAGTTCTGTTCTTTTTCCATTAAAACGAAAGAAGGAAAAAGAATAGCGATTTCCAGAGAAAAGTAACCAGTAACAAAGAATACCTCGGAAACGGTCAACGTAACAGAAATGTGATATAAATTGTGTGCTTTAACGAGATCTACATTTTTTGTGTGGTAAAATTTTGTCTATCTCTTACGGTTTACCAATTACACAAAAGTCATTCACAATAAATAGGACTTCACAGGATATTCCCAGAAAATTAAAGATATGCATTTTATCCGTCATGAAAATAGCTTAAACATGTCGTATTTTAATCAAAACATTACTGCCATTTTTGATAAATCAAAAATAACGAACACTTTTCCATGTAAAGCGTAGTTTTGGATGGGGGATTTTCCTCAACATCATGCTTAGAAGGTCCCTGAATTTATATACCAAGTTTCTAATATAACCAACTTTTCAATTTTGAGTAGTACTGTTCACAGACATACGAACCTTTTTGTAAAAATTATATTACTTTCGTATTTCTGTAAGTGTTTAACGCCCCTTCTTAATACATACTGCACCATAGACGATGGACACTGTGATAACTTAAATGACAATTGCTAAAAGAAATCTGAGAAGTAAACGCTCCACGGTTAAGGTGAGGTTACCCCTCCCCCCCCCCCGTCTTTTTTCAGTTAAGAGGACTGAAGAGAACTTGGAAAAAACCTTAGTCAGAGGTTATGCGGAATGATTTTCACGAAATTTGAATTTCATTAAGTCATTATTCCTTTGTTGCTGTTTCTCATTCTTCGAATATTGTGTTTTACGTGGAAAGGGAACCAGAGTGGATGAGTGATATTTTGAAACACAGGAAGTCAGCTCTTCTGAAAAGTAATTTTAACAAAGGCAAGTTCTCAAAGAAGATGGTTTACGTACAATACTGAAAGCCACATAATATAAAAAGTGCTTGTGTTGATTAAAATGTTGATGATGTTTTAATAGAAAACCGGCGTTATACAGTGTTGTTGCAAAGAAATAACCTTCTAAATTTCAAAGTGTTAAACGCTTTAAACAGGAACCTTAGTACTTTAGCTAGAGTTTAGTGAACCTATAAATAGGGTAGCATCTTTAGTGAGCTCGAAATCTGAGTTTACATCGTATGCAGCAGCTGGGGTGAAGGGTCTTGTGTGTATGGTTTAACTCAATATGGGGCCCTGTATATTTGAAATTATGATTCAGTGGATATTAACCTATTTAATCCCACTCTTCTAAAATTGTGACACAAAATTGGAATGTTTCCACTCAAGTTTTGTTAAATTTGGTAACAAAGGTACGACTGCATTAGTGCTATATAATTTGCTGGTGTGTTTAAATTTATTGATATTTCCTTAATATGAATGCAAAATATATGCTCCACCATAATGCTATTTAAGTTCTTTCAGCATACATGCACACGTCACTCTTTACTTTACGTGGGCCCATCCCATTCTCTACCATAGAATTTGTAGCACCGCAGCTGGGATCCGAACCTCCGATATAGAAATCCTGTCCAGTGATGTTCAATACCTTAGCCCACTGAGGTCCAAAGCAGAGATCTGTACCAATAGCTTTAAGGCCACAAGTATCTATGATATGCCAACCTGTTTCATTCCAAAATAAATTAGGAGTGAAAGGGTTAAGGCGTTGAACTGAGAAAAATTCTTAACTTTTTACTTATAAAGTTCGAGAAGGCTTTCACCGAAATGGACATAAATGCCCTTTTATGTGCATTATTGCCGTTTAGTTTATTATAATCAAATTTAAATGTTGGTTTGTTTTGGAATACTCATGATTTGATCGAGTTATCTATAGGTCTCATACAGCTATGATTGGGATGCGGAGCTTTGAAAGAAGGCGTGGGAGCTGGGGTAAAACCGGAATTACGAAGAACTTAACGTGACGGGACGTAACCTGAAGTTAAGAAACGCTGCTAAACTAAAGGTCTGATTAGGATACACTTAACGTAACGGGAATGACTGATTGATAGTTGTTTTTATTACTTCATGCTAAGGCTTCACGTCGAATGGTTCTAATTATCACGTGATATCAAATGTAACGTAACAGGAAGAAACAATTGGCATTGGCAAACTCATAGGTTACGTCGTGTTAAGTTAACTCACGCTAAGTCAGCCCTAAATAGCTTCCTTTAATACAATGTGTTAGACTTTCTCGTTCCGTCGCGCTACGTTAAGTTCATCGTAATCTCAGCTTTAAGCACAGATTTTTCCAGTCAGCACGCAGGTAATGGCGTATTTACCTTCCATGAACAGGGGAGTAGTAAATTACAAACTCGGAGAATTACACGCCTTGCGCTGTGACGTTCGGAGAAGGAACGCATGACGTGTGGCTGATTCTATCGTAGCACACAATTGCGTTACAGTTCTACTTGCCTGAGCTATGATTATGGCTCACATACATGCCTGCACAATGCGCAACTACAATACAGAAAGTAAATTGGCACTATTTATGTTGAGGCAGAATAGCTAGAAATGAAATAGAGACGGAAAGTCGCATAAAACAGGGACATCCAACTAGCTCTCACAGGATAAAAATTAAGGCATTTACACACACACATTGATGCCGCAATGATAACGATTTATAGGTTCGTGCAGTATTACTGATGACAACACTGTTGTGTTAGCTTAGACCTCAGGCCTTATAGGCAGAGAGAGAAAGAGAGAGAGAGAGATAATGGGACAATGAAAGAAGTATTCCATGGTGCCACTGACATTAATATAGTCTACTCTACAGAGTCTAAAAAATATATATGTTACAAGGCTCTGTAGATAGATGTGTACCGTGTAATCATATTTTGTCTATAAACTCATGTCCAGAACTCTTGTTTACACGGTGGAGCCTCCGAAACGGGAAGGTGAATGACTGTAGGTAAACGAATTGTAGACTCCGCAGCAAACAGTAGATGTCGCATATGATATTGAATCAACTATTACTTGCACAGTACACCGAGATGCTTCTCAACTACGGGGAAGCCCGAAGGAATGCACGAGAGGCTTGCCGGCTCTATCAACAACCAACAGACGTCACCGAACCCAGACCATGTTTTCAAGGTTGAATAGGCTTTTAAGTGCAAAAGCCAGCTTACGTCCTCACAAACACAGCTGTCTACGTCCGCAGACACGCCGTACACCAGAAATTGAGCTCTTTCCAAGAGATCGAGAGTTGGACATCACATCACATGTAGCGAAGTTGGCGGCAGCCTTTTTGAGCACCTTCAGTAGTTGATTAAGATGTTATCTGATTACTTACAGTATTTCACTCCTTTTTACTTTTTTCCTATCTTTTATGGTCCGAGTGGTTATATCCTCCATATTTTAGAGACTCTTAACACTTAACAAACCGATTTTGTATACGAATTTATTAACAAAATATAAAATTGTATACATCTACCTACAACTGAGACTTTTAACGTAACGTATTTACATTCTGTATATATTTTATACGAGCAGAAACTGCATGTGTCATAGAGAACACTGTATGTAGAGTATTAAAGGTGTTATGTTTTGTTTTTGACACGCGTATGTTTCGTTAAATGAAAAGTAAATATTTATTGTTTAGGTAGCAGCGAAGGACAAATTGGAAAGTGCAGCAAATTTATTAGAGATGAATAATATCCCCGGTTTGACGAGCTCGAAAACCCATTTGAGTGACCTTAGTGCTAACAGACCCACGAACTGGGAGATCCTGCCGTCTTTACCCGCCACAACATGGGCACTCCTGACAGATGTTTAATTCTAACCTGCCGTGCAGAAGTGTGATCGCTACAACGAATGGCTGAAATTGAGGTAGAGAAATGAACTTCTAAAACGTCTGTTATATATTATATATTACATCAATATAATGCAATAAAGTGTGCAGCATGAAAAAAAATGTAGCTATAGCTAATTTGAATTTAAAACATAAAGTTTTTCCTTTATCAAGCAAAACATACACATATATTGCAGCCCTGGCACAGTAGAACATAATCTTATTATTAACGACTCAGGAAGATAGCTTTCTCATATTCAGTCTCTGGCCTAATCATAAAATGTAATATGGAATTTAAACTTTTATGCTATGGAACTATGATACTAAAATTTACTGAATTACGACTTGCCAAATAAAGGTACGAGGGATCCCGGGTTCGATTGCCGGCTGGGGAGTGGGAATTTTTCTCTAGCCAAGATTATTAACTACAGGTTACGTATTCCGGCGCTTTCCACGTGTTTCATTTTATTTGTAAATTTGCATAAATTTTTCCAACTTTTCCTACGTGGTATTTTCAAAATTATTCACTATGTATATTGTAGAACAATTTCTTGATATAATAACCCATAATGCCAATGTATGATTCCAACTGAGGGAGAAATAAATTTATGGAGACGTTTATGAGGAAGTTGAGTAAAAATGTGAATAATTCGCAATTTTGACATTTTTTCGGCTCCGTCACGTCAAAACCCATTTTCACCGCAATTTCAGGTATTGTATAAGAAATGTTCTGTATTAATTCCATGTAAATACGAGAAGGTTGAACTATCATCGCAATTTTAACTATAATACTAATAAAGTCAGAAACCTTGAAAAATGTCAGAACACGTAAATTGTGATCTCGTTTTTTTTTTTTTTTTTTTTCCCGTATATTAAAAATTATAGTTTTCTTTCCGTTAATGTTGCAGCTGTTTATTTTAATGTGGAGACGAATACTTTCTGGAATCCGTCTATGAATATCATATGAACATACCTAAATCGTCACAATGCAGATTGCTCTCTACACAGAATTAGCAGTCTGGCAAGTCAACGGAGTGTGTTTGGAGTTTGGACTCACTTAATTTCTCACTACTAGATTCAGGTCTAGGAGCTAGGACTAGACGGAGTGACGCCAGTACCTGGATGACATGACCGCCCATAGGCCATAGCGGACCCTTTGTGCTTCCGACGTGACCCCTGAAAGGAAGGGATGACCCGAACGGCGACCAGACCCGGACGACCATGTGCGCTAACAAGTACGGGATCCCTTACTATTCCAGCATGACACCAATCCTGACGCGGCTAACCCTGCCTTAGCCACCGCCACCTGAGGATACCGGAAATAGACGACCCAGCTCCCAGGAAGGAAGGGGGCCCCAACAGTCCCGCCAAGTGCGAGGGAGAAATCTTTTCATTGCGAAATTCCACCGTCCTACCGCAACACGCTTAACACCGTCGCCTGGTCCTTCAATCCTGAACCAAATGAAAGGTAATGATAGGGACAGAAATTTGTGGTAGAAGAACCACCCCAGCATTTGCCTACCGATCTGGGGAAACCACGAAAAACCTCAAGGGTAGAGTGGCGGACCCGACGGTAATCGAGCCTCACGCGTTATCGAGGAGCCTTCTCGCCTGGTCACAATACCTGATCTTTTTGACTCGTTTTTTGAGATTGGATTTTCCGAAATAGAATAGCGTATGAAAGCTAGAAATTAGTGCTTTCCTTAAGGGGATGCTACACTGAAATTTAGTACTGACATTTGTATTCTATGATCCCCCAAAAAATATTTGCTCCCTATGATTTCAAAATGCATTTTGATCTCTGATATTATAGAATACTTATATTTATATTAAGTAGACTAAACGTTTGGAACAAAATTGTTTTTCTATTTTTGGGCGTTTTAGGAAATTATTTTTTTAGCACATCTACTATTTCAAAATTTTCCACATGATGTAGTTTCCTTCCAATTCTTCAGAAATTTTTCATGTAGATTCCCAAAATACAACAGATATCATATGAAATTGTCTTGCAACATCTTTTTTAAAGCAATGCAAAACTTCAAAACAAACACGAAGAATTTTATAAATTATTTTGTTTTAACCTAAGGCTAGTAGAAAGATTTATGACAATTCTGTGTGGTATAATTATATAAGTGGCATAGGTGTTTATTAAAAGGTTGTTTTTAAAATACCATCGTGTGGTGTATTTGGCATAGTATAATAAAATTCAGCTCTGCGTTGAATTTTTGCATAAGACAAATAAGATTCAGGTAAATGAAAACTTAAGAAAATCATATTTTCAGTGTAGTATTAGCTTAAAGCGCACCCGCCACATACGCCGCACACCGCCGTCTGTCGCGCCTGCCCTGCAATCCTGAAAGATGAAGTCATAGGAAATAAGGGACAGCAAAATTTGTGGTGGTATATAATCGCGCTCGGTATAAACAAATAGTTAATGGTAGGTACGTAAAGAAAAAAACATGTGCAATAATATAATCTGCGGGTTCCATATATACAGAAATCTAGGGGCGGCTGATTCACCTGTAAAAGCTGTTTGGCAGCTTTAGGTAATGCATTAGACCAAAACTGTGCAAAATTAAAAAAATTAAATGTGTTCTTAATATGTACAATAATATGAATTCTAAAACCTTGGCGCATTTAAACTACCAATTAACTGAAACTATAAATAGACAAGCGCGTGCTTATTAATAGACACGCCCAACTTTAAACCTTGTTTTCTCGCACACATTTTTTCAACTTTTGCATACTCAAAATGCTTGTTACGATATAATTTTTTTTACTGATTTGATTCAAAATGTTTGTACTGCCTCTTAAAAGTACATTACAGAAGCTTTCCATACACTTCATTAAAATAATGCTCCAATTTTGAATAGTAAATTAAGTTTTGAAAAATCAAGCATTTTGGAGAGTACAAAAGTAATAATTGTTCTGCAGTGATTAGCACTAGATATAAAACATCTGATACGATAGATCGTTTTGTAAGCTCATTTACTGTAAAACCTGAATTTTTTATGTGAATATTTTTATAAATGCATCGTTTGGAGTATATTTATTAGAACAATGAACGTACACAATATAAAATAAATACTTAAAGAGCCATACAAGTTAACATTTTGAAATAAGGAATAACCATCGCTGTTATTATATTGTGTAATAGCTGACATAAATTTCAGCAAAATATCTTGAATACTGTGGATTTTCCAAATTTCACAGATTACATTATCTTAAGTTCTTAAATGAAAATTTCTCACAAAGGGGAATTTCTAAATTAGTAAACTGACCTAGTTCCGAAGCTAATCTTTAAAATATTTCGTTTACGCGTAAGGAAACAGAATTACAGGCTGCTCATAGCAAGAAAATTTTAGTGGGATAACGATGTTTTGTACACTCACAGAACATGCCAATTAATTCACTGCATTGACTAAGGAAAAGCTGTGTTCTGCGAAAAGGGCTTATCTGTCATTAATTTGTGACCGTGTATTGTGTCCTTGTGTTCCATGCGAAGATTTTCTAATCCGTAAGTTCCATTCCCAATTAGTTCGGATTACCGTAGTATATGCGCATATTTCAAAGCGGTATAATCGCTTCGTTAATGCCTAAGATCATTTGAGAGGCATAATGCGATTGGGGTGAACTTTAGCTAGACGTGTGCTCGTCTGAACTGTAGTTAATTGTGATTTTCGACGTAGTCTGATCTTGTGCCATGTTCTATACGCTGGAAGGGACAGATGAAATGCAAATATCAGTTTAGAAACATAACATAAACATTTATATTTATATCTTTCAAAATCATTCAAAAATTGCAGTTTTGGTGTTAAAGATTATCACAATAGTATTCATTTTATCTGTAAGGTTTTTTGGTACAGTTTAATAGTGTGTAACGTCTGCCTTCACTACATACGATACAACAGGGGTGACGCCGGATACATGAAATGAAATGATAATTCGCAAGGAAACCTTTCGGGCTACGTTTAAGGTACCTCCCCGGCATTTGCCAGTTATGAGAACTGAAGAAAACCTAGAAAAGACCTCAAGGAGGAAGATGCTGACGGGATTTGAACCGCAAGATTTCCTTTCAGGGGTTTTTATACCCCGTCTTATGGCTTCCACATATCTGTTCACGCACGATAATGTATTAAATCTACCCTTTCAAATGTGTTTTTCTCGTATTTAATTTTTCTTACGCCTCATTGTATTCAAAATTTTCATATTATTATATTTATTATTTAATATTCAATATTTTTATTTTCTCTACCACGTACATAGTAGGTAGAGAAGGTATTGCATTGCACCCAAAAATTCGAAAGCGAGATTTCACCGGAAATACGTGTTTTGACGCCGTTGAATCCAAAAAAGCATTTTTAGAAAACGTTCGTGTGTGTATGTAAATAGAATAACTCAGAAAGGAAACGTCAAATAAATACCAAACTTGGTATTTAGGTTCAGTATCTTCCAGAGGTGCGACACGTAGATTTTCAAGAAAATCTCCAATCCCAAACTACCTTTTACATGGAACATTTTTTGACATCTATTCTTTTCTAAAAAATAGCTCTAACGATTTTAATTCAAATACCATATGTTAAATATGTTTACATGGCAAATAAAATGTACATTTTTAATTTTCTGGGAATAGCCTGTGAAGTACTGTTTATTCGGAAGAAATTTTGTATAATCTTGTATAACCAGTAAACGTTAAGCGATAGACGAAAATGCAGTGCACGTAAATGTAGATCTCTCTAAAACACAGAATTTATTTCAAATAGCCTTTTTTGTGGCATAACCATTTCCGAGATATCCGTTATTAATGGTTCGATTTATTCAATACTTTTGTCATTTCTTAAAGTCCCGATTGCATGGAAATAGTATGGAATTTTAAGACAGCGTACAGCGTTCTGTTCTTAAACATTTGACTATCATTAACGAAATGTGTAATGTTGCTATTTCTGCAAAGATGTATCTGGATTAATATGAAGTAGATAGAAAAATAAGCTTTCGTAAGAATAATTTGTATACCCACTAATATACGATAGAGGGTAGAGAAAGTCATGTGAATGTAACAGTCTCTTTATTTTGTTTTCTTTAAATATTCAACACAAGCTGAATTTGCTTCAAGGTTTACCTTGCTTTCCCACATTAACTGTGCAACTGGACTGCGCTGCAATTTATGAAGTTGATTATTTGGAGTTCAGAGAAACTGCTATCTTTAAGCAACAAATAGAATAGTTTTCAAAGATAGCTCTGTAATTTTATAGTACACTTTCATTCAATATAGTCCTAAAAGTACAGTGCTTGTTACTCTAGACGGAGACCACTGACAGCAGGGTGTGTTTTCAGCAATGAAAGAATCCCTATTATATTTTCAAAAGAAAATTATATTGTGGCTTATTAATAATTTGGGGGCTTACATTATTATTCTACATTGTCATTACCGGACACATTGTTGTTTACGTCACTCTTGGTTGGTAGTTTTTGCTAGCCCCGAGTTGTGGGTGATATAGCGTGTGTCTCAGTTAGGTTCGTCCGCGTGTGTAAGCCGGGCTTTGCATCGGTGGACATCTCCTCCCACCTTCCATTTTTAATAATGTAGGAACCCCAAACGGTTGGGAAATAAATCTAGGAATGTGTGAGTAGATTTGTGTTATGTATTTTGTACAGTGAAAAACCCACGCCTTCCTCTTAACCTTCACACCACGTTTCGGTCCTCCGCAGCCAAGTGAGTATACGTTCCCTCAATGTGCGTGCTGGGTATTAGAAATTAATTTAATTTTCATGTGAACTTATAGGCCATCTACCCAGCATGTAACAATATGATACAGCAATAAAACAATACATGGTAGTATACAGGTTTTTGAAGTAAAAGGTACAGAGGCGCGAAGCGGCCCCCCACAACCGGAGAACCAGCACGTAGGTTCCCGGCCCTTTGTGTTTCTAAAGTGATCCCTGGAAGGGAGGGATGAGATTCGAAGGGTTACCAGATCTAGTTGAAGACGCGCGCAAGCATGGAATGGGGTCCCTAATGGTTCCAGTTCGAACGCATCCGACCCACCCAACACCACTCACAAGTCCCTAACTCCGGCGGTTCCCGAAGAGGCCCAGGATGTGGGTCCTGACTGAGCAGTCTCGACCGACGTCAGGAAGAAACTCCACACAGCGCACAGCCACCGCCTAGCCTCAACACGCTAAACACCGCCGCTTGCGCTACAACCCTGAAACAGACAACAATGAGGTAAATTATGGGTACAGGAAATAAGGGACACGAGGGTCGTGGTAGAAGAAGAACCACCTAGCATTGGTTTCCACCGGGGGAAGCCATGAAAAACCCACGGGTCAGAATGGAAGATCGCCAACCCTGTTCCAATGTGAGCAGACTTTTGAAGTAACATTTAAATATTCGTACTTAACCAACTGAGATCTGCACAATACAACCACCATTTTGTAGTAAAAACTGATGTGCATATAAATAGAGGTCATTCTGAGAACCAGTATAAAATTTCAACTTATGTTCAAATAAATTATTTATGAAAAATTAAAAATATGGATAGGGAACAAACATAAACCTCCTTTTTGGTCTAAAGGTAGACTTTATGAAAAAATCCGATGTGTTATATTTACACCACTTTCTCACTCTATCGTTAATTACTGCCTCTAAAGGTTATTCTTACCAAAACTTATTCTTCTATCACCTCAATTTAATCAAGATAAACACTTTCGTTATAGATACAAAGGGAATAGCGATAGTAACATGTTTAAAACCGGACACTATACGCTGGCATTAAAATTCCATACTCCTTCTATGCCCTCTGCAGAAATAACTGAAAATCGACAGGACTTAAAAGAATGACAAAGTATTGAACAAATCGAACCATTAGTAACGGATATCTCGGAAATGGTTCATGATACAAAAAAAGTTATTGGAAACAAATTGTGCGTTTTAAAGACATCTACATTTACCACTTACACAATGCCTTCCGAATGAAGAGGACTGCACAGGTTGCTCCCAGAAAATTCAAAGTATACACTTTATTTGTCATTTAAATATCTTTAGTATACGGTATTTTAATCAAAATCGTTAGAGCTATTTTTGAGCAAATAAATAATTCGAAAACTATTCCATGTAAATGGTATTTAGAACTCTGTATTTAGTTATGCTGTTGACAAACGCACACATGGACCGTTTTCTAAAAATGCTGTTTTTGGATTCATGGGGCCTAAAAGTATGATTTCCGATGAAATCTCTTTATCAAATTTTTGGGTTGAATGCAATACCTTCTTCACCTACTAGGTACGTGGTAGAGAAAGTAAAAAGTGAGACGGAAATATGTTATTCTTGGCGGTATTCATGTACTTATCCTGCCACGACGTGCGGAACAACAATTAAAACACTGATTGTCTTAATAGAGGTTAACTATGAAATCCCGCGACTTAAATTAGTTGCGAAACTCTTAAGTTGCCATAGGGGTATGTCATCTCAAAACTGAATTTGAGAACGCCTTGTGGTTTACAGGAAAAACTGTGTCACTTGGAGAATTTAATGTCGTGACGGCATGTTCCCATGTTACCTCACTTGATTAGAGCAGCGGCACGGTAAGCCGAAGGCCCGTGGTTCAAGTCCCGGCTATGGCATTGAATTTTTCAGTTTGATTCTACCTTTCCAACCTAAGCCTACACACGGCATGTGTGGAAGAACATTGAATTAACGTTGATTCACCTAGTAGTGTACGTTTAGTATCTGCACCTTTTTTTTTTAATTTCGTCTGGTTACAGTGACTGAATTTTTATCTACACCGATGGATTTAAGTGCACCAACGGTGTTGGATGTTGTGGCAGTAATTTGTATCACAATAATGTAAATGCCAGAGTGATTGTAGTGTAAATAAGCATTATTGTATGACATTGATTTGAGATGTTTGTTAATTATATGCATTGTTAGGAAATAAGTTTACACAACCTCACTGAAACTGAGAATAATAGGGGGTAACAATGAGCGAGGGGGTGAGTTGTTTATCAATTATTAGAGACAAGCAAATGACGTCAGATTAGCGCGCTTTTCTTAGAAATGGCGGGAATTTCTTCCCTAGAGCATATGTTTTCGTAATTTTTGATTGGATATAAAAATAGACGCTAATGTTGGCGCGTTTTATTAACCAATAGCAGCTCGGTTATAATCTTTAGGCATATCGGGTGTGGGAGTATAAAAAGCTAAAGCCAGAGGCAAGTATTGCCCAGTTCAACAAAATCATCCACGCGTTACACGTCGCTGAGTCCAACAGAATCATTCAGAAGTTAAACGTCGCTTAGTTCATCAGAATCGTTCGCGAGTTACACGTCGCAATTCTACAGAATCTCTCGCGTCTTAAAGTTTGTTATAAATGTGAAAAACGCGAATTAATAATGTGCAGTAAATAAGTGATTATAGTGATATTAGAAAATATAACAGTTTCAGTCTGGCGTGTATCAAGAGTCAATATGTGAACTTAATTAATTGTGACGGTAATAAAAGTGTAAAAACAAATTCTTTTATCAGTGTTATCTTTGAGTAACAAATCCTTTCCGTTTACACACCTTGTTCAAGAGATGTGCTCGACTGAATAATAATAATAGCTAGCCGGAGGACAATGAACCCAACATTCAAAGTAGTAATACAATAACAGGCGCCCAGCAAAAGATAACACGAAGTGACCGCGACAAATTGGCTTCCATACGTGGTGCAGATAAACATGAAGTATCTTCCAACCAACTACCTAAAAATAAATATTCTACTACAATGTGCTTATGTTCATGTAACCGAACCCCATACATTCGGTTTTCATGTTAGCACATCCATGTATAGTGCAGAGCTGTATGCCATATACCGAGCCATTTTGTATGTACGTCGTCGAAAATTGGGAGACTGTCTTTTTGAGTGATTCCCTTAGCGCACCTTCGTGAGTTGTACAACTACCACCCCATTGTTCAACGAATCCAGGATGTCCTCCATGTTTTATACGTTTCTGGCGTTAATATGGAGTATGCTTGGATACCTGGTCACGTTGGCTTGCAGGGGAATGAACTTGTGGAATTGGCAGCTAAGGCGGCAACCACAGAACCAGGGCTACAATATCTCGGGTAACGTCGGAAGACTTTAGGTTTGTTGTGCAGAGAGCGGTGCTGTCGTGCTGGCGCGAGGAGTGATTAGCTCTCCGCGGAGTAGTATAAGCTTAGAGTAGTAAAGGACATTCCGATAAACTGAATAACTTCCTCTCGTGCATCTCGTTTTGAGGAGGTAATTTTGGCTCGGTTGCGTATTCGCCACTGCAATTTTACGCACGGTTATCTTTTTAAGGGTGACCCTGCTCCTATTTGTCCGCTTTTTAGCGATTGTCTGCCGGTCCGTCACGTGTTGCTAGAGTGTACTGCTCTAGCACATCTTCGGGACTCTCAGCAACTGCCGGCCAGGCTTGCAGAGGTCTTAGCGGATGATAACCATGCGGTTGATAGGATTTTTAATTTCGTGTCAAAGGTAAATTTCCAAATGCGGATTTAGTCATAGTGATTTCAGGTGTTTCATACTTCTTGGTTTAGTTTCATATATTCATATTTATTTCAAAGTTTTCCTTTAATTTTCAGACTGACCTTAATGCCTGGCTTTTGCAATGATGTTTATATTCGTCTTTATCTCTGGCATTTGCCCAGATATTTTATACTGATCTATCTCTCTGGCCTTTTTCATGATCTGTTTCAAAAGCGCGCTAATGACCTAGCAGTTGTAGCGCCCTTAAACACTAATCATCATCATTATCATCACCTAATAGTGGTTAACAATGGAGCCCGGAACTTAAAAGTGCCTAGGAAATTCTAAGTCGCCAAAGGGGTATATTATCTCAAAAGTGAATCTGAGAACGCCTTGTGATTTAGAGGGAAAAATTTGAATCAGTTGGTGAATTTAATCTCGTACCGGCATGGTGCCATGGTAGTTCTGTGGATTAGAGCAACAGCACGGTAAGCAGAAGATCTGTGGTTCAAATCCGGCTATGGCATTGCATCATTTGGTCTTATGCTACCTCTCAAACCTTAACTTACACACTGCCTGTGTGGAAAGTATTATTAATATTTATGTACCTAAATGTTAAACAACATTGCTTTAAAACTAATATGCTTACATTCTTTTCACCACATGGAGGCCAAACCTGGACTGCTGAAGAGCTGCGTGAGCCAATTTTTATTCCTTCAGTAGGAAAATGCATAATTTAACCGGTGTTTTTATTTGTGTTATTAGTACTTAAGCATTTGTTTTAACACGCTATGTCATACCTTTACTATCGCTCCTCCAGGTATTACGGGTAGAAACATTTCATCCAAACTCTAATAGTAAGCAGTAGAGAATACCTAAAACACTGTAGTATGGCTTCGATCCGTTGTGCTGGTCTCGTATATCCCATTATCACATTTTAGATAATAGCGTAGGGTTTGTTTTCGTCTTAAGAAACCTGAAACTTGTTCCTCGCTAATAGAAGTGCAAATAAATGTGCTTAGCAAGGGTTGGTGGGTGTTACACGATACTAGAAAAAGAAAAGGCGTTCTCTTATGAAGGAGTATCCTTTTCTTTCCCCATCCCAAGCTCATGACCTAAATAAGAAGGGAAGAAATTCCAGAACATCAGCCATTCCGGTGCAACAGCAAAACCTGATGGTGCTGGCCAGAACGTCTTTCGTATTTAGAATAAGGAATTTTCTTAATTTGCTTTCTGGGCCTACCAAAAGTGTGGCGAGTTTTGTTGTTGTAGGGTTAAGAGAAGACTAAACGGCGAAAGTTGCAAGAAATTATATTTTTAATTTTTTCTGCAGTCTTATAAATTAGAATTTCCTCTTTAAGGTAATGCATCGGTGAAATTTGGAAAACCCACAGTATGTAAGATATTTTATTGAAGTTTATGCCAGCTGTTGCACACTATGACAGTAATGTTTTTGCCATCACAAAGTTCTAGTTTTCGTGGATATTAAATATTAATTTTGTATTTGTAAATGTGCTGTTCTAATAAAAATGCTCCACAAGATGCATTTTCAAAAATATTCACATACAAAATACAGGTTTACAGCAAATAAGTTTGAAAAAAAATCTGTCATATCAGACTTTTTATATTGACCCCTAATTATTCTAAAAAAAACTAATACGCTCTAAAATCACTGATTTACCGAAAGATAGTACTCATTTTTTCTCAAAATTAGATCACTATTAAAAAAAAATATGGCCATTTTCTTTAATGTACCTTTGAGAGGCAATAAAATCTTTTTTTAAATAAATTGGTAAACAATTGCATAACCGAACGAGATGTCGCCGTGGTAACGCGTGCGACTGGTATTCGGAAGTTCCCGGATTCGATTTCTGGCTATCGCCCACTCTGACCCATGGGTTTTTTCAGGGGTTTTGCGAATGCTGGAATGGTTTCTTTTAGCCCCCAAATTTCTTGTACCTCCATTTCGTTCCATTCATCATTTCATTCTTCCTTCACCCCGTTAGGTCTGTTTCAGGCTTGGAAGTGTCGGCGATGGTATTTCGGTGCAGCGCTCTGGATGCTCTCTGTGGAGCTTTCTCTGTCCCTTGGTTTTTGACAATAATGCTATTTTTGCTCTGTAAATGTACGGGAGGATTTTTCGCTCCATTTTTTTAGTTTCAGCAGTATTTCTTCTAATAGAAATTTTCTCCTGTGAATGACCCATTTTCTCAGAAACTGTTTACTGAAATTTTAATATGATAATAGCAACATATAAGTGGTGTTATTGGTCTACTTTGGTGTTAATTAGTTGGTTGGTTATGCTTTAAAAACCTAATAGCTGATAAATATTAATGAAGTGTTGTGTAAGAAAGAATCATATCTTCCTAGATAAACCATATTATTATATAAAAGTAGATCAGTGAACTCGGAAGTTATGCATTTAGTGCGAAAAATTTCAGTTGATGTCTTATTTAGTTTCTGAGATAGAGTAATAAAGTTAGCACATTTAACATTGGCGGGTTAGGACTTTTAATTTCCCCTTAACAGATCGATGTACACCCACCGACACTTCGGAATCAGCACTTAATAGTTATTATCGCTATAGAATTGCCACTACATTCATTGATTAGGCGATTAAATTAGAATTATCTTAATTTGTTTATTCGTTTTGTTTATTTCTGTCGGGTTTACAGCTGGAAAAAAGAGGAGTGAAAGAGCGAGTAAGGCATACATACTTTCTGCTTCCGTATTCCACTTGCAGGCTATGACATCCTATGAACCTAAACTAGCGAGTCGCGAATTGCAAACTCTGCGAGTAGTCCAACTCTTACCTGTCGTTCGGAGGGAATGAATGACGTAACTTGGCTTCTGGTGATCGACACAATTATGTTACGGTTCTACATGCCCTGTTTATGCTTTTAAGCACATTAAGTGGTTATTACTTAATTTCTATCCACAATAAAAACATACACCTATTTTAAAAATAGTATATATTTTCTTTTACTATAGATTACTACTAAATTCCTAAGGATTCTATTCCATATACTAACTATATACCCTAATAAAATACACTTTCTGCATCTCTCGACCGGCCTTCAGAACAATAATTACATAACGTGCCGCTTCCCCGCTGTTTTAACTGCTCCAGAAGATTCCTTTCAGCCGTATCCAGTAACTTCCCCTTCTAGAACTTTCCTCTTTATCTTCGGGGCCTATATAGGAGAGCTGATCTTGCCCGTCAGTTTGTTAAGAAGTTACGAATTTAAGCACAGTTAAGAAATCGAAGAGTTTGCAAAATTAAAAGTGGACAGTGTCGAATGCAGTTCAGTTGAGAGTTGTGAACCTGCAGTTCAGTTGTTAGTTGTGACTCAGCAGTTTAGTTCTGATTCGATTCGACCAATCAGTTACGTTCTCTTCTGAGTGTGTGTTAAAAGTGTCTCAAATATAACGTTTGTACTATGCTGAACACCTAAGTGACAAAGTGTGTTTAGTAGCCACTGATGTTCTCAATTGTTACAATATACTTATAACGTTTTAAGGGATCACGATAATTGAAACACATTTTATTAAAGCTTAAGTATTGAAAACAGAATCTAAATAATCCCCTCCATCCTTGCAAGCAAAAGCTTCTTACATGTACATGTAGAAGACAGACCGGTCTTTGCCTTCTCAGAAGGAAGCCAAGAAGCACTTATGAACCTCGCATCCCTCAAATCTGCGGATAATCATCAGAGCTATATTGTGTAGAATGTGCCGTTGCGGAAACGTTCTTCTCAAATTTGAGGCATTGTTCCACCACATGAAATATTTACTGTCACCAGATAGTGCCAAAGCGGCAAGACCTAGCAAAATACTGTGATTAACGCAAACAGCTAATCCACCTCTATTTAAAGTTTATTTGTACCTACTATGCTGTATATTTTACGACTATTGTCCCACTTTCTTTTAATAAAAGGAGGACAATAAATGCTCTATGCACTGCTGCCAGTTGTAATCTATTGTGCTTCCCTTTATTTAATCTTCCAAGATCTTTGCCTCCTTCGTAAAGTCTGCAAGTCTCTTACTGGGCATTTCTTGTGGTCCTTGCAATTACATGCTTTCCTGATTAAACTATTTACTCGTAATCCTAAGAACGGCGAGAGCTTCACAGTCACACAGAAAATGAGATACAGTTTTATTTGCTCTCCTGCATCTTCGACAAATTTGATCGACTGCTTTGCCGAGTTTGTAGAGATGCCCATGCAGCTGACAGTGTCCTGTTAATAGACCCACTGTCCGTTTTAGTGCAGTTCCACTCATACTGTCCCACTTACAAAACAGTATATATTACATCTTAATTACTTTTCCTAAAATGGGAAAGGTTCTAATGGGGTGCAAAATAGCTAATTATTAAGCTTATTGATAGATGCTACATAACAGATTTAGTAAGCACAATGTTTCTAAAAGGTTTTATTTATAAAGTTTCGACAGAACTAATATATTAAAAGGTATCGCTACCATTGTTCGTGTTCGTAAACTGGCTACTACGATAATTACGTAGGCTATCCAGAAAGTAACCTCCGTTCATGCATAGCACGAGAAGTAGTGGGGGTAGCGCCGCCATTTCGACATCAGCGTGCGCAGTGGCTCAGTACGCTTCTACTGTCGCGTGTTTGCCAGTTATAACCTAACAACATGAGCGCCGGAATAACAATTCCCGCCAAGTGTGAAGTGCATGTGAAGTGTGAAAAGGCTAAGCAGAGCAATCCATAACAAGTGTCGTGGTGTGCTGACATCTGGTGTTGTGTTTTGCATGACAACGCTCGCCCTTGCACAGCAAATAACACAAATGAACTTTTTGCCAAGTTCAAATGGGACGTTTTTGACCATCTCCCGTACAGCCCGGACTTGGCCCATAGCAACTTCCACCTATTCCCGTACATAAAATAGTGGGCAATAACAAAGAGCTTCAAAACGCCGTGACAGGTTGGCTTAGTTCACAGGCGGCAGAATTTTATGCAGAGGGTATTTCAAAGACTGTAAAAAGGTATGACAAGTACTTGAATCTGTTTAGAGACTATGTGAAAAAATTGAGAAAAGCTGTAGTTTTCAGATGTATATAATAAAATCTTTGCATGTATACTGGTTTCATGTTTATTAAAAACGGATGTTACTTTCTGGACAGCCCTCGTAGTACAGTTCAGATCGCATAGAATTAAACGGAGTTTTATTTATGGACGCTCTTTAACTGCTACGGTTCTTAGCGTCCCATTTTAAGGGAGTAAAGCCGGGACCAATGGCTTTACTTCCCTTCCGAAGGAAACCATGCTAAGGATTTTTACGCCCGAAAAAATCCATCACCCTCCGCCTGGTTTGAACCAGCGACCTTGGAAACTAGAGGCTAGCATGGTACCCCAGACCACGGAGGACGACTCGGATCGTATTGTAGGCATGCGAAAAAGGCATACGTTTGTGTACTTTTAAAGCTTTTTACTAGCGTATTAATTTACACTAATACCAATACCCCAGAAAAAGTACCAGTTTTCAAAATGTCACATAAATACAAGTTGCACAGACAGAAGAGAGAGGGAAGACAGTGGGAAGGGGGAGGGAAACGATAATGAGAAAGATAGAGGAAGACAGAGAGATAGTGAGAATGAGAGAGAAGGGGTTAAATGGGGAAACAGCAAGAAAGCAATATCTCGAACAAATCTGTGGGTTCTGCTAGTAAGCAATAAATATAATCATAAACAGAAATGCAAACTTTCGTAATCCTAAATATTTAGAACTGAGCAAAAGGTATCAGTCCAAAATATTTTTTATTTTGTACTTTGAGGTAAAACGAACCTTAATTAAAAATAGCTCTCTGGAAAACATCAGCTTCATATTTCATATTCCTGGGGGTACAGTTCTATTGTGTGAACAGGCTTAAAAATAATAAATGTTTCAATTGTTCGCTAAGGAAGTATAAAAACTACTACCAACAAATAAATGTGAAGCGGAACCGTATGTGCCGAGATGATTTATTTTCTAATCGCGTGTCCGGGAAATGAAAATTCTCCGGAGTTAGCTTGATTTTTCCTCCAATTTTCGAGTGGAAGAAAATGTAATTTCTCGTTGTAATAATGTGGGGTATAAGCAGCCTTATAAGATGAGTTCTTTTGTATCCTTAGCGTACCTCAAGAAGATTCCGTCTCCTCTCAAATATTACACACACATGAAGCCCCGCTTGTGATGGAGGGCAGGATTAGTGTTAGATATTGAGAGAAGCCAAATGGCAGCGTTTTAAAAAGTCTGCATTTCTACAGCCTATCCACATAGTTTTCAAGATGTTGAGGGAAGGCAAGTCATTCTGTTGCATTGCTATGACGAATCTTTGCGGCCGAAGTTACCAAGCCTTGCTTCACAGAGTAGAATTCATAATCAGTCGCTGTGGATAGTAAATGGGTAAATTAAGGGAAGCACGGATTAGATAGATCAATAACTAAGTTGAAAAAATGGGATTATTTGGCAGTTGGGAGAGCTCTGTATTGTACCAATAACCATGGCTTTGAGGTAAATTATTGTATTAATTGGAAAGAGATAGCAAGTAACATTAATTAACTTTGCAAGGAGATGCAGAACTTTTAAGCCATAGGTATAAAGGCTTAGGGTTCACTGTATGTGACGTTAAATCCTGATGTATCTGTATTCCACAGTAGCCAAACATCATTCTTTACATGAACCTTTTCTATATTTAGGACCTTAAGATTCATGTTTGGTAGTTTTACCTTTTGAATCTGTGTAATATAAAGAAATTGTAATGCTAAACTGAGATTTCTAAACAACGAATATTACGAGATTCCCTTCCCTTTTCATTTATAGAATTGTTGGAGGCAACATATACAGTCCTATTTTCCAATTTCATACGAGTAATTCCTTAGAAATAAACACCTTTAATATTACGCGTTCAAAAAGTTATCCGCCTGACCTAAAAATACAATAATAAAAACACAAGTATTAAGATAAATATTTTTCCAATATTGTCACCTGGTAATCTAGTCACCTTAACATTTAGTCCAGCTATTTTCTAATTCTATAATACCCACAGTAAAATAAGGTTTCTCCAACTGTGCATAGTAAGTGAAGGTCTCAACTTCAACCTCATCGTTTGATGTGAATCTTCGTCCACCCTATCATTTCTTCAGATTTGAAAACAAAAAGTAGTCGCTAGAAGCCAAATCCAGCAAATATGGCGGATGTGGAAGCAGTTGGAAGCGAAGGTCTCATGCAGTTTTGCAGCAACAATCTCAGATGTATGAAGGCGCATTATCGTGATGAGAGAGAACTTTATTTTTCGCAAGGTGTGGACCTTGACGTTTAGCCTGAATAGAAACCTTCAATTGCTCAATAGTGAAGCGTAAAATTCCTCTCCGGTGGTGGTTCTACCCCCTGGAAGTAGCCTATGAGCACCACATCATGTGGATTCCAGAAAACTGTAGGCCTTACTTTCCATGCAGATGGAGCCCCTTTTGCTTCACTTGTTGCTACCTAAATTTGTACTGCCCCTTCGTCTCTGGCATGTATTAATAAATTTATGTTTCGTATACTGTTATTAAACATCGGATAAGCTCACTAAAATTTCTTTTAAACAAGGCTACACACTCCTAAGAAAAGTTCATTCGAATGCGTTTTTTATCTATTGTTAACAAACGCAGCATCCGCCGAACGAAAAACTTTGTCATATCAAAAATTTCGTGTAAAATGTAGTGGACACGGCCTATCGAGGTCTTCGTAATGTCAGTCGACTCCCATACCTTCAGTCTTCGATAATTGAGTATGGTAATTTTTCTCACATTCTCCTCAGTCGTAGCAGTTTTGAGAACCCCTGAGTGCTCATCATCTTGAATGGACCTAAGACCATGCATAAATTCAGCAGCCCACTTTTAACCATCGAAAATAAACAGGAAAGAATCCTTTAATGTCCAGTGTAACTCCTTTTGTATTACTGTTGGGATTAAATTTTCAAAACGAAGTCCTTTATCACAACTTGTGCTTCAGGTTTATTCTTTTGTAGAAAATATTAACAGTAGTTGGTTTTCACGATCGTAACCAATTATAATTACTGACGTGAAGATATAAATAATTAAATAAAGAAATTATAATAGGATAAAGAAATAATTGCAATAAATAATTTCCGTATATTCAACCCATGTATAATAAATAAGCTTGAGTTGAAAGATTTGTCCGAAGTAAAAGGTAATTAGCGAGTCAAGTAAAGCAGAATCATTAGTAACAGCGTGAGGAGCGAAAGCATTAGCTTAAGGATCTTTGGAACGCAGTTAGGCTATAACTTCAGTACGTTTGAGCAGTCACGTAGGTAGAAATTCGAAAATGAGAAAGGCAATTTAATTTTGAGAGTCGGGGAGGTGCCGTCTAGTAACAGTGTCATATAAGAACACGTAGGAGTTTTTAGATTGGAGCGCATATGAAGTAACGTTGGTGAGGGGAATAATATGTTGGCGAAACTTGAGTTAATATAAGGGCGTGCATTCTAATCAGAGGCATTCGTTCGTGCACATATTCGTACATACATTCGTGAAACTCTTTCTTGAGAATTAGTCGCTTAATCTACTGATTACTCGTGTGTTACTTTAAGCGCTCAGTGACGCGCTTGTGTGAATAATATTTACTGGCCATCCCTAGGGATTTTGCCGGTAAGCATTTTAACGGCTCACTGCAAGTTACGCTGCTAGTTTCTTTTATTGCGTAAACAGTTATTTAAAACCATAAAATTGATACTGCAGAAGTTAGCATGCATAATAATTTATTTTGATAGCTTCGAGTGCTACGATTCATAATCAGCTTCATTATTTTCAAAAGGCCAGCAACTCGCTTCAATAGCTCAAGCATTAGATCACAATTAAACTTCTCAGTCAATTTAAACTGGTGTTATCCTCTCACACCCGCCCAGCTTACCCTGAGAGAAAGATCTCATAGTCAACCACTGTAGCAGCCGGCAGCAGATACTGAAACAATGGGTACGGCTTTAAAGGTGACGACCAACGCTCGGCTTCACAAACAACTGAGTACATCCATGCGTCTGAAACTTTACAGCACGCCATCTGAAGGATGTTACTTAATAACTATCGTAATAAATGGCCATCTTCACGACATTTTTTAGTCAGCCCGAAAACCCTTGGAACGTCCCTCGTATGTTATAAATTGCTTGATATTTGTATAAAGCTATGTTTAGTAACTCTTACAGTTGATAGGCCTTACTCCTGGTCTTTAATGCTCCGCCCCTATGTGAACGCAAACGCCTTTGTTATTTGTACCTAAAAAGGTGGTGTTGGCTCTGTGACGTGGTTACCTTTCTGCTTTAGCGAGAGAGGGAATAATTGGTAATCTCGAAAATAAAAGTACCCCTTATAAAGGATCTTATCAAGCACGCAAAAGCAGTTTTGATACTGGGAGAATATCAAGAGGAAATTGGCACCAGAGGCACTGTAGGCGTTCATTATTTGCTGACCGTTCTCACATTTTGGAGTGTAAAGGCATACTCATGACGTCAAAAGAACACCAGAGAGAAAGAATGAAAGGGAAAGAGAATGGAGAGGAATCAACGTTGAGGCCCCTTGTTTTCAGCAAAAGGGTGGGAGGGGATGACTGTTACGCATATATATCACATATATAAACGTTGTATGGGTTACTACATAACAAAGTGACGCACACTGATATATCATCGAAATAAAAACTGATGGAATCGTGTTTTTCCCGTTTTTCAAAGATTTAAAATCCCCTATGCTAGTAAGTAATGTGACTAATGGATGTTCAGGTCCCGGTTGTTGAAGTATGTGCTTAACCGTGAGAAATGCGGTAAATTCGTTCTCAGACGAAATTGCGATGTATACCTACTTGGTCCTTCCCGAGAGTGGTGTAGTCAGTTTCGCTTAAACTTCTCAGCACGCGATCTTAATTCCAGCTTTTCGGGTTTGGAACTGACAACTATGTGCTGTGAGAAAGGAAAAATTAAACTGAGTTTTATTTCTGGACACTCTTTAACTGCTATGGTTCTTAACGTCCTATTCTATAGTGGGCGTGAAAGACCGGGCATTTTGCAAAGAGGCCTCTTTATCAGGCTTGAGGATTTCTTACGTGCCGTAAATCTACGGCATGGGATCACCGGTTACATTCCCTTCCGAAGGAAGCCACGCTGTGAAAGGGGATCCTATGAATGTAGTAAAAATATTCAACAAAAATGGAATTTCCGTTGTTCGATCAATGTAAAGGTAATATACTTTTGAAAAACTGCGACGCCGATCGGCAGTCAAATAAATCTGATGCTGGAAAATTTTATCACGGGCCTGTATCACGTCTGTCATGAAAAAATGTGTTGTGACTTTACTTTATTGTCAGAAATACTTCGTGACTTTCATTTCCTTTTTTTCTCTTTTTTGTATGCATGCCATCTAAGTATCTAATCTACTGAGTGAGATGGCTCTGCGGTAGTATGTGAGGCTCGCTTTCTGGATGTTCTGGGTTCGATGCCCGTTGACCGACAATTCTGGCCTTGGTTTCATTGTTTTCCCTCGTGTAGTCGAATGCTTGGGTGGTTTCTCATTTACCACACTTTTCTTTCCATCATTTCCCTTTCATTCCCTTTCTTTCTCACCTTTAAGGTGTGCTTATAGATTTCGTGGCGTATGGCGGTGCCGGACAGATGGCGCGGATGCCTGATTAAGAGTAGATACTGCCCGTGGACAATAGGGAGTTGCTTGATCGACGGGTCGCCCATCGCCCTTTCTAGGCAGCTCCAGCAGTGGGACGGGTCTTCAAGCCTGGACCTGTTAGGCACTTCCGCGCGTCACTATGGCGAGTCTGCCTGTGTTTCCTTTGCTTCATCCCTTCCTCCTGGGGGTGTTAGCCACAATAGATCTATGTAAGTCTCAGTGAACTAGGTGTCCCCCTCCGTTGTATAACCTATACCCATAAGTATCTAATCCTTTATGATCATGCTTGTGGATTTCTGTTATCTACCAGTTACACATTGTTGAACATGTCCATTATCCAAAACTTTGTGATATTTCTTGTAGTGTTGACTTATCGAGCATTTGTTCATGCCGAAACTTACATAATTCCTGTAGGTAATATCAAAACATTTGGGACGGGGAGAATTTACGTAACATTATAAGTAACATCGATTTTGTTTACTCCGTTTCAGGTTGAAAGCAATTTTTAAAGATTTCAGTGAAGCATTTTTTTCTATTTTGGACAGCTAAAACTGGACGTGTTTAATGGATACATTAAGAATTCAAGGGGTTCAAGGAATGCTTAGGTTTCTAGATTCCTTCATTGCGATGAACGTATTTTCAAATCGTTTGCATGTTACGCCATAAATAAGTAGCAGATACAATTCGTATAAAATTTATTACAGTATTATTGTAATATAATCTGCACTTTAAGGTCGTAAAGAATCATCGCAGGATAGTACAGGTCGCTTTAATAACAACAATAATAATCATCATCATCATCAACATGTATGCTTCAAAGAATATGTGTGCCAATTCCATATTAACCGCGAATGCCAGACCTCAGAATTGTATTACACCACAAACATTTTATTACAATGACGGAGTTTCCTCTTAGGACTCGTAGAGTCAAACATTTGACACGTGGTTATATCAAAATGGAAGATGAAAACACAAAATCAGTGGTATTTGCTTACACAGAACGAAAATGGTAAATACTTCCTTCTGAATCTGAAAATCAAATATTCGTGGCATGAATACGAGATTAAAGATAAAAAGTATTTCTTCATTTTAAAATTACAAGTAGACAATCTGCCACTTGGATAAAGTGGTTTTAATGTTCATATAAACCGAGTTTTAGTCGTGAGCTTGTAAGTTCTAGGGTTGTGACAGTATCGTATTAACGTAAAAGACAAAATTACGGACATATTCAGCAATTAAAATAAATAATCTGCCTCCGTGGTCCAGTGGTCGGCGAGCCGACTTCTCACCCGAAGGTCCCGGGTTCAATTCTCGGCCCAGGATTTGGGAATTTTTCTTTAATTAGGATTATTCCCTACTCCCATAGTGTTTGAAAGTGTGGATGTGCGTGTGAAAATAAAGTTGAGATAACGGAAAGCTACAATAACCTAACCTAAAAGTTCAAAGAGTAAAAACACCACGAAATGCTTCAGTCAAAGCCGCTGATATGACCAATAGTAGTCAAAGGAGTCTATAGAAATGAACCCAAAAAATGAACACAGGCATATGAATAATCCTAATGTATGGCAATGTATGTGTGGAAATTACATCATTTCCTTTACGCTCCTCCAATTTAGTTAGTTATACCACATAAAGCAGGTTGTAAGTACGAAACCGATGCTGGCATATAGAAATACCCATAATAACCCACAGCGAAACTGAAACTCATCTGCAGAGTAAAATTAATGCTGTTTCTCGCTTTGAAATTCACCTCGGGCATGTCGGCCACAGGGAGATTATGTGGAATGTGGACAGTTTACAGAGTCATTATTGGACACACACACACAGTATCTGCCAGGAATATGGCGACCAGAGCTGCGTAGAAAGCCTCACTGTTAATAAATTAGTATCCAGTTCTAAACCAAACTAAAATTTGCCACTTTAGCTCCCGTTCTTTCTGTTGCTGTTTCATTGCTGTTGTCGAGAGAAATAATAATAACAAAAAGTTATGAGAGTTCCAAACAACTATCATGGTACAGAGGTCATACTGCTTTCTCTACTAATTCCTAATGCTTAATTAAAATATTGGTTCTAAGGCTACTTATCATTAATTAGCTTAAAAGTTGCTTAGAAATGGCTATAATTCGCCGTACGGTGGAAAGAACGCCAAACGGGAAAAGATGGGTGCAGAGGAATACAGCAGACAATAAAGAATATTAAGATGAATTAATTCTACACCATTCAACAGCAGCAACAGCGTCATTCAGCAAAACCATTGCTGCATCATTAATCAACAGCTGCAGCGTCATTCAGACAAACTTATTGCTGCATAATTAAGCAGCAACACTAGGAGCATCATCCAGCCAAACTTGCTGCTGCATCATTAAGCAGCAGCGTCATTCATACAAACTTACTGCTGCATCATTAAGCAGCAGCGTCATTCATACAAACTTACTGCTCCATCATTAAGCAGCAGCGTCATACAGCCATGCCTACCGCTCCATCATTAAGCAACAGCAACAGCGTCATTCAGCCAAACTACTGCTGCATCGTTAAGCAGCAACAGCAGTGGCATCATTCACCCAAGCTATTGCTGCATTATTAGTTTGTAGGAGCGTCATACAGCCAAACTTACTGCGCATCATTAAGCAGCGACAGTAGGAGCGCCATCCAGCCAAACTTACTGCTGCACCATTAAGCAGCAACAGCAGCAGCGTCATCCAGCCAAAGTTACTGCTGTATCATTAAGCAGCAACAGTAGGAGCGTCATCCAGCCAAACTTACTGCTGCACCATTAAGCAGCAACAGCAGCAGCGTCATCCAGCCAAAGTTACTGCTGTATCATTAAGCAGCAACAGTAGGAGCGTCATCCAGCCAAACTTACTGCTGCATCGTTAAGCAGCAACAACACGTCATTCAGCCACATCAACTCTGCATCATTAAGTAGCAGGAGCGTCATTCAGTCAAAGTACTGCTGCCTCATTATGCAGCAACAAGAGAGCGGAATTCAGCGAAACTACTGATCCATCATTAAGCAGCAACAGCAGCAGCGTCATTCAGCTACATCAGCGCTGCATCATTAAGCGCAATAGCAGGAGTGTCATTCAACCAAATTAAATCAGCACAATTAAACAACAAAAGCAGCAGTGCCATTCATTCACATTCATTCAGCATCATTAAACAGCATAGCAGCATTAATCAACCCAAATAATTCAGTATCATTAAACAGCAATAGTAGCAATGCCATTCAACCACATTCATTCAGCTTCATTAAAGAACAATAGGAGCGTCAATCCACCAAGTTAATTCTGCATGATTAAAGAGCAGCAACAGCATCGTTCAACTCAACTAATTAGTCGCTGTTTGGTACCAGCAGCAGGAAATATGCTATAAAATATGCCTATATCCTATGATGTATTAGTTTTACATAATGACGTAATCATGTTGTTTGTACTGAGACAATGCAATAATGGTTGCAATCTCTCACTTAAACGTTGAAACTAATGGACTGCTATAATATATGTTTCCTAAGAAATAGAGTATTAATAGCAGTATATTTTTGCATCTCCGAATATATCTTAATATAATACCTAGTAATTTCTATTTATTGGTTCATATTGACCTAAAACAAATTCTCATATAGCACAGGCCAACAGTCCAGTCAACGTAAACATCAGCTGGCTTAATGAACTTGGAAGGAAGACAACGAGAATGGGTAGGCCCTGGCTTGCATTTATTACAGTTCCAAGTATCGATTGTCCTGACTGTGCATTTATTTAAAGAGGAAAGGATCAAGAGTATTTAGCTTTGGGTTAAAGCTCTCAAACCTCTGGCTTATGTGTGGAGCTTTAAGGTTTTTAAACCAGCGATAGACCAGCAGAACAGGCAGCGTGCGGAAGTCGCTCGGTTGAACAGTCTCTTGTGCTGGGGTAATCATGTGCTGTTGTGTAGGAATTTACTGTCTTCCAAAAAGTACAACCACTAAGGCTTATGAAACGGTTTCTGTAGGAAACGAAAGACGAAGGAACTGAAGAATACGCCATCCCAAGTCAGAATCCACCTTTTATTTGAAAACTGCCACAAAGCCGGTTAGTATTCGTTCTTGAGTCTGATGTAGAGAGTTCGACAATTGTTAGAAATACTTCACAAATAGGCCTAAATTAGCTTAATATAATTACACAGATTAAAGGGAGTCGTCCTCCGTGGTGTAGTGGTTACCATGTTAGCCTCTAGTTCCCGAGGTCGCGGGTTCAAACCCGGCGGAGGGCGATGGATTTTTTGGGGCGTAAAAATCCTTAGCATGGCTTCCTTTGGAAGGGAAATAAAGCCGGTGATCCCGCGTCGTAGATTTACGGCACGTAAAATAACCTCAAGCCTGATAAAGAGGCCTCTGAGCAAAATTACCGGTCTTTCGCGCCCAATATAGAATGGGAGCTAAGGGCCACAGCAGTTAAAGAGCGTCGGGAAATAAAACTCAGTTTAATTATTACATTAAAGGGAGACCTACAGAGTTTAGATTTGGAAGGTTCATTATCCTGGCTAAAATTTAGCAAACTGCAAAGTTTGGAGTAATTTTATTCATAAGTTTTGAATTTATAGGATATTTTATAAAAATGTAACATTTTTTAAAATGCTCCAAACGCATTTTTTTCTTTTTTTGTAGAGTGTGCATTTAAACTTTTTCCTTGTTAATTATAACAAATATATGACTAATAAATATTATTGAGCTTAGTAGTTTACAGAATTTTACAGAGTTAAATATATTTATATGCACTCAACCTAATTTTTTTTGTATATTAGATTCTTTTAGCCCTTGAAACTAAATTTGTTTTAAGTTTCTAAAGCATTTCAAAATGCATACCGTTCGTTATTAAATGTATTAATTTTAATAAATGTTTTCAAATTTTGAAGCCACTTAGACCAAAAGCATTCTGAACGTTGAAAGATGCAGTATTGATAAAAAGCTCATTCTATGTAAAACATGCATTCAGGCTGCATTACGTGCTTCAACACTTCTCAGCACAATGCATATCCCCTTCCTTGGTACCTGGTTTATTTCTTTTGCAGCAATTTTGGAAAGCTTCTTTTTTCTAGCAATGTTTTCCTCCTTGTACTTTAGAACACTTTTTAGTTTTCTTTTTGTATCTTACTTATACTGTGGGTGCTCACAAATGTTTCTATCAGCTATCCCCATTTTCACCTTCTGGCAGGCGAGTGGACCCATATTTAGTTCGTCCACAGAATTTGCAATTGTTGCATCTACTTTTGGTATGGAAAGAATTAGTTTTGAAACATTTGTGCTAAATAAGAGAGTGCAAACTCTTTTTTGGGTTCTGTGTCTGACCCCTTGCCACCTTTTCAGAAGTTTATGATTTGCTAATATTTGATAAAGAAGCATTGACTTCACAGCTATAAGTGTTGTTATCGTGATACGCATTTTTTATGGCACTGTGGTGTGCCTTCCGAATGCATTATTTCACAATTTATCAATAAATAACTACTCTCTAGAACACACAATTTAAACCACGTGCAACAATTTAAATAAAGCAAAATTGCTTTGTTATTGTGTGCTCAATCTAGATGTTCCAGAACTAAATAAGCTGTCATAATTCCAAAGCTTAAACAAATAATGTGTGTGTAAAATTAAGAAACACTTTCAATGCTAAATATTGTGCGGAAAAACCGAATAAAAGGAATTTCCGGAGATATAGGTAAGTTTAAATTACGACAGTTACTTTAATTTATATGGTTCCCATGAAAATGTGTTGACAAATGCAATCAGATGGCAGCAGGCATTAGGAGCGATACATTCCGCGAGAAATTCCAAAAACTGGAAACTGTAAATATTGAGAGGTTTTCTGCTATAAGGGTACGTGAGGTATTAAAAACACATGCACGAGCCACTTAAAAGGCAGCATTTAAAAACGGCCGCACAACCAACATAAGCACATGTTCATGTCCCTCATATTATGGGTTAGTTAGTGCAGAAACGTGGTTTTTGGTTTTTGGACTATTTTGGCCTAAAATCTCTTTAGACTATCCCCTTAAGAATGGTATCGGGGATGTTCTTTGGAGGTGTATTGTCAGAATCAAAGGCCATGTAATGAAAATGTTTCATGGTCGGCAGAGACAATGTGGTGAAATAAACATTCACCAAACGTTTCAGTAGCTGGTTCACGTACATGAAACTGTGAATACGCATCCTTATCGGACTCTTTTGTTTCTGTTTTCATTGCCCTCCGTGTTCACGATAAAAGCAGTGGCACTCGCCTAACTTGCATTGTTTTCCATGCGGGTAGACTCGTCAGCGAGGCGTTCTTATAGTACGGCATTGTACAGTTTAAGAAGAAACTAATGGACTGCTTGTTCCGTTGCAGGACACTGCGCATGCTCAATTGTTGGGAACAGTAGTGACTCGTGAGTACCTATACATCTTGACAAAGTTTTAGTCAATGAAACTGTGAAAATGTGAAATGCTATCTGCTGCATAATAGTTATGGTTATGAATAAATTGATACAACTGCAGCCGCTCCTAATAATAATAATAGTAATAATAATAATAATGCATAACTCGTGTGACGAAAGGAGGCTTTCTTAATTTATTGTAGTGTGTATAATTAAGTACACCGTGTTGGTGCAAGAAAGAAGTAATCTGTAAATTAAACTGTAATTGAGAATAGGGATGGTATGGAGAAACTGGGAGAAGTTTTCGCGTTTCTGTACGTTATCTCCTTCTGCCACAGTGACTCCAATTTCTGCCGTAGTGTGCTACCACTTAGTGGCATTGACGTAAATTTAGTGACAGTATGGAAACTGAGTGAGGAAAAGCTTCGCGCGGTAGTGCAGTTCTTCACGTGTGCACGATCTGCATTTGGCCCCATTAAGGTAATTACGTCATACCAGTAGCGCATGCGCAGAAGCTCCTTAAACAGTACACAAGTCAAGATGTGCTAGCGACTGTGTTGCCACGTCTCATCAAGTTTAGAGGAGTAGCGCGGTAGATTTTAAATTATCGCACATACATTATGTTTAGCAATATTCAAAGAAAGAATAACCAATAAATCGCATTGTGTGAAAAATTAGGTATTCACGTGCTCTTATACAGCAGCCCCGCTGGTCAAGTGTCTCCTAAAAATGATACTACTTATTTCGTTAACGAAATCTTCACAATTACGAATGTCATTGTGGCGTATTCTAAAGGAACTAAGAATAATCCATAACCCGTGTTTCACCGTTAGGTATATCACGGGATATTTACAGTATTTATTTTACAATTTCACAATTATATATTGCTCCATATCATTTTGTAGCGTGAGGAAGATAGTTCTAATGAAACTTGAGACGTGAACTGTGTTTATGCGATGTTTCATCACGTGTGGCAACGGAAGAGCTTGTATAGGTGGTCGTTCGCTTGCAAATATGGTGTATTCCGTGAGGAGGTGATGAGCCGTTTCAATAGACTTCTCAGGACAGTCGCAGTTTGGCGATGGGATTTTATTCATTCTTTGAAGGTGGGGTCGGAAGCAGTTATGATTTGTTAGGAGTTGGATTAGCATGTATTTGGGTCCAAGGGATAAGGAGAGTCTCTGAAAAATATTGGGAATGAATAGTTAGGTAAGTAGTGCAGATCTTGAATTTGTGTAGGTTGCATTCCAGACTTTATACAGGATGGACCGTTTAAGTTGAGACTGTACAATATCTCCAAAACTAAGCGTTGTAGAAAGAAATGTCCTGAATAAAAGCTGTTTGATATTGTCGCGTACCTCAATAATTTGTAATTAATTATTTAACTTTCAGAGGAGAGCTACTCGCTGCGAGAGGGATCGTTATTTAAACAAAGGAAACTTTAATTTAAGAGGCACCGACAAAGGGACGCAGCTAAAGTTAAATTCACAAATATTCTTACACTAACATACTTCCTGGCTGAAGGGAGAGGCAAGGATTCTATACTACCATAATTAAAAGTCAAGGAAGAAGAATAACTAGAAGATTTATTATAATATGTGCTTACCCATGTGTCTGCCGGGGCGAGGACGCCATATCGTTGCGCAGCTATCCGTACATCTGAACACCGCGAAGCCTAGTCACAGACTCTCTTGAGAAAACTCGTTAAGCGGCGTCCTAACGCCATATCCCCTCCAATGAGACTATTTCCCCTCAAACGCCCCTCCTCGGATAAACTGCCAACCTTCACCTTGGGTAACCAGAGGGCACAGCTATTACTATAATCTGTGTACATGCCACATCTCCCCCTGGCCACCCAAGTCGACGTCCTCGTCGACAGAAAGAACATAAGTACAAAATACAGGAAAAACAAAAGAAAGACATACCAAAAAAAGTGACATAGAAATGTGTGATGTAAAATAAAAGAGCAATACATATGTGTGGTTGCACCCAGCCGACGACATAATGGTGCTGGGTGATGTGGCGAGAAGCGAGAGCGATGTAAGTGCAGTCGACGTAATATTGTTAATGCACTAGCTTTGGCATCCCGCACACGCACACACCACGCTGCCTTAGTTCACAGGCACACTACACTGCGCAATAGGGTGATGAACTGCCGTAACTGTTTGTGGGTGGTTTAGACAGTGCCCACAACGACGATTTGTCCTGGTGTAGAATTAGCACCGCAGGTCTCTGGTGATGACAACAGGGTGGGCAGTCGCTGGCTTGGACTGCCCCCCGACATGGTGGCTCCTTATGCCACGGCAGTGTAGTGGCTGCCCGACAGCTTCCCTGTGGTGTTTCTTGACTTCTGGTGTGCTCTGGGGGTGCTGGTGCATCTTCTCGCTCTCTGCCCAGTACAATTCTAAAACAAAACCACCACACAATAAACAGGATGCTCCCACAAAGAATCACACAGAAAAGAAGGGTATGTCCTTTACAAAATAAAGATTTTAAAGTATGAAAAGTGTACACTAAAAATTCTTTTGACATGGGCAAGTAAAGAGAAAAGACAGAAAGAACTTAACATTTTTCACGACCACGTGGAGGACAAACCGTTAAATTTGGAGGGAAAAAAAATTTTGCACTTAAAATCTCAAAACAATTCAATTCTACCCGGCGCCTCCACCAATTTGTCGCGTACCTCAATAATTTGTAATTAATTATTTAACTTTCAGAGGAGAGCTACTCGCTGCGAGAGGGATCGTTATTTAAACAAAGGAAACTTTAATTTAAGAGGCACCGACAAAGGGACGCAGCTAAAGTTAAATTCACAAATATTCTTACACTAACATACTTCCTGGCTGAAGGGAGAGGCAAGGATTCTATACTACCATAATTAAAAGTCAAGGAAGAAGAATAACTAGAAGATTTATTATAATATGTGCTTACCCATGTGTCTGCCGGGGCGAGGACGCCATATCGTTGCGCAGCTATCCGTACATCTGAACACCGCGAAGCCTAGTCACAGACTCTCTTGAGAAAACTCGTTAAGCGGCGTCCTAACGCCATATCCCCTCCAATGAGACTATTTCCCCTCAAACGCCCCTCCTCGGATAAACTGCCAACCTTCACCTTGGGTAACCAGAGGGCACAGCTATTACTATAATCTGTGTACATGCCACAATATTATGGGGGAAAGTAAATGCCAATAGTCGTGTTTTATTTGGAGGACGTTGTGATGGGCATTTTAGGGTCAATTTAATTTTTTTTTAATGGGAACCTGCCTTTTTTGTGTTGTTTTCTCACTCCTCATAAAAAAACTAAACAACATTTGTATAAAACACTTTGCAATTGTTCTTACACCAACGTAAATAACAACGAAAATTCTTAATGACTGTGTACGAACAGCGCAATGAATGGTTGGACATCCATGGATGGTCATTTAAGGGTGAAGTTACGTTTCGTAAGTGGGAACCAACATTTTTTATTTTGTTTCCTAGTTCTTCATCACAAAATAAGCAGCTTGTTATAAACCATTTTCTACTGGAAAAACAACATACAAAATCTAGGCTCCCATTTAAAAACATTAAATTGACCCCAAAATGACCATCATAACGTCCTCCAAACAAAACACAACTAATAGCATTTACTTTTCCCCATAATATCGAGCATCTTTTATTCAAGACATTTGTTTCTACAACGCTTAGTTTTGGAGATACCGTACAGTCTCAACTTCAATGGTCCACCCTGTATGATGCTGTTCTAGCGCCTGCTTGCCTGTTTTCATTCTGATTGCTTGTAGGTAATGGTGGTTATATAACTGGCAACGATCTTGGCTAGATAATCCGCCCGTTCATTGCCGTTGTGCTTTTTGATCCAGTGCAGTGTGATGTGCGCCGGATTTTGCAGTTGACAAGTTTCTTCCTTATTGAAAAAGCTAACGGACGAGTTGTACGTCTGTTGGCAAGGGCTGCATGAGCATCTACGTTGACGGCTTGGGAACAACCTTTCGGTTCTTTGCGTTGGATCCATGCTATGGCAATTCATATAGCAAAGAGTTTTGTCTGAAAGATGGAGCACTGCATGCAATGTGTGTTCCCTTGGTTCTTTATCAACTACCATACCAGCGCATGTTCTTAGCAAACTACTCTTATTAGAAGTACCGAACGGAACTGCTCAGATGACAACGTCCGTCGCCCATATTTGGGAGTCCCGTTTTCGATTCCCGGGGACCGCCAACTCTGACCATGGCTTTTTTCGTGGTTTTCCTCTGGTCGCTAGGCGAATGCTGGGGTGGTGTATTCTACCACGAATTCTCCTTTCCCTCATTTCCTGTCATTTCATCTTTCTCCCTTTCGTCTTTAAGACAGTCTCCGGGTTTCGTAGTGCGTCTGGTGATAGACAGATGACATGGTCACTGCGCTTTGGAAAAGATTTCTCCCCGTCAACAACAGGGCGCGTTGGCCAGCCTGCAAGGGCCGCGTGGTTGCCCTCTTGCGGACTCTTCGCTTCTACTGGCGAGAGCGGGTGTTTCGTACTGGAAATGATAGGGACTTGCGTGCGTTTCTGTGATCCCGTCTTCCTGCGACCTTCTGCGGATCCTTCACTTCATCTCTGCCTCCGGGGGGGGGTAGCCACAATACATATAGTTGATCACAGTGACTGGTGTCCCCCTGGTAATTCCATCCTACATCCTACTATTAGAAATGCAAAACAAGATTGATACAAAGATTTGGTTACTCCACTGGACTGTTTATAGAGCGGTAGTAGCATGTGTGGTTTGAGGGACCAACCGCTTGTAAAAGAATAAATCCAGCACTTGCATGAAAATACACTTTTGTGTTTAGGAGAGCTGCAAACTGTTTTGGACAAAAATTAAAATATGGTTTTATCTATATTATTTCATTATTTAAATGAAGTAGAATTTATGCTGGCAAATTTTAGACGCGTTCGGTTCTACAGACTACCTATTAACGTCGCTTAGTCGGTCTGTCCGTACGCATGAAACAACCAGCTAACTGCTATTTAGTACGGAGTTAAGATTATAGGAGTTGAGGGAAATTTGGTTGAAATCTGCAGAAAATTACGGGTAGTTTGAATAAAGAACCTCCAAAACTATCCAAGCCGAGGCTAAATACTAGCTTTGCTAGCTAACAGAAATGCTGCTCATCTATAGTTGTGTAGAGGAAGTAATGTAGCTATCCAAAAATTCGATATCGAGTTTTCACCTGAAATACATCACTTGACGCTCCGTGAATCCAAAAAAGCATTTCTAGAAAAGGTCTGTGATAGGGAGAGAGAGACTCTACATTGAAATATCCGTACTTGGTATTTAAGTTCAATATCTTCCAAGGATGTGACACGAAGATTTTCAAGAAAATCTGCCACCCCAAACGACACTATACGTTAAACAATTTTCGTGATCTGTTATATTCTAAAAGATGTTTTAACTAATTTTATTAAAATACCCTACGTTTATGATTTTAAATAAAATGTATATATTGAAGTTTCTGCTAATAGCCCTTGAAGTCCTCTTCATTCTGAATGAATTGTGTATAATGTTCTATAAATTTGTATAACTGCTTAACCGTAAGAGAGAGAGAGAGAGATAAACAACATACTACAGATTAGGTGTAGATGATGTTAAAACAACCAATTTATGTCAAATAAATTGTTTGGTAGCATTAACCACTTCCGAGGTATTCTTTGTTATTGACTTGAATTTTCATATATTTTATAATTTTTTCAACTAGTAAGTCTATTCGTTTTTTTCTCGTGGTCATGCAAAGAGTGAAATTTCAAAGCCATCACATAGTGACCCGCTTTTTAGGAATCTGACTATCGCTTCAGCTTAGTATATCCTCCTTGTACCTACAACGAAGTGTGTAATAAAAACATGTTTGCAAAGATTTGTATCAAATAAGTAGACAGAATAATAACCATTTTTAAGAATAGTTTACATAACAGGGTGTAGAGAATGTCGTGTGAATGTAACACAAGGCTTTTATTGTCATTAGAAGCAATAGCTGAAACGGGATTAAACATGCATATATACTGACTTCTTATTCATTATCTTCATGGTGCAGTGATTGATGTCACACGAAAGACCGTGCTTCGATTTCTCTTCTTTTTTTACCTTATTAAGCCTTTAGTAGGTTAAACGTATTTTTAATAATCTCGAACTTGCTGAAGAATGTATTTAATTTTTTATATGTTGCCATGAATTATGATATTCTAAAAGAATCTCAGATCTATTGGTATGCGCCTGGAAATGCCTTGTTTCCTTTGGCACTCTCTATAGTGTTTACGAAACAATACTATAGCTACCATAATTGAAACCTTGTAGAATAAAATAGACTTAAAATGAACATTTTTTTATACAGCATAACGATACATCCCCACATATTTGGGCAGACTTGCAAATGCAAACTGCATAGTTTATATAGAGAGAGGATGTTTTGTATTGCTTCCTAAAGAATGTCCAATAAACACCGTGATATTTGACAGAAAATGTTGTGCGCACATCTGAATTAATGTAACTCTACTTGTAGTATTACAATCTTGTATATTTTTAATTTCACGTTAAAATAAGTCATCCTTAAATAGCGTTTATTGAAACCTGCATGCCTGGTTACAACACCTTTTTGGTTTTTTCACCACGTACATAGTAATTAGATAAGGTATTACATTCCAGCCAAAAATTCGTTATCAAGATTTCAGCGGAAATACTTGTTTTGAGGTCCCTGAATCCATTGTCTGTGAACAGGATAACTCAAAACGAAAAGTGGAATAAATACCAAACCTGGTATTCAAGTTCAGAACCTTCCAAAGATGCGACACGAAGGTTTTCAAAAAATCCCCCACCCCTAACTACCTTTTACATGGACAATTTTTCGAATTTTTTTATTTTATAAAAATGGCTGTAACAATTTTGATTAAAGTGTTAAATATATTTATATGGTATGAATTTTCTAGGAATAGCATGTGAAGTCAACTTCATTCGTAAGGAATTTTGTATAATCCTGTAAAGCTTGTAAACGTTGAGCAATAGACGAAAACGCGCTACACAAAAAATCTAGATTTCTTTAAAACATATAATTTATTTCAAATAACTATTTTTGTGACACAGCCATTTCCGAGATATTCGCTATTAATGGTTGAGTTATTCAACTCTTCGTCATTCTTTTAAAAGACCTGTCGACAATTAGCTGTTTTTCGCGGTTGTGTGGAAAGAGTATGAAGTATAAGGCCAGCATATAGCGTCCAGCTCTTAAATATTTGACTATCGCTGTTCCCTTTGCATTTATACCTAACGAAATGCGTAATGTAGCTATTTCTGCAAAGGTTTCTCTTGATTAAAATGAAATAGATAAAAAAATAGTCTTTATACCCAGTAATAAATGATAGAGGGTAGAGAAAGTCGTGTGAATGTAGCACATCAGATTTTTGTATATGCAGCCTTATGTTTAGGTAGCGATTTCTCGAGAAACATTGAAGCTGTTATTATAATAGTATGCTCTCTCTGTATCGGTTTTTAATATATTTCTAAAGGCATCACTGAATCATCGCAGCCTGTATTAGTTTGCTTTCATATCTGGCTAGTAACTTATAGATCTTCACATTGGAAAGTAAACGTAACATGAATATTTTGGTACTATTAGTGCACTTTCTTCAAGATCCTATTCTGCACAACAGGCCAAGAAAACAGCTTTGAAGAGATCACGGAAAAAAGAATTAGATTATTTGTTATGAAATGCTCAATAAAATATTACTTGTATAATTAATTTTTATAAAGTAATCGCATTCAAGCTTTCTCGAAGACAAGTTATATAAATGCTATGTTCGTATCTTGTAATTAATTTGACAAAAGTGCACCTAAGATTTGAAAATTCAACACTAACTGTATGGTCATAGAAATTCTGCTTACATGTGGAATAAATGTCCTAGCACACCAATGTTAAAATTGCTAACTTCATGACCCACTATCTCAAAAGTTATTTCACATATCAAACTGAAATGTTAACTGGATGTAGATGCATGCCTTTTAGTTCAGCGATTTACTTTTATGCAATAATTTGGTTTATTAAGGAAGATGGGAGTTTTTTCTTAAGCACGTGTTTCTTATTGAAATGTTATCAGCAATTAATTTTTCAAAACATAACCAACCAATTAAACTATTAATACCAAGGTAGACAAATAATAGCTTTGAGGTAATTCATTGTCAAAATTTCATTTACTATCTTCGATAGTTCCTGAGAAAACGGCTCATTTATATTAAAATGCCATTCGTAGAAAAAAACACTGTTTGAAGTAAAAATGGAGAAAAGGAACTCGCATATAATTATAAAGAAACAAAATCACATTGTTTGGATATACAGAAGCTGTCATATATTTTAGAAGTGGTATCAAATTATAGAACAAAGCTTTCTCTAAAAGATGAGCTGGAAATGTACCTCTCTAATACAAAGAGTATAGGAGTTATGATTTTTTTTCTGTGAAGTGATGCAGAATACCGAGGGGGATGGACCAAGCAGTAATGTCTGGTCCGCATTCGGGAGGTCCCGGGTTCAAACCGACCAATCCGATCGAAGATTTTTTCGTGATTTTCCTTGTTCGCTAGGCGAATGCTGGGTGGATAATTTGAACTGCGAATTTTCCTATTATCTCTTTCGTCATTACAATTTATTTCCTTCTTCACCGCTATACTAGGTATTCGGATGATCGCCCATCTTAGATATGCTATGATCCAGAGTTTGCTTGCTTTTCTACCCAAGGTATTGTCTTTTAAGTCCTACAAAAAGGAGGTTAATCCGTTAAAGAGGAACAAGTGATGCAGAATTCAGATTATAGAATGGCAGAAGTACAGTTTTTTTAAAAATATATATTTAAAATATAAGTATATGCCTATAAAGATAAAAATACATGTGGCATTAAAAAGGAAATTCCAATTTATAAGAACTACACAAAGAAAATTTAAAAATTTCATTTTTGACAATTTTGTCTCTTAGGGTCGAATTCATAGTCGTCGCTTATTTCAAGGAAGTCCTTAAGCAGCGATTTTTATTACACAGACGCTACTCTTTCAGGGAATAAGGAAATGCTTATTCATATAAGGAAGCTCCGACCTCCGCTTATATGCAATAAGGGGAGCCGACGTCATCTTGCATCAACTGCCTACAACGGAGGTTAAGATAATAGCAATTTCGTGGAGTATATGGAATTTCATAACGAAATTGTACTGCGGATTAATAAACGAATTTCCGTGATTTGCAGAAGTCACTTGAAACGTATAGGGATGCTGAATTTAAGAAGCGATATCGGTTTACCAAAGCCGCTGTTATAATAATCTAATACCCTGCTAAACAACGTAACCATAACAAACAGAAGTTATGAAGTCGCAACGTGAGACAGGCTTACTTGAGAAAATAATGTATAGAATCTCAGTGCTATAACACTACCCACATGTTTTCTGTTCAGACGTTTTCCCATTTTTGTTGTCCAAAGTCCTTAGGTCCCTAGAAAACGAGATTCCGCTGCACTTATTCAGAATCGTTTAGTAATGTCCTAAAAATAAAATGCGGAAATATTTCTGCAATAAATAAAGTACATCTCTGCAGTGCTTTTATCGATTAAATTGTCTATTTTGCATAATTACCACCACAGCAATGGATCATTTAGCAAGTCACACGTCTTTATTATTAATTCCCAACTATACGTTGCGTTATCAAAATCTTGAACTGATGTTTACCGATTTCGCGCGTAAAACCAAATATTTTAAGTTATTGGGTACTTTTGCTTTTCTGATTACTGCTAGATGGTGTAGTAATTGCATTTGGGATTTGCTTCCATGCATGCATATACACAGCGTGCATATTGTAAATGCTTCTAGCTACGAAACGTTGCGTTAGAAAGTCAGGTTGTCAGTTTTAATCATGAGTAAATACCACTTAAGGCCAATACATCACACAGCGTCCGATTGTCTGCATTGTGCGATGTCTTTGTATCTCAGCACCAAATAGTTTAGGTTGTTTTTTTCCTGCTCGCTGAAATGTTTTCCTTTTGGCATGTTTTCGTTCTAAATAATGTAACTGTATAACTATTACTACAAACCCTTAACTAAATTTACAATCTACTTGATTTTAAACGAACGTTAACTAATTAATAAATGTATCATTTAAAACTCGTAAACTTTTACCACGTGCTCAATATCTGTTGTGAACAAAACAACAACGAAAATGAAAATTGGCGGCTAGCTATGTGGTGACCTGCATGTTCGTTTACACATTCCTTCGCGCATCCGAGTGGCTGTGAAACAGCTGAACCATGTTGCTATATGTGCTTCGGAAATAAGTAAGCGTTTAGGGCTGAGCATATAAGTACCGTCTATGTATACCAAATGGTAATAAGCGTTTCCTTATCAGAAGGAAATACTTATTGCTTAAGCATCTCCTTTTCACATAAGCGACGACTATGAATTCGACCCTGTCTCCCCTTCAATGCGTTAATTATTTCATGAAGATTTATGTTTCGATTTGTAGCTGTATAAGCTAGTAAATATACGCTCAGAAATAGAGCAGCGAGTTTCAGTTGATCTGAAGGATGAATGCAGTGCAGTAGATAAGTTTTAATGACAGTACCGAGTGGCTTTAATAGAAGCAAACTTAAGAGTATCATCTGTTCAAAATAGGCAGGCTGTTGTAAGAGCAGAAACTGATATAAGCTACGTGACAGTAAAGGATTGGAAGAAAGGCGGAAGTAAAGGAAAACGACAAAACTTCGCCGCCTCTTCCTATAAGAGAGGATGGGGTGTAATGTTTTCTGGCTTTCAGCTCCCCGCTTCAATCTTGGTCGTAATTTCTGTTGTCCCAGCAACTGCACAGTCTCCAAACCTGGAAATAGTGTAGCTGCTTCAGAAGTTTTCCAATGTCGTAATCGGCTCCGCCTTTTATTCCATGCTTCGTCTCTTATTGTTCAACGGCACCGCCTACAGTTGATTCTTCAGCGTTGTTCTCCAAATCAAAAAGGATGGCGGTTATTATTGGAGCTGCTCTTCTGTAGAGGCATATATTTGTAAAACCGCATAAAACGAGTGCAGATATGGTGCTGTACTCAGCGACTCCGACTGAGGGAACATAGCAAGAAAATGGAGGCAAAATTACGTCCAAAGTTAATTCTGAGGAAGAAAGTGGTCCAACAGCCCCTAGTAATTCCTTAGATTTGGAATATCCTGAGATCAAATAGGTCGATATTGCTCTACTTATACGCTATATTGTTGCTACGTAAGTACAGCTTCTGTTTTAACTTGAGAGCAGTACCTACGTGCATTTAAAAACATTAGGTTATTCTCTGCGGTTGTAACACACGCGACTGTAATACTATGAAGTTAACATATTCTGCAACTTGTGGTTACATGCTACAAGGTAGAACATATCATAAAAAGGGGCCGTAAAGCTTATTATTAATACAGAAGTGTTTGGGTACCATTAAATTGATAATAACCATAATATAAATAAGGCCAACGGTTAATAGTCCAGTTATTTAACGAAGCATTTTCGCTATCGGATTATTATCAGCGTCATTATTAAATAATAATAAATGCATTAATACTATAATTTATATATTATATTGCTATAAAGAATAATCTATTAATTATTATTATTATTATTATTAGGGTAATGACACAATATTTTGCACACAATTGTAAATCTACTTAATAAAAACCAAACGAAATGTATTAAATAATATATTTTTACTTCCTTCGTTGATTTTTTCATCTCAAACTACTCTAGGTTACTAGAATTGATTTGCTTTATCATACACTGGCGTGCAAAACCTAAGGATGAGATGGGTAAAGAAAACATAACAAATTAACTACTTGGTGGAAGTAGATGAAGGTGCGGGAGCATGTTGCCAGAGGTCTCTCAGAAAGTTGGACGTCACATGGCGTGAGTGTAGCGAGCCTATAGTGCCAAATGAGTCGGTCCCGTAACATGGGGCAGTTGGCGAAACAGGACAAGACGGTGTGTGGCAATTAGCGAGCTCTTACGGTGCACTGTAGTGGTGTTCTTCATTGCAACATGGCGCGTAGACACCATTTAGATGACTTCACACGGGGAAGAATCATCGGGAAACTGGAAGAAGGGCGAAGTGTGACGAGTGTTGCTCAGGAGTTTGGAATTGTTCACAGTATTGTTTCACGTGCATGGGGGACCTTCCAAACCACAGGCACTGCTGTCCCAAGGAGAGGTGGTGGTCGACCACGCTCAACTACAGCAGCAGATGACCGCTACATTGTGCAACAGGCAAGAAGGGATCCACGCCAAACAGCGGGTGCAATTGCAACCACATTTAACAGGACAGCTAGGCACGCAATCTTACGATACACAGTGACACGGCGACTACACAGAGGTGGTCTCTTTGCCGACGGCCAGTACGTTGTGTTCCATTGTCATCCGCACATCGGCGGTACCGTTTGTGTTGGTCCCAAGTGTATCAAAATTGGACCAACGAGGAATGGGGTCGCGTGGCCTTCTGGGATGAGAGCGGATTCAGTCTAAGCGGTGTTTCTCTACGTACCCTCATCTGGCGAGAGGTGGGAACACGTAATGAAACCAGGAACGTCCTTGAACATGATGGTTTTGATGGTCCGGGTGTTATGGTTTGGGGGGCATAATGTTGCATGGGCGCACCGACCTCCAAATCTTTGAACATGATACGCTCATTGGTCAACGTTATTGTGATACTATACTCCTTCGCCATGTGCGTCTTTTCAGGGATGCAGTCGGCCTTGACTTCATTTTTATGGCTGATAATGCATCGAACAGCGCAGGTGGAGGATCTCTTGGAACGAGAGGGTATTAGGCGAATGGACTGGCCTGCCCGTTCCCCCGATTTAAATCCCATCTAACACGTGTGGGATGCTTTGGGGAGACACATTGCAGCACATCCACATGCACCAACGACCATCCAACAGTTGTCAACAGCGCTGGTGGAGGAATGGAACGCCCTACCACAAGAACTACTTACCAACCTTGTGGCCACCATGGGAGCAAGATGAAGAGCATGCATTGCTTTCCGTGGTGACCATACACCCTTTTAAGCACCACGTATCTGTTTCTGTAAATCTAGAGAGCCATCATAGTCGTATTGACTTTAGTGTAGCTTATGGTCTATGAATAAAATTGGCATTTCTGTTCGTCTCATTGCGTATTTCGTTTAGTTGCCTACTGTAGCATACCGTTTACACACCTTTCTATTCCTAAGGTTTTTATCTTTCTTTCCCACTCATCCCTGTCATTCCATTCCTCCTCCTCCTCCAACCCCTTTTGCTTTCATCTTTGTTCTTATTTCCCGCATCCAGGTATTTCTGAATCTAGTCCTTCCTCTTCTCCTAGGTGGACAACATTCCCAAACTTTTCTGGGTTAGTCTTTCCTCTGGGTACTCTCCTCATGTGTTCACACCAGTTTAGATATTTATATCCTACAAGTTCTTCCACAGAATTCTTAATTGTCATTTCTTGCTTAAAACAATGCTCCTAATTTTGTTTCCAGTTTGAATGTTTTGCTAACCTTCTTAAAATGTCCATTTGCATAGGCAATAACCTCGATGTTAAACCTTTAATGAGTTTCCAAATTTCAGGCCCATATGTGACGGTACCTCTCGTGTTGATTTGTATACTTCCAATGTAGTTTCTTTCAGTATACTTCTGACCCATAAAATACTATGTTTCATGCGCGTTATTGCAATAATAATAATAATAATAATAATAATAATAATAATGAATTCACCTCTATTCGTTTATTACCAATTTTTAATTTGTCGCAACATTTCTAGCTGAAGAGGTTTATCAGTTTACCTGAGATGCATTTATCTTGTTCCGTATAAAATTTTAGTTATAAGTGCAGAACCGGCTCACTTCAAATTTTAATGCTTTAATATAACACGGAATACGAATGGAAAGTTTGAATCCATGAATGTATGCCTACTAGACAACAGTTCGTTGTTTGATGTTGAAAGGAGATATACCACACACACACACACACACACACACACACGCACATATATATATATATATATATATATATAGGCACATAAATCAATATAAAACAATAATTGTACATAATAATATAATTCACCAAGAAATATGTTAGAATATTTAGCAACCAAGAAATGTATAAAAGCAAATTGTAACTTACATAAGTAAGGTACGGGCGAGCTAGCTAATTCCAGGTAAAAGATAATTCTGGGTAGAACCCACCTTTCACCAAGTTAATGAGCAAGGAACAGGAAGCAATAACCAGAAATAGAAAGAGACAGATACAGAAAGGAAAGAGACAGAGATATTGAATCTGCTTCCGGACCCGTCACTGGGCCGCGTATGTGAAAAGTATTGGAGTAGAATATTTTCATACATAATAAGGTAACGCGGTCTGATGACCAATTAGAAATGTCGTTTCATTTGGAGGCGCGAAGGTGAGCGTCACTAAGTTTGAGTATAAAAGGGGAAAGAAAGCCCCAGATTTTCACTCTTATAGAATCTCGTCCACACACAGCGATACTCTCTGGACGACGGATGCACGTGTGTGCATATGGGTGTGAAGCGTGTGCAGTTAGATTAGGCTCCTAATTTTTTTATTATTATGGTGGGAATTGTTACAATGGAAAAGGCTAGTCGCCCATAAGTATTTATTTGATAATAAACCACATATTTAAGGGAAATACAGTGTATTTTGATTTGCTCGCCTATGAAAACTCTGAGACCATTGAAATTAGTTAGATAGGTAATTTATTAGAAATGGAGAAATCAGCAACCGCTGAGCAGCAATAGCCGGAGACCAGGACACTGCAGCAGAGGGCATCAACCTAGAGGACCAACGATTTCCCGCGACAGTGTCCCATGTTGTGCCGAATTGAAGAGCAAATGCATGCAATTTTGGATATCGGTAACCTCAGCGTTCGAGGATCTGCAAGTGCGCAATTTTCCTAATCGATTAAGTAAACTGGGGTAATGATGATTGTTCATTTTAACCCTAGAATAGTGATTATCTCAACAATGTGCAACTTCTGCCAACTCATCGCCTTCAGATGCTCTCAACGGATGCGTATGTGCTGTTAAAATGTTACATCCAGAATGTCCCAAATCTCTTGAATCAAACTGATATAGATGATATGGGTGTCCAGTCTAAGTATTTAGAAATAGGAAACCTGTTTCAAGCTGTATGAGATTTTGAGCAGTTAATATATCCTAAGTGCGCGCTTGTGTTACCAGAGCAACTGAATATCTCTACGTTTCAATAGATTACGTTACCTGAAGTTCATCCGAAATGTGCTGTAAGGTTGTTGGACACAGTACCATCACACTTTTAGATATTTTCTTTGTTCAGATTTTGAAGCATAACATAGTGTCATCATGCTCTCCACAAATATGCTGCTTTTGTATTTGGAGGTACTAATATCCACCCGATTGAATGTAAAGACGCTAGAAAAAAACTAAATAGCATAAAAGGGAAATAAAATGACAAGTAAAGAATAAGATGATAAAGGAATAAATCACGCTAAGGAGTCAAAATAATAAAGGGGAAATTATTAAAAGAGTATAAGTATTAAATTCCCTGTGTATTAAATATTATGTATATTGAGGAAAGCAAATGTATTTAGTTAGGGGTAGAACGGTGGGGATGCAGACACAAGCAGCAGATAGCTGAAGACAAAAGGATGAACAACGAATAACCTGTAGATACTAAAGCTAGAGGATATGTTAAAATTATTTTCTAGATCTTTAACATTTTTTTAATATTTGAGTATTTATGAAAGAAATCTGCATATATCTTTAAAAAAATCGCATCTTAGGTCATGCATGTATCAAAAATAGTATATAATTTATTTCATTATGTGACAAAGCTGCCCTTTAAACTTCATGCATCTGCATAAATTAGTGTTTGATTTATTTTACACTGAAAATTGTGAATTATAAAACTCCTATATCAGAAAACGCAAAAAGAAGTTTAATTTTATTGACATAATACGTAATAAAAGATGGCTGCCAATCATATGTTTGACGTCGTGTTACGATGCGATTATTGAAAATTAAATCGGCATTGATTAAAGAATTTGTTAGGATAAAAAGCCAATTAAAGGGAGGATTGAGGAAGTATTGTATTCCACCCAGAAATTCGATTTGAGCTTTTACCGGAAATACATGTTCTGAAGTCACCGGATTAAAAAAAATTTAGAGAACGGTCAGTGTGTTTGGGTGTTTGGGTGTGTGTGTGTGTGTGTGTGTGTGTGTGTGTATGTATGTATGTGTGTGGTGTACGTGTGCGCGTGCTTTTGGCTGTGAACAGCGTAACTGTAAAACGAAATATTCCGTAAACACCTAACTTCAAACTCGGTATTTAAGTTCAGTATCTTCCAACATGAGACAGGACGGTTTTAAAGAAAATCCATTTACCCAAAATTACCCTTCGCATGGAAAAAGTGTCGATACATTTGGTTTTCTTCAAAATAGCTGTAACGATTTTGATTAAAATACCATATATTGAAGATATTTGTAGGACAATTAAAATACATATACGGAATTTTCTGGGGATAGCCTGTGAAGTCCTTTTCATTCGTAAGGAGTTATTTTGTAATGGTTTTTAACTGGTAGACATTTTAAACTATCAACTTTCAGATAGTTACGGGACCGAGTTGGGTTGTTGAGTATATGCTATAGGACCGAGCTGGGTTGTTTACATTTCGCTCATGAAGACAACGAGACCGAGTTAGGATGCGTTCTAAAATCCATAGATATAATGGCAAAAATACACTTGCAGAAATAAAAGCAGACAATAGTAGAAAAACAGTTTTCAGTTCCAATGCACCTGCGTAGCGAATGACTGCTGGGGAATCTATCATAATGTGTCCTTGTTTCATTAAATATTACACTGCCTGAAGTTGCGATACTGCACCAAAAATGGATATTGAGTTTATACATAATGGTAAAAAACTACAGAACGAAATTGCTAATTAATACTTGAAAAACCGCAACAAAACAAAGTTCAAATGTTAATAAGTGTTAAAATTTATATTCAACCAAAAGACAGGCGTGAAGGACGCAGTCAAGAGCGCCAGCTCCTCTCGTGTTATTTAATCATATGTTTAAGGTAGGATCTGGCAGTTATGTTCAGGGTCAGACACTAAATTTCAAAGAAAATTGGCTCAACCATTACGAGGGGTTATTTACGTGATAAGGTTCGTTTCTCTACCTTATTTCCTGATAACCGTCAATCACAGCAGCGTTAAAACGTATAATTTAGCCGTTAAACTCACGAACACGTTAGAAAAATCATTAGAGATTTAACTTACTTTGAATTTCTTTGTTCGACTCTGTCCTTAATCATCTCGGAAGCTTTCGGTATGGAACCACTGTCCTTCATATGTACTCGTAAATGGAATTACAGAAACCACTGGTTATTCAGAAACTAGTTCCTTTGCCTTCAAAATGTTCTAGTAGAGCTCCTAGTCTAGAGGTGTAAAGCCAACAGCAATCTCGCAAGTCATAAAGGGGCATATATCAGAGTCAACTAAAAATACCAACCACGGCGCCTTCCGCTTTGTAATTGTCTGCTACATAATGAAACAACGAAAGCATATTCAGAAGGGGTGGGCTTTTGGCAAGCACTTTAACGGTTACTGTCTAGAGCACCTCTTTTCAGCGGAGTTCAGCAACGTTAAAAGGGCGTGGATGGTATCAAAACAACTTTTTGTAAAGTTACGGTCTTTAATGCGTTTTCAGTCTGCCTGGTTCTGAATATTACTTGCTACTTATGACGTCTTATCTCTAGACCAATAGAATTACTGGAAATGTGTGGAGTTCTTTAATAAAAAAACTTCTAATACCTTGGAAAATTTTTGCCTCCGGCAATTGGTGTATATGCTTGTAGAGAAGGAGATTAAATAAGCTTCAGTTTAATTTTCAAGCAGCAATACGCGCAGCTCTGCTCGCGTTATTGCATTAACTGTAGAGCATAATTTATCCTCATCCTTCTCCCCCACTTTCTCTCCGTTATCCTCCCCTCTGTTTTACTCTCTGGCAATGATCATGCAACGTGATGTTCTGAAAACCCATAATGAAGCTTTCTTTAATGGTGGAGTGTTAGTAAAAAATAAAATATATGTAGAAGATCTAAGAGTACGCAAAACTGCACTCGTTTCTTATGCTCATTTTACTCCAAACAATACTTCTTCCTGTGGTAACAGAAATTGACAGTAAAAGAAACAGAATTATGTCTATAACTGGCTTATTCATAGATTTGAATACCAATGAATAACTTAAGTAACTTACTAAATATTAATCTTCTTGAAATTTTGCAAATGATAAAGATTTGTCTCCCCAAGTAAAACAAAAGTGATGGTGTTTAAAGGAAAATAAATTTTAACAATAATTTGTTATAGAAGATAATATTGTGATGGTAGAATTTAACTATTTAGGATGCAATTTATCTTATAAAAGCAATTTGATCTATTCAAAAAGCTGGAAGTTTTTAATTATTTTAATGGTCCTATAAAAGGAAGTTTGAAAAACAAAGCAAGAACAGACACAATATTAAAATTTCATAAAGTAATGTCAGTGTCATAACTACTGCATGGGAGTGAGGCAGGGATTATGAGAGAAAAACAACAGGAGACTCGAAGTAAATGAAATTAAAACTTTTAAGAGCAGTGACAGGATGTAAGAGAACAGATGTGTATATTGCTACAGACAGAAATGTCTGATCTCTTAATGCATGAAGGAAGAAGAACGAGAAAGCAAAGATAGACTTATCACAGAAAGTATGCTTATAAACGTTTATTATGTACATAATATTTTTCACAAATATGAATAACAAACGAAGTAGTTTTACTGCCTGCTGCAGCAGAAACTCCCTATTGGGAAAAGCAATTAATGTGCGCACAGACTGCTGTCTTCGAAGTACCGTAATATACAGGATGGGCCATTTAAGTTGAGACTGTACAATATCTCCAAAACTAAGCGTTGTAGAAAGAAATGTCTCGGAATGAAAGTTGCTTAATATTATAGGGGAAAGTAAAACGGTCAGTCTAATTGACACTAATTGTAGTTTCTCATTTAAAAAAATTAAATTGGCCCTAAAAGGAATATCATAACGTCCTCCAAACAAAACACAAGTAATGGCATTTACTTTCCCCCCATAATACAAAGCAAATTTTATTAAATACATTTCTTTGTACAACTCTTAGTTTTGGAGATATTGTACAGTCCCAACTCAAATGGTCCACCCTGTATATTATACATCAAGTGACATGGCAATCGATTCAGCCATTTTTGTGTAAAACGGTAACGCACGCACGCACGTACAAAGACGTTTTGATTGAGCAATTTTGCTTATGGGTAGCCCATTATACAAACCGACGGCAACACGTAGAATTTTTGCACAAGGTCAGGGTTGCCACAAATGTAAAAACTACTTTATCTGTTTCCACCTAATAAATTCTTGAAGTAGTCTATCTCAAAATGTTATAATTATGCAACAGAAAATGAGGAAAGTCAACTTAAACAAATAAAAAACTATGATACAAATCATTATGTGCATTTGCTTTTAGCTAGATGATTGCGTTAAGGAGACATACAGGATAATTCCGAACAATGAGAACAAAGTGCAGGGGGTGATTCCTGAACAAGGAAACGAACAGAACAGTTCATACAAGCATATATATGAAAACGTAAAGAAACTCTGAAGATGAACAGAAACCTTTTAATTATAGCAAAGTTTTACAATATAAAACTAAGCGCAATTATCGGCACTTTTGTGGCAATCATTCTGAGTAAAAGAAGACGCTGGAAGTATCCACAATCTGCCTGCACACTTGCCAAATTTTACGATTTGTTCGTAAAATGTACGGGACCGTAGACCTTTCTACGACTTTACGGGAAAGGAGGCATATTTACGGCAGATTTAAAGTATTACACATTTCCACCATGGATATAACAAAACATTAAATTCTATTGCATTATATTGTAACTTAAGATTACAGAGTGAATGTGCTGCGCTAATTAGTATACACTGCTCTACCAGGCAGGGCTTATCTGTGTGTCTATCCATCATCACGATCCTGGTCCCCTTTCAATGGCCTGCAACAAAACACATATCACGCGGATTTAAAGTTTGATTGCACACTAGTGACCCTTATCCCCAGTAACTAGCAGTAAATGGGCCCGAACATTTATGAATGGAGAATGTGAATTTAAAGTCAACTCCGTCATGTAAACTGTTTATCTTATTCGCGTTCTATGGCTGTGGGATATGTCTCCCGGCTTTGTGATAGTTTTAGTTTACAGTTTATGTTTTGAACCGTAAAATATGGACTAGAAATCTGTGTATTGCGCAGGGAGTGATATTTTTTGCTACTTAATGTGTTTGTCTGTGGTACCAGGAGGAATTTCGGATGTGACAGAAAGAAGCAGTACTATCAGATCTTCAAGGATTCTTATACAGTGCAACTTCTATTATCCCTCGCAATGATGGGGATAGGTTGATCGGTTAACCGAAAACATCGGATAACCCGTACCAAAAATGTTTCAAAAATAAAATATTCATTACTTACAGTTTTGTAATATGAAGCTCCTGTTGTTCTGCTACGAATGTTGTCTGTATACTGCACGTACACTACACAGTATTATACTGGTTACAAACTAAAAAAACATGCAACTGTGTACACAACAAAACATTATATACACTTTTTTACACATACACTGTGCATATTCTCATAACTTCTCTGCTGGGAAGAAATCGGTTATTGTTTTATTTTTTAACTTTGGATTTGCTTAATTTTGTTTTTATATTCATTCTCACTTTTCTAATTGCGAGGATATCGGGAAATAAGGTGTCATTTTCCTGTTCCAGAAATTTTAGTAACGTTTCTGCTGATTTAAGAGCTACTTGTAGTGGTACACGTCTTTTTCCTTGGTCTTCTTTATCAGATTCAGATTATTTTCTAAATTCTCGCATTCAGTACTACAACTGGCAACGATCTCGTCAGTTTTTAGTTCGTATCCTGGTAATCCACTGTCAACACTGAGCCATTGCTGCAGGTTTTATTCAGCCACATCTTCAAATTCATTATTGCTTTCAATCATTTGAAAAGGAACATCCTTGAACATCTTATTCTTAATTATCAGAGGCAGGATTTCTGTTTACAATTTCCTCAGCATTTAGGTACAATTTCCTCCAAGAGCGTACAATATTCTGATTTGAAATCATGCTCCACGCCTTAGCTGCTAAATACGAGGGCTGTCCAGAAAGTAACCTCCGTTCATGCATAGCACAAGAAGTAGTGGGGGTAGCGCCGCCATTTCGACATCAGCATGCGCAGTGGCTCGGTACGCTTCTAGCTGTGCAAGGTGGAGAGTGTCGCGTGTTTGCTAGTTATAACCTAACAATATGAGTGCCGAAATAACAAATCCCGCCAAGTGTTAAGTGCGTGTGAAGTCTGAAAAGGCTAAGAAGAGCAATCCAAAACAAGCGTCGTGGTCTTCTGACATCTGGTGTTGTGCTTTTGCATGACAACGCTCGCACCCACACAGCACACAACACAAATGAACTTTTGGTCAAGTTCAAATGGGACGTTTTTGACCATCCCCCGTACAGTCCGGACTTGGCCCTAGCAACTTCTATCTGTTCCCATACATGAAGAAGTGGCTTGTAGCTTAGCACTTTGACAAAGACGAAGAGCTTTAAAACGCCGTGACGGGTTGTCTTAGTTCACAGGCGGCAGAATTTTGTGTAGAGGTTATTGCAAAGCAATGACAAGTGGAGACTATGTAGAAAAATAGAAAAAAGCTGTAGTTTTCAGATGTATATAATAAAACTTTTGTATGTATACGGGTTACATGTTTATTTCAAAACGGAGGTTAGATGCTGGACAGCCCTCGTATATAGCCTCCTTTAAATCAAACAATTTCTTCCAGAAATCTATCATTGACGCATCTTGTGCAGGCAATATACTCAAGGGTTCACTCCTATAATGACGCTTCATTGTTTCAAACACGCCCAGATCCCTTGGTGATGTTTGTTAGGCGGTAAGAAAGAAACAAAAGTGTTTCCATCACGTGATTTCAATACCGTCTCGTTGGAATGGGAGGGGGCATTGTAAATAAAAACAGATTTTGTCGGTAATCCTGCAGATTTCAAACAAGCACTAACCTCTGGCAGGAACTTGGAATAAAACCAGGAAGTAATAATGTCCCGTGTCATCCCTACTGGTTTATTTTGGTAGTAATCAACAGAAAAATGTTTAATTTTCGTACCTATGAAAGACCGTGGGTGTTTTGTCTTCCTATACACAACTTCATTTTGTGTTCTCCACTTGCATTTGCGCAACACATTAACGTTATCCATTCTTTATTAGACTTGTGTCCAGGGGCCGTCTTTTCCAATGAAGCTACAAGGATTTTGCTTGGAAGGCATTTTTAGAGCAGTCCGGTTTCATCCGTGTTATAAATCTGATGTGGCACAAACTGGTGTTTTTCAGTAACACGTTTAAACTCTGTTTTAAAGTTTGCTGCAGCATTTATATCAGCAATAAGCTTTTCTCCTACCAGAGAAAGTTTACGAATTCCACGAGGAGATTTAAACCGTACCAAGCATCCATTTAACGCCGAAACGGCTGACTTAACCCCAATTTTTCATGAAAGATCTGGGCCTGTTTAATTAAAATTGGCCTACTAATTGGAACACTTACAGCTCCTTTTTGCTGGAGCCACTTGGAAGGAGTTTCGTCTAAAGCTTTTGAACGTGGATTCTTTCATAGTTTTACGATTCTTTAACCCACTAATACTGTCTGACGAAGATGCAAACTGTAGCACTTTGTCTTTATTATTTATTAAATCGCGCGCAGTTGTTACGCCAATCTCGTTTTCAGATGCAAGATTAGATACAGTTTCTCCCTTCTTAAACCGCTCATTTATCTGTACCTTCGTTTCTAAATTCAGCGCGACACGGTTTTGTTTTCGCACCCGTGAAAAATAAATTGAGTTTTATTTATGGACGCTCTTCAACTGCTCTGGTCCTTAGCGTCCTATTCTATATTGGGCGTGAAAGACCGGTAATTTTGTTAAGAGGCCTCTTTATCAGGCTTAAGGTTCTTTTACGTGCTGTAAATCTACGGCACGGGACCACCGGCTTTACTTCCCGTTCGAAGGAAGCCATGCTAAGGATTTTTGCGCCCGAAAATATCCATCGTCCTCCGCCGGGTTTGAACCCGCGACCTCGGGAACTAGAGGCTAGAATGACAACCACTATACCATGGAGGACAACATTTTCTACAGAAGATACGGACACTGAAACAGTGGAACTGAGCGATGTATGTACGTATGAGTTAGCAATTGTATGGAAGTCTGAATTTCTTAGAAAGCAGGTAGAGACGGTCTTGCAAACACACCCTTGAAAACTCCCCCTGGCAAACAGCATTCCAGTTAACAGTACATACCGTATAGGTCGTTCGGATCGACATGACACACGGGTTTATGATGCGGAGTAGTCAAAATGGAAAGGAATTCCTCTACCCCCAGAGGAGAAGGGTGGGGGTGAACAGCACTCAGTATCTACGGCTAGCCGCCGTCTGCTGTTCCTCTTAAACCTTACCCCCCCTCCCTTCCTGTTAACCCCTTATGCGTTGGTTCTGCGTAGCCCGTATGTCGTGTCATTCCGAACGAGCTATACAGCACTGAAATACGTAATTTTTACGCCTCATTTCTTCATTAAAAAAAGAGAGCGAGAATTAAGAATCGGATAATCCGCCGATCAATTAATGGAGCGACGGAAAATCGGGGTTCTACTACGTAACGGAATGCCCATTTATTTAACATGGAATTTTTGTACATTTGCTGCAGTGAATATTTTACGCATTCAAACTTCATGTCATCGCAAAATTATTACGTTTTGCTGGACGAGGGAAACTTTAACGGGTTTCAATTTCAGGAAGTTGGCAAGTATACGCCTGAATGCACCAGCCCACGTGTCACATCATTGATTGCCGCACCAGTTATTGTACTGGATGTTCACGAAGAGTTGATTGCCGCAGCAGTTATTGTACTGGATGTTCACGAAGATTTGACTCCCGCAGCAGTTCTATTGTTCTGGATGTTTACGAAGATTTGATCGCCGCACCAGTTACTGTAATGGATGTTCACGAAGATTTGACTGCCGCACCAGTTCTACTGTTACTAGATGTTCACGAACAGTTGATTACAGCACCAGTTATTGTACTGGATGCTCGTGAAGAGTTGACTGCCGCACCTGTTTTATTGTTATTGGGTGTTCACGAAGAGTTGTTTGCCGCATCAGATACTGTACATGTACTGGATGTTCACTAAGATTTGACTCCCACACCAGTTCTATTGTTACTGGATGTTTACGAAGATTTGATTGCCGCACCAGTTACTGTACTGGATGTTCACGAAGATTTGACTGCCGCACCAGTTCTATTGTTACTGGATGTTTACGAAGATTTGATTGCCGCACCAGTTACTGTACTGGATGTTCACGAAGATTTGACTGCCGCACCAGTTCTATTGTTACTGGATATTTACGACGATTTGATTGCCGCACCAGTTACTGTACTGGATGTTCACGAAGATTTGACTGCCGCACCAGTTCTATTGTTACTGGATGTTTACGAAGATTTGATTGCCGCACCAGTTACTGTACTGCATGCTCACGAAGATTTGACTGCCGCACCAGTTCTATTGTTACTGGATGTTTACGAAGATTTGATTGCTGCACCAGTTACTGTACTGGATGTTCACGAAGATTTGACTGCCGCACCAGTTCTAGTGTTACTGGATGTTTACGAAGATTTGATTGCCGCACCAGTTACTGTACTGGATGTTCACGAAGATTTGACTGCCGCACCAGTTCTATTGTTACTAGATGTTCATGAACAGTTGATTACCGCACCAATTATTGTACTGGATGCTCATGAAGAGTTGACTGCCGCACCAGTTCTATTGTTACTAGATGTTCATGAACAGTTGATTACCGCACCAATTATTGTACTGGATGCTCATGAAGAGTTGACTGCCGCACCAGTTCTATTGTTATTGGGTGTTCACGAAGAGTTGATTGCCGCATCAGATACTGTACATGTACTGGATCTTCACGAAGATTTGACTGCCGCATCAGTTCTATTGTTACTGGATGTTCACGAAGAGTTGATTGACGCACCAGTTACTGTACGGGATGTTCACGAAGATTTGACTGCTGCACCAGTTCTATTGTTACTAGATGTTCATGAACAGTTGATTACAGCACCAATTATTCTACTGGATGCTCATGAAGAGTTGACTGCCGCACCAGTTCTGTTGTTATTGGATGTTCACGAAGAGTTGATTGCCGCATCAGATACTGTATACGTGTACTGGATGTTCACGAAGATTTGACTGCCGCAACAGTTCTATTGTTACTGGATGTTCACGAAGAGTTGATTGCTGTACCAATTATTGTATTGGATGTTCATGAAGAGTAGCTAAGTGCTCATTGACGCATTGTTCAACTTCTGCACATTAGGCAACGGTTCAGGATGCACGACAGCTTTCAAATGTCACCAAGGATAGAAGTCAGGAGGGTTAAGTTCAGATGACAAGATAGGCCATGCAGCAGGTCCTTCTCGTGCAATCCGTTTGCTGTGGAGATCATACTGCTATACCAGTGAATGGTGATTCGGAAATGATTAAGACCTCCATATGCAGTGGCCAAATAATCCTCGCATTGGCATTTTTACAACGTCCAGGAAGAAAGTCGGAGTTTTCTGCAGAAGATTCAGATTCGTCTCTCCTTTGAGATGTTATGGGAGGACGACTAACCCAATTATATGATTTTCTTCTTATCCTTTTTGCCTATCTCGCTTGTTCTGATTTTCGATCCAAGTCCAATTGAGGACCGTTTTAACAAAACTCAACAAACGCTATTTGTTTTCGAAATTCGTTTTTAACGGATTATGGTGGTTTAATGTGAGCCTCATGCAATGGTTAACAGAAAATACGACAAAACGGAATATTTGCCGTTGTAAGAGGCGCCTGAATATTGCAAATTTTCACGAAACTCGACATCTACATTTTTCAAGATTTAACAAAACTCAACTAACCCTTGTTTTATACTACATGGTTGAAACAAAGAACAATTCTTTCTTGAGTTACAGTGCACCCGTACGTTTCCGGACATACGTTGATATCCACTTTTTACCTGTCTTCACTGTTTGGAAACAGGCTGTATATAACATTGCTTAAAAGAGCCCTTATATGCTTGGAAGGAAAATTACTGTGAGTTGTGCCGTGCTCAGAGGTACACCCATGGACAAAAAATGAGTCATGTCTTGAACGCCAAATTTTTCTACAGTTGTGTAACCGCTGTAGCTCGTTGTTGTATAGCACTATTGAAAATGCTATCTTCCATATGTCTTCTCTGTAGCGTTGTGGCAAAGCGTAGGTTACTTCTGTGGTTAAGACCGCAGGTTTGCTTCTGGCGTGTAGCAAATCTGTATCTTGCTGGCTATTAAGGGACGGTCCATGTGTGTTGTGGCAGCTTGCAGATACACTGAACAGTGCGCAACACACGGTAATACTTGAATATTTTATTCCCTCTGTGAGGATAAGATATCCTAATGGAATTGTTGAATTCGTACTTGACTCTGGACACAAATTGAAGAAGCCTGGGATGTTGTAAATTCTCCTCGTTACTACAGGGATTTAATTTCATCTATAACCTGAAAATGAGGGTGGTTATAGGTGCTCAGGGTTCATACACCAGATATTAATTTTGTTTATTCTTTGTGTTTTAGTTTTGAAAGATAATAGTTTATTTGCATTTATTTCTTTATTTATTTAAAACGAGTGTTTTAGTAGGATTGTGTTATTGTGTGCATAGATCTGCCCAAAACTGAAAATGCTTAAGTTATATTAATGCAATGCTATGTTCTACAAATCCAGATATAAAATTAACAATATAAAGTAGTACAATAGCTAATGCGAGATTTGAACCGAGGAGCTTATGAGCGCAAGGGTACCTTCTTAACCTCTCGGTCAACGAAACGTTCCACGTTCTGTTTTCAGTAGCTTATAAGCGTCAGTACCGAGAAACACCGTTATAAGGTGACCGTTGCGCTCACAGGACAGCGACCATTCTGCATGTGCGTTGTGAACACAAATGTTACGAAGGTACACGAAGCCCTCCGATCTTCACATGGAATCACGAGATCACTCTTTTTTTGCCCACGGGTGTACACAAACATTTCTCTTACATTTTGTAACTGACGAGCTTTTAGTAGTTGTAAACATGATATTCTGATTAAGGATACTGAAAAACTAAAAATGATGCGTTTCTAGCAGGAAAACAGGACTAGAAGCGGAGGGGGACTTAGCACCTCGACCATGGAGATCTTTTGTGCCTAGGCCCCTAACGGCTGGGAGGGAGGGGTGAGGCAAGAGGAGACAAAAGGCGGCCGGATCAGGAGACATGACAGGGCATATGGCAGGGCCCCTACACTTTCCAGATTGAAACTCTCCGAATGGCAGCTGGTACAACCGGCTCCCCTTCCCCCTGCGGCCTTGCACATCCCAGTGGGGGCCCGGGACTCGTAGACTGACCCCATTCCGGGAACGAAGTGTTCCAGAGAGCATTCTTTTCCCTAACATGAAACACTGAGACTTCCGCCGACACTTGCAACACTGAAACGACAAACAAAAGAAAGCTGAAGTGAAATGAGTATGGAGGTGAAATGGAGAGACAGGAAACTTGGGGAAGTAATTACCCTTCCCAACTTTCGCCTAGCGACCTGGGGAAACCCCCAAAAAACGCATGGGTCAGGAAGGTCAGCTCTGAATGCGGGCCACAGGCGTTGCCGCCTGAGTCATCCCGCTCGGTTGGCTATTATAAATAAATATGTTATAATATAGTACGCATGTAAAGGTTCATTTATACATTAGAAGTTCGAAATTATATGTAGTACAAAACTAATAAGTTAAACGGAGATTTTCGGTGAAGAGAAGGGATTAATGTCTTCAATGAGTACAAAATGTTATAAATCAGTATAAGAATAAAATGCAGTGATTGTAACAATGGAAAAATTAAGGAACCGTAAAAATGGCATGGGTTTCAGCGAATAGCGTAATTCATAAACACTACATGTATTTGTGTTAATGCTGATATGCACATATTATCGCATAGAAATGTTTATAATGGATTTGAAATGGTTACTAAGGGACATTCGAAAAAGACATGGAAACAGAAGATTTCGATTCATTATATATGCAGCATATTGTTATGACAGCAGCAGTTCTACACGTGCTCTAGAGATTACATAAAAGACCATGCAACCTTGAGCAAAGACGCACAGGCTGGCACAGAGTCGATTGCACGCAGGTGCACCACCTAGCCATTTGCATTCTTATTTCAAAGCTTCGAAAGCGATTTCTGGAAGTTTCTTCCAAAGCAAATCCTTCAGCAGTTGTTCAAAATATCGGACATCTTGGCTGGCCATAGACGAAACTATGTTGAAGGCATTCAACAATTATAATACAACGTGTTGACACAAGCTTTTTTTTTATGGAGAGAAGTAGATAAACATATGCACATTGTTAACTAAAAATCGTGTTCTATGAAGATCAAGGGTATATACAGGATGGAAGCTAACAATTGCACCATACGTTAACAAGTAGTTCTAGTCGATGTAATGAACAAATATTTCTAATCCAATTTTCTTATCTAAAGCACCGTTTAGTGAAAAGTGTTTGGAGTGATGTAGTTCAGGAATAGATTGGAATAGATGCGTATCAAGGGATGCATAAAGTGTTCTTGAACATCATCATATTTTTGTCGTAAATCTAGTAGTTTAGGCACAACTGTAAATCGAAAAGTTACGTAAAACTTAATTTCTGAAACTTGACAATGCTGGAAACGTAAATGGCGAATGTTCTCGAACGACATAAAGCAGGATTGGGGTAATTGAACTTAGTTGTGACCTCTATATTTCAAGATTCCCCATGGCTAAGGTTTTCCACGTGATATTTTATAGGGGTTACTTGTTTTGAGAACGCTGCAAGGATCTTGCTGAAGTCGGGATATTGGAGGAAAGCGTAATAAAATCGCGTAAATTTGTTTTAAAAGTCATAAACTTTTATATTTTGCATCGTTGACAAATACGTTTATGTCTGACCTTTTGCATACACGTCTTCAAATACCGCTACAACCGTCAGCGTAATTACACATATTTTGCCTAAACCGGGTATGGGCATTCTTTACACCGCGTGTCAAGCGACCTCCACACCTCCCTTTTGCAACACACTAGCAGTCTTCTTACCCAGTGGTGGAACACTCCTGTATGTAATTACGAGATGCATTCCACAATAGTTGGATGGACATAATGGGCTCTTTCATGTATTGTAGCATATAAAGATGTTGCAATGTACTGAGAGAGAGAAAAAGAGACAGAGAGAGAGAGAGAGACAGAGAGAGAGAGGCTAAATGTTTATCCTGTTTTGGTTTCATACAAAAAAATGTTATGTGCGAAGCACTTGTAGAAACCGTTTAAATGGAACTCTCTTTAAAATGTTTTGTTACACCCACAAGTTAATTTCTGAAGCATCTTCTACCATTAGAAGAAAAATAAATCTGTCTTAGATATGGTTTTAAACATAATAAAATGTTTTAAACAATATATAGTTTATAATAATTTTTCAAAGATAAGTTGTTTTTATGCACTTAAACAGTAAAAGAGTTCTCTTGCAAGAAATTTGGCTTTTAAATGGACATAACCACCAGTAAATTAAAAATAAATACAAACGCTATTTCTGTGTTTTAAACGGATAAATATGAATAGAAAATGTTTCTTCTCAACGTATTATTTATGTTGAACTTTTTTATAAAGTACGCTGTATGAAAATGTGATAATAGCAATGCAGCCGCTTATTTTGTTATACATAACCACAATTGCTGACAAAGGCTTGTTTCCATGTTTGTAGAATAGAGATATCTTAGAAGAAAACACACCGTGTCACCTTGTAGTCATAACCATCCTTGAAGAGAAGTGCGGACGTGTGTAATAGAAAGCGACGAGCAAAAAGTAATATAAAGTGGGAAAAATTACAGGGGACATGACGCAACCTTCAACCATGTTTTGGCCTTGAAAGTCAGGTTTGCGTAGATCCTAGATGTTATGTAATGGCAATTGTACTGACATTTGCTGAATTAATTTGCAGTGTGGAAAATGGGTAGTGTAAACAATGACGGAGTGATTACATCTATTGCAAAATTGCCTTTGGGTTAGCCTCTGTTATATTGATTATACTCACGCACATGCGCTAATTTTGCATTCAGTGGAAGTACTAATTGAAGTTGTAATTCTGTTCAGTTCGCTGAAAGTATTTCAAGAAAGTATGGAAATAAAGGGCATCGTTTACTCTGAGATATTTTGCATTTTATGCAGATTGGGTTTAGGGAAACCAAATTTGGCATTTTTTATTTTGATACGAAAATGTTCTACGATTCCTTCTAATCCAAAATGTACGTCATTGACTAGAATCACGCAGTATTTAATTTATTCGCTTATCTTTAAATACCATTTTGCCACATTCAGACGAAAATTATTCTAAATGCTGTAATACTTCTCCAAACTTTAAATAAACGTTGTGCATTTATAGCAGATACATTCCATGCAGTGTTTTAAGCGTTCTAAGTTTATTAGTTTCTAAAATTTTATGGATATGTGTATAATTCTTGCCATTATAGATCATCTACGCAGAAAACGTAAACAGTTTTAAACATTATTTTAGTATTTCTGTATGCAGGAATAGTGTAGAAAGGTACCACATTGTTTAATTATTAATTATATTAACTAACCAGATAACTTCGACATCTCAGATAGAATTTATACAGTGGTGCTCCTACCCTCACAATTGTAAGGGAATTGCACTCTTTTCCCAAGTACCCTCAGTACCCTCAGCATGATCCATCAGTAGTGAATGGCGCGATATGATCAAAATGAATGCCATGGCACCCCCTATTCCGCCAATCCCAGGACGTTCTTCTAGCACTAGTCGTTGCAGACATTGCGACGAGTTTGCAACCCTTTCTCACGTGCTAGGGAATTGTCCTCAGGGACAACTACTACGCATCAAGAGGAGACAGTGTAAGAACTTCGCTGGCAAATGGTCTACGCTCTAAGGGCTTGGAAGTACATGAAGAAGTGCATAGCATCGCTGATAACGACACAACAGGCGTATAGACATCATCTGCATCAACAGAAAGAAGAGCGAGGCAGAAATTGTAGATCCAACAATTAGGTTGGATACTACACAACCTGGAGAAGTTGATGCAGAAAATAAGAGTATACAGGGTGGACCATTTAAGTTGAGACTGTACAATATCTCCAAAGCTAAGCGTTGTAGAAAGAAATGTATTACCTATAATTAGGGTCAGTTTAAATTGACCCTAATTATAGGTTCGCATTTAACAAAATTAAAAGACATGTGGCATTTTTTTAAATGGGAACCTACAATTGGAGCCAAGTTAAATTGACCCTAAAATGACCATCACAACGTCCTCCAAATAAAGCACGACTAATGGCGATTACTTTCCACCATAATATCAAGCAACTTTTATTCAAGACATTTCCGTCTACAAGGCTTAGTTCTGGAGATCTTGTACACGTACAGTCTCAACTTAAATGGTCCATCCTGTATAATCCACACTCTTCCGGTCTAATATAAATAACTAGCTGGCATAATGGTACCAGTTCATTGCGTTTGTTTATGTGTTATGTTTATAGTAGAAGCCTTCAATGCCATTTTAATTCTGATTTCAACAAATATATCTTGTCGTCCTTGTCCAACCGTTTGTCATTTGTGGTAATTCGGCAAGGCAAATCTGGCCGATCCATTTGTGGATATAGCTTCCAGTGGCTTGTCTACCTTGCTGTTTATGTAGTATAAATATTTAAGGTGGAAGTTACTTCGTCCCGTTGACAAAGAATACGGTATTTCTGCTTTGATTCCGCCACTCTCTCCATTGCTTTGTGCATTTGGAAACAACTCGAGTTTTAGCTTGCAGTTTTTAGTGAGCATAATTACTGTCTCATTTTATATCAGACCTTATTTTTCAAGTATAATCGAAACGTTATTAAATTCGACTTGGTTACACTGGTTTCTGTTTCTCCATTACGTATTTACCAAGCCCTGTAATTTTACGTTGTTTTTTATTTTGTTCTCTTCACTGGTTTTAACTTTGTGGTGTGTTTCTGCTTCGTTCACATTTTGCTTTCCCTGGTTTTATTTATATTTTCTGGATTGCTTCTTTTTTATCTTTTTAGCTCTAGCTTGGCGGCACATTGGCGAGTAGTTAGACCGCTCGCCTCCCACCAAGGGTTCGATTCCATTTGTGGTGGACAAAACGGTGTCTGGGTGAGATTTCTCCGGGTTCTCCGGTTTCCCCCGCCATTATCATTCCACCGGTGCTCCATCTTCACCTTTCCTGTCATTCATCTCTCGCATCTCATCTATCATCTCCTCCTTCGCTCTCATCCCGGGCGTCGGGCTGATCCCCTACTGTGGTTGTCACTCTTTGATCTATAGCCCTCAGCTCCCCGATAGGCTTCTAACCACAGTAATTGGCTTGTAAGTCCTGGGGGTGTAAGTCCTAAGGAGGGGAGGGTAACCAGAGATTGCTTTGCTTTGGTTTTCCTCTAGCATTTGAATTTTTATGTCTTTGTTATTAGGCGATGGATTCTTGAATTTTGATTATTTTCAAGCTCTCGTTTTCTTCTTGAATCCTTTAAACAAAGAAACCTGCCTCCACCTCGGTGCTATAAAGAGCTGCTTGCTGCATGGAAAGTGTTTCCATGAGGTTGTAACGAATACTTATTAAGCAGATATTAAAACCATATCCAGCAATGTTAAATGTGCAGAATACATTATCCGTTTTATCTCAGAAAATATTTAAGACATCAGGCTGAATTATTTACAGGATGTAGGTGCATGCCTTCAAAGTTCACTGGTTTACTTTTATACAATAAGTTTGTTTATTAAGGAAGATAACTCGTTTTTCAATTATACCCATCTCTGATTAAAATTTTGTTAGCAATTATTAAAAAAACAACAAAGAATCACATTATTATCAAAGTAGAGCCATAGCAGCACTTTGTTTGTGTCATAAAATCTAATCTAGCTATCTTCAATAGTTTCTAAGAAAGGGGCCATTTACCGAGCGGAATGGTTCACGCGGTAACGTCTGTGGCCCGCGTTCGATCCTCGGCGACTGCCCATTCTGACCCATGAGCTTTTTTCGGATGTTTTCCCGTTGTCGTCAGGCGAATGCTGGAGTGGTTTCTTTCATCCCCCGAATTTCCTGTCCCTCCATTTCGTTTCATTAATCATTTCATTCATCCTACACCCCGTTTGGTCTATTTCAGGATTGGAAGAGTCAGTGATGGTGTTTCGGTGCAGCGTGGCAGGGAACTTTGTGACCCTCGACCTTCGGCTGGTTGCCGGCGTATAAGGAACGCCCCTTATGGGGGTTGGGCCATATGTGGGGTGGGGTCACCAGTCTGTCTGTCTGACTGGCGGGGCGTCTATATCTGGAAACTGTAGGAGGCTGTCATTGCTGTGCCTTCATTCCTAGTTCCGACCGCCTGTGTCTCCCTTCATCTCATCCCGGACACCCCTTGTAGGGCGTCGGTTTAATATCCTCCTACATGGATCGGTGGTGAATCCCCTTCCCTTTGCAATCCAATCCAAGGGGTCATTTATACCAGAAAATGTCATTCACAGAAAATTCTGTTCAAAGCAAAAATAGAGAAAACAAACCACGGGGCTTAAGCACGCAGAAGCTGTTAAAACTGCAGTACCAAATTATAGATCAGAACTTTCCCTAAAAGATGGACTAAAATTTACCTCTGCATTCCTAAATGTGTAGGAGTTGTAATTTTTTTCTGTAAAGTGGTGCAGAGTTTACAGTGAAGTGGCGGTTGCAATACCCATTTAAAAATGTATTTAAAATATAAGTATTTTGTCTGTAACGATTACATATATTATCGTTGTAAAATTGTATTTTCTTTTGGCAATTTTCCCCATTTAGTCTACCCTTAAAGGGATAAAATATATAAGCGAGTTCTATGTCAACGAGCTTAGAAATATCATTACCCTGAAGTAGGATTTTTGAAATGCTGCGATAGTGCGACAATGTGAAGCAGTAACGTTAGTCGGCACTTTGAAGCCGCTTACTTTACCTGCTTCTGATGTCGTTGATTCTGCTCCCGTGATGCCGTAGCTCGTTCTGTTGTCTCGTGCGCCAGCTAATCCGGTGGTAAGCAATGAGACCTTTCTCTCGGGGTAGGCGTGGGCGTATTGTTAAAGCATAACACCAGTTTAAATTGAATGAGAAATTGAATGTGATCTAATACTTGAGCTTTTGAAGTGAGCTGCCGACTGTTTGAAGATAAAGAATAAAACTGAACATGAATCGTAGCACTCGAAATTGTAACAACTGATTATTAAATCTGCTAGCTTCTGCAGTATGAATTTTACGATGCGAAATAACTGCAATAAAAAATTAGTAGCGTAACTTGCCGGGAGTTGCTAAAATGCTTATCTGCTAGACGTCTCGCAATAGCCGCGAAATCTTACTCACACAAGCGCGTCACTGCGCGCTTAAAACATCTTACGAGCAGTGCGTACCGGTAACGGTACCAGAAGGAGAAGGTAATGTATGCACAGCTGTGTGCACGAACTAATGTAAGTACCAATGCCGGTACCAGAAAGAATAACTCTCTGATGTAACACTGCACGAACATTTATTAGGTTCAGCTCCGCCTACACATTATTCCCCTTCCGATTTTACATCTCGCCCAGGCCAATACTTAAAAACCTATGTGTGCCTATTCATGCACGTCTCTTACTTTGTTGTTGAGCCTTTCACTTTTCTCAAAATTTCTTTTGTCTCTCTATTTTACAGAAATGGCCTACGTGACTCCAAACATACTTAACTTATAACCTAACTAAACTTCCAGACCCTTAAAGCTAATGTGCTCTCTATTCTTGGCTGATACTAATGACTTTCGCTAACCTGACTTCCTAATTACCTTCGTCTTTCAAGATAAAAATTTCAATTCAACCTCATACATTGATTTAATATACGGAAACTATTTTTTGCAATTATTTCTGTATCTTAATGTTATTTCTTAATTTAATTATTTATATCTGCCTGTCAGTAATTACGATATTAACCCAAAGTTTGGTGTTTAAATAGCAGTCTTGATGGTTTCACTTGATAATCTACCTAACAGATGAGGCTCGGCATTAGCTCTTTTGAATGTATTCCCTATTCGGTGTCCATCTACGTAGTGCAAATTGAATATGCATCAGAAATTCCAAACTTTAAATAAATATCTCGGGGCAAAACAGTGCCCCAATACACTATGGTCAAACCATCAAGAGCATTGCATTTTACGGTAACCTGAGCATTGAAAGCCAGTTCACTGGCTTGGATTAATTTTCAGCTTGAGCAACTTCCCCAGTACTTGGGCTGCCTGCGCTAGTCACTGATGGATGGAACTCTAATTCTCTACCTCACCGTCGCAGTTAATTGCTGAAGCTCTGTAAAAAGTGCTCATCATGTGATTTTGCCTTTATCCGAGCAGTTTTAGTAGAAGATCAAAGGTAGGAATGAATTGTTTTCTATTTCCAAAATCAGTTCAACCAGAATCACTGAGATATTGCATAAGCAGTTCATCCCAATGTTTCTCTTCATAGGATTAGTGTGCAAAGGATTCTCATTGCTACTTCTCTGTCCATCCCTTTGTGACAGAAAACGCAGCTTCTTTTACAGAATGGACATTTTAATAGGTTGTTAAGAGGGGAACGGAAGAAATTGTGCTTAATAACAGAAGTTGGTAGTTAATGCAATGCATCTGTGAACATACAAAAACCTAGAGTTTTCCTCTGATTGCTTTGGCTGTTTTACGGTATACTGCATACAACATTTTAACAAGGTATGTCAAACCGTTCTTAAGATACTAATTTTTTATTCATAATTAATCACTTTTCGATTTGGTAATATGAAATTCTCTTTGGACCCTACAGTCATCGTATGGCTCCAGATTTTTAATTTGAGCTTAATATATGAATATAAAAAGGTCTTTTAGCAGGTGTTTCTTAACTTTAATTAGTTTAAGAGGAAAAATTTGTATACGTGTTATGGAATTTTTCAACTTGTTCAGTGAGTAATGAAAAATAATTAATTTCAGCTGAACTACTTCTTATCTTTTAAACAGTGTACAACACTTTTAAATCCGTAATTCCTGAAGTGATCCTGAAAATTTCAAGCTAATAGATTGCAAAACTGTGGAAATTTTGAATACTGAAAAATTCTGAAGAAGGGAAATGGGAAAATGGAGCTTAAATTTCGGTGCGATGCTAAGCCATTTGTGACTTTAAAATTGTTGCTATTAGAAAACCAGTGATGTAGCACAAAGATACAAAGTTAATAAATGTAATAAAATGCAAAAAAATACACAATAAAAATTTTCACATTTTATTTTACCAAATTTCACTGATACATTGTCTTGAGGTCTTGAAGTTATTAGAACTGTGCTGCGGAGATAATAATGCACAAAAGTGTCTCTGAAGGTTGTTTGTATTATCAGGGTAATGATAATGAACCTGATAGGGAGAAGAGGTCACAGTGTCACAATGTACAATAAAGAGGTCACAGTGTACAATACGAGCTGTTACTTTAAATTTTAGAAGTATACATTTTATGCCACCACGTAACATACAGACTCTTGTAGAGAAAGCGTATTATTGTTTTATAATCCCCAAAAATGTTTCAATGATTTTATTTAGTTGAAAGCAGAGAGCTGACATTGCTTTCATAAATCTCCTTCCCCAGAAGAGTGTGGATCCTTATACTACTCTGAGATTAAACCTCCCAGATCACATTTTTGAAGCATTTCTGGTTTAAGAAATTGGTTGTGTGCGCATGTTAGTTCATTAGGGGGCCAGTCTGTGAATATTCCAAAACCCAAAGTACTCTACTGAACTTTTGAGCTTTTACCAAATCTTATGTCGGTACAAAGAAGTGCAGTTGTGTAGTTTGGTACATACATGCTAAGTCATTTCTGGATTATGCATTTTAAAACACAAATTTAAGCTATTTTATAAAAACTCTTGTGTGTTATATTCACATGACTTATTCTACCCTCTATCGCTTATTTAGTGGACGCAAAAATTATTCTTATGAAAGTTTATTTTCCAACCTCATTCATTTTAATCGAGATAAACCTTTCCTGAAATAGCTGCATTACACATTTCGTTATGGGTGCAAAGGGAATATCGAGTGCCAAACGTATAAGGACTAAACGCTATATGCTGGCCTTAAAATTCCATACTCTTTACATGCAATCGCATGGAAAAAGAAAACTGAAATAGGTAAAGGACTTTAAAAGAATGACCAAGTATTGAATAATTCGAACCATTAATAACGGATATCCGGAAATGGCCGATGCTACAAAAAAGTTATTTGAAACAAATTGTGTGTTAAAGAGATCTACATTTTTTGCGCAGTAAGTTTGGTCTATCGGTTAACGTTTACCAGTTATACAAGATTATACAAAATATCTTCCGAATAAAGTGTGCTTCACAGGCTATTCACAGAAAATTCAAGGTATACGTTTTATTTTTAATGTAAATATATTTAATATACGGTATTTTAATCAAAATCGTTAGAGCCATTTTTAGAGAATAAAAAATTTCTAAAAAATGTTCCATGTTAAGGGTAGTTTGGGATGGGGAATTTTATTGAAAATCTCCATGTCGCATCTTTGGAAGTTACTAAACCTAAATTCCAAGTTTGGCATTTATCGACTTTTAGTTTTTTAGTTATGCTGTTCACAAACACACACACAAACACAAACGGATCTTGTTCTAAAAATTGGTGGGGATTCACGGGTCTCAAAACATGTATTTCCGATGAAATCTCGGTATCGAATTTTTGGGTGGAATGCAATACCTTCTCTACCTAAATAAATTTTGTTCAATTCAGTTTTGCCCTTTACAAAAAATACATTTTTAGCTAACTTGGTTGAGTTTGGTGGCGTAATGCATTTGCAAACTATTAAGCAAGTTTTAGTTTGCATTTATTGAGGAAACTATTTCCGAAGTTTCACTCTAAGAACTTAAAAATTACATCTTAAGGAGAAGTTTATATGTCGAAAAATGTCGAAAATATTACAGCCGAGAAGAACGCACTGAGAAACTCCGTCGTATTGACTAGCCTAATATTCTGCTTATAAAAGTTTTACTTGAAATGCATAATTAATAAACTGATTAACATATGCACGCAAAAGCTTGCAAATACACCTCAATGAATTTTTGAAAAAACATCAGAAATGTCAGAAAATCCTAAGTGGTACCACGCCCTCCACTTAGGGTTATTTAAATCGTCACGCAAGTCCCTCATTTTCATTCTATCAAAAATATTTACAAGAAAATGTTTCTGCAGAATCGTACTTAGTAATGAGTTAAAAAGCTTAAATTTTTCACGAATTTTGCCCGATCGGTCTCTTTAAGCGAAGCAGTGTAATACAGAGAATAGTACATCGCTGTGCGGTATGACAAGGACTAGAAGATGTATTACAGCACCACTGATAACTAGGGCTTTGTAATTCGTATCAAGGTCTGGGCTTAGGTTAAGCGCAGTAATAAATAGAGGTCGGCGCAATAGACGCTAAAAAACTTAAAATATGCATGCAAACAGGTACTACATCAAGTTCAAACTAGGCACTGTATAAGCGCTGAATTAGGCAAACTCACTTATTCATTTACTCATTAAAAATATATTTTCACACGACAGAACAGTTTAGAAATTATTGCTTTAAATTTGCATTCTTTAGTTACTATTATTTTTAAGGCAAACCCCATTATCAGTTTTTAAGTACTTTCTCTCTTGAATACTTTTTACACTCCCACGCGAATTTGTAATTATTATTCAGCCAGTCATATATATTATTGTTAAACAGGCTATTGTTGCGTTTGCAATCGAATAAGGCTAGTATATTTAGATCACTATGTTTTTTGCCCACGTGGGCAGTATTAAAAAATAAAGCCATCGTATTAATGGATACAGTGATGAGTTAGTATGAAAATGATCGATTTACCAGCTCTTCATAGTTGACCATTTACCACCAACTTTGTGCTAATGAACCATTATTTTATTATTACACGAAACAATGCAAATTATTTCGTTAGGAAAGGAATGCCGGCATTACAAACTTCCTCAGGCATATTGTCAACAATGGCTCATTGGCTCAGAGCGAGAAATATTTCCCTTTACTCCAGCAAGCACAAAAGGTATTTATATCGTAAATGCAAAGCCTACAGTTCTAAACAAAGGAACAAATTAGGCAAGTAGACAAATGCCGAGTTCTGATAATAAACATGTATTGCCTACCTCCAGTCTACTGACCTCGAGATTCTGTATTGTTGTAGTCCAAGCTCGCACGACAGCAAAAATCCTACGTACTTCGAAGCTTATTTAAAACTAGTCTTCAAGCCTACACCATACAATAGACTTCTTGCAACACGCGAAGTATCCCTTCCCCCTCAAGTTACGAGATGTGGTGAACTGTGATGTGGGGTTAATAGCTCTTCAGACAGCTTATTGGGTATGACTGTGCTGCCCATATGTCCATTTCATGTATGGCGGTGAAACATTAAGACCTAAGATTATATAAAACGATCCAATGTCTGTAATGAACAGAAAAACGTACTGCTTGGAAGTCTGCTGTATATTGTAGGGTATGATTACTAGCTCACGTCCACTTTTAGGAAACAATCTTGTGTAGTTCCTGTCTGGGCCTGTGCGGACCACTTCAAACCTACCGGCGTTCCAGCGGCCGTACGGCACGCGTTTGCTTGGGAGAGCCAAACGCTCCCTCACGGGAAGAAAATCTGTCGCCACCTGCCAGCCGACCAAACGCTCAGTATCATTCTAATGTCTTGTTGAAAACATCTGAGTTAGGTACGGTTAATCTCTTGTGTACAATGGTGTGGTACAGTGTCGAGCAACGAGAAGAAGCTTATGGATGTTAGTGAACATTTTATGTGAGTGATTGTGAAAGTATTTATATGAACTTTTTGTTAAATTATCTGAAAAGAACTTATTTTAGACATTAATTATTTTAAATCAAACAATAACTAATTGATTTGTAAAAGAGAAGAGGAGAATGTATTGTAGAGTGAAATTTAATAAAGTATTGTTTATATAATGCTTAAAAAAAGAATTGCTTTTTTAATTTTCTTTAAAATTAAATAACCTAATTGATTTAGACAGAAGAAGAGTAATTATAGAGTGAATGTTTAATTAATTATTTGTTATATTATTATTATTATTATTATTATTATTATTATTATTATTATTATTATTATTATTATTATTATTATTAGAATATAAGTGTAGGTTAGAAGCTTTAAGTTGTTGTTTTTTAGAATTTTATTAATTCACCAAATTATGATTGGCAGTGATTTTAGTTTACTTTTAGTTTTGTATGTGCCAAAAAAGGAAAGATGTACAATAATTTTAACTGAGAAAATAAATGAAAATTCTACTGATAATACGTCCTGATATAGGCAACTAGATATCAGGATGAAGATATAGCAGATTTTGTTTATTTATTTATTTGTGGAGCAACGAATAATGTGATTTTATCTGTAGGGGGCTTTAAAACAGAAGTGTATGTAAGAAAATCACATACTCTTCAAGAACTTGAGAATAAAATCAGGTGAGTGCTCAATAAAACTACAGATAGAGTTGCACAAGGGTTTCAGAATTTTCTAGGCCACTGTGATCTTTGCATCCAGAAAAATTGACATCATTTTCAACGTATGCTTTAATAAAGGATAAGATCAACGTTCGGTTATCTTATTACCTCTCATTGGTGCATTATTTGTATGCGGCAGTAGGCCTAATCTCCTCCATTTAACACACATTTGCTTTCGATTCACGTAAAAGCAAAATATATTGGAACAATACCAAAGATTGTAATTTTTATAGGCGAAAATTTCCTCACTTTTCAGTCATTCGCTAAGGTCTATATGATCCTTGTTCTGCACCGGGCAAACAATAAACTATATATGTGGAAGTGATATAAGTGTGCAGATTGAAGTGAATCGTAGGCTACAGTAATAGAAAGGAAATTCTTTTGTGACATTGTTTAATTGCGTGCATGGTTAATTATTAATCGGGTGTAAAGTTTGCAGGTTAGGGAAATATTGCGGAAGCCTAGAGATGTCAACAAGCAGGTACGAGGGCTTGTGCCGCTCCGCTCATGTAAACAGAACCCTGAAGGTTAACAAGTAGGGGGCATGCAAACAAATTTGTTTACGTAGGTAGCCTCTCGCTTTGTCGGTGCCTCGTATTTGTAATGGTTATGAACAGGCATGGGGATTTCTAGGCACTTAAGCCAGGACGGATGGAAATAAGGTTTAACTGTCACTGGACTTAAGGCAAGACCTTGTAGATAACAACCACCTCATCCCTCGCACATTCTTTTGGCGTTTACTGACAACACTAGGACCGGGTTTTAGCTGCGTGTCACTGACCCTTGGCCTATCTTGTTTTGCATTCTTTGAACTGCAAAGGTTTGAGTGTAGATAATTTGAAGCCAATTGCTTAAGAATTTCTATATCTGGTTACGAAAAGGTATCGTTAATGGCCGGAGTTGTGACGATAAGTTAAGCTGTGCTAATGTCCTTAGGCATATGCATACCCCGTGCTGTGTCTTTCCTCTCACAGAATTTATTATGAAAGACAACATTCATCACAATTTAAAGTATCACAGTGAAAGAAAATGAATCTGCCCTTTTCTTTCTTTTTCTGCAAATTACACAATTATATTTTGTCTAAACATCAACGAACACAACTAAATCCTTATCTTAACCACCAGGTAAGTTTCTGGTTATACGACGACGTACCGCATCGTTTATTTTATTGCACCATCGTCAAAATACATAGTTTTTTCTAGTCTGCACCATATGCGGTGTGGAAGATCGAAAGGTCCAACAAGAACATCTTCGATAATCCAGCCCAGACATTAATAAAGAACATATGTTGAAAATCCCCTCGCACCCACGTGTGCGTATTGAGAAAGTTTGTAATACCTTTTCAAGTGAAACAAGCTTCATCTGTACCCATGGCACTCCCTAGAAAAGCTGGATTCTGCGCACTTTGATGTAGTAGCCAATCGCAGAAACTCGCACGTGGGGGAATATACGTTGGGTGCCAAACTTCCTGGATATGATAAGCGAACAATAGTTGTTCCCTTAGTGTCCTTAACATAGCCCAATACGAAATCCCAACATTACGAGCAATGTCACAGCTGCTGTTACAAGTTTGTTGTTCCCCTAGATTTAACACGTATTGCTCCTTGTTCATAATTTCGTCGCGTCGTCAACCAGGACTGCGGCATACACTTCGGCTATCGCGAATCCACTGATACACCGTAATGAATGTTTTCGCATTAGGCACATACCTTCCTGGAAACCGCTCATGGCAGAGTCGCCATAAATTAATATCATGCTCAGATATTCTAAGGTTCGAATATTTAGACATTTCTGCACTGTACGTCAGGGACCGGTACAGTCTAACGCTTGCCTCGTTTAGCAACCCTTTCGATACGCACTAACCCACATCAAGATAATACTGGTTGACGACCCTTAGATAACAGCGAAGGCATAGTTGAAATTTCGTCAGGATTGAATACGAAATGTTGGAAGCATTCCAGCTAATTTCTAAGAAAATGCACCATTGTATAAGAAAATTTCAAAGGAATAAGTTGTTACTTATTAATCACTTAGAATGTAGAATCGTAGGCATACTACTTACCAAGCTAATAAGTCTATAACTTTGCGGAAACAATATTGTTTTAAGGAGATATATGCAACAGTAATATAATATTAAGACATTTTCACTACATTTAACTCGGAGAACTCACCAGTGAATGGTCATTTCACTTCCGCACTTTGAAGTGAAATATATGCTCTGCATCGCACCGCAGCCGTCTTCCGTGGCCAGGGATATCACGCTGGGCTCAGTTCCCAAGGTCGCGGGTTCAAACCCGGCGGAGGGTGATAGACCAACGGAGGGGTAAAAATCCTTAGCATGGCTTCCTTCGGAAGAGGAGTAAAGCCAGTGGTCCCGTGTCGTAAATTTACGGCACCTAAAAGAACCTCAAGCCTGATAAAGAGGCCTTTGAGCAAAATTTCCGGTCTCTCGCGCCCAATATAGAATGGGACGTTAAGGACCGCAGCAGTTAAAGAACGTGCACAAATAAAACTCAGTTTAATTTTGAATCACACCACCATCCTCATCATACTTTTGGTACAATAATTCAGATCAGGAATTCATGTATCTCAGTTCCTGAAAGAATTTCGCAAGAGATATAGCAATCCAGAGGAAAAATGTGGTTTTTTAGCAAATCTGTTGTGAATACTGGATGAGAGCCAGCTGTTTCTTTACTGCTATTTACAAAAGGGCGATTAACAGAAGGTGAAGCTGAAGCGTCACTCTTAGGACAGGGGTATCAGTGGAGAAGAAGAATAAGGTTTATATGGAAAACCCGACAGATAAAAATGTGAGGAGATGAGTGGAAACGCACTGTTACTAGGACACTCATCGATGGTATTACTCTTAAAAATACGTGAAATAATTTGGGTTGATATAATAAACAATTGTCTAAGGACACTGTTGTCATCATTTCCCTTGAGAAGAAATCAAGGAGTTCATACTACTAGAGCCGATGACTAGCTTAAGGACATTAGCAGCCTTGAAGATACCGCCAGTGATCACCAGAGACTATTTATCTCAACGAAAAGAACCCGCTTCAACTTTTAACCCGATTATTTCTGTTTTACCCTCGCTGGACGAGCATCACCAGTCTAGGCATCAGGAGCCTTGTTAAGGTGCGTACAGATATGCGAGCGAAGCTCGTCGCGAACTACCTCGGTTACTAAGAAAGGAGGTACGTTCTTGACACTTCAAGCTGAAGCATTTTCAACCCAGACGATCACCCATTGCGCGACACTTGAGAGTGCCGCTAATTCAGGAGGTAACACACTACAGAATTCCGCGAAACGAACAATGGATATAGTTCGCGGCGGTGTTCGGCTCGCTTGTTTGTACCAATCTTTAGACTCCTGTGGTTTATCGCCACGGCTCAGTACAGGCGCTCTTTCTTCGGCTTAGCGTTGCTGAGGACACTGTAGCGACCGCTGCCGACTTGTACCGCTTCTAACAGCGTGCATTAAACGTTAGCGCCTGTGAGTAATATACCTTTCGTTAATATGCATATTATTATAACTATGCAGTTAAATATATTAAAATCGAAGTAAGTCGCTCACGTGCAAAAGAAATTGCCTTCGTATGAAGTAACACAACAACCGATACCTTATGCTTCGCACAGAAGTGACAACATATTTAAGGAATAGAAGACACAAACAGAAAGATGCCGCTTGATTGGTGCTAGTGGACAATTTTCATAATTGATGCGCAAGTCTCCCCCAGTACTGCAAACAGTAACTTTGCGTGTAGCAGAGCTCGAATCTCGTTGCAGCAAACCGTTGTTAAAAGCACTGCTAGAAATGAACCAGAGTGCCGAAATTTAGCAATTATAGATTAAGAAATCTGATGTGCTACATTCGCGTGACTTTCTCTACCCTCTATCGTTTATTAGTGGGTACACAAACTATTCTTATTAATGCTAATTTTTCTATCTACTACATTTCAATCCAAAAAAACCTTTGCAGAAATAGCTACATTACACATTTCGTTATTGCTAAAAAGGGAACAGCAAAAGTCAAATGTTTAAAAACTGGACGATATACCTATGCTAGACTTAAAATTCCATACTGTTTCCATACAATCGCGAGAAACAACTGAATGATGACTGGACTTAAAGAGAATGACCAAAATATGAAAATTCGAACCTTTAATAACGGATATCTAAGAAATGGCTTATGCCACAAAAACAGCTTTGAAATAAACTGTGTGTTTTAGAGAGATCTACATGTTTTGTGTAGTAAGTTTTCGTCTATCGCTTATCAGTCAAGCAAAACTATACAAAGCTCCTTCCGAAAGAAGAGGACTTTACAAACTATTCCCAGAAAATTCAAGATGTACATCTTATTTGTCATGCAAATATCTTTAATGTGTGGTATCTTAATCAAAATCGTTAGAGCCAGGTTTTAGAAAATAAAAAAATTGAAAAGCGTTCCATGTAAAGGGTAGTTTGGGTAGGGGAATTTTCTTGAAAGTCTTTGTGTCTCATCTTTGGAAGGTACTGAACCTATATACCAAGTTTGGTATTTATCCGACTTTTCGTTTTTGATTCATGGTGTTCACAGACACACAGACACATACACACACACGGACCTTTTTCTAAAACTGCGTTTTTGGATTCAGGGGTCCCCAAAACATGTATTTCCGCTGAAATCTCGGCATCAAATTTTTTGGTCGAATGCAATACCTTCTCTACCTACTATGTACGTGGTAGAGAAATTAAAAATTGCTGAACGTATTTATTTATTGTGGAGTTTAAATCTCCTATTCGCATCATAGTTTGGCAATTTTGATATTTATTCTATATTTACCTTCATGAAACGTCGGACCCGAAGACAGTGTGGTGAAACTGTAGACGAACTCAAGCGCTGAGATTACTTGCTGTACAGATAGAGTTAGCAGAGAACTCCTTGTGACTTAAGCCCTGTCAATTGTATGTTTGAATAGGAGTCCACAGAAATATGACTGTGAGCTTCAAAATTGAGAGATTCAAAACATTATAACTGATATCACGGAAACAGTATTAAGCGTTAAAACTCCGCCCTTCAATATATATTCTGCAATCAGTAACTTTTGGTGTATAACTCTTCCAGTATACCCGTTTTTTTTATTTACAACTTAATTTCGGTCGCAACTTATAGCAACGTCATGTTAAATTACACAATCATATTTAAGGTAATCTAGAAAAACACAGAGGTACACTACCAATACATTAGGACTCACAGAAAATTGCAATATCCATATACATTATGCTTTGGAAGAATTAATTGTTCATTATACTCGTTTAAACATTGCCATACAAATTAAACTAATATTGAAGAATTACATTAAGAGTACATTGAACGCACTGAAAAGTACAATACACTTATGTAATTAAATACATGTACACCCGTGGACAAAAAATGAGTCGTCTTGAACGCCAAATTTTTCTAAGTCATACAAGGCACAGCTCCTTATTTACACCATACGCAATACAGTTGCGTAGCCGCTGCAGCAAATTGTACGGCATTATTAAACGTGCTACTCTTCATGTGTCATCTCTGTAACACTGTGGAAAAACGTAGTATACTTCTGTGGTTAAGACAGCAGGTTCGCTCCTCGCATATAGCAAACAGTTTTTTTTTCTTCTGTTAATAATGTTTAATCAATACATAGGGACTACTTATTTTCGATATAATGCATTTCATACACAGTATTTAGTAAAGTTCATAATAGAATAGTTATCACCGTGCAAAATACATGGCTTCACAATTTCATCATGGTTGTATATCTGCATCTTGTTGATTATCAAGGGACGGTCTAGGTGTGTTGTGGCAGCTTGAAGATACATGAACAGTGCGCAATACACGGTAACACTTGAATATTTTATTCCCTCTGTGAGGATAAGATATCCTGATGGAATAATTGTTGAATTCCTACAAGATTCCCGGCACAAATTTAAGAAGCCTGGGATGTTGTGGCTTCTCGTCCACGTTAATACAGGGATTTAATTTCATCTATAAGCCGAAAATGAGGGGAGTTATAGGTGCTCAGGGTTCATACACCCAATATTAAGTTTGTTTATTTGTATGTGTTCTAGTTTTAGAAGACAATAGTCTATTTGCATGTACTTTTTTAGTCATTTAAAGCGAGTGTTTTAGTAGAATTGCGTTTTCGTGTGCATAGATATATCTAAAACCTAAATGCTAAAATTATATTAATGTCATACTATGTTCTACACATATAGGCATAAAATTATTCATTCATTCATTATCTGTTTACCCTCCTCTTATGTAGGACTTACAAGCGGGTGCCTGGGGTCAGAGGCCCGTCGAGGAGCAGACACTCATGGATCAGACAGAGCATCCAGGATGTGTGATCAGCCCAATGCCTGGTATGGTATGAAGGAAGTAGATGAAACGAAATGTTGGTGAAATGGATGAAAGGAAAGGTGATGATGGAGCAGTTGGTGGAATGAATGGCGGGGGAAACCGGAGAACCCGGAGAAATCCCGCCCAGACGCCGCTTCGTCCACCACAAATCCCACATGCAGGTCCCTGGGATTGAACCCGGGCTACTTTGGTGGGAGGCGAGCGGTCTAACCACTCGGCCACGGCGCCGCCCATATAGCCATAAAATTAAGAATATAAAAATAACAGTACCTAAATCAAGACTTGAACCGAAGAGCTTATGAGCGCAAGCGGTACCTTCTTAAACTCTCCAGCAATGAAACGTTTTTCCATGCTCTGTTTTCATAGTTTATAAGCGTCGTCACCGAGAAACACCGTTATAAGGTGGCAATTGCATTCACAGGGCAGAGACCATTCAACAGTTACTGCATGTGCGTTGTAAACACAGCTGTTACGAAGTTACACGAAGCCCTCTGAGCGTCACACGGAATTTGAGGATGACTCATTTTTTTGTCCACGGGTGTACATTGAAAACTAATAATGCATATTTATAGTGTTTGTCTGAAATTAACAATTCTAAATAACCCTAATGAAAGCTAAATTGTTTCCCTTGGAGTACAATAATATAAGAGTTAAACTGTTCATAGCTGTAAGAGGTATGGAGATCGTATTGGAATTTTGAACTTATTTCCAGGGTACTGTATTTTGGACACTGAAAGATGAGGTGTTAAGTGCAAGAGGGGTATAACACAAATTAAAAGATCGTGGTTCTTCTTTTGACAATAAGTAGGAATGTGTCAGTTTACTCTTATTGAAAGAACTGATTGCTTGATAAGTGTTAGTGAAAGCAAGTTGGACATTTTATTAACGAAGGACGAGTTGTATTACATTACTCTGACTGCTGAATTAATTCATAAATCCATTGTTATAGAGAAATACGTACGTAGTACATTTTAGTGCATGCTACTTAGCACCGAAGTCACTAGGATTATTAACCATGTTATGAGATGCTTCATTTTGTGAAGTTGGAAGCTTCTCTCAAAGTTATTACAAATAAATCGATACTGGCAATAAGAAAACTTTCATTGTAGGCTGCAACGCTTTGCACAGGATTTGTTTTTACTACTCCGTGTTCTTTTTCAAAAATTCAGTTCCATAGAATCTTTTTATAATCAAGTTGTCTGACATTTGCTGGAAACGTTTATATTGGGCGAAATTAAAGAGGAGTACTTCGTGTTTGTTTTAGGTCCTGAAAAATACGTGCATATGGAAAGACAAATAATTTTATTTCTGGTTAATAGGTCAAAATTATTTGCGCTGGTATCAAAATAACATAGTCGTATACTATGGTTAAAATGATTTCTTAGTAACTACTAATTATCTTCAGTGCGGAATATGGTCTCAACACAAATATGATGACACACAGCGCAGTGCTTATAGTCCTATTCTGTGTCTTTCTCTCGCAGGATTCCTCTTCGGTTATGCTCAAAGGATGGTTGGTTGCACTAAAAGCCTAAACAAGCTACAACCAGATGCTTAACTAAAGTATACTTCTCGACAGAATTGAACACTCTACTGCCTTGGGTCTTTGAGCATCTCTTCCGTACAATAAACTCCATAGCGCCTAATCCTTCCTTTGAGCCAGCCCATGGGTAGTTGTCCTGTAATTAGTGACAAAGTCGCCTCAGCCCATAAAACTCGAGCCATAAAGCAAGACCCACCATCAAACTTTTGATCATGAATGTGATCTCTATTAAACCTGACGGCATATTCATTTAGGTAGCACAACAAGGGAATGTTGGAGAGAAATGAGAAGTGTTCGAATTACTTTAGACGAATTTTCATGAAACCTGCAGAGGGTCTTTTCTCTGCTTCTAGTTATGTGGCTATACAGGTTTATCACACAGTAAAGTGCGATGGCGAAACTTGGGGTACGTAGTATGCTATTCTGAAATCACTGGAAGAGTGCCCAAGCAGAAACTGAGCATCAATTTCATGCAAAGCAGCCCTGCTAAATTAACATGTTTGTATTTGTTTACCTAACATATATGCAGATTTAGTTTTAATACAGTTAGAGTACCTTCGTTTGGTCTCTTTGATCCGCCTTTAATGGCAGTTGTCTTCATTACCACTTCATCTTATCTGTATGAATGCAGTCTCGTGAGTGCTTGGGGAGTCCAAAGTTTTGCAGATGCTGGTTGATTTCGGTGGAAGTTCAGTTAATTCCATTCATTTAATTCTCCTGAACCACTCTGAAGGTGGGGAACGTGAAGTCCTCCAAAATTTGGTCTGTCATATGTATCTGCTTGGCATTAGTCTAATCTATCCCAAATTAAACATTTAACCAGTCAAATATAAGGTTGCCGTTATGCTTATATAATACACATCTAATAGCGGTTGAATCAGTTAGGGCTACCTCAACGAGAGGTGAATACAGTGTTTCCACAGAAATGAAGGTGAGGCAAGGGTTAAAATGTAACCCATTGAATTATCCGAAAACGTACGAGGCGTGTTTTTAAAGTGAGTGCCGTTTTAATCTTTTGCCGCTGCAGTCGCGATTTTGAGCATGCGCGATCACTTCTTCCATTCACTAAGAAGCCAGATGCAGCGTGAACGATAGTCACTTTGTGTTTTTCTCTTGTTAGAGCGTTTCGAAATACAATCGAACGACCCGATGACTGTGAAGTCAGACCAGTGATTCGTTTTTTGAATGCGAGAAATGTTACGCCAAAAAACATTCATCGCCAATTGTGTGAGGTTTATGGGGAAACAATAATGAGTGATGGAATGATGAGGAAGAAGTGGGTTAGACAGTTTAACGAAGGTCGTGAAAATGTGCATGATGAGCCGTCTGTGATCACGGATGATTTGGTTAAAGCTGTGAAAGAAAACATTCGCAAATTGAATTGAATTGAGTTTGTATTTATGGATGCTCTTTAACTGATATGGTTCTTAGCGTCCTATTCTATATTGGGCGTGAAAGACCGGAAATTTTTCTCAGAAGTTTCACCATAGCGATGTAGTCTTCGCATTTTCCACAAATTTCAAGGTCAGCCCTCTACAACTTGTGTCAGCACGCTTATGGTTTCGAAAATCGTGCCCAAGAGGGGTACCCAAAAATCTTACTGATGAGCACAAGAACAAGCGATCTGCCGCTGCATTGACTTTTCTCATGCGATACTCGTATGCTGTGGACAGCGTTGATTTGCTAACATACATATTTACGGGTGATGAGAAACGGGTATCTCGGATCACTCCTGTATCAATGCAACAATCCATGGATTGGAGGCACACAACATTCCCGTGAAGAAGAAATTCAAACAGACGATATCCACTGGAAATATACTATGTACGCTATTCTGGGACAGATAAGGTGTTGTGCTGGTTGAGTTCTTGTCCAGAAATGTGACAATCAACAAATACATCTATTGTGAGACACTATGAAAGCTCAGTCGTGCAATACAGAACAAAAGGCGTGGAATCCTTTTGGCTAATACAATGCCGACCACACACAGTCAAACTCAAGATCTGATCGCATAATTTGGTTGGGAACAATTCGACCGCCATCCTTACAGTCCGAATTTGGCACCAAGAGATTTTCATCTGTTTCTTCATCTGAATAAATTCCTTGGTGGAAAACATTTCAACGACGATGATGTACAACAAGAAGTGCAGACTTGGCTTTCACACAGGCAGCATCATTCTTTGACGAAGGCATACAAGAACCGTTTTCGCGTTACAAGTGTCTAAATAATGGCCGTAATGTGCAGAATTGCTGTAAGGTGTAAGCTAATGAATTATAATAAAGTATTTGGAAAATAATGTTTTGTTATATTTAAAAAAAAATCGGTGTTTTAAAAACTCCCTTCGAGTTGTAGATTTCTTTCCCAAATGATACAAGAATCATGTCAGATGGTATTAGAATGTCAATAGATTTCGTAGCTATTTATGTTCTGGACATTGACTGCAATTGCATAATAGGATATTTACCACTAAACGTTCGTCAGGTTTTAATATTATACTGTATTAAATGCAGATTAGAAGTGTACCCATAGAACCAAAGCCTCTTTTGTATGATTCTGGCCAAAAAATGTTTACGAAATATTAACTTTACCATTCCAATGTAAATGGAGTTTTACATGTGGTTGTAAGTCAACACTAAGGGTGAAATTTGAATCGTTGTTCTGTTTTGGGATATTAATTCGGAAGAAAAAAGCTTGGAATTTGTATGTTGAGGTATATTTCTGCATAATAATGGGGTTAAACCCCAAGTGGCTATTCTTTGTGGCAAAGTTAATAAAATTGCCAATTACTGCTTGCTGTGAAGGTCGTTATGGTCATCATGTTGAAGCATTTGTAGACCTTATGCTGATAGTCACAAAAAGGACAACAGTTAAGTGGATGACTATTATGCTACCATTTAGTCCAGTATGAATGCAAGAAATTTCCTCCCATAAAATTTGGTGTTATTCCCGTTTCACCAAGGAATCAAGGTCTAAATCTCTTGTTTTGTCGGCGAACTGCAAAGGAATGACTTCAGTAACGTTGTGCTGGTGCCTGTGTGGAATCATCTTCAGCGCATATATGTGCTGCAGTTTGCGTATGGAACTTCGGACGGCTTAATGTTGCATCTCAGTATTGTAAAATATTGTCAGTAATTCCGAAACTATGATAGTTGCAGCAACATAACCGAGTTTTTGCAGCCGCTAGTGATTCCTTATACTATCTTAAAAACGGTGGATTCTAACTCCTCCAATCCTGTATAAGTTTCGCAAGACTTTTTACTACAATCTTACTATCATCTTTGATACTATATTACTATCTTATTTTATGAAAGTCAGTGTAGTTTTTTTTTCTCTGTATAAAATTAAGGATGTGGTAGAAGTCTGTTTGGTGGTAATTATTCAAATCTTCGTATAGCCTACATTTCTGAGCCCTTATCTAAATGCATTTCTGTTGAAACAACGTATCAATAGCATGCGTCGTTTCAGATATGAACGCGGTGTACTAGCTGACGATTTTATGTCAGCCCTGGCCCGAGCTGACCTGAGCTGACCCGAGCCCGAGAATAAGTTATGGTTTATCAATCAGCACAAGCCTGTTTGACTAAAATGTTGTATAATTCAAACCATAGCTACAATAATTTGATAAACTGAGCATATTTACCGATTTGTAACACGTTTTATAAAATTAATTAAAGTTCAAGAATGTAAAAAATAACACTTTTTTGAATCCTTGTAGGAAGCTCGAATCCGAAAAGCTTTCGTCAATCCGGTCAGAGCGATATGGGCCTATTGAGTCCGTGCAGACGTATAATGTTCAAGGAAGCAAACATTTTTGTGAGCCTGTTTTCTTTCTGTTTGTCTGGAATGACTTGAAAGTTGTGTTTATTGAGAATGTGATGATGTTAAATTCTTTTATTAAATGCCGTAGTTTTCTAATCAATTGATTTATGTATTCATTCTGTTGAAGTTAGCTTACTGGGATGTGAATAATCATCAAAAAAAATACTTTTACTACTTATTGATTCCGCAGATCTTTTTGCGTCTGACGTTGCCAAATTCAATTGCTTCTGAAAACGTAAATATCCCAAAATAAATACATACAGAGAGCTTACATCGTCAATAAATGGAGCATAATTTTTAGTTTTTCCATTGTTTCCGGAAACTCCATTTTTGCATCTTTAGGTAGAATTAATTCGTTGCCATCGAAGTTTCGGTCCTCAAAATTACAATTAAATGTGAACTTTAAAATGGAAAGTGGTTTTACCCTGAGTTAACTCACTGAAATTAAATACATTGGAATTGCATGAAATTTAATACAAAGTTCTGTTTAAATCAAAATTATAAGAAAATTAATCCACTAAATCTGTAAACTTGCGTGTTTTCGGTAAAGCGTGATTAACATGCAGTACTTCAATCAAATTCACGGCAGAAAAGTGTACCTAGTAATTAGAAAAAACTTATGTTTGTATTGTTTATATCTTGTGTCTGCATATATAGGAATAAATGCATGTTTAATTCACTACGTCATAAAAATATAATGGTTTGAAATACCTAGTAATTCGCACAAATATACAAAATAGGAAGTTTATAAAAATGTCATGTTTTGAGAGCATTTTTCAGTGGAAATTGAGATATTATCTCATCCAAGTATGTTTAAGGGCATTAGGTCTTCTATTCCACACCATTAGAAATACAAATGATACAAAAGACAATGGAATGATAAGTAATACTATAATGCAGTAAAATATCGTGATGCAGGAGAAAATAGTAAGAACGTTAGGAATCCAAATACCCCTGAAAGAAAACTAATATGAAAGTAGATAATAAGGATATGATTAAACAAACACCTTAGCTACAGATTCCTCTTCAATGCCAGAGAGAGAGAGAGAGAGAGAGAGAGAGGAGGGAAGGAGAGGTTATTTTCATTGCTTAGAGAGGTGGGTTGACAGAATAACTCTAGAACAACATAATTCTGTATTTAAAATTTACACAATGTCCGGCAATCCCTCAGGTCAGTAGGCAGACACCTTCCAGAGACGAGATACTACAATTACGAGATGATTGTGAATAGAACTGCGAGGCGTGTTTTTTAAGTAATTACCGTTTTAATATTTTGCTGCTGCGGCACTACAGTCGTTATTTGGAGCATGCGCGATCACTTCTTGCATTCATTACGAACCCAGACGCAGCTGTGAGCGATCGTCACTTTGTGTTTTCCTGTTGTTAGAGCGTTTCAAAACAATCGAACGACCCGCCGACTGTGAAGTCAGATCAGTGGTTCGTTTTTAGAATGCGAGAAATGTTACGCCAGCAAACATTCATCGCCAATTGTGTGAGTTTTATGGGGAAACAATGAAGTGTCCTTGCCCGACCACACACAGCCAAACAAACTCAAAATCTGATCGCATCATTTGGTTGGGAACAATTCGACCACCCTCCCTACAGTCAGGATTTCTGTCAAGCGATTTCCATCTGTTTCTTTAAATTAAGAAACTCCTTAGTGGAAAACATTTCAACGACGATGATGCTGTAAAACAAGGAGTGCAGACTTGGTTGTCATCAGGCGGCATCATTCTTTGACGAAGGCATACAAAAACTGGTTTCCCATTACGGCAAGTGCCTGAATAACGGCGGGGACTATGTGGAGAATTACTGTAAGGTAATGAATGATAATAGAGCATTTGGAAAATAGTGTTTTGTTATTTTTTTCAATATTATGGGTACTTATTTAAAAACACGCCTCATATGTCTTGTGGTGAGGGATGGAAAGGAATGTCTGGTGTTGAGTGTAGTTATGGGAAACTGAAAACGTGTACTAAACTAACTCAGAGTGAAGTATTTGATATGTGTGATAAGGAATGCAAACTTCTTCGTTCCTGCGGGCGAACTTCTGAAAGCATTGCTATGGATTTAATAGTGAATTTAAATTAGTACACAACGAGTCGCAATAATCGAGATAAGATACTAGAAGCGGTTTTTATACACACTGAGAGGTAGACTTTGTTTCATGTGGTTCATGGAATGCAGCAAGGAGAATCATTTGTCAGAGGTTAATACTTGGGTTAGCCCTATGCTGAGATTTTGATAGATAATTGAAAATTTTGAATGTTTATTTTGTCGTTTATTTGGTAACTTTGAGCATGTATTTACATGTGGTATCCCATTTTTGTCAATGCAATCATATTGCAGAAGTTGGTTTTAATCTCAGGCCAAGATTAATAACGCAAAATTATATCTCGTATCACTTTAAACTTCATTTTCTGAGAAATAAAATTTTTCACATTTTTCGTACATGAAATGTTTCCGTGGTGCAATTTCTCACCTATCTCATTGAGCTTTAAAGATAAGTATAAAAAACCAAAATGAGCATCCTTAACTTGCCCTTTTGTTAAATCTATGGAATAATTTAGAAATAATTTCACGTTAATACTAGATTAACGTAAATTTTGAAATTGTTATAGCATTACAATAGTGTGAAACCCATGGAAAAAAGGACCTCAGCAATACTTGAAGCTACTAAAGGAAATGGTTAACTACAACAAAAATTATACAATTTGATGCGTTGGACAATATTTACAATAAAACTAATACCTCCTAAAATATTTCTAGCAGCAACATAAAAGTTTGTAATCTATTATGCATGTGGTTAAAATTTCAAAGCAGTGGACTAAGAATTGCAAAAATTTGAAATTTCAGCAAGGGCTGTCTTAACAAAGTAAAAATAATACAGAAGATATTAACTGTAAGAATCCCGACTTGATTTTTGTTTGAACTGGAACTCGAGAACACATGGCACTTACAAAAGCGGCAAGTCCAATTCTGTCAAGACAAATGACGAACTGACCCCGCACATTTTAAACCTAAACTCCAGCGATTTCAGTGTAGCAGAATATTTGTAAGCGAATGTAAATGTTATAAATGTTTTGAATAGTGCTTTGCTGTTCCCATATACCCTCCATTGCGAAAGCATGTTTTGAGATTCGGTTATTGACAACTGACAGATTATCATACACAGAAGGAAAGCTTGTTGATCAGATTTCCATGCACATGAATGCGCAAGTAGCATAAACCACGCTACAGAAAATGTAATGAATGGAGGTTGTGTATGCCTTGTAAGCAGAAACAGTGAAGTTAAAATGCTCAGGGTGTAGTACTGGTGAGTGAAGGGTGTGTTTGCTATGCTACATGATATGAAAGCTCCATATTATTCTGCACGACCGCACCAGTCAAGGCTAGCTGGATTCTCCCCTCCTGCAGCTAGCAATGAATTATTGCCATCAATAAATACTTGGTGTTCGGGAGCGGCGCATATCGCCTGCCTGCGGTCGTGTAAACATGTCGCTGGCCATTGTTTTGCATACTGACATTGTGAACTTGTAATACACGCTTATTCCTATCGTGTGGCTCAAAGAGTTCATGTTCCTCTATTGGTATTCAGATTAATGCACCCGAGAAACAATGTTTTCAATTTTTCAGCTCCCGATTGGTGGACAAGACAAACGCTTTTAATATAGAATTTAAAACTGCGGTAATTTTAATTTTGTAATCCATAGTTAAGGGCATCCATACCGGCATTGCTAAATATTCAAATAAAAGAATATTTCTCTCTGAAACCGTTTACGATATTATCTATAAAATCACTTTCTTTAGTATCCATTATACCTACACCATCATTCCCAATGTGATGAATTTTTGTGATGTAAATAACTTAAGCTCGTATGTTATATTTTGTTTTTTAAAACTTTATTTTTTAGTCCCAAAACTATACCAATATCCGCAAATGTTATGTCCAGGTTTGTATTGAATTACGAAAATGGCGGCCGCCCGGTCTCAATTGTGGGTAAAACGTATTATTTTCTGTAAGTACCTACTATTAATTTAAGTGTAATTTCAACGGTATTTTATTATACTTCATCTATCCCTTAATAATTGGTGCAGAAGCACATCATCTGAAGTTTAGAAATACTGTCCATTTCTTCTGTTGATGCTACCAGCACTGACTCTCCGAAGAGTTCTCATGCTAAAAGAAAATGTAACTTTTGTTTAGGAATTAGGAATCCCTAGACATTAAAGCTGAAATGTTTGCCATTTACTCTCTGTTCATCCTTCAGCAAAATGCATCTGTTAACCATTAGCAAAATAAGAAATATTTATATCAATATTGTCTACCATCTGTGTCTTCTATCTTGGACATCTTTAACGTTCACCATTCATTTCTATGCGTCTCTTAAAAACAGTTTCTTCTTGCCCAGTACCCTTGGTAATTTCTTGCCCTCTTTTTCACAAGTTTAAGTGTTTTCGCCCGTTATTTTCTAAATCAGTTTCGTTAGTTGGTTTTATCTGTCTAAACCACACGCTCATCTTCTCTATAATCAAATTTTGAATGATTCCAACCCTTTTCTCACTTCATCGCAAAGTCCAGTTTCCACATCACACAGTGCTACACTCCACACAAGCACTTTCAATGATTTCTTCCAAACTACTTTCCTTAAGAGTTTACAGAAGATTTTTCTATTGAAAGCTTCCTTTGGTATTTCTATCCTGTTTCTCTTCTTGAGAACAGCATCTACTTGTACTTGTAGAACATTCAAAGTATCTAAACTGTACAGTCTCTCCACGACGTCACCACTAATTCTAATCATATTTTCTTTGTCGTGTTTGCAGTTACAACATTGTCTTTTCGGCATTTATCTTCGTATCGTTCACGGTTGTCATTTTTCTCCATTAGTATATTCTGTAAGGTATTTTCTTCTATACGGCATCCGGTGTAATAGTTTTGAGCGAGATCACATCATTTACTCGTAAAATTCGGTTCGTACCGGGTTCAACTTGACAATACATTGCCAATATTTTGGGTGTATTATCGACTGTTATTTTAGACACATTTTGGGAAATTTATAAGTTTTGAACACTTCGTATCATTCCTTTGATTAACAGAGCGTGCACTTAGCTTCCAAAATAAAAGGAAGCAAAACCTCTAAACGAGTTGTAAAAAATCAACCGTGCTAAACAATAACATATTGTAACTCACACCATTTCAATGTATTGACCTCTGTCCCAGGTGTTAGCGTATGTAATCAGCGAATGGACGTTTCCAAACATTCATTACGTTTTCAGTGATTCTTCCGGGAATTCGTAGCGGGACTATCAGAACTGCCTTGCATACAAGCATAGTGAATTACCTGTTTATTATTTGCCTTGCCGTCAAGTACAAGAAGATATTGTAGCGGGCGGGGTTGTAGCGCTTCCACGTGTGCACGTGATATCCCATCACCTTGGTGATGAGTCCCAAGTTGAAGTTCTCTGCCTCGAGCGTCAGTCGGTAGCTCTGGATAAATACCTATTCCTAGCTATCTTATCTCAGCATATTTTGGATGAAGGCAAATGATTACAATGAATTTCTTAACAACTGTATTTATTCCAATCAACAAAGCAATTAAAGCTAGCAACTATACCTTTGAATAATAATGATTATTTGTATGCTGTAATCTCCATCTTCCCCTACTTAAATATTTCAGTGAACTTAGCTATTAACGTCACGCGTCATCTTCCATCCCACACACACACTAAGTGCAATCTACCACTAGACAATTCACTGAATGACTATCATAGAAGTATATGAGCAAGTGTAGAAATCTGGGGCGGACATCCTTTTAATACTCCGCTGCTATGATGCTAACTTTCGCGCCCTTTTACCTAATCTCTGTGTTGAATGGTTATTTACTTGGCGTGCTATGAGAAGGAAATGTTCACTTTTACCAGTCGGGCTGCTTCTGACCTTTTTGTGAAAACCCACCTATCTCTGCCTCCCTCACGACGTTTGTTTCTCTTTCTATTTGCTTACTTCTTTTCCAACTCTCTTTAGAACTGTGGCTTTCCTGGAATTGTCCCTCTTATCTCCGTCCTTGCTTCTCCTCGGACCTCTCTCTCTCTGCTCATCGCTATTTTTCCTAATCCTGTGACCATTAGTGTGTGTTGTTGTTGGACTTTTGCCCTGCTGCTAGTTCGCTTCTTCCTAGCTAATTACAGTTGTTTCTTGCATACTTCTACATTTTGAGGTACAAGTTATTTTACAGTATTGTTATATTAGTAACATATTCCTAACTTGATTATTGATTTATGATTTCCCGTTATTTACATTGTTTGCCCTGTCGGGTGTGTGTTCCCCTACAATATATACATGAAAGATTAGTTATTTCAACATAGAAGTTTGGGTATAACGATCTTCTAAGGACTATTGGTTTACTGTTGAGAGGTAACGAAGAAAATTCCGCAGAAATACTGCAGGAGTGAATATACCGACTAGTGTTCTTTTGCACAACTGTGGTAAGATTATATCGTCACTCGAGAAGTTCTGCAAGCAAGCATTTCGTCAAATTATTTTAGGCCAGTCAGGCAGCGAGTGTAGTGATACGTGAAGTGTGTTTTCTGTGCTATGAAGAACAATGAAATGTTTATTCATGAACTTTTTGTGACAGATTTATTATTAAAAGTAAATGGAATCTGATAGATATTTTGTTGTATCATGTGTTTGTCTTTCTGAATATTTTGCCCCCGTTTTGACTATCGAGAAACATTGCCACTACATTTAAGCTCATGTATCGCTTGTAGCCTTTAAAGTAAGATATGTCAGAGTAACTGAGATCGTCTTTGGGATTTTACTAGTACATATGAATCAGATAAGGGAGGTTTATTTGCATTTGAGCTACCGTGACGACGTACTCGAACGCGTAATATTCCGAAAGTACAGAGAATACTTCGAGACTATAGGGATCACTAATTCAGACTTCCCAGCTACAATTTGTAGCGTTGTTATACATTTATACAAAGTTTGCTACTCTGCACATTTTGAAAGGGAATAAACACCATTTTTACTCCGGAGCGTTTTCAGAAATACGTTTTTAAGAGATATGCAAAACTGATATCTATTCCAGTAAAAATGATACTGCTATTCATGTTACTTTTCTGAATATTTCATTAATAAATTTCTTATATAAACATGATAACAATGAGAAGAGTTACGCCATGCCTGTAAATAGAATTAAATGGATTGAAGCCTAAAATGCTTAGTTTCACTCAAAGAACCATGGTGAAGTTTTGAGAAAAGATACATATTTTAAATGTTATAGATATAACTCGGTATAATAAGGTGTCATTGAAAAACAATTTTGCGCAATTTTGTTCGACTTCTGCTCCTTTTTTATCTATATGTCGAACGCCTTACAGTACAATGAGTCAATTTGGTAAGCGCCAGCCTGTAACAGTTTTGGAAAAATGTAATCATTTTTCAAAACATACACACTTTTAATTTAAGAAAAGTTGCGCAAAGGTGTGGTGGTTCGACGAGTTGTCTAGTGTAAACCAATTCTTAATATTCTATGATGGATTTTAAAAGCCACCTACTCAGTAGATTGTATAAATGTCTTTAAAATTTCAAAGCTATAGTGCTAAACCTTATTGAGCAAAAAATACATTACGTTGATAAATTGTAAGCTGCGAAAGCAACACTAACTTAACTTCTAAAAGTGCTAGCAATATTTTTATAATGTATTTCATTTTTATGTATGTATATATATAAAATCTTGCCCAGATTTTCGTATAGCGAAGAAAACATAATACAAATCTGTAGTATCTGGATATTACACATTTTAATCAAACTAATTACATCTCGCATCTTGTCATATCCCGTCACTTTTTGCTAATCGGATAACGCATACCTGTAACGTAATATAAGTTAAAAAACAGAAAGTGGTACTTTTCGCACTTCGGTAGCTAATTCAAAGACAACATATGGACTGCAATCCTATATGCACAAGGGATGTTTATGTATTGTTCATTTTTAATTGCTGACGTATGTATTTAATTGACTTAGACAATCTACCTTGCAGTTAGGATGCTTTTACAAAATTTTAGGTTTTCCTTTTGGAGATGAAATACGAGGGCGGATCGAAAAGTAAGGCACAATTATTGTTTTACAAAAAAGTTTAAAAGTTAAAACAAACAAAAAAAACCACAAATGAACTTGCACCTTTTACCTACTTTTCGACATAGTCACCAAGTTCCTCAATACATTTCTCCCATCGTGATACCAGTTTCAATATGCCCTGTTCGTAGAAGTCCGTTTCTTTGAAGTATAACCATCTGCGGACTGCTGATTTCACTTCCGCGTCTGTCGCAAAGCTTTGGCCGGCCAGGAATTTCTTCATGGGACCGAACAGATGAAAGTCCGACGGTGCAAGGTCCGGACTGTATGATGGATGTTGGAGCACCTCTCAACCAAATTTGGTGATTTTCTTACGAACAGTAGCAGCAACATGGGGGCGAGCGTTGTCATGAAGAATTTTGACATCGTCAGCATTCATGTTGTGGCGTTGTCACGAAGGGCACGAAGCAACTTCACCGAAGTTTTAATGTAGGATCCAGCATTCACAGTGATCCCGTGTTCAGCAAAGTCCACCAATATAACATCATGCATATCCCAGAACACCGTCACAAGCACTTTCCTAGCAGATTGAGTGACTTTGAATGTTTTCTTCACTGGAGAACCAGCATGTTTCCACTCCATACTTGCCTGCTTGGTTTCGGGCGTGTAGTGCCTGTGACATTCTGCGGGGTTGCAGCTGTTACCGGCCTCCCGGAGCATGGCGAATCACTAAGGTTCACACGGCAGTCTAGGAAGAATGCACACCATCTGAAGACATTGCTACGGTCCATACAATCATTCCCATACACGCCACGCATTTCTCTGTGAATATCACTCGGTTTATGCCCTTTGGCCCACAAATATCGAACAACACCTCTCTGCTCTTCACACGTGTACGACAGTAACATGCGCACCATCTTTGTTGCGTAGTTCACGCCTCCTTCGCTAGAGCTGCACATGAAACAAAAAATACCCTCTGTAGTGAAAACTTTAAACTATATCTGTGTGAAATTGCAACATTCCAGCTGCAATACTAAGGCAGAAAAAAAGTGTGTGTTACTTTTCGATCCACCCTCGTAAAACGCACAAAAGTCTTATTTGAAGCTCTTAGTTGTGCGCCAATTATTTATTTTCAAGTGTCTTCTTGAGTGTACGCTCTAGCGGGTTCCTATTTGTAGCTGATACTAACGACACAGGGCTTTGGGTAAGGGCGCAGAGCACTTAAAGAAAGTCATAAGAGAGTGGATATATTACAAACTCTGTGAATGGCAAATCTCTGTGTCATTTGAAGAAGGAATATATGCATATTTGCCTTCTGATGTAGGATCACAGCTGTGCTTTATGCCTTACCGTGGATCTAAAGCGGGAGATGGGTGCGCTAGAGTCGAAGATATGAGCATAGATGTGTGTTACCAAGCATAATGCATACGCTCATGTCTTTAGTGTTTTCAGCAGCATAAGGTTAAAGTACATGACCATGCAAGCATCAGAATACTATTTAAACTACTGTGACATCATGTTATAACGTAAAAGTAAACGTATTATGAGAAAAACATTTTTGCTCTCTCTCTTGATGTGTTGAAGCATTTTCTTCCATTTCTTTTTTCTATTTTAGGGAATAGACATCTCCTTACCTCGCAAACAAATGATTATCAAGCTTCACTGTAAACGTCAGCAAATTCATTGTGCTAGGAATCTAAGCTTGCTGTATCCTTGTTTCATGTCCTTTTCACTTTTCAGAGAACCATCGATCGTTTTGATGAATATTAAGGCTAAGCGTCAGCTTGATGTGCAAGTCATAGTGAGAAAACGTGGTTTCAAATATGGATGTTAAAAATCCATTAGGAGGGGTAATTCCCTTTTATGCTACTAATTGCCAGTCCATCCCCACAAACATATGTGCCAGAAATGAGAGATACTATTTCTGTAGGTATGCGGTCGCACATGGATTTTGATGGACCGCTCAATAATTATTCAACAGTGGCAGTGAAATCAAGACAAACGGAATGCTACGAGAATAGAAACCACTCTGAAAATGACCAAAATTCAAACTAGATAACTCAGTTTGTGGTGTTTTCTAAAGTTAGACGAACATACGGTTAAAGCATTAAAATGTTTGAGGGAAATGTCCAGCACGATAAGTACTCGCCTTGTGTAACAGTTTGCTCAGTCTGGATAAGTTTAAAAGATTCATTTAATATATTCAGGAAGAAGGGGTATAGATGTCCAACTATAAACCACCGATAGAACTCGCTGAAGAGAAAAAAATATCCTAAATATCCTTTGGTCTATCTCGAAGAATGTGTCTAATATTAAATTATTTACACTGGAATATCTGAAAACCGTAATCAGAGCACCTGCCACACCCCTTGCCAAGATAGACATGGTATCATAGGTCAGTTAGGAAGTAAACAGCCTCACTATAGAGCAGTGAGTCCAACCTGTTCTCTTAAGAGCTAAGTTTTAAAGTCCATAGTTCACCCCACCTACTATATATGAAGAGATCGACAAGCTAAACTAATCAAGTTTCATCCTTGGCAGTACGAGTGGAAATGAGTGGGCGAGAACTACCTTCATCCCCTCTCTCTGTAAGGTTGGGCATCCCTGCTCTAGAGTAAACGCTGGCAGTGCGCCAACCATTTCTTCCTGTAGAACAGGAAAGCTTTTGTGCAAAAATGTTCAATGGCAAGTTGAAGGACGGTCTCGCATTGTTTTGCAACAGGTTTTACGGTACGCTCTAGACAATAAAATTAATTGCAGGCAAAGCATTTTAAGACGAAAGTAATGTTAAGGCTTGCTGCTATTGCTGAAACGTTTACAAGACATATAAAACACTGACGCAAAACAAAGTGTTATACTACAGTGCTACTAATAGCTAATAAATTAACAAAGAACTGCAAGCAAGCCATCATGCTATAAGAGAAATGTATGCTCAAGTTTCATACTAACAAACACTTCACGCTCAAAGCTGAAACCAAACGTTATGTAAGTTGTTAGCAAATCATTCTTCCAAATGCACTTGCTTTCAGTTGTGCGTGATCTCATCTACCCACGTAAGATTACAGTGAGAACAAGACTCCACATTTTACAAAACATACTTTATCTACCACTAGATGATTTCTAGCTTCTGACACAGGCGTTACGAATTCCTGTGCATAGTTAAAATTCCTATAATTGCGACACTGCATACGTCCGTAATTTTATGCAAATTGTTTGCGTTAGATTTATAATAAGCTCGTAAAGCAGCTCCTTTAGAATCTCTAAGTAGTCTCACTATTTCACCATTATTCGTTTCCAGATTTTACTCTCTCAGGTGCAGAAAAGATTTTTCTGAATCAAGAATATCTAGATGGCATACACAAGCATATTTTGAGAAAGATTTCCTAGTTGACAATGTTTTTTTTCTTCGCGCACTAACGTACATATTTTCACTTCGGATAAAGATAGTGCTTCTGCCATTTAATGTAAAAAAAAAGACCTCGCCAATCCGCAGTGCGGGATAGGTCGTGGACAGGACGAATACAGCAAGCCAATGTCCGGCGTTGTCAGACGCAGTTCAGCATGAAAATTGCGCTGCTGTGGAAACTTCAGTGATGAATTGTGTGAAACATATACGTTTTACAAAAAAAGATGTAGAGCAAAGTCGATTCAGCTTCTTTCAAACTGTCCAAAGCCTTAAGGAAGTTTTTACATTGAAACATATCGCAGAGTAAAGACTGATAAAGGTCGCATATAAACAGTTGTTTACGGCCAATCTGTTCATGAAAGACTAAAAATGCTACAATAATATTTAATTCAATATACCATGACAGTCGTCCCTTCAACTATGGATAGCTCTATTGCTTAACCACGAATATATTGTGGCGTATTGTTAATTTGGGGCTTCCATTGTCATTACCATACATATTGTTCTGCATTGTCATTACCAGACATATTGTTGTTTTCGTCTCTCAGTCAGTTTTGGTCGCAGACACCCCTTCCTCCTGGGCACTGATCACGCCAGCCGAAAGGCACTTTGATGTCGACTGGAATGACGTCACTCCTGGCTGGTAGTTTTTGCTAGCCACGAGTGGTGCGGATATAGCGTCTGTCTTACTGAGTATTCTGTGAGGAGCGGTTCGCGCGAGCAAACCGGCCTTTGGATTGGTGAACATCTCCCCTAATCTTTCATTTTTAATAATGTATAAACCCCAAACGGTTGAGAAATAAATCTATGAATGTGTAAGTAGATTTTTAATGGACTTTGTACAGTTAAAACCCACGCCTTCCTCTCAAACTCCACACCACGTTTCGGTCCTCCACAGCCAAGTGAGTATACGTCTCCAGAATGTACGTGCTGGGTACCAAAAATTAATTAATTTTTCATTTGAACCTTTAGGTCTCTGCTCAGCATGTAACAATATTCTTTCTCAGGTTCTAAACAGGTCGAGTCAATGCTAATTTCGCGGCGTGGATTGGTTAAAGCACATGGAGCAATTGTTCGTGTTTCAATCAAAAGAACATAGGTTTACACTTCGAGGTATAAAAAGTAGCTCTTTCGTGATAACTGAATAACAACCATAGGGGAAACTGTTCTCTCGGAGCATTTTAGTGCCTCTAGTATATGTCAGCCTAACTTGTGCTTTGTGTTATACGAGTGATCTCTCGGAAATTAAATCTAAACCTCTGGCATTTCCTAAAAGCGTCGCCAAATATAGACAAACACAACTGTCATGCAATAATGCACACATAGCTTGATGTTACAACATGCAATCAGTGGTTTATTTACATCTTCACACTATGTACAGGCATCTAATTGAGCTAGTTAGCTGCAGCAGTGTTTACGCATCAGTGCGGTTTCTACATAGAGGCAAGGAAGGACCTTAAATTGTTTGTGAGGTTATAGTCCTCAGAATAAGGATAACAAAATACTGATGCAGCATTCATTACTGTAAAGAGCACGATGGCAAAGAAATGTATTTGATAGAGATGCGTTTTTAAGTTTAGAAATTCAATAAAAGTTAGATGTGCTACATTCACACGATTTTTCTCTACCCTATTGTTTTTCTTTTGCTATATCTCTTACGTAGTTTACTGTTACAAAAGTTTTATTTTTCTATCTAGTTTAAGTTAATCGAGATAAACGTTTTTAGAAATGTTGTCGTTACACATTTTGCTGCAGGCACAAATAGTATAAGGAGGCGCGATAGTCAAATGTTTTAAAACTGGTCGTCGTATGCTAGCATTGAAATTACATATTCTTTCCATGATATCGCGAGAAACAACTGAATAGGGATAGCACTTTTAAAAAGATAAAAGTATTAAACAATAAATAATGCACCACAAAACAATCTGACAGTTACCTTAAATAAACATATGCAACGTCTAACGTGGGAGTAGAATAAATGAGCTTTCTCTACTCAATAAGAGGCCTTTGTCCTTCATGGGACAGATTATGCTATTTTTCATTTTTCGTCTTCTCTTATAGTTTACCCGTTTTATAAAATGCATTCCAAAGGACTTCACAGACTATTACCAGGAAATTTAAGATATGAATTTTATTTGTCATGTATCTATCGTAAACATACGCATTTTAATCGAAAACGTTACAAACAAAATTTTCCGCGGAAAGGTAGTTTGTGTTTGGGGATTTTCTTGAAAATCTTTGAGTTGCATCCTTTGAAGAGCTGTACTTAAATACCAAGCGTGGTTTTATCCAAATTTCCGTTTTAGATTTATGCTGAACATAGACACACACACACACACACATAGACAGACCGACAAACACACAGAGAGAGAGAGAGAGAGAGAGAGAGAGAGAGAGACCTTTTTCTAAAGATGCTTTTGTTGTGTTCCCAACTTGCAATTCATGATTCAGCAGGCTTTTAAATATGTCAAGTTCTCTGAGTCAGCAGTGTAAATGTATTGTATACCGCACATATCTTACTAAAACGTATTAAAGAAAGAAAAGCGAAAGAAAAAAAGAAAAAAATTCTCAATGGCAACATTAAATTTATAGGTTAAGTCGCATTTTATAAGTTCGATGACAAAAAATTACATACTTTACAAAACCTGAAAGTGACCTCCAAAAGGTTGAAGGGTAAATGGCTGGACAGAGCTCCTGAAATTTTAATATTTCTACAACTTATATTTAGAGATAATTTCAATTAATGCATCTCTCCCAGCATTCCTACCTGCGAATTGGAGGGCGACAAAATAAGATACTTTAGATAAAGATCGTTGTGGTAAACCATGTGTGGAGTACCAGATGGCTATAAGATAAAAGCCTAGAAACACAGGAAAATAATTATATAACCTTTTCTTTGCACCACTCCATTGCATCCCTATCAATTACCACATTGCACCACATATTGCTCTTATTTCATTGCTAACTTCTCGCTGCTAAAGTAACTTTGCAACTCGAAATGAATAAAGATGAATCCTATTTAATGTAGCGGTCAAATGAGCAATGAAGTGTGTTAACGAATACTGAAGACTTAATGGACAATTTCATTCACAAAATTTAAAGTTAGTTTGCTCACAAGCACGCCTAAAGGTTTATAAACACAACATTTTGTTCATGAACTTGGAAAAATGTTCATGAATATTGTTTGTGAGTGGAGTTTATTAATGAAGTTAAAAGAATCAGACGTATATTTTTGTCATAAAAAGGATTTTAGTGTGGTTAGCGTTCTCTAAGGAATTAACGGATTTGTGGTTATATTTTCATTCTTTTTAGAAAACAAAATACAACATTTTGCATTCCCCTGTCAATATCTTTGCGTTTGGTCAGAGTTTGCATAGCTCTTGTGGCCAGTGCCTTCTTTGTAAAAACAAATTGGTTTTAGTGACAAGTTTTAGAGGGAAGAGAACCGATTAATTTTCTCTTTAATTGTAAAAGTGTTAGTTACATTGCTTTAAGTGAAATTGAAACACTACAGAAACTTTCCCTTACACTTTAATCAGTCTGAGACTGGCAAAAGTAGATTGTAGGCGGGATTTTTCCACCTCTCATTAAGCCCCAAAAAAAATCAATTTAAATACTAAAGAACACAGTAATGTATAGTATGGAAATGGGCGGTTGTATAAAACAAGGGTGACGAAAATACGTTCCTTTCGCGAGTCACCAAATGTAGTACACACGTTACGCCACTCATCAGCATGTGAAGAACAAGTGGACATCCAGCCAGAGGGGTAGCGAGTCTCGTTACACCAGCTCTGATGAAGAGATTAGATAGAAAATCTTTGTTCCTAGGATTGGATTGGATTGAAAAGCGGAGTGGATTCGGCACCGATCCAGTGAATCCGGATATTGTACCTACGCCCCCAATAAGATGGAATGAGGTGAAGGTAGACACTGGGCGACCGGAATCAGGACTGACGGCAAAGCAATGACAGAGTCCTACAGTTTCCAGATATAAACGACCCGGTAGATGTACAGGTAGACCGGAGACCCCGCCCCACATAGGATCCAACGACCCCGCCGGGGGCGGTCCTTGTACCTCGGCAACTAGCCGAAGGCCGAGGGACGGAGAAAGTTTACAGAGAGCATCCGTTTTCCCTGCCACGCTGCACCGAATCTCCATCGCCGACACTTTCAACCCTAAAACAGACCAAAGGGGGTGAAAGATGAATGAAATGATTAATGAAACGAAATGGTGGGACAAGAAATTCGGGGGGGGGGGTGAAAGAAACCACTTCAGCACTCGCCTGACGGCCCTGGAAAACCCTCCGAAAACACTCATGGGTCAGAGTGGGCGTTCGCCAGGGATCGATCCCGCTATCTCCCGAATGCAGGTCACAGGCATTGATGCCTGAGCTATCCCTCTGGTTTTGTTCCTAGAATAACTGAAATACTGCAAGTAGGTAAATATATTCCTTTGTGTAAAAGCTAATTAATATGTACTTAAATAATTTGATATTGTATACCTACAGATGATAAATTTACGAGTAAATGTAATGCGTTGTATTTTAACACGAATGTTCAGCTTTTCTAAAAACTTTTCAAAAGGAAGTCATAGAGATGGACATAATAATTTTACCTGCTAAGAGCAAGTCACGTGAGAGAAATAGCAGAGCTGAAGTGGTAGTGTTTGGAAAGAAGAGGGTAGAAATTAGAGATAGGGGTAGGTTATGACAGCAAGGTCACTGGATCGGTGTCAGCCAACTGAATGGTCTGGAACGTCAGGAAGCAAGTCTCTTCAGGCTCCCGACTCTGAGCTAGGAGCTCAGTGAGAATTTTAGGGCAGATAAGGCAAGGGGAAAGGCTAAGTTACTGTTAGCGACGGACCAGCGGATTAAACGTTATTCGTGCTGTAGTTTGTACCTACATAGTTGTGTGTGTGTGTGTGTGTGTGTGTGTGTGAGAGAGAGAGAGAGAGAGAGAGAGAGAGAGAGAGAGAGCATTAACTTCCCTACCCTCCGCACTTCTTGTCTAAGAATCACCGAAACGGCATTACGTCACACTACAGCGATGCATCAACTGTAATTGAGTCGGCGGACACTGTACTGGCGAAATATAGAATATCTTTTGATGAACCAGTAACAAAGATGTGTTAGTAGATTTGAAGCGCTGTTCCAAAAATACGTAATATGGCCTCATGTGTCGCGTCACAAGAGTTACTATAAATATCAAGATTGGTCTGGTGGTTAGCGTGCTAACTTACAAATCCATATGTCTCAGGTTCAATTCTCGGCTGAAGGATGGGAGTTTTACTTTCGCCAAAATTATTTCCCCATCCTCCTAGAGTCTGAAAGTATGTGTGAGGGTGAATATGTGTGTGTGTGTGTGTGTGTGTGTGTGTGTGTGTGTAAATTTAATGTTTATAAGAGTAGAGTAGAGTGTGTATTTATTGGTCTTAAGAAAACCCAACGTAAATGAACCCAAAGACACACATTAACAAAACAAGTTAATATCATTGCCGATGAGCAATTGCTTCAAAGGCAAACCCGTCGAGGCAGTATATAAATGGAACAAAAAAGATCAAGATGTTGAGAGATGGACTCTACTTTTTACATGTGGTGAGTGCTGGACGGCATGAGGAGGGGTATCTTGTGATTTAAGTGTTAGAATCTAAGTGCAAAGTAGCGGGAAATAAAAACATAAGAGCGTTTGGTTGTAGATGGCGCTCTTCTTAGAATTAGAATAAATAATGGGAGAGGAACTGGATGATCGCCCACCTCTGCCTTGCATAAGTAGGTGTGAGCCCGGCAGTCGGGTTGGTAGGCCCAGGCCCCAAATGGGCCATAGCGCCACAGAGTTTATTTAATGCCAGAGGAAAACAGTCTGAGGGGCAATGGTTACACTATTATTAAGTCGTGAAGTCAGAAGATCAGTACTTTCTACTTAGGTAAATAAGAATGGTGCTCTTAAATAAACTGCTGTAGATATTTTTCTTGTTACTCACCACATAAGAAAATATATCGGATAGAAAAAAAGTTCATGTCGTCTGAATCAACAATAATCTGATTTCCGTACCCGGATAATCAAGTTTTGCTTCGATAATATTCATCTTCTACATAAATGTTACGGCTACAATGTAAATAAAGGACTTATCTCTTGGAGACGTGCTTATATGATTAGGAATAAGCTATGTATGCATGTAAAAACTTTGTCAGTTATTATTTTAGTTTGCCAATTCTTTGCGTTTGTTTACAATAACATAATTGCAGTAACTCCTCTAGTTACTGCGAAGCCATTCCACTTCAAAGAGCTTCAAATACAAATGTCTTCAAATTTATAAATAAATGCAGAATAATGAAGAAATTAGGTCTAGTTGTATTAATGTTTTTGCTTTCGTATTTAATGATTTCACGTGCACGTCTTAAACTGTCTCGTTTAGAAGTAGCTTTGGTTAATGGGTTGTTAAAGTTTACCCGATTATTAATTTTACTAAAATACGAAACCATGTTGTGTTAGATACCTGTAAACTGAAGCAATTTAAGATGTTATTTGTGAGAGTTTCTTATATTGGTATATATTATCATGGGCTTCTTAATTTTCAAAAACCCCTGTCGCACAAATCATACATGTATGTCACTCCCGCTACATTATTCGAAAAAAGTTTCGTGACATTATATACACGTAACAGCAGTTCATGTTTTAATAAGTTCAGTACACTGCTTTTTATTACTACTTCACAGAATTTAATACATACCACCTGTCCGACGAAAGAGAGCTGTTTACAGGCGAGGTCGCTAGTGTGCCATGGCTAGGTCACAGGAACGAGAGTACAGTACAGTGTGACCATCAAAACATCAACGCAACGTACGTAACGGAATAGTTAGACCGTTACGTTTCTCTTCCTTCCAAAACTGTAACACATTGATATTATTTTTACTACTTTGTGCGCGTATAACTTCCCGTGGCGGTGTCAACTGCTGCATTTCCATACTGCATACCGGTACATGCTACGCACCGGGAATGGTGACGTAATACGGCCTGTCTGTTATGTTTCTGCTCGAGCTTCTTTTCCCTCCCGTCTGCACTTGTTCCTCATACAGGTAGTAGGTACGTGTGAAATTCGGTTTTTATAAACAGAGCACTGTTTGTGCTTTTATCTAAATTTTGAATTTAGTCACATATGAAAGTTACATCTATAACACTAGTCTGCATTTTCAAACTTTTTGTCACATGATTTCTTAAAAGTAGGTGTTCTTGAATCAAGTTTTTATGCTGATTCCAGAAATAACTTCCGTTTCTTTTCTATCACGTCAGGTTTTTACACAAAATAAGTAATGTTTTGACAATTTTACTAATGAGCGTAGAAAAGTATTCAAATACCATTTCACACAAGGTAAGTTTTTATTCAAGAAACATTTTAAGAATACTCTCCAGAACTTCCCTAATTTATTTCATGACTACATTTTAACAAAACAAGAAGTTCAAATTGTTTCATTTAATTATGTTTTCAAACTTTCTCTTCTTTGACTTCCTTGCAGATCCTTGAAGATGACTGTCCCTCCTCAACATCCAACAGTAGTCGGCCATCATAGTTTCATTCCATCTCCGCTGGTACCTCCTCTCCATTTCCTTAATATCTTGGTGAAAACGTTCACCCTGCTCTTCACTATAATGTCCCAGATTTTCTGGAAAGTAGTCGATATGTGAATGCAGAAAATGCACCTTTACACTCATGTTACAACCCATCTTCTTGAAATTTTCCGCCATTGTTTCGACAATGGCCTTGTAATTAGGATCTTTGTTATTGCCTAAGAAGTTTTCAGTAACTGATCGGAAGGCGGTCCATGCTTCTATTTCTCTCTCCTTCATTGTCTTCTCAAAATCCTCATCCTTCTACAATTTCTTTATTTGAGGACCAACAATAATTCCAGCCTTTAATTTGTCTTGTAATGAAGGGAAATTTCTTGGAAAGGTACTTAAAGCAGGGTCCATCCTGTGGTAGAGCCCTTACAAATTACTTCATCAAGCCCAATTTTATGTGTAGTGGCGGAAACAATATCTTTATATCTGTATAGCGCTATATCTTTGAAGTGAAATTGTGAAAAAAACTCTACGGGATAGAAAAAAACTAAAAGCAGTTCTGAAATCAGCATAAAAAGTGAGTCAGGATCACTTATTAGTTTTCAGTCATCCCATATCATGCAGACTAGTGTAATACAAACCCACCAATATTGTTTCTGTTTATGAAAGGATGAAATGTTTTATTAAGTGTACCCATGGGTAAAATTTCTAAGTATTGCAGTGTTTACCTAAATGTTTTCAAACGTTATTCACAGGCTGCTCTGTCACAATTAAAGGCGTGTTTTAAATTTAATGCTGGTATCTTTAGAAGTTTTTGAGAAAAACATTTTATTTTACTTTTATTCTACTATAAATCAGGTGTTGTACACGATGCAGAAATGGAAATTTTGAAAAAATAAAAATACTGTCACATTATTTAAATACCAAGACACAAAACTGGCATATAGAAACTTTTTGACTCTTATGGTTGTTTTAGGATAAGAATGAAATCTTTAAGTGTAGTTTATATAACAATTTCTCCTCTGCGGTCGAATTCATTATCTCATATCATGAGCAGTTTAAAAATGTAGAGAAACCATATGCAAGTTTCCTTAAGTTCATTCTCTCTGAGTTTCTGCTGCAAATTTGAACAAGATTTCTTACAAATTACATCGTATGGAACATTTTTTAATGCACGTAAGTGTAAGAAAAGTCGTCAGTAAAAGGCATTAGAAGTAAGTACAGGCCGTGTGCTCTTAGGATTCAAATGATCACGTTTTGAAGTTTTAAAAGGCTCTGAGAGCAAAAGCCAAAGTACGTAATTGTAACTAAGGGTTAAACGTGTGTTTTAATTTTTTAAATGTTGACCAATTTTAGCAAGAGGTACCCTTAAATCGTACAACATTGAGCTTTATCACCCTATTACGGAACTGAAACTGTCGCAATATTTGTTGATGAAAAATGTGTATTAATTTTTTTGACAAATTTTATCGTCATATCTCGTCAGAACTTTGTAACAATTTTGATATAAACCCTCATTACTTCATAAGTTAATTATGATATACGAGAAGTCAAAGAAAGTATCATTTTCTATCACACGTACTAATATAGAAAAGTATTTGTTGCTCAAGGAGGCCTGGAAGCTGCTCGGAATACAAATGATGCGCTCAGCGGTGAGCGGTTGCAGAAGGGCGAGAAAGCTTAATTACTGTAGCTCTTGTGGGGAGATAAGTAATCAGTGTGATTAGTTTGTTGTAAGCCGCAGGAGCAATGCCTGTAAATAGCGGCAAATCTCTGGAGCATGTCACTCCGGCGTTACGTGAAACATCGGCCTCCGACATGACAAAGATCTCCATATTGCCAGGCTTTCACATTAATCCTCTAGTTTTCTTCATCATCTATATGTACAGGGAGAGCCAAAAGACTACAAACCGGCTGCGCGGTGTTTTCCTGTCCGCGTCCTCGGCGCTCGTTGCCGTCTACCGCTATCATAGAAAGGAGCGGATGAAACCATACATTTTTAAAATTACTTTTAATGGTTTTACTTAACAAGTTTATGAAAGTGTGTTTGAGGACAGAATTATCAGTAGAAATTTGTGGCCCCCTCGGTCTCCCGACCTAACCCCCTGCGATTTCTATCTCTGGGGTAACTTAAAACAAATGTACAAGACAAACCCACATACCCTGGAAGAATTAAAATAAACTATCCGCCAGCATTTCTCAACGTGAACTACGGCGAGTGATGGATAGTTTCCTAGACGTGCCAAAAATGCATGGACAACGACGGTGGCCAGTTTCAGCAGAGACAACAACCAAAGACGTCAGATGTCATGCTTCATATAGTGAAATTAAAGGTATGTGTTGCACGGGGAGGTTATTGTAGTTTATTATTGAGGCTGTAAATACAAAACTAAATATGATAGTTACATACCTAGGAGATCGCTCGGTTCCTAAAACCTTCTCAAGAGGGTGAATTTCTGAAACTATGTCTGACAAAAGCTATAGAAATTATGTGACCTCAAGAACTTCCCAATTTTAATAATATTAATTTATCTCGAAGAACCATTTCAAGAAAAGTGAAAAATCTTTCAAAAATGCTAGTCCACTTAAACACAATATATCTAATAGTGAACTAAACTGCTATCAACAGTCACTGCAGGAGCTCTACAAGTAACTCTCCCCTTCCTTTGCAATTGTGCCTTACTTCCGTGTTTCTTGTGAGGGTTGCGTTGTGTTGTGTTGTCGGCGCAAAACTGACTTCTGCCCACCTCTGCTAAGCAATCAGTACACGCATCCATGACAACGCCAGTTATATTAATAACTTGCCAAGACCGGCTAAGGTCTGTAAAAAGTATAATTAATTTCAATTAATCATATATCTAATAATAATAAAGTAAAACCTTAAGAAACACGTAAATACCCAGCACTGAAGTACTTGGATTGCAGGTCGCCACTGAGATTGTCATCTCGAGTGAAATGCCTTGGTGGTCTGTCTGGGAACAAAACTTGAGTCAATTGGGGAATTCGATGTCCCACCGGCATGTTGTCACAGTATCTCAATGATTAGGGCAACCGCATGGAGAGCGGGAGAACCGTGTTCAAATCTCGGCTGTTGCATTGAATTTTTCAGTTGACTCTATTAATAACGCCAGTTAGTTTGCATTTTTCTGTTTGGTGTTCACAAGCGAGTCCGCTGTCCGGTCAAAGGTCAATTTGGGAACAGTGAAGCGTGGGAAGCTTTATTTATTAATATGGTAATGCTGTTTACACAAGCACTTACCTCTCTGTATCTTTAGGGAATCTGAAGTATAACAAACTGAAAGAGGAAGTCAAATAATACACAATGTATATGCTGCAATGTACACCCATTCCCACCTTTACTAGCATTACTGCAATTATTTTAAAATACATTCTGTTTACGTAGCCATTTACCTTTAACCTTCGGGAATATAAAGTATAGCAAAACAAAAGAGCAAGCCAAATAACATTCACTCGATAAACTGCAGTAGAAACACATATGGCCATTTATTGACATCGTGGTAATTATTTTAATATAACTGTTATTTACATAGTCATTTACCTATTTCAACTCTGTGGTTATCTATAATTTTAGTGATATCGAGGTAATTATTTTCATCTATCAGTTATTTACATATTAATTTACCTCTCTGTAGCTTTTGAGAGAAATTAACTACAGCCTTCTGTAAATACACAGAACAATATTTAATTTTGCATTTCCCTCATATCGTGTGCTGCAGTGAAAATCATTACTTTAAATCCACTTTATTGCAGAAAATAGATCGTATTACAGTATCTTCTGTTATCTCTTGTATCAGCACCGACTTTTAAGTCCCCCTCCCCCATCATAGGTCAGTTACAGCTTACTCCAGTGACGTGCAAAGCGATGTACTCGGAAGCCATCAACTGCCGCTTCCAGGCTTGGATTTTCAGATACGTACTATAGAAGACTGAGTGACTACAGAAAGTATTCGTCTCCACTTTATAAAAACGATTCTAGCACCAAATTAACAAACATGCGACGGTAAACCAGGAAGTAACGACCGTTTTCGCATTCCTGCTGCACAGGTCGTTGTCGGGCTTCTATTTAAGGTTGAATGGTTTTCTCGACATCTTTACTCAATGTTGTGCGAGTGCCAGTTGAAGAGAAAGTTGTATTTGTGCATTCTGTGATTGTTCAAAATGAACTATGTGATACAAAGTTCCGCTGACTGTGAACTGAGAGCTATTATTCGATTTTTGAATACTCGGCAGTTGAAACCTAAAGAAAATTACCGCCAACTAAACGAAGCGTATGGTGATAAAGCAATGAACGAAAGAAATGTGAGAAACTGGTGTGAAATGTTCAATAATGGACGAGCAAGTATGCATGGCGAAACTCGACTCGGGCGTCCGTCACACATCACCAGAGCTAGGACAAATATCCTTTGACTTACAATGTGTACGCGCAGCGACTTTGTATCGATAGGCGAGGGAAAGGGGATGCCATAGGTAACTTGGAACTGTAAACAGAAACTTCAGGGGTAGAACAGAACATAAACACAAAGCTCACAGAAAGCAACTCTACCATCCAGTAACGCAAGCGAACTACTGACTGTCGACTGTGCAGCCCCGGGTCCATGTAGTCAATATGTGTACTTGTAGGCTGGTAATTATGTTGATTCCTTGCTCAGTGTATATTTGTGCCAGCTCTACTCATCACAGACGATATCAGGAATCAAGTAAACAAAATCGTACATGACAGACACGTAACCCTAGACGAGCTAAGAGATTTATGTCCTAAGCATTTCTCGTTCTTTTCTCGGTGAAAATGTGTCCAAACATCTAAGCTTAATGGACTGGTAGATGTCGATTACAACACGGGAATTTTGAAGCTCGTGGACAGATATGACAAATATTTAAATTAGCACCTCCGATGTGATTATATGGAGAAATTATGTAAGCTTCAATTTTGTAAGGGATGTGTGTTTTTGAATGAAACATTGTTTTGAATCTCTTAAAGCCAAACGGTCGTTACTTCTGGATTACCTTCGTATTAAAGTTTGCGAGTTCTGGCGTTTTTCGAGATTTCTCATTTCGTTCGTTTTATAATGAGTTTAAGCATTGCAACAATTTGGGGTGTTAAAAATTTACATTACATGCACTTAACAGTTTTTTTTTTTTGATAGATGCAAAACCTGAAATTGTGATGAAAATGGTTTTTGGTCTGAGGAAGAAAAAAAATTAACAAGTCTGGAATGATCAACATTTATACTCCTCATTAACGCCTCAGATTTCACGATTTCGCAAATGTACTTCTCCGTGAGCATAAATCACATGTCGGTGACTGTCAGATGTATATCGGAAAACTTCTCTACTAAACTGCAAATGATATAATTTTGTAAACATTACACAGTAAATTTTGAAAAAAGCGCAGTATTCAAAAAAACACACGTTACATTCCCATGACTTTCTCTGCCTCTATCGCTTATTAATGGGTATACAAATTATTCTTACGAAAGTTAATTTTCTATCTTCCGGAAACAGCTGCATAACACATTTAGTTATAGATACAAAGAGAATAGCGATAGTCAAATATTTTAGACCTGGACGCTATACGCTGGCCTTAAAATTCCATGCTTTTTCCATGTATTCGCGAGGAACAAAAAATCGATAGGGTTTTGAAAGGAGGGCTAAGTATTGAACAATTCGAACCATTAATAACCGATATCTCGTAAATGGCTGGTGCCACAAAAAGAAGTTATTTCAAATAAATTCTGGGTTTTAAAGAGATCTACATTTTTTATGTAGTACGTTTTCGTCTATCGTTTAAGTTAACCAGTTAAACAAGTTCCTTCCAAATGAAGAGGACTTCACAGGCTATTCCCATAAAATTCAAGGTATAAATTTTATTTATCCTGTAAATATCTTTAATATATAGTATTTTAATCCAAATCCTTAGAGCTATTTTTTGAAGAATCAACAATTTCGAAAAGTATTCCATGTAAAGTGTAGCTGGGTGGGGAGATTTTATTGAAAATCTACGTGTTGCAACTTTGGCAGATACTGAACTTAAATACCAAGTTTGGTATTTTTCCGGCATTTCGTTCTTGAGTTATGCTGTTCACAGACACACACACACACACACACACACACACACACACACACAAATGAACCTTTTCCCAAAATGATTTTTTGGGTTCAAGGGCCTCAAAAAATAAATGTTTCCACTGCAACCTCAACATGGAATTCTTGGGTGGAATCCAATACTTCCTCTACTTACTATACGTAGTAGAGAAAGTAAAAATTATAAAAGTAACAAAATGAAAAATTTGTAAAAATGCTGGAATACGTAAACTGCAATTAGCTTCTTATTTATCCATACTAAAATTGAGAACTTTCTCTCTGTTAATTTGTCTGCTAGAGTTTATTTTTAAAGTGGAGGCGAATACTTTCTGGCGGCGCTTTAGTTCGCCTCGAAACTTGCCCGGAGAATCCGGGTTTAACAGGCTTAGACCCACGCAAACCTATGCGCTGCGCAAACGCAGAGATGCACGTCAGGAAAATGAAAAGCGTGCATTAAGGTATTCTTCTTATTTAACTGTTTACCCTCCTCTTTGTAAGACTTACACCCCGAATGCCTTGGGTCAGTAGCCTGTCGAGGAACATGCAAACTCTATTAACGTATCCAGGATGGGTGACCAGCCTAGTGCCTGATATGATGATGGAGCAGAGGAGAATTAAATATAGCAATGGAAGGGATGATATGAAAATTCGTGGATCAGATTATCCAACCCAGAATTCGCCTAGCGACCGAGTAAAGCCGAGAAAAAAAACATCTGTCAGATTGGTCGGTCCTGGGGGTTTGAACCCGGGACCTCCCGAACGCGGTACAGACGTCACCGCTTCAGCCACCCCCTTCGTTATATTAAGGTGTTCTGGTTCTGACATAAAATGGTCACACTGTGGTTTAAAATAAATATAGTATATAGAAAGCCAGAGAATTAACATTTAGTAAAGAATTTATTTAAAAAACAAAAAGGTGGTATATTGCTATTTGCCTACGCTTTTGTTAGTCGTAATAAACCACTAAAGGTCTTAATGTACACGTGCCATATTGGCTAATTAAATTCTTAGTTTCTGCTGATTTATAAAGCCCTCAATACATGTATCTATATCTTCATAACCCCCATTAATTTTAATTTACTTTTGTATTATGATTTTTTATGCATTGCTTTAATTAGTTAATGCAAATTTTTGCACAGTGAATAATTGGTTTAACGATACTTAGTTTTGGGATTGTATGTTAACTACGTTTCCCAGGTTGCATCTAGGTAGCACGTAATAATATGTGATTTTAAAATCATTACATATTGTAATTAGATCGTAACACGGGGATGATGGAACAGCCAAGCACAGGTTTTATAATCTCATCCACGGTATCTTGTACGGGCAAGATGTCGCCTTGTGTTGTTCATTTCACAAATTTTGTTTTATTTAGTATTCGTACTAACTTAACGTAACACTACGTTACTGTGCAATTGATAGTATACTGACTTGCAGTGACCAATAATGGAAAATGGCTTTTTATGTTGGTGCTGTAATCAAGTCCCACCTTCTGCCAGCGTGATCTTCTGTATTGCTCGAGATAATTCTAGTCACTGGGTTGGTAGAGTACTTTACCTTCCATAAAATATGGCGAAACTGCAGAAGGGTAACAAACTAGTTGTCGATGTTCTTACTAGTGGAGTAAGGGAATGTTTCGTTGAATTTTGGTGCAAAAATGAAATACATAATAAAAAGTAGAAATAAGGCTGTTGCTTTTTCTTTTAATACAATTAAACCTTGTATTTTCATGTTACACTACCTTAATGTCAGTCTTCTTATAGCAGTTCGATGGCCGTAATAACCTTAACTTTCGTACTGACGCCGACCTTTGCCGATCTGTGTTGTTTCTTGCCGCTACTTCGAGGAGACTCGGAGTCCCGGGTTCGATTGTTGGATGGCACGGATTAGGAACTTGTTCTGGTTTTCAAGGGTGGTGACACTGCCTTGATAATATTGATAATGCTGTCGGCGAAGATTGAGTTATTATTTCTTTATTTTATTAAGAAGATTCTTATCTGGTCGACATGCCACCTTCGTCGTCAAAACCACTGTTATTATTGTCATAACTTTCGCGGAGTCGCTACTTATATGTTCCTCCGACTAGACCTCGAATTGCCTAGATTTCGACACTTCATTGCCACACTTCAAATTTCCTGATTATTTTCTTCTTTTTTGTTTCATCAACCGTTCTCGTGGTTAGATTTTACCCGACTGTTCCTCGGCGTTTTTCTCCTTTTGTTTCACGCCGTTTGCTACACTTAGAATTTTTCCCCACCTTTCTTATGTTTCGTTCCGTTTTGACTTCAAACGTATCATGATTGTGATGAATACGCGATCTCTTATTGGCTATAATTTTTGTTTCATGATTTTATTATTGGCTATCCCCACTTCGACAACTTTCTCGTTCTGCTTCTTACAACTTATTTTGAGTTTAAAATCTTCCCACGAATATTCTTAGATCGGAGATAAAACACGTATGCTTTCTGACCCTGCTAAGCTTTGAGGCCATTGTTAACTTCACGTCCGAGCAAAAGTACAAAAGCGTGACTTCCGGTAGACTTTACGGCGCCGAGAGCAGGTATGTGTGCCATCTGCCTTCCTTTCGAGGAAAACAAAAATTGTTTTTCTGCCTTTTCAACAAAACCCATTCCTAGTATGAATTTACAGAGCGGGCATCTTTTTTTATAAATGATTCTCTTTATACCCTTTATCTCCTTGTTCAGCATTATTTGTCGTTATGTTTGATTATGTTCTTTTTTATTTATGTTAATATTGTCTTCTCGTTTAGTTGTCTATTTAAGGTTTTGATCGTATTATATCATTATTATTATTACTATTATTATTATTGTTTTCTCTCCTAGGTCTCGATAACCGACTTTAGTATCCATGATAATGATTAAACTCACATGTAAATGTAGTAGCAGTCGTCCAGTTTAACAAATTATGCAAATAATTATACATCCCTTCCTCTAGAAGCCCAATTATGTTGTATTGGTTTAGCTTTTCGATGTGTACCAATCGTAATGAGACTCTTTTCATGTAGGTGGTATCCGGAACGCACCTTCATTTCGCAATATGAGTGAGTGTAATTTATATTGTGGATTTACAGAAATAAATATGAGAGGTGTTTTTTTTGAAGCTGCTGCTTTAAGGTAAATTTAGATTGGCGACGCCTTGGACATACCTAGTCCCTTCAACGTCACAGCACGACTTTCTGCATAAACACCATAGAAGGCGTTGGTAGAAGCTTTCTACATTCGCCAGATTCTACTACATCAAACCATGAACCAGATCTTGGAACCCCATTATGGGACTTCGCCCCATTGATCATCACACTCCACTACAGCCTCAAAACCTTTATTACGGAAGAACTGAAACATTTTACTCAAGCCCATCTTCAAAGTAAGCACCTTAGGCAATAGCACACTTTTGCCAGTGTCTATACCCACTGTATGAAATAGTCCTGTACTCCATTTTTCTCAGTTTCTGCACAGCACACGTCGCATAGTCCACCTATTTGGCCGAAACTAAATTCCGCCTCTTGAAGAGATTTTGTACGCCGGCAAAGCAGTTAAATTCTCAAAACAACAGTAGTATGGTACATGCGCTTGAGAACATACGCTATACTCGATGTAGACAATGCACAACATTTGCCAAAATAGAATGACAGAGCCGGTTAGGAGTACGATTTAATTTTCATTCCTGTGGTATTTACCATTACTACTACTAATATTTTAGAGACGAAATCAATTAATTTTCTATTTTGTTACTTTGCGTGTTACATTTTTAAAACGTAAGATAGGCCCAGCCTACAACATTAAGAATTCGGTCTCTGTGTTAGTGATGATAGGAAACCAAGAATATCTTCAGAACTCCAAAATAATTTGGGGTTAAATATGATTGGTACTTCTGTCTCTCCTCAACGATTTGCGTTAATAATTTTTATTCAGTCATAATCAATTCTCGAAGGACCCGAAGACGTATCACTTCTGTGACAAAAAGGAGGCAAGACCTAAAATATCACGATTGTTTTAAAATGCCCATTCTGCTAATCATATATTCGACATTGAGCATGAGATGTCTAAACCTTCATTGCACTATTAAAATAACATTAAGCTAGCATATAACTGAGCAAAAGTATCAGATGACGAATTGCAATTTGAACCTCAAAGAATATGAGAGCTGTTGGCTAATAGCGCTCACAGTGGTTACAATTGTGGTGATTTCGCAACATTTGCACAGAATTACTATAATAAGAAGCCAGAAATGTAGTACTGTGAACGACTTCCTACGGCCTAACCTGTACATTGCCCTTGCCTGACGTTTCGAGCGTCACTACATGATGGATAATATCAGTCGTCAAGTCTGAGCGTTCAACACACTCTCGCCTCTCTCCTGGAGATACCCTACGCTTTAGCAGGAAGGGGCGGGGCCACTACATCATCTATGTTTTCTTGAAGAGGAAACTATGTAAAATAGTCAATATCTCTGTGCGTAAGGTTAGGGAGGGCATTGTGTAGTTCTGAAACCTGAACTTTCAACGAAATGAAAAAAACGAACATGGTAAGGAATACAGCGCACGAAATGAAGAGGTGAAATGCAAAAACAAAATAAATATTATAGCCATTAAATTTGTATTTAAAATAGCGGGCGAAGAAAGAAACATACCGAAAGTAATCAGAAAGGGGAAAATAAATTTTTGAGGACTGTGGATGAGTAGAAACTACATGCTGACAGATGCACTGCAAGGAATGGGGGAAACTGTTTGGGCAGATAATAATCCGTAATCAGGATTTTCGGACAATGAGGTAGAACTTTTAAGCGTATACTGTGAACAATTAATCAGTATAAATGAAGTTAAGGTCAGCATGATCTGGAGGATCATAGAGACCGACAGGAGAACCGGATGTATGTATACGGTGATGATGATGATGATGTTATGTCGATGCGGAATGTGTTAAATATCAAATCATGACCGCTTTGGGTACGTTTTCCTGAATGGTTGCTTAACGGTGAAATACTATTCCTCACCCTAACGCTGAAAGTTAACGCTATGTAAGACTGGTAAAAGATCGTTATATGTAAGTTCTATGGTAGCTGTTTGACCAGCTGGTCAACTCCTAATTGAAGTTCATTCCTGCAAGTCCTTCACCCATAACAAGTGAACTTGTTGACCCCCAGCTGTAGTGTCACTCTCAAAATGAGCATCCTAAAATACTGATGCATGTCAGAGTTCCATAACGGATGTTCTAGCCTCTCCAACATAATTTTATAGTCCCTTAAAATTAAAATTTTGGGAAACCGCGGTGAAACTCCGCAGCTCGGGTAGCTAAAATTTCGACTGTATAGTTAGAAGCTTCCGCAGGTACCAGGTCGAGTACATATCAGGGGGGCGAGGCAATAATAACTGTAACCAACTCCAGCGGCAGCTATGGAGCCTCAGTGTAGAACTGAACGTCATCAGGCCACGTAGTGCACAAAATTTGGGAAACAGGCAATAAGGCTACGTTATGAGGAAGGTAAGGCGGCGCCGTGGCCGAGTGGTTAGACCGCTCACCTCCCACCAAGGAGATGTGGGATTTGTGGTGGACGAAGTGGCGTCTGGGCGGGTTTCCTCCGAGTTCTCCGGTTTCCCCCGCCTTTCATTCCACTAGTTGCTCCATCATTATCTTTCCTTTCATCCATTTAGCCTTCATTCCCTGTCAGCTTCTTCCCCCGCTGTCACACGGGCCACTCCCCCGTTCCAGGTTCTTCATTCCCTGATCCAATGTTCGCCTGCTCCTCTACAGGCTTCTGATCCAGGCAGGGTTGTAAGTCCAGGGTAAACCGACTAAGTAAGTAAATAAGTATGAATGAGCTAGTCCGGTAGGTAATGTATAGAAAGCTTCAAAAAGTGCAGTTCGAAGTAGTTCTGAAAATCAGCAATAGAGTGGTTTTACAGATCAAGTGGAAGACAGGCTCCGTGGAATCTACCCAATAGGAAATTGAATCGGATAGTAAAATTAAACCTTCTCTAAGTCTAGCAAATAAAATAACATTGAATTGGAGTAAGGAGGCATATATACTAAAATTAGGAACAAAGTAAAGATCAGGGATAATATTGTTTAGATTTGGCGGCTAGAGGACAGAAAATGACGGACGATTCTGGCAGGAGAATCTGCTCATTCTGTGGTTTGGATGTAGATTGGGTACACATTTTTGGCGGAATGCGTGCAATGGGAGAACCAGCGAGCAATTGAATTCAAAGTAACATTCGTAAGTCCTGCTAGAAGGAGACTGGCATGTTGCGAACTGCTGGCGGACCAGATCAACTGGCAAAAAATGGGCAATTTCCTGACTAAAGTGCGCGAAGCCATATCAAATTTGTTCCATTAGTCAGAGGCAATTTATCTGTATCTTTTTCTTTCTGTTGTTTCTTTTTGTCACCTTTAACTCGTATCTTAAATATGCATGTACGGTCAATGACCCATGCACTAAGTATTCGGTAATAACTTTAATAATTTGTCAACAGTAAAGATTGCTTATCTACTATCTATCAATTACTTATCCCAGTGTTCGCATTAAGGTTTAGCAATGGAGGCGTGCAGATGAAGCAGTTTATGTGAGAATCCTCGGCATGCAAACCGTAGCGGTGAAAATATTCTTCATATACATCTGAGTTAAAACAGATGGCATTTGACAAAATCGTGTTTATGAACTCAAAGCAACATGTTATGCTTTCATACCGTGGGCCAGAATTCCGCTTTAACTGTTTAGATTATGTTCGGCAATGTTCCCCGATTCGATTCTCAAATGACATTAACGTTTATTGCCTAAATCACATAATATTGCTAGATGATTTGTAGCTTTTGTTTTCTGTATTTTCTCGTGAAGACCATAGATTCGCTTATAAAGTTCGGCGCGATCGTAAATCATACACAATAACAACGTTGGCTCTTTTACCGTGCATTTCTGAACGTGAAACTCTATGAACGGCTGATGTTTCCAAAGTTAGAGGCCCTATTTACACATATTTGAAATAAACGCTTATAAAGGGCATTCTCTGGTAACAGCATGCTCGATAGCTTTATAAACGAGCATAATTGATTAGAAACGACGTTTGTAGGCCGGCGGTATCAATGGGAATATTGTTTACGAGCTAACTTCTGCATGTGATGCAATGCACTTTATGGCCACTCATTTTCCTCGCCCGCCGAATAATAGGACTCTACAGCTGCTGCGTTAACAGTTAAAACGCCATACCTAACAATTACTGTGCACTAACAGCCTCCTACGTTTGAAAGTGGAGAGCCTTCCACAGCAACTGATGAATATATAATAAGCGGCCATTATTGTCTCTAGATCGTTCATTGAAAACTGTTCTTTATACACAGGTTGCTAATCATAGGGCTAATTGCAGAGGGCGTAACTGAATCTTTTGTTTTGAAAACACATTAGTTACTTACTTGACAATGTTTATTTCGTTTTGTTTTTATATCTTCAGATATATTGTATGTGTTAAAAAGCAATTGTTTAGCTGTTTATAAATATATGGAGCTTCATATGCATGCATGCATGCATGCATAAATACATGGAAACGGAAGTTGTTTCTGAAAGGCATCAGTCAATGCTTTTCAAGCAGTTTTAACACAGCTGATATCTATAATAAGCTGCTGAACCATGAAGGAGCACGTTCATCTATGGTTATTCTGCATTATTTTATATATGAATGGAGAAAAAAGAGTTGATATGGTGACCGCGCGCACGAAGCTACCTGCAGGGCGCCGGTAAGCGCCTCTCGGCCCGGCACCTGGGTGGGGCCTTCGACGGACCGCCGGAAAAATAGTCAGTGCGGAAGATTAGCTCATTATGCGCCACTTCCTTCTAGTTTGGGTAATTATGTTCCAGAAAACACCTTTGGGCCGGATATAGTAACCTCCCTTTCTAGAACATTCCGCTTTGTTTGCGGGTCCCATATAAGAGGCTGATCTTGCCCAGCGAGTTCAGGTCTGTTAGTTAAGAAGTGACGAAGTGAAAAGTGAACAGTGCCAGTGAAGTTCAGTTGTGAATTGTGATTCGACGGATCAGTGGTGTTGTGTTCCGAGTGTCTGCCTAAAGTGACTCAAGTGCAACGTTTCTGCTACGCTGAGCGCCTAGTGCATAAACAAAGTGTGTTTCGCAGTAACTGGTGTACTCATTTGTTAAAACACTGTGCAATTTATAGTGTGTGTAACGGGGTGGAATCCCTAATTTGTTCTTATGTTTAATTGAATAGTAACAGTAATAGATGCTAGATAGAGATACCTAAACAGCACATGTATTTCTCAGGCTTCAATTCTTCGCATAAAATCAAACATTTTCTCTACATTATCATTCTCCAAAGTATATCCTGGTGTATTTTGACATTGTGAACGCCCAATGACTAAAGCAACAGCAAAAATAGACTGATATATAATGTAACTGAAATGATGAACCTTTATTAGAGCTCTAATTTCCTATTTATCATTGGTTCTAAGCAGTTACATTGCTATAAGTAACTACAATCGTGGTTTATTATAAGTATTATTTTCTTACTCGCTCGAAATTCTCAATTTGTAACGAAAGGATATTTTTTAGAATTGTTAAAATTGTTGTCGAATGCATAATTAAAAACGCATCACCAATTTCCATTAAAAATATTTCCTAGAAGTAGCAAATTACTAAAAATAAGATTCTCTTCAGTTAATACCGTTATAAGATTTACTTTAGATGGCTAATACTCTTACGAAGGTGATATTTTTATTTGTTGTTGGTGATCGACCAGCAAGTACAGAGCGTGCATATCTAGGTGTACATTAGACAAAGAGCAAGTACGAAAACGGCATACAGATTATGGCCACTGTGGCTTCTCGTAGCAACCTAGGTTAGTAAATACATGATACATACTCCGGAGGAGTGCATAGTCAATCAGTGATCGGAATTACCTGAGGAGGGACAAGCGTTTCTTCAGGCGTGTTTACGTGTGGGTTTGGACGCCGATGTTGCACACCACAGTTCCCGTAACGCACTGATGGGACAAATGATCTGCCGTATAAACTAAAGAAGAGGAAGTAAACCAAGTTCTTGATGTAGTTGTTGGGTTTCGGACGCCCCACGACGGGCTAGTAGCGTTCCGTGAGAATCGGCTTTGTATAACCTGGAGACATCAAAGGGGGCTGCTGCTGGTCGCGCCTACACCTGAGGAGCATAGGTGACAATCGGTCAAGTAACGGAATTGTAAAGAAGCATGATAGATTCGAGAACCGAGCGGGATGGCTCAGTCAGTAACGTCTGTGGCCCGCAGGGAGGTTCCAGGTTCCAATCCCCGGGGCCTCCCAATCTGACCGAAGATTTTTTCGCGGTTTTCCTCGGTCGATAGGAGAATGCTAGGTTGGATAATTTGATCCGCGAATTTTCCTATCATCCCTTTCATCACAACATGTCATTTCCTTCTTCTTCATCGCCATACCAGGTATGGGGCTGATCAGCCATCCTATTTGCTTGCTCCCGGACAGGCTACTGACCCAAGGCATTGGCTTGTAAGTCCTTGGGGTGCAAATCCTACAATGAGGAGGGTAATAAGTTAAAGAAAAATACGAAGATTTGAGACAAGAGACATTTTTGGAACAGAGGATACAGTTTAAAGAGTCATCCTGAAGCGAGAGAGTAAAAAATCGACTAACGAATGAAAAGCCTATCAATTGTGCATGATAAATCGCCGATCGGGATGTAAAATCTATGTTTTCTAACTTCTTCGTTGGGATATGTCATTAGAAACAATAATAATAGTAGTAATAATAATAAATGAATTAATAGATTCCCTTCTTCAGTTCCCTTAAAGACGGTTACTGAATTTTCAAATTCCAGAAATTGTTTATAATACGATTTATCGGTTGACATGCTGCTTCTGCGAAAGTCATATTATTTCAAACGTTCTAATAATACTCCAATCAACACAATGGATAGTAAATTAGAAAAAGAAGGAATAATGACATTTCCTTCTCTATTATAAGTCGATACATTAATGCTAATTATTACATAGAAGATTTAGGTTTAAAAATCCAGCCAGCATATCAGGACTTTGCCCTGGTTATAATAATAATGTCAATATTTGAAATACATATGATTATTTTTTATTTCCTGTTCACCAAGAATGGCTAATGTTCTAGCAATGTTATTTCGAGCTCCGAAATAAAAACGTACATTTTCTCCAAAATTGTAAGAGAAATACAAAAGTGCATTAACATCATTTTAAAGTTTAAGTTCTGAGATGATATTGACAAGGGACACCCCACTCGTTGGAAGCGGGGATTTCTGCACGGACAGCTGCCTCAGGTGTCCCCATAAATTGAAACGGTTTTGGACGAGGCGATATTTAGAACCGTTTTAGAGCGTTATGAATACATAAGTTATAAGTTAAACAAGCTGGCACGCTAGTGAGTGGATCTATGCTTTGGATGTATAAGTTTCATCCATTAAGGGACATGAAATATTAAAAACTTGCAGGGAAATGAAATTGACATTAATTCTGAACATGTATTAACACTTATAGTACAAGATTAACGTTAGTGTGCTATTTGGCTTGACTTATTATGATACTGGAAAAGTGTTCACCAGTGACATCACCATAACGTCTAGTATGTTATGTTGGCACGGGCGAGATGGCTCAGCAGTAGCGTATAAGACTCGCATTCGGGAGGTCCGGGTTCGATTCCCTTGACCGTCCACTTTGATTTTAGGTTTTTTGTGGTTTCCCTGGTCGGTAGGTGAATGCTGAGGTGGTTTCTCATCCACCACAATTACCTTTAGATCAGTTCCCTTTCATTCCTTTTCCTTCTCATATTTCAGGTGTGCTTCTAGGTTTCGTGGCGTCTGACAGTGCCAGATAGATGGCGGGATGCCTGCTCAAAGGAAAGAATACTCCCGTGGACACTAGAGGGCTGCTTGGTCGACTGATGGTTCACTGCTTTCCCTAGGCAGCTCCAGCAGCAGGACAGGTCTTCAAGCCTGGAACTGTTAGGGTCTTCCGCGCGTCTCTGTGGCTGTGCGCCTGTGGCTTATAGCCTCCTGTGGTTCCTTCACTTCATCCCTTCCTCCTAGGGATTGTTGTGTAGGTTGCAGTGTGCGAGGTGTCCCCCTTCGTTGTGTAATGTATGACCTATACCCTATGTTGTGTGGACGACAAACCTGATCATTTGTCAATGGGAATCCAAATCCGGAAAAGCATGGTTTATCGAGTATGCAACGTCGGGGTTTGTTATCACTTTGATTGTAGTACTGGGCTTCCATTTTATATTTTGTCAAAAATAAAACACTCCATCAGCCATAAAAGAGCACCCTTATGTTATCAAAGGGGCTACAAATACCCCGGCTGACTCCTGCTCTCACGTAGGTACTTGAACTTGCGCGTCAATCCCTCCACCACCTCTCTAATCAGGTAGAGTATATATTCGAACCCATTTCGTAATTTAGTGCCCGACATGACAAAATGTGGAAAGCACGATTACTGTAATATCCGAAGCGTTTTCCGTCTTTAATGCCGCACAACTCCCAAAGAATGCTTTCTGAACCGTTTAAGAAGGATCAGCCCTTCCGCACAACATACTAAGTGTTGTCGTTATTTTAAATCACGCAGTTACATTTATTGTGTGCAGTTTGGTGGTTGGTTGGCCAGCTCAATCACCAGTTCCTGTTGCGAAAAGCTTTAGATGCAGCCGAAGTAGCGAACGCATTAGCTTAAAGATCCTGGGAATTCAGAACTAGTCATGGTTGTCCTGTGGTGTGGAGGTAGCGTGTCTGCCGAACACTCAAGAGGTCTCGAGTTCGAATCTCGTTAGGGTACTTACCTAGATAAGATCCAAGATGCACAGATTTGTGGTTTTGAGGCTTAGTAAAAAAAATTACCGTTACCTTTATATATTTTGCATGAGTTACTTTAGAGACCACAGACACACATAAGCGCGCGCGCATACACACACAAACGCAAACACGCACTGAAATATTTAGCAGAAATGCAAATCAAATACTACTAGTTGAGATTGATTTCTCCCCTCCCCCCATTCCTTTGGGGAGGGGGATGGGTTGACTACATGTAGGAATTTAAAAGCTTAGATCGCAAAGTGGTTGTTTAATTACACTCAAACAAATAAGAAAGAAAGGAAGCTGAAACCATTAACATTTATATTTATGAATGTGCATTTTGCTCAAAAGAGGGATCCTTTAAAATGCTACCGCAGGTCGTCTTGCTCTCCCTCGTCCATTCCATTCGCCTTTTGAGTACTGTCGCTCAAGTGTATATAAGGTCAAGCAGGCGTGCATTTGGAGATGTTGGTTTCCTTTATGCTTCTTTTATTTGTTTCAACGTAAACTATGAAGTACAGATCAGGTTTTCTCCTTATTTACCGATGTTTGAGCTTATAGGACCATATCACGACATCTTTAAGCGTCTCTTCAAATCTACTTTGGACGTATTTTGTTTATGGTGGGACAGATGTCCTTAGAGTTGCCCAATGCACAATATGCGTTTTGTTTCTGATGACGGTGATAAGTTCTATAGTTAGTTAATGCACCTTTTACTTTGGTTTAATTATATTATGAGATTTTTGGCAGTGTTTTAAGAATGTATTGTAAACAGCTGCAAATATGTGTATACCGGTTTTATTCTTATATGAGCATTAAGCGATGTGATAATCCACTTCATGACTAACATCGTTGTCCCCATTAATTTTATTATTAACTGCTGCACTGCTTAGTAGTGTAGCCTCGCGCTGTAAAAATTTGAACAGACTAGTAAAAGGTCTTATGTGTTATATTCACATGACTTTCTCTACCCTCTACAGTTTGTTAGTGACTATACAAATTATTCTTACGAAAGTTTATTTTCCTATCTAGTTCATTTTAATCGAGATAAACCTTTACAGAAATAGCTGCATTGCACATTTCGTTATAGATACAAAGGGAATAGCGATAGCAAAATGTTTCAGAACTAGACGCTATATACGGCCTTAAAATGCCGCACTCTTTCCATGACATCACGAGAAACAACTGAAAATCGACAGGACCTTAAAATGGCTAAGTGTATTGAATATTTCGAACCATTAATAACGGATATATTGAAAATGGCTCATGCAACAAAAAAGTTATTTGAAATCAACTGTACGTTTTGAACATATCATCATGTTTGTATAGTACGTTTTCGTCTATTGCTTAACGTTTACCACTTACACAAGATTATACAAAATTTCCTCCGAATGAAGAGGACTTCACAGGCTTTTCCCAAAAAATTTAAGATATTCATTTTATTTATCATGTAAATATCTGTAATATATGCTGTTTTAATAAAAGATCGTTAGTTTTAGAAAATCAAAAATAATGTACCATATAAAGGGTAGTTTGGACTGGCTTAACCCTTTTTCTAAAAATGCTCTTTTTGGATTCAGGGGGCCTTAAAACATGTATTTCCGGTGAAATCTCGGTATCGAACTTTTGCGTGGGATGCAATACCTGCCTTCTCTACCTACTAGGTACGTGGTGGACCAAGTAAAAATATTAATTTGCTGTTATTTACTGCCTGTGAGGTAATTTAGCGATATGAGGAGACCACGAATTTAACCTTATTCAGGCATAATAGATAAGGCCTGATAGGATTCTCAAGTGCACGGCATCTAGCCTGCTGTATTGGAATATCAGTTCTCTTTGATGGATCAAATGGTATTAGAACATTCCTCTGCGTAATCCTGCGTAAATCCGTGAAAGGACTTGCTTCAAAGCTGTACTGGACCTCAATCAATTAACTTGGCGAATATTTGCTAATCAATCTCTCCTGCGTTAAGTTCTGGTTTTCGAATTACTGTTTAATTTGGTTGAGACCTTTAACCAAACATGTCATTAGAAGTCCAACAGTAATAATTATTAATATTTCTTTATACGATTGTTTATTTTGTTTCTGATATATTTACTTAGTAAATTAGAGGTTGGGCTTTCTCTTCCACTCTACCACAAAATATGCAAATAATATTGGGTAGTGGGCGTCTATGATTTTGTTATTGCGTCACGGCTAAGCGGACAAACGAAAACTCGCCATGCTGCATTTGGATGAAAAATTCACAAGCAGTAGTAGGTATTAGTGGTAGTACACATTACTGCCTTTGAGGATTAGCTTTATGCAATTGGCATTGTCAATTTTAAAACATGAAAAAATTTAGAATTGTAAATTAAATTCATTATGGTAAAGTTCGGCGATAGAATAAAATGCCTTATTAATGAACCAATTAGAGGCAGCCTTTATAAATGCTGCTTTCTAAATTGAAATACATTTAGTGGAAATTGATTATTTTAATGGCCATAATTGGATGATTTTCCATGGTTATTTTAAGCTTGCTGAAAGGAGAAATCGATACTGTCTGCAAAGTATGATTTGGATAACCTCTTCTGCAGTTTATTTACTTGAAATCAAAAAATAATTAACTAGGCAAGTTTGCTAAAACAGCATATGTTGTTATAATATGGGTAGCACGAATAACATGGACCGAGCGAGATGGCTCAGGCGGCAACGTCTGTGGCGGGAGGTCCCGGGTTCGATTCCCGATGATCCCCCACTCTGACCATGAGGTTTTTCATGGTTTTCCCCTGGTGGCCTGGGCGAATGCTGGGGTAGTGTATTCGACTACGATTTCTCCTTTTCCCCATTTCATCTCTCCCTTTCACGTTTCAGACACGTCTTCGGGCCCTGCGGTGCTGACGATGTCGGGCAGATGGCGTAGTTGCTTGTACATTGTAAAGATTTCTCCCTGTGAACGCCAAGGTGCGTTGTCCTACCCGTTAGGTTCGCTCTCTCTCTCTCTCTCTCTCTCTCTCGGAATTTTTCGCCTCTACTAATGCGCGTGTGCTCAAACTGGAAATATTAGGTACTTCTGCGCGTCTCTATGGGCCTGTCTGCCTGCGGACCTGAGACCACCTACGGCTCCTTCACTTCATCTCTGCCTCCAGGGTTGGTGTAGCCACAATAGATTAAGCTAGTCGCTGTGCGCGAAGTGTCCCCCTCCGATAAACACATCCTACATCCTACGAGTAACATGATTCTGCTAAACAAGGTTAAGAAGAAAGCATATTGGTAGTATATTAAGCTTATAGGCTCTATGAGTTAGACGTCAATTTCTAATCACATCAAAGTTAAACGAAACAATGAAATTAAAGAACTTGGCACGGGGTTGTAAAATAGACCATCTTAACATCTAGGATGCTTGAAATTACGTTATCTGAAATATTTTCCGACAAATCCGAAACAGCTTAACGGATTATGCTCTCGGAAAAAACCTTCACTGCGATAAATTTTTAGTTTATAGGCCGGAAAAGGCTGTATGCCATTGACAGATATCTGAATTTTGTTCTAAGACCGGTTCTCTAACCTGTGTATGACAAATTCCTCGTGGACTTTAGTTCCTAACAGTAAAGATGGCCAACATTTTCACGAAATTGTGGATCACACTGCTTAGCACTGGAACAGTGCACAAAGTCTCATAAGAAAGTAAGACCACTCTAAAAGAAATCGCGGAAAAGAACGTAACGATTTGTTTCTTTGATATTTCAGACGGATACTCTCACTGTTGTAATGGTTAATAAGAACCAATGAACTGAAGGAATATAATTTCCTTGCAATATTTAGCTTAATCCTGATCGTTCGTTTAAGGGAATGGCTAGCATGCAGAATAAGACAATAATGGTAATCATACGCAGAAATATACAATTAAATGATATTGTCCTTCCACAAGTAAAATTTAACAATGTATATATATATATATATATATATATATATATACGCTGAAAATTAAATGGAAAAGTTGTCTACTAATATAGGGTAGTTAAATTATATTCGAATCAACTCACGGCCTCTCTCTTCTGCGCGACACAGCCGGCAGTCGCCGGTGTAATTACGCCGGCAGAGGTGGACTAAAATCCTGACCTTATAATAGATGCTGGAAATGTTGACCTTCTGCTCTCAAACAGGCAGCATATCTCATGTAAATATTCTCTCTCACACTTCGAAGCTCAGCAGCAGGAATTCTTGTGATGAAACGCCTCATTATGATAAGAAAATTGGAGTGTGGTGTGCGCTAAGTTCTAAAGAATAACAGGGCCCATATTCTTTGATGAAACAATAAATGCAGATATCAGAGGTTAATTCTGAGGCCATTTTGCAATCGCTTGACAGATGAAGAGAAATCGTATGGTTGGTTCCAGCAAGCTTCTGCAACAGCACATACGGCTGCCGAACAAGTACATGTAATAAGAGAGGTGTTTTATGACAGAATAATTAGTGTTGATTTGTGGCCCCCTCGTTCTCTTGACCTAACGAGTTGTGATTTTTATTTATGGGGTTCTTTAAAAGACAAATTGTGTTGTTCCAATCCTCGCATACTACAGGAACTTAGAGAAAACATGGTGCAAGAAATCCTGCTGCTGAGCTTTGGGGAGTGAGCGAGATATGCTGCCTGTTTGAGAGCAGAAGGTCAACATTTCCAGCATCTATTATAAGGTAAGGATTTTAGTCCGCCTCTGCCGGCGTAATTTCCACGGTGACTGCCGGCTGTGTCGTGCAGTAGAGAGAGGCCGTGAGTGGGTTCGAATATAATTTAACTACCCTATATAACGAAAGCTCCAGAGTTTAACTTAAGACAATCTGAAGTAACTTCTCTGTTTATTTTGGTATATTACGAATAAAATTATAAACGTTAAGTAACGTATACATAAAATGTTCTCATTTAATATTAATTTATTTAAAAATAGACTTTCCAGGTATGAATGTCCAGTCTATCCTTTAATTTCCCGCAAAATTGAACACGTGAAGCTCCAAATTTCTGCAGTTACACTGACTCAGTTACCATACGAGGAAAAATTAATTTCAGGTCAAAGAGACAAAATGAAACCGATAAAACAAAACGATAAAAAAAAGCGGCAGGACAGCCAACCCATATTCAAATTGAAAGTATTTTTATCCTCGGATTGGTAAATAAATACAAGGATTAATCAGTCAACGAAAATAATAATAGGAATCCTCTAATATTTCTGTATTAATGTAATTAAATAGTGTAACCATCTAGAAAGTATTGCTGAAGTTTAGCAGCCGCAGATATCCTGTGGCAATGGGCTGCAGCGTAGCAATCTTCACGGTAAAGGGATGTTGAATTGACTTGACTATGTAAAAATGGAAGGGTTACAATTGTCCTTAACACTGAAACCTATAAGATTTATTTATTATCTCCTATCTCTATCATTTTAGTTAAATAGCCCTGTCCCTTTAATAGGAGCAGTGGATTATTAACTAAATTTTCCTTAGGAAGGTGATCATCTGGGTTTATCAACGCCAGTAGTACATATCTTTTCGTACACAACGCTTCGCATTTGAAGACTATATGACAAGCAGTTTCGTTCTCTTCATTACATAACCTGCACACTGGTTTCTCTTAAAGATTCCCATTGATGTAGGTGTTTCCGTAATCTACAGTGTCTCGTCAAGAGCCCGATTATTAGGTTTATTTGGGATCTATTGGGATTAAGTACTTCGTTAGTAAGTGAGGAGGATATTTTACTCATTTGCTTACTGCACTTGCGTCCCTTCGAACCCATCGCAATCTATGTTAGTACTTAATCCACTCAGCAATGGTTCCTTGAGCAGAATTAAAGGACTGTCAAATACTGGTTCAGGCCCAGTAAAAGATTAGCAGACCCTTTACTTGCCCGGGTATCTGCCTTTTCATTGCCCAAAATTCCTTTATGTCCAGGCACCCACCCAAGGGTAACCTTTGTGTTAGAAAGAAAGAAATATGAATAATAGTAAAGTGAAGTGCAAAACCATAGGTTCTTCTGCGGCCATTTGGATGGAATTGAGGCACCTAATTAAGAGTTGGGGTTTTATGAAGGTGCCGACGTAAATTGTTGATAGAAGGCATGCACGTGTTATGAACACACTGCAATTTGCAAGGCAGATAAGATTGTAAATGTGTTAGGAAAAAATTACAGTTATTCAAATGAGGCATCAACAGCATTTCCATCGAGGTCCTAGTTAGGGGTACACTCGTTTCGACGTGTGAATTAAATAAATTACTTTCTTGCACTTCTCGTTAACATGATTATCCCCAAAAGGAGTGATGTTTACGGTAATGCCAAGATTATTTGAGGGGAGAGTGTAGTATCATTAACTTTAAAATATAAAATATTACTCAACAGCTGCAAATGTTCTACCAATAACAAATCGATAAACGCAGGATTCGAAGTTAATATAGGACGAAGGAATTGTTATGGCTAGAAATGAGATTCCATATATATATATATATATATATATATATATATATATGTGTGTGTGTGTGTGTGTGTGTGTGTGTTGATTCGGAAGACAAATGTAAGTATGCTTAAGTATTTAAGTTTACATTAATAGGCCAAATGCTCTATTTTATGCATCTCTTGTTATCAAGGGCACACTGTTCGTGGTACTGCCGGAGAGGATGATACCACTAAGAAAGCACGATCTCCATCCATTCCTCCTCTCGCGTTAAAAGTTTCTCCGTAAAGAGAGATTTGTTTTATGGTATACAGCTTGGCACGTGAGAGCTTAAGTAAGTTACGCTCAAGATTATAACAAAGCTATTTTTATGCAATGGACCATCTCGCTGATCTTAAAGCTTATCCCACTTCCCAAATGGGTGTTACAGCAACGTGACTTGAGTTTTCTTAAGACTTCAACCTGAGCATCATTGCAGTGAATCCTAGGAGTCGTCTTCACCCCGAGAAATGTCCGCATTGTTGTACTTATTACTACGGACCGGATTTTGATGACCTAAAAGTGTTTGAAAAAGACCTATAAAATGCCGGTAAAATTTTAAAAACTGACGTAATAATTGCAAAATGTGCATAAAACTGACAAAGAACCCCTTGAGTGCGAGGTTGCAAGTTGAATCTATAGTTACGCTCATTTGAAAGCATTATGTTAACGATTAGGACAGGAAAACTATTAATGACTCACTATATGCATCAGGAGGACAGTAGAACATTAGTGCCCAGGAGGTGCAGAGATCAGCCTTTTATGACATGTATGTATTTCACTTGACAAAATGGACGTCGTAGACATTCCAAAAATGTTCAAAACAAACCATTATCTTACACCATTAACATCGAATGAAAAATGACGCGCCACAAAGTTCGTACCATCAAGATCGAAGACGCACTCCTTGGGAGTAATAAGCTGCTCAGGACGTTCAGCTAGGTAACCACTCTTAAAGAATGCATATAGTGTATAACATTCTTATTCGTACACTTCAATTTTCTGAGAAAATACCTTAATATTTGTTATAGGACACAGTTTAAGTAATATTTTTCCATACATGTTGTACAATATAACAAATGCTGTATTAGGAATTAACTAAATGCTAACTTATGAACTTACAAACTAAATTAAGTAAAATTTGTTAAGAAACATGGCCATGTTTGTACAACTTTTCTATTCGTACATTAGAAGTAATAGTTAAATAACAAAGGCACCACTGATAATTTAATACCTTGTTGGGTACCGCTTGGCTTTAATAACTGCCTCACACCATCTCTTCTTAGAAGTAACCAGGTTTTTGCATTCTTCTGGCATGATTTTATTCCATTCTTCTTCGCAACACTTTTAAGCCCTTGTTTATATGTACTCAGTTTTTACGGATTCGTTTCTTGAGAATTGTCCATAGATGCTCGATTGGATTCAAGTCTGGACTCTGTGGAGGTGTTTGTAGTAGTTTGGGTAAATTCCGTATCAACCAATTCATGTTCAGTCTTGCCTCGTGTTTACATCATTATCCTGCTGAAACCTATAACCAATGCCATGCCCATTTTCTGGGCACTGTGCTTTACATTGTTCTGTAAAATGTCAAAATATATGTTTCTCCATAGTGCCATCAATAAACTGTATATTACCAACACCGTTGGATGATATGAAGGCCTAGAGCATAATGGAACCATCACCATGTTTAACTGTGGGAAGAGTGTTTCGGTAGTCATTGCCTAAATTTGCTTTTCTCCAGACTCTGTTTATCCCATCTGACCCGGAGAGGTTTATCTTAGTCTCGTCTGACCATATCACTCTGTTCCAAAAGTTCTGATCCTTATGAATGTGATCTTTAGCAAATGCAACTCGTTTCTTCCTGTTTGCTGCACTTACATAAGGCTTCTACCTTGGTGCTCGCCATGGTATCCATACTTCCATAAGATATGACGAACAGTTTGGTCAGACATCTTCTTTCCAGACACATTTTCTACTAATGGTTGTAACTGAGGGACACCTAATTTTGGATTTTATCGGATTCGGCTTCCAATGAAACATTCCTCTCGTGCATTCAGCCTACTTTCTTTAGGTGATCAATTCTTTGTAGAACCTTCCTCCCTAAGTTTTTTGACTACGTACTGAATGGTAGAATTCGCTTTATTTACTGTTTGTCCTACTTTTCTGAGAGAATACCATCTAACTGCCAAGTTTATGACTACTTGCTTCAGATCAGAACTAATCTCCTTTTGCTTACTGCAATGGTTCCGCTGTTTCTCCCAAAACACAACACTGGAGCAAGGCAGCGACACCATGCAGACGCTTAAGAAAGGTTTGACTGAGTTAGGGAACCCCGGCCAAGCGAAAAGGGAAGCCCTAACGAGTGCCGTAGGGGAAAACAAAATGGAAACCAGAACTCTCAAAAATATACTACTATTGATAATTTTTTTAATGATAATAATAAACAAACATTAATAACCAGAACCGTAAAGCAACCTTAAAATAATAACTGTAAAACAAAGATGGCTTAAATAGTAAACCAACCAGAACCAATTGAGCAGAGCAGTAAGGCAAGTTTTAAATACAGCAAAAATTAAGTAAAACCAAAAATTCAACAAACAAAATCAATTTAGAAAGTTTATAAAACAAGGCCACTATAAACATCAGACCAATATATTTAATTATGTTTATCTAGTCAAAGACTAGCTAAGTATGTTGATCAAGACCGAAACAGACTTTTATGAAATTCTAGTAACAGTGAGCTTCAAAGTCCAGCTGAGCTAGATGTACTTTACAACCCAACCGTTTTCAGTTACAAAAGTTCAGCATGAATGGGTTCAGCATGATTGGGTTTTAACACATAACAGCACATTACCCATTTCAATCACTACTGACAGAACGTATACAACTGCGACCGCAGTAGCCTAATCGACCTTTGAAACACGTGCATGTTGAAGCTGTTTACGACGCAGTGGTCATTCTTAACAAATGTACGAATATGAAAGTTGTATAAAATTGTGGGCTATTTCTTTAACATTGCTGTTTCATGCAGTAGTGTAGGTTTTGAAATGCATTTTTCATTGGAATTTGTTTGAATTAGATTCATAAAGAACATATAAATGACTCACAGAAAAACACAAGTTTTTAAGCAACTAGAGAATGACTTTTTATTGAAAATCTGATGTGTACGAATAAGAATGTTATATACTGTATGTAATCATATTGGTATGTGATGAGAACTGGTGGAATGTGTTGGCGTGCAACCGAATGCGAAACAGTCTGTCTTGGAGTTTATCGTGGAACTGGCAATACTTTAAGGCGCAACTGCATATGATGCGATAATGTTTTATGTGCATGGAAAAAACAGACATCCAGAGGCTGATCTTGTCCAGTGTTTGCAGGTGGTATGAATTCCAATGCCACACACTTTACAGGAGGGATAGTCTGCTCTAAAGGAGAATAATTTTTATACGCAGACCAGGAATAAAGCAAAAGCAAGTAATTTTCACAGCTAATAGCCAAAAGTAATGCTCATACCACTGCTGTAGTTCTGTTAATCGCATTTTCCCACTCTTACTTGCCGTGATGTAAATATTCCTTACTGTCCTTGCAAGAACATTGATACAAGAAAGAATCTTAGGGGACCCTTAGGATACCTACAGTTCCGCCCCCTCTTGCCATTAGCAGCCAATATTGTGGTGGCAAGGTGGACAATATGAGGGTTTCGAATGCTGTAAATACCATTGACCCATTGCGACCTCGCACTCAAGGTGTTCCTTGTGGGATTTATTTCTTCTATTAAAATTAGTACACATAAATTTATAAATTAATTTATACTTGCGTATAACTGCGATGCAAGCAGAAAAACTAACTCTAAGAATAATGATGAGGCAGTTTAGAAATTAATGAAAAATATACAGGGTGGGCCATTTAAGTTGAGGCTGTACAATACCTCAAAAACTAAGTGTTGTAGAAAGGAATGTCTTGAATAAACGTTGCTTGATATTATGGGGGAAAGTAAATGCCGTTAATCGTGTTTTGTTTGGAGGAGGTTGTGACGGTCATTTTAGGGACAATTTAATTTGTCCCTAATTGTAGGTTCCCACTTAAAAATTAAATTGACCCTAAAATGACTGTCATAACGTCCTTCAAACAAAACACGATTAACGGCATTTACTTTCCCCCATAATATCAAGCAACGTTTATTAAAGACATTTCTTTCTACAACGCTTAATTTTGTAGATATTGTACAGTCTCAACTTAAATAGTCCATCCTGTATATTTGTTACTGTTCCTGTATGAAAAATCTGGAAAGAAAATTAAGACAATGATTTGAAGCAGGTCTTACAAAACTGTAGCATTAAGCCTTTTGAGCTCTCAATTACAATTGCGAATGATGAGTGCATCACAGCCTATGACACGACATGAGGATAAATACAGTATCAACCTGTCTGTACGCATTCATTAACGCAAACAAGGAAAACTGACCTGTCTCGTCCCTAGTTTTGGGCATGAATTCACTGTAATGATACGTACTGCCCTGATAATAGCCACCCTTCCATCCTCAAGCAACTACAAATTTGCTCTTATTTCTCAGTTGAATAGTGAAATTTCTGATGTTAGAAAAGCTATCCTTATGTAAAAATGATGTAATATAAAACTATTAATGTACTCAACGTAAATATAATAAAAGTATTATATTAAGAGTAAAGGGCAAGAAAATGTCAAAACAATTACGTAAAATCGAAAAAATGCCCTAAAATGAAAATGTAATAAACTGATCTGAAAGTGACCTAATAAATATATATGCATTTTCATAATCTGCAAGCCATGATAGGAATCTGTGTATGCATATTATGTTACATCAGCAATTTTCGAGTTATTCATATTTTAAAATAAATCGCACTACCATTTCTTGCGCAGATTACCTAGGCATTAGTATAAACATCACTACTTCTTGGGACAATCATAATACCGATACCTGTGAAGAAGTAATTCCTTTATTTCATACCTTCAAACCATTAAATACACCTCCACCTTGAACTTAAGAAGAAACTTTTAGACACATTGGTGATGCCTTCCTTGAATTATTACTGAGGCTTTCTCCTAAAATATCTAATATCTTATTCTACGCGGCATGTTTTTGAAGTAAGAACCGATAATTTTTTAAAAAATGGCGGAACATTATTTTCCAAATATTTACTATCATTCATTACTTTACCTTACACTACTTCTCCACATATAGTCACCGCCGTTATTCAGGCACTTGTAGTAACGGGAAACCAATTTTTGTATGCCTTCGTCAAAGAATGATGCCACCGGTGATGAAAGACAAGTCTCCACTTCTTCTTTCACAATATCGTCGTTGAAATGTTTCCCACCAAGGTATTTCTTCAGATGAAGAAACAGATGAAAATCGCTTGGTGCCTAATCCGGACTGTAGGGAGAGTAGTCGAATTATTCCCAACCAAATGATGCGGCCAGATGTTGAGTTTGTTTGGCTGTGTGTGACCGGGCATTGTCACTAATTATTGTTTCCCATTAACCTCACACAATTGGCGATGAATGTTTGCTGGCGTAACATTTCTCGCATTCAGAAAACGAATAATCACTAATCTGGCTTCACAGTCGGCGGGTCGTTCGATTGTTTTGAACTATTTGAAACGCTCTAACAGGAAAACAGAAAATGACCATCGCTCACAGCTGCGTCTGGCTTCCTAATGAATGGAGGAAGTCGCTGTAGTTGCAAAATATTAAAACGGCATTTACTTTTAAAAAACACGCTTCTTACTTAGAAGCCGCAGCGAGTTCGTAATTAGTGTGTATCTTCAATCTGCGGCTTACGACGTCGGTAGGAGCATATGAAGTCGTTCTTTAATATGTTGTCATGGTTTCACCAAATTGGCGCAGAAACATTTATTGCTCTACACTTCTTTTTCATATTAACCGCATTTCCTCCCGTTATTGCTTTTCAGAGCCTTACACGCGCTCGGAAAATCATATTATTTTATCTACAATTGCAACCAACTTCCCTATTCCTGAATATCGGTCGGCATTGAAATCCTCGCCACAAGCCGTCTACGGCTGCCGAACTACAGGGAAATTTCATCAAGGTTTGCACCATCTAATTAAAAAAAATAGATTCAGTTTGAATGCTGTAATATTCTTATACTCAAATTAAATGCTTTAATAAAACACATAAAACCAATTTAGGAGAAAAAGGCTTTGAATTTGAGACAATCGAGAGCTGTAAGTCCTGCCTGATTTATGGCTTCCATTTTAGCATATAGAAGTGTAATCTTATCTTTAGTGTATCTATAGTGAATTAGTCGAACTGCAGAAGTTTCGACCTTCATCTGTTGGATTGTCAGCAATTTAAATTATGGATTGATCATTCATAGTTGCATGTCTACTTGTGCGGTAATCAATATTATTTATATGCGAATTTTATAAATACATTATTTATTTCTCATGAATTTATTGGTGAAGTAGTCAAAATGAATAGATTCCGAGTTGCAGAATCTCTTAAGATAGATTCTGGAGCTCTCGTCATATTACCTCCTCCAGACAATTTTCTTTGTTTGTCCGTAACAAACCAATGCTGGAAAATGCATTATGAAACAAAATTTGTCCTCCAGAATCCTTTGTGCGAGAATTTTGAATTCATCCAGACACACTAGCACTGACTGCGAGTCCGGTAAAACTCGCCGAAATATACAAAACCAATCTGAGACATTTAGGAAGCGTTCTAGAATCTCATGACGGTAGTTTTGGGAGGAGCATAGGCAGAGAAACCTAGATAATCTGTGGTTCGAATCCTGGTTGAGGCGATGATTTTATCAAATGTGAAAGGGCTTCCAAATATACCTCGCGCATGACCAGTATGAAAGACAATGTATAGATGTTTCATATAAGAGAAATAGGAATATTTGTAGACAAGTTTAAAATTATTAAAGTCGGCAAAATGCAAAGGGTGGTTTGTATAGAGTGCCCTTTAAAGCTTTATAACTTTTAGGATTATTTCCCAAATACATACAACATAATAAAGGCTTTTATCAGCGCTGTCGCATTATTTCCGGTATGAAACTAACACATAAAGCTTAACGCTATGAGTACGTTTACAAACTTGGTTTTTTATCGATCTTATTTTGCATACCACTATCTAGTGGGTAGAGGAAGTATTGCATTTGGCCCAAAACTTCAATATCGAGTTTTCAATGACTGGTCGGTTCGAGAGGTAAGGAGGACGGTGCTCTTCCCGACGTAAATACCGGTAATACCTTCGAGATGCAACCAGATACCTCTGGATGTTTCTCTCCTACCCGCCTCCCGCGAACTCTCTCGAAGCTCCTGCGACTATATATCGGCGAATGTGCTCTCGGTGTATCACTGGTGAAGATACTGAATAACACAGTTGCCAGAGTGGAGTCTTAGGCACTCCAGAAGCTGCCGGGCGCATTGTGAACAGAGAAGAACTACTTTGCAACTGAAAATTGCAATTTGAGTGGAATCTTGCTGTTACCCGACACAGATAATCCGACAATCCAATGGCAGACCTGCGTGCCATACTCGATCAAAGGCTTGTTGGGGTCTAAAAATTCTGCAACCGTTTTATCAGGTTCTTCTCATGATGTCACGGAAAGAGAGTGGAACTTCAAGACCAACATATTGCTACTCACTTTTAAACATATGACTATCACTTCAGTCTCCTGTATTCCCCTTGTATCTTATAACGAAATATATAATTAAACTATTTCTGCAAATGTTTATCGCAGTTAAACTGAGGTAGACAGAAAAATAGGCGTTTGTAAGAATAGTTTATGAAGCTACATACATAAAAATAAACTGTATAGGTAGATTAAGACATGTGAATGTAACATGTTAATTTTTGCATTGCTGTTGCTTGATGTTTTAGTACCTACGTTTGCTAACACGAAGCTAACATGTCTATATTTGCGGTTTTCATAACAGCCTTAAGTACAATGCTGGCATAAGGTATCTGAGGTATTCAAGCTTAATGTTTTCAAAATGAAAGCACGCAAGCTTCAAATGCTTTACAGAGTTTAGACAGCGAAAGCCGCTAACAGTTTTGCGACCACTCAACAGCTGAAGTTTTGGTTAGACCTAGAGAAATGGGAATGAGAATTACACTGCCATTAAAATTCGTGTATTTGAATCATAACTAGCTTACTACCTATCTTTATCTTAAGGGACCACGGAACTGAGTTTGAGGTAAAAATGACAAAATGCTCAATTTTTTCTTTATATAATGTAAATATTCCATAGACATTTGTGAGTCATTTTGGCCAAACATTTCTTACGTTCAACCATTTTTAAAGGCCCAGCGACGTGTTTAAATCAACCATGCGCCCACTTATAACTCCACTGTACCCTTTCTGTGTTTTTTTTCTAAGTTTTACATTTTTGTACATGACATTTATCCTTTACATTTCAGCTTTGCTCTGATTTGTATGCAAATTCGCATACATAATCTCAAATGTTATATATAAACATTCTAGCATGCCTTTTATGATTGCTATATACGTTAGCTCACAAAAAATTAATTTATTCTGAAAAACAAGGAAAATTTAAACACAACAATTTCATAAAAACGAACATTTATTTCTCTACAACTAATCGCATGTTCAATCAAATCCTTACATTTATTTTTTAATTGTACCATAGTGTCAGAAAATATTACTATCATACTTCTCTGAGAAATGCGAAAGCACAAGGCAAATTTAGAGGATTTGCATTTTTTGCTAGTTAAAAACATTTAATTGTATTATATGAGAAAATTTTTAACCTAGAGATTTGAGCTTTTGCACAGTTATTTACTTATTTACTCATATTAAGTGTGCAAATCTTCAAATGAATAAATTAGAAAATTCATTCCCAGTATCCCTTAACCAGGTTCATTACAAAAGTTCTGTGAACATTTCTCGAAATTAAATGCCTTTTAACACCATATTAACACAAGGATAGCTGCCACCAAAAATACTGGAGAATGCATATACATAGGATTGCTTCGATTTCAAGCTGGAATGTTTGTTGCTAGCTTTTATTTACGTTGCTATTGCTGAGCACCTATTGGTGTCCTTCCGTCTCTTAGCGTACGCATAAACATTCGCCAACTTCTGGCAAGTACAGCGGATTACATAGGATTTTGAAGAATTTTGTTCTAAAATTTAAACTTAAAGATACCTTACATAAAGATGCTTCAAATAATCCGTCAGTTTATGAATTCCGTAATCAAAGCTTTCGAATTGAGGCTGCAGCCGAGGAATAAAGGCACGTAATTGATTGAAACTAGGCAGAGGAAATGCATACGCCATTTTGTTTAATTCTTATTGTCATTAAAAGCTTGATGCGTGTATATGCAATCCAATGCAGTAGTCGAGATGGGGTTAAAATGTCTAGACTCTCTTCGCACTCAGTTGGTTTGGCATATGCATGCCATGCTGAGACCGGAGGTTCGGTTCCTCAGCAGAGGTAGGTTTTGTATTTTATAGTACCGTAGTAAGTCTTAAATGCATAAAACGTATGTTTGATCATCTGCAATTTGGCTCACGGAAATAAGTAGGCTTTCTATTTAAAATGTATTGCCACCAATTGAGACATTTGTTTTTACAAATTAAAGGAAACACCAAAGCTACCATTATAAGTAGCTAGAATTGCAAACTGCAAACTGCACGCTGATAATATATGTAATGAAATGGCATATCAATGTGTCCGTATTATTTAAAGTTCATTTGTTTATTTAACACAATGGGAGTGATAAATAAACAATGTTAGCTAATCCAAAGCTAACCTTGTAATTTGTTTAAAATGGATTTAATTTCAAAGTAGTTTATATAGGGAAGCTGTTTAAAGTGTTCAACTTTTGGATCGTTTTCTAAAATGTCCAAGAAACGCCATAATACACCAGATAAAATGCTGCTGAAACGTAATGTTGTATGTAAATTTGCAATCTGGAATTTTAATATTCTCAAAATATAAACTATATGAACTGAAACTAAATAAATAGGTTAAAGTATGAGGATAAATGTTCAGAGAAATATTGTGGTGTCCATGCTACCTCTAGTTCCCGAGGACGCGGGTTCAAACCCGGCGGAGGACGATGGATTTTTTCGGGCGTAAAAATCCTTAATATGGCTTCCTTCGGAAGGGAAGTGATGCCGGTGGTTCCGTGTCGTAGATTTACGGCACATAAAGGAACCTCAAGCCTAATAAAGAGGCTTCTGAGCAAAATTACTGGTCTTCCACGGCCAATATATGAGACGCTAAGGACCACGGCAGTTAAAGAGCGTCCATAAATAAAACTCAATTAAATATTTCAGAGAAATATCGCCACGGTGTCTCTTGGAGTGCACAATGAGACAATAACGTGTAGTACATACAATGCTTTAGAAATATCCTAAATCTGTTAGGGAAATCTGCACTTCGAAATGTAAGTATAACAGATACCACATAACTGGAATACAAATAAATTCGAATCTTTAACAAACGAAACTTAGAGAATTTCCTTCCCTGGTGCAATGGCGGACTGATCACAGTAGTGGGGAGGCTGTCACAAACACCACAAAAAGGAAAAACAACCCTTCGAAGCTCTCCTTTCTAGAAGACGACCACAGACCGCTCACACAAAAACAGCATTAGTCGTGATATTACACGACGTCAGTAGTAGCACACTTAGAAGCTAAGGGGGAGGGCTGCAAAAAGGTTTGTCGTTCCTGTCATGTTTCTGCGACAGTAAGAGCTGATAAGGGTTACAGGATTACATGACAAACTAAGAACACTTCACGCCGCACATTTCTGGGCCTGTAACTATGAACGAGAATTACACTGCCACTAAACTTGGCGTATCTGGATTGTAACCAGCCGTTACTACAGGTCTTCATTGGGCCAGTTCAATGCGAACGCTTCATGAAATATCTCGAAGTTAAATTCCTTTCATCAGCATATTAAGCTAAAGATGTCTGCTGTCTGAAACTCCTGAAAATGCATACACCCAGCATCGATTTCAACAAATTCCGGAGACTTTTTTACCTGGTCTACAGTTAGATTATTACTTTCTGAGTTTAATAGGAATAACCAGATTGTGATCTCATTACATTCGTGGTAGAAGGGAACCACCCCAGCAATCACTCACTGAAAAACACGAAAAAAATAACCCACGGTCAGAGCGGTCGGCCCGATGGGAACCGAAATCGCGACCTCCAGAATGGGAACCTCATACGCTACCGCGGAGCCATCTGGCTCGGATCTTAGCTGGGAACAGGAGCACCACGCTCTAACCCACCATCCCATGTTGCAGGACGTTCACACCAGCTATTTAATCATAAAATAACAAAGTATCAGAACATTTTCTGTTATAGTTTTACTCACGTATATTAATGGATTATAAAAGGTGTGGGTCACCAACTCTTAAAGCTAGTTGGTAAGACCTGCGAGTGATATGACAACAGAACCTGAGCAACCCTATATATCATGCAGACTTACTTACTTACTTACTCGGCTTATCCTCGAATGTATACACCCCCTAGGACTTACAACCGTGCCTAGGGTCAGAAGCCTGCAGAGGAGCAGGCGAACATTGAATCATAGAAGGAAGAATCCGGAACGGGGGATCAGTCCGTAGCCAGATATGAGAGGAGAGGAGAAGAGGAAATGAAATGAAGCCGAAATGGATGAAAGGAGATGTGATGTTGGAACAATTGGTGGAATGAATGGCGGGAGAAATCGGAGAATCCGGAGAAAATCCGCCCAGCGCCACCGCTTCATCCACCACAAATCCCACATGCGGGTCCCGGGATCGAGCCTTGTGGAAGGTAAGCGATCTAACCAGTCGGCCATGGCGCCGCCTCCCCTGCATATCATGCCGATATATCACGTATGGTAGGAGACGACCATGCATTTGTTTCGTGCAAGCAAAGCCACGGTATGGGGTGAATGAGTATGATGTATTTTTAAGAATTTATATCGTCATATGGATATTTGCATTGCGAGGTACATTGCCGAAATTCAGGACATACCCTTCGTTTATATTACCTACGGTGGCGCTGATAACCATTATGCACATAGAAAACATGATTCTGGCTTCAGCCAACAAGCACAAACAAATTTCACTGGGCTGCTTTTAATCACAAGTTTTTAAGTTTAGTTTGAGAAGCTATTCAGGCCAAGCTCAACGTAATGTCATGGGTTGTAGTTACATTTATGTTATCGATGATCTGAAGAGCGCATCTGCTGATCGATCAATTTGTAACAAAGAAAACAAGTTGTTAAATCTTTAAGAAGCTAGACTTTATGGTGGTAAGAAAAGAATGCTTCTCAATTGTCTGTCTGCCATGCAGCTTCGGTCGAGGTACCATCTACACCTTACTTAACCGCAATGCACAGCACCGAAATGTTTGGTGAAGTAAAGAAGTTTCGGTTTTATTTGTATTAACTAAGAAATACAGTTGCTCCAGAAAATATTCGACTCCCTTTTTAGCATGAGGAAAGAAACAATTGATATTACAATTTGTGTTCTGGCGTTTTCCAATATTTTTCATTGTATAGGTTTTATAATAATATATTTTTGAAAATTACATAAACATTTCAATTTTTATTATACTTCTATGGTGGCTTATAGTATCAGTTGGGCTGCCCTTGTAGCTCAGTCGATAGAGCACCTGCATGCTGTGCGAGAGGTCCGGGGTTTGATTCCCGGCTTGGGGGCGGGAATGTTTATCTAGCCAAAATTATTTTCTACCCTCCCCAGAGTCTGGAAGTATGAATCAGAGTGTGTGATCCAATCAATAAAACCCAAAAGTTTACCTGAGATACGACGACAAGCAAACACGAGTTAACACCATTGCCTATATGTTCCAAAGAAAAGGCCACCGATAAGACTATTGTAGTTAAAGGCGGGGTATAAATAGAACTTAAAAATTACTATGAGTTGATTTCATTTTAAGGAGAGTTCTGTTTATTTATTGGATTATAGACTTACGAAAAAACATCGTTTGCAGGAAAAACAAGCTATTTTATACACTCAGCAAGCAGTGCTTTGCACAGAGAAAATGCTACACACAGAGCAATCACACTAATAAAGAGTATCGACTCCCTTAGGGCACTTGGGAGCAAATTGTGGTCAGAGGAGGCAGTTTACGTTCAAAAGTAGCCAATAAAATAAATTGGCCACAACAGGTAACTTTGAGTGCACACGCCCATTCAACATCTCTGAAGTTCAATCACTATGTGTATACACAGCCCTCAAAACGATAAGAAGCTTCACTAAATTGAATTCGGTAGGTGGATTGTTGTTCTGGTTTCTGGATATAAATGGTTATTTACGCAACTTGTGGCTGAAGTAGAATTTTTTTCAAGTGGAAAGATTTTGATTACTCGCTACGCTCGTGATATTCCACGAGTATGAAGAAGTACCACGTTCCAAAAATTACCTACAGGATTTTATTTACAAAGCATCATAATAAAAATTCACCAGGCCCGTATAGAGAAAAAAAAAACATTGAATACCACACATGGTGTGTCTTAAAAAGGAAACTCCTATATAAAGCACTGAATTTGAAAAATCAGCACTTTTACCACTATTTAGTTTTGTTGTTTTTTGTTATGGTGTTAAGCTGTTCCTTCATACACCCCTCAAGAAATTATTCGTCTGCGCTTTAAAAAATTCTAGCAGCCAAATTAATGGAGGGAAAAGTGTATTCTTTTTTTTTGGCATAAAGATCAACTGCTTATACAGTTACGTGTTTTTGGCGGTTTTTCAGATCGTTCATTATAGTAGTTATAAATATTTGCAAAATATGCCAAAATTGCAATTTTTTACGTGTTTTTTTTTCAAAATTAACTTTCATGCATTGGATAGAGCATTGTTTGTGCATATATCCACACACTTTCATCGACATGTGACTTAAACTGGTGGAGAAATAAATTCGTGAAGTCGTAAAAAATGAGCCGAAAATGAGGAATTAAGGCAAAAATGTTGAAAATTCCCAGCTTTGACGTTTTATCCTTGTCAAATAAAAACCTATTTTCACTGGAAAATCCAGTATTACGCAAACAATTTTCTTCTGAATGCATGTAATATAATTTTGAAAATCCTACTTAGAAAAGAGTTGTAATTTGGGCATATTATAAAAAAAATTTATAAAACTGATAAAATTAATCTCTGCAAAACCGCTACAAACACGTAGACTGTATTAGAATTTGATCTTTATGTACAAAGAAATTTTGATTTTTCCGTTCATTAATTTGGCTGCTAGAATTTGTTAACGTGCAGACGAATATTTTCTTGAGGGGTGTATTATAACAGAGTAGTACGAAAAAAATCGCCTTAACACCATAGGAAGCTTATTTGAAATGTCACTATAACACCCGTTATAACCTTAACTAAATTAGTATATGACGTCATCTCACTTTCAAGCGTGATCTATAAACATAATAAGCGGCTATCATTTGAATTTCATTTAATTCCTCCTTATTCTCCAGACATAATGATCAGATATCAAGCCTTTTGCTATTTTTTCCTTGCATCCTTCATATTTCTCAGATATTAGTATAACTCTGTATCTCTTTCCATGTGAATAAATAAGTATATTAGGAGAAAAGAAAGGAAGTGAGTTGGGTTCATACTTAGGATTCTGAGCGGAGGGGGACTTAGCACCTCGACCTAAGCAGATCTTTTGTGCCTATGCCCCCGGGGGGGGGGCGCCCCCGGCAGGAAGGGATGAGATAAGAGGGGACAGAGGGTGGTCGGACCAGGAGGCACGACAGGCAGAGGGCAGGGTCCCTACCATTTCCAGATTTAAATTCCCCTAAAGGACACTGGAGCAGCTGGCTTCTCTCACCCTGTGGGGTATACACATCCCCTGATGAGCCCGATATCCAGAGACCGTCCCCAATCCGGGGGACGAAGGTTTCCACAGAGCATCCCTTTTCCCTGCCATGCACACGCCGAGACCTCCCGCCGTCACCTGCAACCCCGAAAGAAACCAAGCAGATGAAAGGTGAAGCGAAATGCGAATGGAGCTAAAATGGAGGGACAGGAAATTCGGGGGAGTTAATGATCCTTCCCAGCATTCGCCTAGCGACCCGTGGAAACCCCCGAAAAACCCATGGGTCAGGAAGGTCGGCCATGTAGATCGAACCCACGGCCTCCCTTATGTGGGCCCAGACTTTACCGCCTGAGCCAACGCGCTCATACTACTGAGAAATATGTAACTTGAAGTAACTCAAGTTTTTGTCCTCTTTTTGTTGTGTTTCTGCGTTAAATGCTTCTAAAATCCCCATCAGATTTTCCATAAACCAATTTATATATCCACCTTAACCTCACTCCGTACTGATTTTATGAAAGTGAAGTACAAATTTAAGGGTGTTTAGCAAAAAATGCTTATGTGAAAGCCTGTTCTCCTGCGCAAAATTAGTTTTATGGGTAGTTATGTGATTGGAATAATGAATTGTTTGTATCTCCTTACAAGGTGCAATCAATTACGTCTTCCAAGAAATACTAACGAGTTTTGATACTGAAGAAATGAGGCGAAAACTTGGTTAAGTAAATTAAAAGAGAAACGGAAAAGAAGAAAAGATGCCCCATATACATGATTTCTTGGTGTAATACAAGTGTTCAAAGCTGTAAAATTTGTTTCCAGTTCTCCACATTTCTTCCCATAGGACCTAAGCACTCTGGAGATCATTTATAGCATATTGCACGAACGTGAAATTCTTTTCCGTCTTTATGACGGTCTTCTCTGTTTCATATTTCTGTGCACGTGCGCTTTGTACTTTATTTTATGCTGTTAGTCCGTCGTGGAGTGAAATCCAATGGAATTCTTTTCATCACACTATTTCGTTTTCTTCTGGTATCTGAGATAGAATAGGATTTCATAGCTTATAACTGACCAAATAGCTAGACTGTGGTATTCAGACAAACCCAGTTCGATACCAGCAGCTGTGCACACAATTTCTGGCAGATGAAGTAATATATGATGAAGATATCGATAGTTATTGAAATTCTCGTGTGAATCACGAGTATTTTCTTACACGATTGTGAATATATTCTGTAATTATAGACTCGATTCCACGAAAAAGTACTAATTGAAATGGGGAAGAATATTTCACCTCAGCTGAGTATATCTTCCTTTATTATATTAAAGTATAAGTGCATGCTACACTCCTTGACCACATTACACTATTTATCACGACTTAATGTTAACAGCTTTGAAATCTGTTTTCACTGCTGTAAATTTAAGCTGTTGGTTTTCTTTGTTTATTCCATTTTTATTTCAACAATGATCGCTGCACTAGCACTGTAAGGAAGAAGTGCGATCCTCTTTAAGAAATGAAGAATAAGATTTAAGCCAAGGACGCAGAAAACAGTACACAATAAACAAATAATATGAAGATGAGAGAGTTCGGCGAAAATACGGTATCATTAAAACTGACAACATGAAAAGAATACTGAAGCATTAGGGAGTCGTCATCTACGACTCTAATATATTCTTATAAAGTTATAAAAGCTTTGAAGTAATCATTTTACATAAACTTAAACTACTAAACTTACTTTCATTTTAGGTTAAGTTTTCCTGAAGTACTAAAGGCTTTTGAAAGCCTTTGAAAGTGTGTGTTACTATGATATTGCATAAGTATTCCATAACTTTTAAATTGTCCTATATTAATATAGTTTAAAGAGAACACAAGAGAAGTTGTAAATCTTGAAATAGAATAGTTTTATGTTTTTTACAAAACACCATACATATACTCTGCATTAGATGGACGATGGAATACTATATACTCTGCTTACTCTATTTGAATATGTACTCAGAAATAAGATGATACTTAGAGGTTTCATTCTTATAACTAAAGCAATTGCTTAAAGTGAAATTTATGATGTATATCCATTCTGATTTAAACGAGTCACTGACTTGAAGACGTGCCCTGAAATGCTGCAGAAAACCGAACAAGGAAGCGTGTACTATATCAGGAGGGTAAGAGGAAAATGAACAAATGTGATTGCTGTATTGAGCCCATGGAAAGGGCTTCATCGTACCAAACATTAAGCAGTGCCCAACAGTTGATAAGGCTACACGAGGCTTTAGCAATGACTGGATTCTTCAAATATCCATGTATTCCAAACAAGGTATTGTTGGCATAAGCCTTAGCGAAGAGAGTGGCATGGGAATGCTGGAGAACTACAACGACCGTCGAAAGAAATGTTTCATGAGGATTCTGGATTGAATGAAATGATAAACCTACAAGGAGCCTGAAGAATTATTGATGAGGTGCATAATGGGATGAAGTAATTTGGAAGGTAGTGGAGGGTGGGGTTCAAGTAGCCCCTAGAGGCATAGAGAGAGGAAGCGTGCATGCGGTCACGTGGATAATTAAGGATTGGGGATGGGCCTCACCGTTAATGAACCTTGCGAGAGAAACAGCCAGGCAACGACACGGGAATTAACAAACCTTCAGCAAACTTGCTACAATCGTTACCACACTTTGAATACACAACCACCCTTCTTGCAACCGCCAATTCCGTATTTCTCGTCTACTGGCTCTCGCTATTTCATTTCGAGTTTTCGTATGCCTCAAACTATTGTTATGGGCAGTGAACGTGTGATACAAGAGTTCCAAAACTCCTATGAGTCTGTGGCAAAGCATCTCACCACTACAGCGGCTTTAAACTGGACTAAACGAAATTGACTGGTATTAAAATGTGAGTTGGTAATGTACACTTAAGATCAGTAAAATAAATTGTAATCATTCTCAGATCTTTGCCATCCTATTAAGTGTCAACAAACAATTTCCATTCTCTGTAGGTAACTGGTAGATTGCTTTAGAATTAATTCTGGTCTTCATTTCTAAATTTGAAGATTATTACAGTCTATTTGTGTACTTCGTCTCAGAAAAATCCTTACAGTGACACTGAAACCTTAATATTATCAACAAAAAAAAACTTCCCTATTTGGGACTGAGCAAGAAAGTACACTGGCTTCCATTTATGCCGCCCTTGCAGCCTTGGGAGGCATTCTACTGGTCTTCAAAGCTATGTATAGAAAGGAGGAGGTGCGTGTATCTGTTTACCTTTTCGCGCATGCAATGGCGTCCTGTTTTACGTACACAATTCTACATTATTCTCATGTGAATATACAGCTTTGAGCAATAGCTTTACTCTTCATCACTTATAACAACCATGTTAAAATGACATATAACTAAATAAAACTACGTTCTACACAATATATCCACTAATATATTTTTAATGTCAACATAATGCTAAACTGGAATGCATACTTTTTACTCTCAAATAGGACACATTTACTAGGCATTATTATAATAATCTGTCCAATCTCCATTCTTGTCCAATACATGATTTAGCCGCCTAGGCACTGAATCACTCGTCACCCTCTGGGAATTCTGTCATGAAGTGTGGTAACATATGCGTTTAGAGTCACAGTTTTTCCAGCACCTAAGCGATTAGGTACCTAGACGGCTAAATCAGATACTGGACAAGAATGGAGATTGGATAGGTTATAAAATGTCTAGTAAATGTGTTCTCTTTGAGATTAAAAAGTGTAATTTACTTAAGTTGCCATTAAAAATACTTTCTCATGAAGTAATTGTGCAAAACGGTGTTTTATTTCTTTGTATATTTATATTGGGCAGATGATTCCAATAATGTCTAGTAAATGTGTCCTCTTTGAGAGTAAAGAATATAATATATTACAGTTGTACATTATGTTGCAATTAAAAATATTTTTAGTAGAAATATTGTGCAGAACATGGTTTTATTTAGTTATACATCATTTTAACATGGTTGTTATAAGTGATGAAGAGTAAAGCTATTGCTCAAAGTTATATATTCATATGGAAATGATCTAGAACTGTGCACGTAAAACAGAAAAATGCGCGAAAAAGTAAACGGATACACGCACCTTCTCCTTGCTATACATACTCACCTGTGAAGGCCAGTAGAATGCCTCACAAAGCTGCGGGGACGCATAAATGGAAGCCAGTGTACCACGGTAACATGTGAGGCTTGCATTCAGGAGGTTCCGGTTTCAATTCCCGTCGAGCCGGCCACTCTGACCTTAGGTGTGGTTTCCGCAGGTGGATAGGCGAATGCTGGGTTTTTTTCTCTTCCTCCGTGAATTTCCTGTTCATTATATGCTGTCCTATCATCTACTTTTATCTGTTGCATGCAAATATGTTTCAGTTTTGTAGGACCAGACGACGGCAGTTTGTGCGTTGCGTCTAGTCGGTGGAAATATTTCTCATTGGCTCTTGGCTGCCCGGCTGAGGCCCCTTCCTGGGAGAGGTTCGTTTTATTCCGGGAAACCCAGGTTGATGATGGCTAAGGCGGGATCGTGCCGGCCTCAGAAATGGTGTTATTGTATAATCGTTAGAGAACCCGTCCTTGCTAGCGCGCAACATCGTCTGGATGTGGTCGCCCACATTGGAAGCACAAAGGGCCTACTATAGCATACGTGCTGTGCTGTGCACCAATGGCTGGAAGCCCTTACGGCTGATTAATTCTAATTCCTATTTGGGCACACACGAAGGTACGACACTAGATGAGTGTTGATGATGATTCGCTCGACAGGGACGAATTTAAAACTAATTTTGAAGAACAGTCATGCGTTAGTTTATTTGCAACGCAGCTACTTTCATTGGAAGAGTCCTCCTAATCGAGGCATAGTCAGTTTTAACAGCATCTATTCGAAGCTTACGTCTGCCATTCAAACAGGCAATCCAGACATTCAAATGCGAAACACGTTCCATTAAATGCAACCAATTTCCAGTAGCAGTGACGTGATGTGAATAAAAGAAATTGTGCAGCATTAGATTTAAACGTTAAATTGGTTCGTTGTTATTCCATTTATTACCTGGTTATGGCAATACAGCTTCAATTGCAAGCACAACGAAGCAAGTAGTCGAGTTACATGCAATTGTAAGAGTCGTCAACTATCTTGTAATTAGACGAATATAAATAAAGCATTGCCGGGTATGTTATGTGGTGTGGAGATATGGGAGACACGTACTTGTTGGAAGCTCTGAAAGTCTACTGGTGCCGTTGCTCATCTCTTGTAGTGGTAACCCTGGGATAATCGTCTCATTCCAGTTTGTGTGTGTAACTTGTATTATTGTGGGTGTGGAGTATTTAAGTATACGTAATTGTTTTAATATGCTCCGGTAGCTCAGGGAGGCACTTTGCTCTTGCAGGGAGTGGGAAGACACAGGAGTTATGTTGAATAACTAGTACACTGTTCTTTAGTTTTGATATATATATATATATATATACCACCGTAATATATATTAAAAAAAATTCTTGTTGTTTACACACAAAAAAGATGAATACGTTTATACCGTGTATATTCTAAAGACGCTTGCCTGTGAGTCGTAGTGAACTTTAACGTGTATGTATGTCTATTGTTATGATATTTGTACAGCACTATTTACATTCATCTGCCACTGAGAGTAACAATCCACGAACTGAGTTGTTTTTGTAAGAGTGTTGTAACGTCGTTTCTGTGTTTGAATTTAAACTTGTAGCTTAACCATGATTGGCTCTATGTCCCTCTGTATAGCAAATAACAGTAATGTTCTTCCATATTTATTTGTTTGTTGACTAAACTGTCACCCAGCTTTCGGGTGGCTTATTGTTAGAGATAGCCGCAAGACCTTGACTTGTTCCTTTGTACTTAGGCTTTCTCTCCCTTACCATTGTGTGTTTGTGACAAACAAGTGTCGTGTCTCGCCCTCACGACTCACATGACATGACTTACCTCTATGACATCTTAAACTTATACAAAAATGTACCATTACAAATATATTACATTTTTAGTTACAATGCATTAACCATGCTAGGTCGGCTTTGTTAATTAATATTTTAATTAACACCTAATAATAAATAAATATATGTATATATAATAATTCCCGTTACAGCATTATAAAAAAGGTAGGGTAGAGCGGGGCTATTCCGCTCAAAATAAGAAAGTTTGTTACTGCGCGTGTATTGAGCGCAGTCAACATCTTGTCTTATACTTCACATACTGCTGTTAGCATGTTAGACGGAATTACGTAACTATTTAGTGGTTACTGTTACAATTTTGGATCGGTAAGAAGAAAATAATTTGGAGGTAAGCAAACACAATGCATTTTTAGCAAAGATAAATATTTGTTCTTATGAACAAAGGGACAGAGCGTAAAGCAATGCTAGTTTGTTACAACGGAAATGTGTATGCATCAAACGCTACTGTGTGTCTTGCTATCGGGGAGTGCAAACTGTGTTTCGTCCTTCTGCTTTAAAGGCGCGTAATTTAAAAAAAACTGCATTCGAGGCTATTTCGCTCAATGGTTTGGGGGCTATTCCACTCACTTATTTTTTGTATTATTTTTTGCAATTGTTAATATTTTTACAAAATACAAGTAATTGCCTGTATATTTATGTATTTCGTATGATACTAAGTTATGAAATAAAATGCCCAGGTAAAAAATGAGAGATGAAGACATGGATCGAAACATCTCTAATGTGCTTCAAGAGTACCTCAACCTAATAGGAGTAGCAGACAACATTTTCAATGTGCTTTTTCCGCCCTTAATGACCGTGTGAATTATATAAATAAAAGGAATGCATTGGGAGACGAAGCTACATTTCAACTGGTTGGCCACCCCACTGTTTTTACCGTGAATGAGGAGAAATATCTGGCAGATAGACTTAAATATTTAGCTGGTCGTGGTTTTGGCTCCACACCAGAGCAAATCAGAAGAGCAGCATTTGCGTAGCTAAGAACAAGGATATTGATCAACCATGGGATGAACAAGAACTTATGGCAGGAAAAGCCTGGTTTACAGAATTTTGAAACAAATAATGAACGTGACATTCGCTATGTTACTGTGGTAAATGAGCAGGAAAATATTCCTTGTAGGTTTTGGAACCTAAGGTACGTCTCACCTAAGTCCGTCTTAAAAGGTGACTGGATTAAATGTCAGAAGTGTGGAACTTGGTACAATGCAGTGTGTGTTAGTGCTGAATAAAAAAAATGTTTACCTGTGACAAGTATATGTGATTTTTATCATAAAAAGCTTCGAACGAAATAGCCCCTGCGGTGAGCAGAAAAACCCCGCTATTTTATGATATTTTTCTTTATGCACGTTTTAATTCAATGTTTTTCTGTGGTTTATTTCTGTGAAAATATAATTTAATTACTGCCGAAGTACACTATAATAAACATAAAGAAATCTGAGCTTTTAGTATTATATCATATTTGTTTTCTTCATTGTCTAATTTTGGTCCAAGCTCGAAATGAGCGAAATAGGCGCTCTACCCTATCTAGTGAATCTGCATTTTCATGGTGCAGTTTCCGCTTGTGTTATGGGCGCGCTCATTGTTACCGTCGGTGTCTCAAGCGCTGCATAGCTCTTTGTACCTAAAACTGTTTTTCGAAAGGACTGTTTGCGAGTTTCTGCTTTCGTTCCAATAAACCGAAGTGCGCTGTAAAGAAACACTAGAAAAATCTGATATGATACATTCACATAAATTTCTCTAGCTTCTATCGTTTATTAGTGGGTATACAAATTATTTATACTAAAACTTATTTTTCTGTGCACTTCATTTTAATCGAGATAAACCATTGCTACATTACATATTTAGTTATAGGTACAAAGCAAACAGTGGATCTAATACAGTAAAACCTGTCTTCAGCGGAATTGAACGGGGCTCTCGAACATTTCCGTTAACGATAGGTTTTCGTTTAGCGAAGGTACGCCTAGGCTATTAACAAAATTAAACCATAAACATACACGTATTCTCACGTTTTAAACACAATGATTTATTCGGTAACGCGCGGAAGAATAGTCCCGTCTCGTCGTCGTTTGCTATGTTTTCAGGTTCGTATCCTTCGATTATTGAAGGTAGTTTAGCAATCCAATTAGCGATGGTTTCAATGGTTTCATTCGATTCACCACAAGGTTCGTTAAAACTTATCTGATGTCTTTTGCGGAAACTATCCAACCATCCATTAGATGCTTTGAATTCAGTCTTACCCAGTTTTTCAGCTGCCATTTTAGAACATTCCTGTAACATAGGCCCCGATATACGGTGATTTTTTGCCTTAACACTTGATGCAGCCACGCTACGTCCTCCAACCACTGAAGCAATACCTTTGCCTCACGGTTGCTGCTTTTCTCCTCCTAGTTGTTTTTTTTATTTTGCCACGGCTGCTCGAGCATGAGATCTTAATCACTGGGTATGCGTGAGTGTATGTATATAGAAACACGAACGCTTTCTTGGAACACTTTTATTCACCATTAAAATAAGACTCAGGATTTGCCGATCACTTTTAAATTCTTACGATGTTACTGTGTCTTTTCCAAGACCGAAGATTATCAATTACAGCTGAACGTTCGATCCTCTTGCAAGTTCACACCCAGAGAATATTGTTCCGCACACCAAGAGGGCCCAACAAGAGTGTGTCCTCACCACACGAGCGTCCCAGCGAGAATCTTCTCACCACAAGCGCGATACAAGGAAAAGACTCCTAACTTCCCCTCTCTCCCCTTAAACATTTCGCACCAAAACTGAGCGTCATGAAGCTTCTAGTGACCTTCACATCCTGGCCTGTGCATCCGCACCCATTATTTCCAGGAGAAACTGGCTTCAGCGGATTTACCCTTTATACCTGGGGCTGGTCCCTAATTAGCTAAACTGTGCCTGTCTGGCCTTTCTGTCGCTTTTAACAGTCAACAATTTTCCCAATCCTTCTCCTTTTAATACATGCACTGATTTTAAATATTTTATTATTTATTTTATTTCGCTATCCTTCCCAGATTATTATGATAATTATTGCCTTTATAATTTCGGCTTCACACTAACGAATCACTCCCACACTATTTCATTAATGTCCTCGTTTTCAGTTTACTTAAGTTCTCTCTTTATTTTTCCATTAGCACAATTTTCCCACCGGTTCAGAATTTCTGTTTTCTTCTTTAGAATCTCGTAAACTTGAGTTTTGCCTACGTTGAACACCTTCATGATCTGCTTTACACTCAACTTATCACGTTCACTAGCATAAATGACTCACGCTCGTGTTAAGAACTAGCACAACCCTTGTTTTCGAAGCCATGGTGACTATTGCTGAACTAGATCATCATCACCTATGCAACTTTAGAGGTGTACTGCTTAGATCTGACAAGTCATTAGAGCAGGAAATGGAAAGGGAAGAGATAGCAATTAAAGACAATCAGCCGTGCTTATTGTTAATTTAACTATGCAGTGAAGGATGAATGTGACAGGTTTCTCAATATTCGGACCGCCATTAGCGCACCCCCTTCCTAGACTGGTCAGGTAGCAGCACAATGGTCATGTTTCAACTTAAACATTACGTAGTTACAACAGACTTTCACAGGGTGCCTGAAAATGTTCTAAACTCTGCACTCGGAAGTGGAAAGTTTCCGTTAAAAGGCGTACTTTGATTTCCGTTGCCGCATAAGACAGTTTCCGTTTAATAAAGGGAATTTAGCATGTTTTTCACCGCAAAATTCATGGGAGCATGAAATATTTCCGTTTAAGACAGATTTCCGTTTAACTAGGGGTACGTTGAAGGCAGGCTTTACTGAATACAACAACCTATACGTTCGCCTTAAAATTTCATACTTTTTCCGTGCAATCGCGAGAAACAACTGAATGTTGACAGGACTTCAAAAGAAATACCAAGTAATGAACAATTCGAACCATTAATAACGGATATCTCAGAAATGGCTTATGCCACAAAAAAGTTATTTGAAATAAATTCTGTGGTTTAAAGAGATCTACATGTTTTGAGTGTTACGCTTTCGTCTATCGCTTAACGTTTACCATTATACCTACAAGATTATACAAAATTCCTTCCAAATGAAGAGAACTCCACAGGCTATTTCCAGAAATTTCAACACTTTTTCCCATGTAAATATCTTTAATATATGGTATTTTAATCAAAATCGTTAGAGCCACTTTTTATAAAATGAAAAATTTCGAAAAAAGTATTCAATGCAAAGGGTAGTTTGGGGTGAGGGATCTTCTTGAAAATCTTCGTGTCGTATCTTTGGAAGGTACTGAACCTAAATACCAAGTTTTCGTTTTTGGGTGATGTTGTTCACAGTCACACACACACACACGCACACGGAGTTTCTTTCTAAAAACGCTTTTTTGGGTTCAAGGCGCCTCAAAACATGTATGTCCGATAAAATCTCGGTATCGAATTTTCGGGCGACTTGCAATATCTTCTCTACCTATTACGAACGTGGTAGAAAAAGCAAAAAGGTATCTAGTGAACCTACATTTTCATGGTGCGGATTCTGCTTGTATTATGAACGCGCTCATTGCGTTACTGGCGGTGTCTGAAACGCTACTTATCTCTTTACTCCTAAACGTGTTTTTCGAATGGACTGTTACTGAGTTTCTGCTTTGGTTCCTAAAAAAATAAAGTGTGCTAGAAAGAAACGGTAGAAAAATACGTGACAGGAATATACTCCGGCTTCACGTGGAGGTGAAATTTGACTATCAACTATAAATATATGCTGCCATTAAATAAGAAAATAATTTAATTTGATGAAGGTTATTTACTGTGACCCAAGCTCTGGGCTATAAACACCCGGAAATAAAGCCACCCTAAGTTATGAACCCGGCGATAATGTATTTTGCACATTTTGAAGCGCTGAGTTCCCCGGTCTATAGCATTATCTCCCACTGGTATTCCTTTAACATCAATACCATATTATTTCTGTTTTGCGTATACTTTTTAATTCATATCAGAATATAAAAACTGTTTCGTTTAATGAGTCAAGTTCTTGGAATCATCCCATTGAATGTATATGACAGAAATTTCTCTCTGGCTTGAAACGCGGGTGGTACGTAGAATTGTTGTCCAACACAATTAATATACCCAGTATTCATTTCTGAGTAGCGCTTCACATTGTTTTTTTTTTAGCGGTGTTTGTTTAGTTTCAGAGTATAGGAATAAAGTAGCGCTTCCCTCGCTAACTTTCGTCAGATAACGTTTTGAAGCATGAGATGTAACACTAAAAATGACTAACGTTTCACGCTCCAAAAATCCTAAACTATTCTTCAATTCAATCCTGCATAAATCACGAGAATATTTGTCACTAGGAAGTGAACAAAAGCTACGTGCAATGAATGGATTTAGAGTTAACTACCTTTGTTTTTCAATTCCAGATATTTGTTTTAGAAACTGTATGTTCCCTTTGCAAAGCACTGCTGACCTGTATCTGTGTTTTTTGAAATATCCCGTCTAATTGCACCTACAGATTTCATTAATAATGCATGCATCTGTGCATGACTATGAGTCTCTACGGTATTTGCATCAATAAGTTTCGTTTGTGATTCATCCCCCATAGAATTCTATGCTTACTGTGAGCAGTTTGTGAAATCAGTCAGTCTTACAGAAATGTATCGACAGCATTCGCACTTAGATCCCATTTCCCCCCAGCTTCTGCTTTCCGGGAAATTGTGGCACATTTAGTTAATCAGATTGAGGGTCTGCTCCCATGTGTTCGAGGACGGTTTTATTAGCCATACGTTTGAATGGTCCCTAACCCTCTCGTAATTCAGCCATTGAATTTCCCTCCGCTACAACATGGTTAAGAGAACCTTCACTCATTAATCTAATTCAGTGCAAATAGGACTGATTTAGTTTGAGTTAATGTTGTTAAGGTGTTTCTGTAGTAATTTGTAGCATGATGAAGCATAAGTATAGTAGTTATGAAATAGTAGGAAATGTATACTACCATGACCTCAACATTTTCTTGTGATCAGATTACTAGAGCAAGAGTAAGAGTTTGTAAATAAGGAGAATCTTTAGCTTGAGAAAGCAAACGAGTGGCGAATTACAAACCCTGTGAATGACACACCCCTTCATCGTGGCCTTCTGCGGGAGAACATAATATTTATTTGTCTTCTGATCAAGGCATACAACTCTGTTCCAGTTCTCCATACCTGTAACAGCGGACTAAATTTCATTTACTAGATGATCAATGCCAAAGCTGAAATGTTAAGTGTTAATTAACACATTGAAGAAAGTGTTTTTAATGGAGTGGATTTAAAACATTAATAACCATTAACTAGTTTCCAGCACTTGCCCCGCGGAAAGTAACTGTTTCCTCCAAATAACTAATGAATAAATCTAGGGATGGGTCCTCGATACCGTCGATACCTCGATACTCTCGATACTCAGTAGTATGGGAGTAAGTCTAATACTTTGAGATATACCTTCGATACTTTTAAACGTTTAAGTTTTGCATTATTGAAAGTTGTTGCTTTTAACTTTATACTAGATAAGGAATGAAAGAAGCCCACCCAGACTTCTCGTTATTGCCTCGCGCCTGTCCCGAAAGAGTTGTTGGATTATAGTTCTTGATATACCTTGACTGCGTTTCCTATGGGTGAATCAATGCAACATTCCATAGACCCTTGTGTCTAAAGGAAAGCATGTAAAACAATGGGTTAAGGAGTAGAAGTACTCATGTAACATGCAGCGTTAGCTGAGTTGTGGATGAAGCTGATGCACTAAATCGCGTTTCTGCTATAGCCCCGTTTGGTGACTCACTCTCAGCCATTACATTTACCTACTCCGGTGACCAAAATCTATAAATCCAGCAGAAACAAATCAGAACTTAAGACGTGAAATAATACAGCACATGAAAATGTTAGTTCTTTCCTTCCATGCGTTAGTTTGTGTTTACGCAGTTCAAACTCGTGTCACGAGCGTAGCTTACAGGTATACCGTACGACTAATTTCCATAATGTGAATATAAAATCGTTTAAGAGAAAGTTTTCAGTATAAAATATAGTTACATAAAAAGGGGCCAAAGAAATTATAATAATAATTAAAAATTGTTATTATTATTACTATTATTATTAACCTTGCCCAACAATAGGGGATATATAACTTGTGGCATTATCAAGATAAAAAATTGTTAACAATTGGAGAATGCCAAACAAAAACAATTTCGGAATTAGCTTAAAATTAAAAATTGGTTGCAGGCGTTTATAGACAGAAAACTACTGACAAGAGCATAATTCATTGAAAGCTATCTCCGTTACAGTTCTTTATAAAGTGACTATCGAATATCGAGATTTGAGTATTGGTGCTCAAAACTCACTATCGGCATCGAGTATCGGGAAATAGTAGTGTCGTCCCATCACTAAATAAATACAAATCTGACATTCCAAGTATAATGGTTTCTGGGAATTAATTCTTCTTTCACACAGACCGCGTGCAGGAGAATAAAATAAAATTAAATTTAGTTTTATTTATGGCCGCTCTTTAACTTCTGTGGTCCTTAGTGTCCCATTGTATATTGGGCGTGAAAGACCGGTAATTTTGCTCAGAGGCCTCTTTATCAGGCTTGGGGTTCTTTTACGTGCCGTAAATCCGGACTACCGACTCTATTTCCCTTCCGAAGGAAACCATGCTAAGGATTTTTATGCCCGGAAAAAAAAGCCATCGTCCCTCCCCCCGCCGGTTTGAACCCGTGAACTCGGGTACTAGAGACTAGCATGGTAACCACGACACCACGGAGCACGACATGTGGGTGTAGGAAACTGCTGGAAATGTAGAATCAGACTGAAAAATTCAATGCCAAAGCCAGGATTTGAACCAAGGATCTTCCGGTTTCCGTCCGCATGCTCTAACCAACTGAGCTACTGGCAACACGGCAGTCGCACACGCTATCGTGGCGCCACCTCGCTCGGTGGTCAGGAATCAAAATATTTGACTAGCAACTGTGTCCATCAATTACAATATTGTGTGCCGGTTTACCTAGTGATTCTGGGACATCATGCTGGCACTCTGGCGCGTTTGTCCTAACAACAGAATCATTAAAATGTTTGTTCTCAAAAATGGATGTAGAATGGCCTAACTACGAACACGAGTTAGATTGTCTTCCGCTTTAGGCTTGTGCTGTGATTCAGTCAATTTATTATGACCCTCCAGTATGCACTTCTTGTTCATTTCACTGGATTAGCAAATTGCTGTACACTGATAAAAGACCATAAGGTTTGTGACGTCAAGGATTCTAGCCATTTATGAATACGCAGCATTCAAGGATATCCTTAGCTTGGAAAGATCTATTGCTTCCTTGAGTCATAAAGTGCTCAAGAAAGAAACGCCATATCGATAACGTATGATAATGTTTTTCCGATGCATTGGTGGTTCGTCAAAGAAGATGAAAGCCGAACATAATCAGATCTTTGCATATGAATAACGAAAGCATCGGTTGTTTAGGGGCCTTGGTCCTTTTCTCTGGTTCAACGGCCCATTTCCCTCCGTATTTTATGACTCGTTTCCCCTAAGATAGCACCATCTAGACGGCACGATATGGAGAAATGAAACAGTCATATCTATAAGAAATTTGCTAGTAGTTCTGACGCTCTTTGGCGAGAAACATTTTCTATTTTATATTTTTCTTCTCCATTTTACTTCAATTTTATTTCTAGTATAAAAAGAAGCCTTATAACGGAAAGAAATTTATTATTTGGCAGATTGGTTTGATATGTAGGCCAGACTGGAGGTTTACTTCATGCGAGGGATACGCAGTCGTAAAGTTCTGAGTAAGTTTAGCGAAATCCATTAAATTACGATTTTACATCTGAGAGAAGCATTTTTCTTTTCAGTGGTTATTTGAAATAGCTCATAAACTGAACCAACTCCAAGAAAAATAGCAGTAGTCTTCTGATAATATGAACACATTAATATATTTAAATCGATTCTTTTCCACCAGTCAAGGGACTATCCTAATTTAAAACAATCAGGAGGTTGATATTTATAGAAAATACATTAGGCCATTCTATATACTTGCTACCCCTTCCTACGAGCGAGACCAGGGTTTACTTCATTCAAATGACAGGCGGCCTGTCACGGCAGGTAGAGCGGCACGTGATTTCATGGTGCTATGTTGCCAAATGTTGCATTCCACATTATTTATTTTTCGCAAAATGCTTGGAGATGGACAAAAGGTTATGAAGGCCTTTTTGTTTCTTTCTGTGTCTTCTATTCGTAGTTTAAAGGCTATCTATACCCCTTCCACTCTGTACTGGCTTTCTCACATGGGGACTGAGCAGCAGAATACATGGCCTATTCTTGCACGCTACAGGTGCTCTATATTTTAAGAGAGATAAGTTTTGCCACATGATCCGTCAAATTGATTTAAGGTGCAGTGGTTGCATTCGGCAGGTTTCAAAACAAAGATCCTGAACACTGCAATAAAAGAGCTGAAATTTTGGCGTTAACTTTTAAAATATAAAAACATACACAATTTATCCCAATTGTACTTATTTTCGATTCTTCAAACTGGGATTGCTGAATCCAAATAACTGAACATAATCTACTTATACTCTGTTCCTTTAAACCTGTTCTGTCCCTTAAGCTTTAAAAGCCTTGTTTAAGTCCTCTAATCTATTTGTGTATATATTAATAATAATAATAATAATAATAATAATAATAATAATAATAATAATAATAATAATAAAATATCTCTCTCTTACTGTATGGGATTAAATGTCTTGCTCTTTGGTGTTAACACAAATACACACAAGTAGCCTCGTGTTCTGTGACAGTGTGTACATTGTTATTTTAGGTTCCATGAGAGAAACTGTTTACCATGGTACCATAAGCTATCTACTGATAGAAATAACATTATAAACCGAATTGGACCACAAACTGGAAATGTAACACCTACAATATTGAGAAGAGTGTGGGAAGGGTTAATGGGGAAAGTCGGATTTGTGCAGAACAGGGCGGGACTCACTATTTTGAACACCTTATCTAGGTTTCCAGCATTATACAGAGTGAACCAGAACTCCGCCACAAACTTTCAAAGGTTGTTCAGAGATACACTCCGATTTGGCATAAGGGACCCATGGTCGCCGCGGCTCTTTAAGAGTAATGATGTAATTATCATTTATTCGGTTTGTTACCCCAATCACCCATGTTTCTGTGAGAATACATTCGCAACAGTGAAGAAGCCCGTATAGTATGCAATAATCAAAACGTACAACACACAATACAGAGTAATGCAACATCCCGCAGACGAAACACGTACACTTTTATCACAATGTGTTCAATCGGACCTGCCAGCTTACAGATATTGTTCAGAATGTGACCACCATGATCGCGGCAGAGTGTACAGCGACTCACCATCGACTGTTCTTACACGCCCAAGCATTCCAGGAGTTTTGCGCACTACTTCCGCGGCTGCGATAATCTTAGTGACCAGGTCCATGCGATTATCGGCCGGAGTCTCGTAAACTAGGCTCTTGACATGTCCCCAGAAGAAGAAGCCCATTAGTGTCATGTCTGGTGACCGAGTAGGCCATGGAACAGGACCACCACGACCAATCCATTATCGTCCAAACTTTACATCATTGTGATCCCTAACATCCAGTGCAAAGTGTGCCGGCGCCCCATCATGTTGAAGCCACATAAGCTGACGAATTCTTAGCGGCACATCTTCTAGGAACTGTGAGAGGACATGTTGAAGGAACGTTTTATACACGACTTCGTTCAGTGTATCAGGAAGTACGTAAAATTCAATCACAAAATCCTTGACAATACCAGCCCATACATTCACAGCAAACTGCTGTTGATAGTATAGACACGCCACTGCGTGTGAATTTTCGTAATCCCATGCATAGCTACTCTTAATTTTGAACATGCCCTCTCTTGTAAATTTGGCCTTCTCTGCAAATAACATCAACGCAGGAAAATTGTGGTTTTCTGCACGTTGCTGTAGGAACCAATTTGCAAACTCTACTCGAAATGGGAAGTCCACTTCCTGCAATGTCTGCTCCCTCTGTGGATGATAGGTGTGCTATTATTGTTCATGTACTACTCTCAAAACATTAATTGGATTGTGTTCAGAGCTCGCGCACCGCGCCGACTACTAGTGGCAGGATTATCACCAATCGCGTGTAACACATTCTCTTCCAGATCGGGTATTCTGGCATACCTCGCACGGCCAGTATCTTCCATTCTAACAGGGAAGGATTCAGTTCCTCGAAGGCGCCTATGTACTGATGCAAAAGTACTGTGATGTGGTTGCCGGGAACAGCTCAGCATAGCGTCGTTGTGCCGCTCTTCCATTGCATTCAGTGAACCCTTACACGAGGTGCATATCGGCGAACTCTTCATCAGTAAACCTATCCATGTATCACTGTTAACGCAGAACTAATACTGTCGGAAAATCAAAACCCTAGACAGAACCGAGCAGCACTGAACGCATACTTGAGGGCAACAAGTTAAAGAGGGCATTACTGTTGTCAACAGCAGGTACCGTGAGCGAATGGAAACAATTTGTTTATATACAAATCACACAATGCATACCGTCGACATTTGTACTGTTTTTCAGTATTTTCAGTGCAATACAGATAGAAAGCTAATTGGGGCAAGAAACCAAACGAAATACAATTACTCTGTAGCGAAGTGTCGGAGACCGTGGGTCCGTTAAATAATAATTCAATAAATTATTTTTATAAGTTAACGAAAAAATCAAATAGTTTATATTGTTATAAAAATATATAATGCCTTCTATTAAAATACTCAGATGGTATCTCTGAACAACCTCTTAAGGTTTGTCGGTGTTGTTCTGGTTCACCTCCGTAAAATTGTGTATAGCGCGCGCGCCACAGAGGACATAAAAAGCATCTTATGTGTTACATGTGTGTTTCTCTATCCTGTACCATTTATTACTGGGTACAAAAACTTATCTTATTAAAGCTTATTTCCCTGTTTACATCATTTTAACTGAGATAAACCTTTGCAGAAATAGCTTCATCGCACATTTCGTTATATGTAAAGGAGTTGGTGATAGTCAAATGCTTAAGAATTGGACGCTATACGCTGGCATTAAAACTCCATTCTCTTCCCATGCAATTGCGAGAAGCAACTGAATGTCGACAGGACTTGAAAAGAATGACAAATTGACAGGTATTCAACAATTAGAAACATTAATAACGGATATCTCGGAAATGGCCTATGCCACAATAGCATTATTTACAATAAATTATGTTTTAAACAAATATGCATATTTTGTGTAGTGTGTTTTCGTCTACGCTTAGCGTTTACCAGTTATACAAGATTAAACAGAATTCATCCCGAATGAAGAGAACTTCATAGGTTATTCCGAAAAAATTCAAGATATAAATTTTATTTGTTATGTAAATATCTTTAGTACATGACATTTTAATCAAAATCGTTAGATCCATTTTTAAGAAAATCAAAAACCTTTGAAGAATGATCATGTAAAGGGTAGTTGCGGGTGGAAGGATTTTCTTGAAAATCTTGGTTTCGCATCTTTGGAAGATACTGAACTTAAATACCAAGCTTGGGTATTTATCCGACTTTTCGTGTTTGAGTTATGGTGCTCACACACACACACACACACACACACACACACACATGCACGCCGACCGTTTTCTAAGAATGCTGTTTTGGTTTAAGAGGGCCTCAAAACATGTATTTCTAGTGAAATATGGGTATAGAATTTTGGAAGGAATGCAATACTTTCTCTACCTGCTATGCACATGGTAAAGAAATTAATAAATAACAAATATTCGGCTGAGATAATAAAAAAACCTTGAACCAGAGGATTCTGTTGGAAATAAGTAAACATATACTATGGAATGGCACAAAGTATAGACAATATTTTGGTCTAATTATGGCCCTTCATCAGGAGTAAGAGTATTATTATTATTGTTGTTGTTGTTGTGATTAAGTATAAGTAGGTCACTAAGGGAGATACAGCAGTGTCCCTTATTTGTGTTAGGGGAAATGATCACATCGGTGGGGTCCAGGATCATGGATTCCTACCGTTGCTGCAATTCTTCTCTTTTGCAACGATTTTCGACATCTGAAAGTATGTCGCGTTAGATCCGCATCCACTGAAAACACTGTGTTCTTGACATGGTTTCATATACAGCTCAGAAGAAGTAAGACATGGCAACAGTAAGTACTTTGAAAGAGTGATGAATTACTCTTTCAATACAATCGTTATTGGAACAAGAGGGCACAATTCAAGTTTGAAACCTCGCTGATACAAAGGAGACGTTTTTCAAAGTGTGCAATTTATTACCTCCGCCTTTTTCCTCACCCAACTAATGTTACAGCTTTGGATCTAGAACCTGTGCTATTACAGTAAGGGGCTCTAAGGGATGATAGGTAGATAGTCAATAAAAGGAACGTTGGGGTGCACAATTCCAGTGGAATTTCCCTTCCTGGGTCACGGAATCGGGGAGCTTTATATATAGAAGGAGCATTGGCTTTGAGGGAAGTCGCAGAGAGAAAATAAAATCGTGTAAAATGTTGAAGCAGAAAATGTCGGATTTCCTGCTCCTCGGCAAGGAATATAACGTCCCGAGAACACACTCAACAACTTAAGTTGTTCTTTTTGTTTTAATTTTTTATTTGAAAACATTTCTTCCGTTATGTGTTATTAGAGCCCGCACAATGCTTCTTTTACTGGCTGGTAATAAATTAAAGGTAATGCAGATATAATCGCGTCTTGAGGTATTTGGAAGTGATGGAACCTACCTTTAATTTGATTATTTTGCCCTTTTAAGGAATAGCTGCCTATTTTAATTATGCATACCAACTTTTGCCTTTATTATATCAACTTAAACCTTTAAATTTGTTTTATTTTGCTTAATAGATTCTGGGAACTCTAGATTATGGACACCACTTACAAGAAGCTGTTGTCACATTGATGTTTACGGGTCGAGCTGGAGTTTTTTTTTAGTAAAAGTAGATCGAAATTTAAAATATCAGTGTCTCCGCTTATCTCCCATAGGCCCAAGTTTAACAAGGAAAAAATTATTTACAGATTGTAATGATTCACTAATAATATGTAATTCCTTCATATATCGGTGTTTAATAGTATTAAACGAGACACATGCAAAACTGTGCAATTTCTGTGTCTTCAAATTCTTTCTTGGAGGCACCCATGACTAGAAAAAATGAAACACAACTCCGGCCGATTTTCTCTTTGCTACGTGCAGTCTTGGTTGTAAGTTATCTTTAGTACGGTCTTGCGCACAGATACTTGTAGCCACGGTGCTGGGCAAGTTTATTATTCCGTCCCTACCGCGGTTGTGTTGACACATTGACGAAGGAATACAGTATATTCGTTCCATTAGTTCTCCGTCTCCATGCAGCGTGGTGTGTGTTAATTCTCCCTGAACATTAATTGGGGTATAGATTTATTAATTATGAATGATCCAAATGCTAGAACGTCTGAATAGGTATATGAAGTGGTTTACGTCAACTCAATAAAACTATTTCTTTATAAGGACATGTCTAGACTTGTTTTTAATATGAACTATATTTCAAATAATTTTTTAAAGTTTGGAGCAATATGAAAAGTGTTTGTAATAAAGACTCTTGTGTTCAAATTGTGCCTACGTTTTCATATGAAAACTGTTTAAAAAGATGCATAATATTATATATTTAATTCATGCGTGTTATGTATTTCGTTTGTCAGCTCCGAATTCAGTATTCCGATTCTTGAGAAATACGACCTTCATTTCCATTGTTGCAGCCTTGCATACATTTACTGCAGGGTCTGGCATAGCACTACTCAGCTGATCGTTGTGCGGAAGACAGACCTAAAGTCACGCGTTACAATTTAAAGCTTTATAATTTCTTCCCGGCGGATAGGGACCCTATAGCAGAGAAAGCGAGACAGGGTGCTTTAGCATTCGATGTATTTTCACTAAAACCAATCGCAGCTCAATCTGCGACATCAGTGTGACAGTGACCTCTTGTTAGACATCTTTTATGTTGGAATGTAACCATCTTTTGTATTGCATTGCTTGCTACTACTAGAAGTTATGCACATATCTTTGAAAGCGGGTTCTCCAGTTTCAAGAAGTATTGTAAGGAAAACATTTTGAAGAATAGTGTTGGTCAATTACTGTCGTAAAAAAAGACATCATTCAGCCATGATGGCTAATTCAGTCAACAATTTAAAAGTAAACCTCTTGTTTTCAGCTGATGGAATAGTTTTATGGCTTAAGGTTTGCGGAAAGGCAGTTAATCGGGAGAAAATGTATTTTATCAATCAACACTTATTGACAACCAAGCATAATTTGCTCTCGCTTCAAAGAGCGGTGACAAGAATATAGGACTACCTCCAACAGCAGTTGCCACGTCTAGCAGACAATCACACTTTTCATTAGATTTGTGTAAATCATTACTTGATCCCGTCAGAGTCTAACACAACAACATTTGCGCAATAATATGTGGTAAAAAGCAACAAAATGTGTCATTTTTATGAGTTTTAAACCATATATTAGTTATTATGATTATGACATTTTAAATTTTATAATGCCTTTTTTTAAATGTACCACGCCTTTTTTACTCTTTATTGCCTCTTTGTTTATCTAATTTGATTATTATGAATGACCAACCATCCAGGCTAAATGTAGATATTGTACTATTTATTGTTCGTCATATTTATTTTGTTTTTTAATTAAAAGTAGAATAATGTGCAGGATAATAAAACAAAAATAGTGAAACACACAAAAAGGTTTACAGAAATAAACACATATAGTAAACTGGAACATCTGTTCTATTAATACAGATTTTATGGTGTGACCTAGAAATCAGTTGATAGTGGGAGAACTACAAAGTGCTTAATATAGCTGAAAATCATTTTTAAAGGTAATTTTATTTTTAAAAAATGAAGATTTAAAACATTTAACATCGTTTAATTTTCATTTGAGATCTGAAGCGGATGTTTAAAGTGTTGTACATTAACATGAGGACAGTATGTTAGGATAGGATAGGACTAGAAGCGAAAGGGGACTTAGCACCTCGACCTACGCAGATCTTTTGTGCCTAGGCCCCTGATGGGGCGCCTCTGGGAGAGAGGGTGGGGTGGATGATTTGAGAGGAGAGAGAGAGAGCGGCCGGACCAGGAGGCACAACAGGCAGAGGGTAGGGTCCCTGCCATTTACAGATTTGAGCTCCCCGGGTGCTGGTGCAGCCGGCCCTCCTCCCCCCTGTGGACCCACACATCCCTTGGGGGGCCCGGGACCCGGAGACCGCTCGCAGTCCGACGGTCGAAGCATCCTTTTCCCCTGCCATGCACACGCTGAGACCTCCAGCCGACACTTGCAACCCTAAAACAGACCAAGCAGATGAAAGGTGAAGTGAAATGAGAATGTAGATGAAATGGAGGGATAGGAAATTTGGGTGATGTAATGATCCTTCCAGCATTCGCCTGGCTATCCGGGGAAACCCACGGGTCAAGAAGGTCGGCCACGGGAATCGAACCCTCAACCTCCCGAAGGCGGGCCACAGACGTTACCGCCTGAGCCATTCCGCTCGGTAGGACAGTGTGTCACTCTGTCCTGAACTTCAGCAGCGAAATTGGAAAGTGTAGCTTGTGAGATACGAATCACATTACTGATCCACTCCTTCAAAACATCCAGAAACTCAGGTCAGGTGTGGAAAGCAGTTATTTCACACATCCAAGTAGAAAGAAATCCAGAGGCGTCTGATCAAGTGAACGTGGTGGCCAAGGTCCTGGAACGCCTCGCCCAATCCACAGTTGTCCAAGCATACGATTCAACCTGTGTTTGGCCGTCACAGATTAGCGGAGAAACTCCATCTTGATGAAGCCACAATTTGAGCAGTTGCTTTAGGAAGTCTCTCCTCCTGCATATCAAATTCATCTTTTGGAGCCTACCATCACTTTTGGTTAGCATTCACAATATTATTTTCATCTGTAGAGGATTTTGGCTTCGTTTCACATCCAGCATAGAAAGTATACTCTTTGATGTATTTAAAAATTTGCTTAAAGCTTGAAAAGTCGGTTTTGGAAGCTCAGCATTCTGTTAATAATACTGTACTGCAACCGTCTCCACAAAGCAATATCAGTTCAACTTGATGGCATTTTAATTTACCATTATTCTGTTGTCGACCTAATAAATAAAAGCATCCCTGCTTTATATATCATGATGCTCTTATTGTAAACTTACTTATTGGTCACACGGTAGTTTTCATTAAGTTTGAAAGCATAACTGTTGGTACTGATGACTAAACGTAGCCCTAGATCCTGTGAGCAGACATTTTTTGAAGCTTGTTTCTCGTTATACTTCCTGTTTCTTTTTCCTTTTCTTTATCTTTTCCTGTTGTTCTCCGTTTTGTCTGATACGTGTTTCTGGTGGATAATTGTTTCTTTGCCTCCGCTACTTCTCTTTGCTAATAGCCACGCTGCTTATAAGTAGCTTATTTGAACTGAATGAATCACCCCTTGTCTCACGTTGAATGGTGTTCCCCTGAATCATGAAACTAAACGTGGCATAAATTACTACTTCTTGAATTGTTTCGAATACAAGAATAAAAGATATCCATTACGGAGAATCAAACTAGAGCTGTTTGCGCAGGTTAAGTAGTTTAAACACTGCTCCACGCCAAGCACGGTGTGGACGTAGTCCAAATCAATGCCTTGTGGCTTGTGTTATAGAGTTAGTCAAAACAGCGCACAAAAGATGACGGTTGTGAACAACGCGCTCACTCGAAGGGACTTCGAAAAAAATTAAGCTGCTCAATAGACGGGCCACCTTTAGTTTGACCGAGTGTACAAGCAGAAGCTGCCTCTATATGCTGTCCACTGAATTATTAGAGAGGAGTTTAAATAAATGTCTTGCGGCCAATTGAGTTGGGATTAGACTACCTCTTGCACAACATGTATTGTGAGAATAATTCAACAGCCATAGGTAAAAGGAAAATGTCACATCTGCTCAATTTGCAGGGCAGATATTAAACCACAATAACTATACACAAATGAAGAATTACATACTTTTAAGTTTGACATTTGATCACCTAATTTCATAGCTTTTTTATTTCCCTACCACGTGCCTAGTAGGTAGAGGGAGTATTTCATTCTACCCAAAAGTTCGATATCCATATTTCAAAGGAAATACGTGTTTTGAGGCCCCTGCATAAATAAAACACTTATAAAAACGTCCGTGCGTGTGTGTGTGTGTCTATCTGTCCGTGAACAGCATAACTCAAAAGCAAATTGTTGAATAAACACCAAACGTGGTACTTAATTTAAGAACCTTCCAAAGTTGAACAGGAAAATCCTTAAACAAATCCCTCACCAAAACTACCCTTTACATGGACAATTTCTCGTTATACAGAGTGGACCATTTAAGTTGAGACTGTGCAATATCTCCAAAACTAAGCGTTGTAGTAAGAAATGTCTTTAATAAAAGTTTCTTGATAATATTTGGTAAAGTAAATGCGATTATTCGTGTTTTGGTTGGAGGACGCTACGATGGCCACTTTAGGGTCGATTTAATTTTTAAATGGGAACTTACAATTAGGGTCAATTAAATTTGACTGTAAAATGACCATTACAACGTCCTCCAAATAAAAACGACTAATGGCATTTACTTTCCCCAATAATATCAAGCAACTTTTATAAAAGACATTTCTTTCTCCAACGCTTAGTTTTGGAGGTATTGTACAATTTCAACTTAAATGGTCCACCTTGTATATATTTATATATTAAGTTTAACCTCATTTAATTTGGTAGATCATATCGGACAATGAATGAATGAAATGGGTGAAATTGTGCTCAAATGAGCCAGGGATCCATAGAGCTTAGAGTCACCCGAAATTTGTATTTGCAAGGTAAGGGTAAACCCCGGGAAAAGCCTTATCCGAATAACTCGCTCTAACCAAGATTCGAACCCGGGACCTCTAGAATGTGAGGTAGACACGCTACCTCAACACATCAGAAACGGGTTCGTTATTTTTCGTTTTCTCAAAAATGGCTCTAACGAGTTTGATTAAAGTTGAATATATTTAAGATCTGTACAGCACAAAATGTATATTTTGAACCTTTTGGAATAACCGTGAAGTCCTACTCATTCGTAAAGAATTTTGTATAAATTTTAAGTAGGTACTGGTAACCCTAAGAGATACTCTAAAACCTACTGCACAGAAAACGCAGATATCTTTAAAACACAAACACACCATTTATTTCTTAATTAATTTGTGTGCCATTACTGAGATATCTATTGTTATTGGTTTGAATTTTTCAATAATTGTTATTTTTTAAAGTGCTGTTACCATATAGTTGTTTCTTGCGATATCACGGAAAGAGTATGGCATTTGAAGGCCAGCATATAGCGACTCGTTTTTAAATATACAGGCTGTTTGAGGACTACTGCGACAAACTCAGCGGAATGATAGATTTCGCAGAGGGGAACATTTTTTGTCAAGCAACCACCAACCTCCGACTCATCGTTACGGAGTTATTCACCTCTGTTTGAAACGTATCCGGTAGGATAAGTTTGAGAGGCACAGCCAGTACACTTTAACTGTGTGTTTGTTTGCAATCGCTGAATCAAGTGACATTGGCTCTTTCTTGTGTCTTACGTCAGGTTAGGTTTGGTAGGTCTGAGTGTAACTCAAACGGAGTGGCAAAACGAAAGGTCGCAGCAGATGATCCAAAAAGTACAAGGAATGGGGCCGAACGACTTCGCACCTCATGTTCAGTGTGCCCAGTGGTTTCTGCAATGAAGTATGGCAGATCCTACATTTCCCGCGCACGCATTGTTTACCGATGAGACCTTCTTCACACGAGACAGATACTTCAATAGCAAGAACAGCCACATCTGGGATATCGAGAACCCTCATGCAGTGTTTGTTAGGCATCACCAACAAGAGTATTTCGTAAACATCTGGGCTGGAATCGTTGGTGATCATCTGCTGGGACCTTTCGTTCTTCCACCCTGTTTGAGTTAAATTGGACTATGCGTCTCAGACCTACCAAGCCTAAACAGACTTAAGAAGAAAAAGCCGATATCACTTCATTCAGCGTTTATAAACAAACAGTCAAAGTGTACTGGCTGTGCCTCTCAAACCTATCCTACCGGATACGCTTCATACAGGGCGCACAACGCCGTAATACTGCGTCGGAGGATGGTGGTTGCTTGACAAAAAATGTTCCCCTCTGCGAGATCTATCGTTCATAAGAGTTTGTTGCAGAGGTTCTGAAACATTCTGTATAACTATCGCTTTGGTATCCCGTATTCCCCTTGTAGCTACGATGTGTGGGATGAAAGTATATCTGTAAACGTTTATCTCGATTATTAGAACAAGACAGAAATAAGAATTTTGTGGCAGTATTTTATATCACAACACTGTGAATGCCAGAGTGATTGTAGTGTAAATTAGCATTATTGTATGACAATGATTTGAGATGTTTGTTAATTATAAGCATTGTTAGGAAATAAGTTTACACGGCCTCACTGAAACTGACAATAAGAGCGGGTAACAATGTAGCGAGGGGGTGAGTTGTTTATCAATTAGAAGAGACAAGCAAATGACGTCAGATTAGCGCGCTTTTCTTTAGAAATGGAGGGAATATCTTCCCTAGAGCATAAGTGTTCGTAATTTTGATTGGATATAAAAATAGACGCTAATGGCGCGTTTTATTAACCAATAGCAGCTTTGTTATAATGTTTAGGCATATCGGGGTGAGGGAGTATAAATTCCGTGCCAGAGACGGGTAACGCACAGTTCTACATAATCATTCACAAGTTACACGTTGCTCAGTTTAAGAGAATCATTCGCGGGTTACATGCCACACAGTTTTAAGAGAATCATTCACGCGTTACACGTCGCACAGTTTAAAGGAATCATTCACGCGTTACACGTCGCCCAGTTCAACAGAATCATCCACGGGTTACACGTCGCGCAGTTCAACAGAATCATTCACGAAGTACACGTTACGTAATTCTACAGAATCTCTCGCGTCGTAAAGTTATTTACAAAAATGTGAAATACTCGAATTAATAATGTGCGGCAAATAAGTGATATAGTTACATTCGAAAATGTAACAGTTTCAGTCGGGCGTGTATTAAGATTAATTATGTGAAATTAATTAATTGTGACGGCAATAAAAGTGTAAAAACAAATTCTTTTATCAGTGTTATCTTTTAGTAACAACTCCTTTCCGTTTACACACCCTGTTTAAGAGATTTGCTCGACTGGGTAATAATAGCTAGCCGGAGGACAAAGAACTCAAAATGCAAAATAGTAAAACAATAACAGGCGCTCAGCAAATAAGATAACACGAACATACCGCGACAATTTGTAGGAATAGTTTATGGAAACTATGTTCAAATATACGACAATGGGTAGAGAAAATTATGTGAATGTAACCTAAATATAACTTTTTTTAAGTTAAATTATTGTGCATTTTGTTTTTAACAAAAACACTTAAGGTCATAAGATCCGTGTTCTCTTGAATTGAGTAACTCTCTTTTATACTAGGACATTCTAAAATGTATTCAGGAGAAACCAGTTGAAAAACGATGTCGACTCTCCATATTTACTAGTTCTTTAGCACCACATTTATGATGTATGCAGCACCTTGCGCTTCCCAGCGTGGTTTATTGATCAGTATAAATTTAGTTCCACAGTCATGTACATTCTTGTTTGCTGAACAGATGTGTCTCATTGCTTCAGCACAGACCAGAGAGTTCTTCATAACATAAATGCATAGCCATTTCCAGGAAATTACAGGTTTATCCAGTGTCACAGCTGTAATATACTGCAAATGCATTTCCTTTTCGTAATGTAATATATTCTTCATTTCTTTGTTGCAGGTGAGTAGCAGCAGATATAGCAGAATAATGTAGGTGAGTTGCGTTTTGAATACAGCCGTTCGGCAACAGGAAGGATTTGTCGCGTCGTACCAATGATTTAATTTAAACGGCGCTCATACCGCCTGTTCCGTTTTCATGCTCTCTGACCTGAAGTACGCGGAGCGGAATAATGCGGGAAAATCCAAAGAAAAGATATATTGTTTACAGCAATTAAGGTGCACAGGACAGCTGAAAAAACAACTCTACACATTTAAAATGTTGCAGGCTAAACAACGATATTCTCACTAGCAAAGCGTATAAGTTGAATAATGATGTTACACTCGCATGTTTTTTTTTCTAGCGTCTATCTTGTATTAATGGGTAAAAAAGCTATTTTTACGAAAGCTTATTTTTCTATCTACTTCATTTTAATTGGGACAAGCCTTTGCAGAATTAGCTAAATTCGTTATAAATGCAAAGGGAATACCGAAAGACAAATGTTTAAGAACTAGACGCTATATACTGGCCTTAAAATTCCATACTCTTTCCATGCAACCGCGAGAAACAATTGAATGTTGAGAAGGCTTCACAAGAATGACAAAGAATTGAAAAATTCAAACAATTAATATCGGATTTCACAGAAATGGCTGATGCAAAAAAAAAATTATTTGAAATAAATTCTGGATTTCAAAGAGATCTACAGTACTTTTTGGTCTATCGCTTAACGTTTACCAGTTATACCTACAAGGTTATACAAAATTCCTTCCAAATGAAGAGGACTCCACAGGTTATTCCCCCAAAAATTCAAGATATACATTTTATTTCTCATGTAAGTATCTTTAATATATGATATTTTAAGCAAAATCGTTGGGGCCATTTTTTTAGAAAATAAAAAAGAATCGAAGAATGTTCCCTTTAAAGGGTAGTTGAATGTGGGGGATTCTCTTTAAAATCTTCGTGTCGCATCTGTGGAAGATACTGAACTTAAATACCAAGATTAACGGACAAAATACGAAGTTCTTAGAGCTATCGCGAGACTAGAAACGGGGCCTGATTTAGGGAGACAAATACTACAAATAACCGAAAATGTAGATATTGATCCCTAGATTAGAAACCAGGAAGTGCACAAAAAGTCTTTTTAGGCTGAGGTGCTTAAAGGGAAACGTGCAATCGAAGTATTACTACTACTACTACTACTACTACTACTACTACTACTACTACTACTACTACTAAATACCAATTTTGGTATTTGTTTATCCGAATTTTAGTTTTTGAGTTATGCTGTTTACACACGCGCGCGCAGATCTTTTTCTAAAAATGCTTGTTTTGAATTTAGGTGCCTCAAAACATGTATTTCTGGTGAAATCTCGATGTCGAAGTTTTGGGTGGAATGCAATACCCTCTTTATCTACTATGTACGTGGTAGAGAAAGTAATTAACAACTTGTGTGTGGGATGTTACGAGATGACTCCGACCGGGTTCAAGCCACGTGGTGTCCGCGTATGATTCTGGCGTCTAGCATAGAAATTGTCCATGTGGATAAGTGAGCCTATAAGGGAAACCGACACTACTGTGAGGATAGGAGGCCAGGGTCGGGATGCTACATTTTGAAATGTTATGGATCGCGCCTGCGTTGTACTTGCCGCCACTAGATATGGCCGCCTTCTGTACTCCCTCAACACCTGGTGGTCATGCAAAATAGGTCAACTGCAGAAATGCTCTTCAGAGCTGTAATTTCAATGTTGTTACTTGGACTATTATCAGAATTTAACATGATGTTTTTTAAATTTGTTTTCTGAAACAAGTATAGCTAATTATAATTTGTTGTGAATTACAAAGCCAGAATTACAGAAATAGTTGGATCACTCAAAGGTAATGCATCTGTGAAATATAGAAAACCCACAGCATATAAGATACTTGTTGAAATTTATGCCAGCTATTACACACAATAACAGTAATGATTTTACCACGTTTTGAAATTTCATCTCGTATGTTTATTTAAATATTAATTTTTATTGTATAAATTCATTGTTCTAATAAAAATGCTCCACAGGTGTATTTTTAAAAATATTTACATCGAAAATTCAGAGTTTACAATATGTGGGTTTATCATACCATATTTTTTATAGTAACCCGTAAACACTATAGAAAAATTGTTACCTTCGTACACTCCAAGGTTCTTGAATTGGTAAGAGTTAATAATTTGTTTCTCAAAATTAGAGCGTTATTTTTAAAAGAAGTATGTGGTAATTTTCTTTAGTGTACTTTTGCAAGGCAGCACAAAACTTTCGAAGCAAATTAGGAAAAAGTAGCATCGTGTGGAGCGTTTCGAGTATGGAAAAAAGGTGCTGGAATAAAAGTTGTGCTAGAAAACGAGGTTTAAATTTGGGCGTGCCTATTAATGAGCATGGGCCTGTTCATTTATAGCTTCAGTTAATTGGTAGTTTAAATGCGACAAATGGAAAAAAAAACTATATGTTTTCTTAAACTTTTCTTAAACAATTCATATTATCGTATTATTAGAGCTAGGACAAAATGTATCCATTGTGCGAGGAATGAACATAACTACCACCTTACCAAGTACACGTAACGTCTTACTGAATACACGGACCCAGGACTGCAGTCAAGTCAGTAGTTCGCTTGCTTTACTGGTATGGTACAGTTTCTCTCTGGGAGCTCTGTATTTATGTTTTGTGACGCTACTGTTTACAGTTCCAGGTTACCTGTGGAACCCCTTCCCCTCGCCGCACTGTCGATACAAAGCCATTGCGTGCGCATATTGTAACTAAAGGATTGTCCCATCTCTGCTTATTATGAACAAATTTAACTTTTAGTTTTTCACAATTTTTGGTCAAATTTCGCAGATATAGCGCCCTAACACATCATTTTATAATGGTATTTCAGTAGCCCATTTCTTGAACCATATTACAGTGCATCACTATAAGGCAAAGCTAATCACCACATATTAGCTGAGTTCTCCGAAACTGCACGTCATTGATCTGTATTTCCCTTCAGACTGACAATTGCAGTGCCCCTTTTCATGCGTTCACTGAAGACAAGCTTTCCTCTTGATGTCAGCTACAGAGCCAGTGTGTGACAGAGGCTTCACTGCGTGAGTAAGGTTTCCAATACAACAGCTAATTCTCTGCCTATGGTGTTGAAAATATCCTTTAGTCCCGTCAGTTCTTTGTTAATCGTATTTAATATGACGGTTTTCAATCCTTTGGTTACAGCGATTAACCTTGCGGCTAGAAACCACTCGCTAGTAGTAGTAAACATATTAAAATGGCTGATATTTAAACCAAATGCTTAATTTTGTAGTCATAGCTGCATAATAGTTGTCCATCTACCAACGAGAGATGTTTTGTAAAGAAGGTCCGTTATGCAGTAAAATAAGAACCGCTCAATATTTTGGCTAACTTTTTATTCCATTCTATATAACTTAAGCTTTCTTTTCACACAGTTTTCACACTCAATTAAATTATCATTCTGGTGTATAAATGCATTTTAGTGGCTCCTCCTAATACAAGTTCGCCACTAGTCCATAATACAAGGCGCATCCAGAAAGTAAGTTTCCCGATTTTGTCTCCTTTAAAGTAAACGTATTTAGCCGGGAAAATTGCGCATACGTAACAGATCTATGATGTATCAATCATATGCCGGCCGGACAGGTCCTGCCTGGTGCCAGTAGCACGGCAGCAGTGGCCCGAAATGGCGGCTCCCATTCGTTCTCTCGCCGTCTGCGAGGTTCAGTCAGTGATAAAGTTCCTTACTGCATAAAATATAGCGGCGATCGAAATTCATCGTCAGCTCTGTCAGGACTACGGGCCGAACATCATGAGCAAACAGATGGTGCGTCGCTGGTGTAGGCAGTTTTCCGAAGGTCCTCAAAGTGTCCATGATGAAGAGCGCAGTGGGTGACCGTCCCTCATCAATGATGACCTTATTGAGCTGGTGCGGCAGCGCATCGTGGAAAACCGTCGCTTCACGATTACGAAGCCATTTTCCGCAGATATCGCGATCCTTGTTGCATGAAATTGTCACTAAGCACCCGGTGTTTAGGAAACTGTGTGCCAGGTGGGTGCCATAAAACCTGACACCCGCGCACAAAACGAAACGCTTAGGAGCAGCACTGACATTTCTGCAGCGGTATCATGATGTCGGGGACGAGTTCCTCGACAGGATGAGTGTGGATTTCGAACTTTACCGCCGAAACCAAGCGTCAGTCAATGTATTGGCGTCAGTCAATGTTTTGGCGTCACAGTGGGGCTCCGGTCAAGACGAAATTCAAACAGACTGTGTCGGTGCAGAAAGTAATGTGCACGGTGTTCTGGTACAGGAAGGGCCTTTTGCTCATTGACTTCCTGCCCAGAGGCGAAACAGTGAAGGATGACCGTTACTGTGAAACACTGCGGAAATTGCGACGTGCCATTCAAACAAGAGACGTGGAATGCTTACTGCTGGTGTTGTGCTGCTCCATGACAATGCTCGTCCGCATACGTCTCGGCGCACAGCAACTGTTCTGCAGGAGTTTGACTGGGAGCTATTTGATCATCCATCATACAGTCCTGATCTTGCTCCCAGGATTTCCATCTTTTCTTGGATCTCAAGAAATTACTGTCCTCCGGTCCGCGTTTTGACAACGACGAAAAGCTGAACACGACCGTCACACGCTGATTCCATTCACAGGCTTCTACGTCACAGGAATACAAAAGTTGATCTCATGATATGACAAGTGTATCAATTCTTGTGGTGACTATGCCGAAAAATAGCTCAAACATTGCTGTATCTGTTGCCAATAACGTTTTTCATGTAACTATGTTTTCTTTGTTTTAAAAAAATAGGGAAAACTTACTTTCTGGATGCGCCTCGTATAATCGTGCAGTTTCTAAGATGGATTTTTTTCCATGTCTAAGATTCCAAAGTTGAAGAAATTGCGTTTTAGTATCGTTGGATAGGGATTGACACTAGCGGTCCAGAGGTCAGATCTTTATCACAGAGTAGCTGAAAGGAAACAATTGTGAATTTGCAAGTTAATGCGATGTTAGCCAAAACAGACTACTCATTATTTATGTCCTTCAAGAAAGTTTTGTACATGTGCCACATATATCCCCTAAGACATTATCACAGCTCATTTTCAATATAGAAATATGTAACTCCAGAAACACTTACACGTTTCTAAGATGAATTGCGGAAGTCTGTGACGAGATTCCAAAAACCTTAGGCAAGGTTAACACATATATTCGAAAAACATTGATAACTGATAGAAAAGTAATGTATGTTTTGATGACTTGGATAAAAAATAAGTCATCGAAGAATATATAGTGGTTCGTACTTTATTGCAAAACGGACCTTACCCCTCGTATTTAGATTATACTGTTTCAGAATATAACATTAAGAAGCTCATAAGTGTCAGTGTTTAAAATAAAAAACGGATGTGCCATGTATTCGGGGTAGCGTACTGAGCAAAGTAGAAATTCAATATACAATACGGTCAGAGATTGAACTGAACAACTAAAGTAAAACGAGGTGCGAAATACATTTAAATCAGTAGAAGATAAGAAACGTTACATACAAAGCTTAGTGTTAATACAAGTAATTAACAACGACGAGGAATATGCGACGAAGATAAATCCAAAAAAGACAAAATCTAACATTATCGCAAGAAAGCAAAAGCATGCGAATTCGAAGTGAAGTAGTAGGGCAAGTGTGTAAATTTCGATACTTGTTAGGTACTTAAGTAGTAACACAAATTGTGGTAAATAATTCAGGAAGATTCATGTAAAAGAAAAGCATTTACTATGGACACAGAAGAAGGAACTAAAGAAGCGCTTTGTACTGCAGTGTAACATTGTACACTGCGGATACTTGGACCATTGGATGAGGAAAGGAATAACGACTGGAAGCATTTGAAATGTGAATATTTGAGAGACTGGAGCACGTGAAATCCACAACTAAAATGAATAATGAAGTTGTTTAAAAATCGTGTGGTAGTGGAAGTACGTTGCTGAAACCGATAAACAAAAGTAGAACAAATAATCTGGGACTATAGATGTAAAGAAGCTGCTTGATGAATAGGATGGTTTGGGCAGAAGAACATATCAAATGGTACCAATGTGAAGTAAACTGCTTCATACATAGGTTGGTTTTTTCTTTAAGTCCTGGTAACCTTCTTCTTCTCGATACATAGCAAACTTACATGGTTCTAAGTTGTATAGGTTTTCTATGTAGCCGCCAGCGATGCGGAAGCGTTGGATCCTGTCGTTACTACCTAGTCTGTTGATGTTGGGAATGGAGCGGTCGGTTGTCTCCTGAACGCCTTCAACCGCTTGGAAGCGAATCTCACGCGAAGTGGTTGCTTTTATCCTGCAGATTAGACCGAAGTCGCAGGAACTTAAATATAGAGAATATGGCGGGTGGTAGAACGCTTGCTAGCCCCCAGCGATCGAACAATTGAGATATAGCTTCTGCTCTATCCATCCTTCCATTGCGATGACGAACGATTGGTGGATTATCCAAAAAGTGTTATCGTTTTCTTCTCAGAGCTGTTCAAAGATTGCTTCGCAGAAATGAACATTAGTACGGCGTATTAACGTTCTGCCTTGGGGGTACGATTTGATTTAAGATCACACCATCCCAATCATTGGAGGGGTCTGCCGAACTGCTGTTGTTCACGGTGACCCATGATGACGCCAATCTTCCGAATGTGGTTTCTTACCCAGGTCTAATCAACTGTAATGATACCTTGTAAGAAGCCCTCTCGTTCGCGCTCCTAGCTTTGCAAGTGAGTACGAGAAGCGTCATATCACAGGTATATCTGCATATATCTATTAAACCATGCGGAACCCATTTTGAGGCAATTTTCCGCACTTTTAGGTTGTCCTTCAGGATGTGAAGCATAGCCGAAGGCGCCAGCTCTGTATATTAGGTTAACTCATGAATCTCCAGTAATATGAACACGGTCTGTACGTTTCTGTCACCGGTGGGTGACCAGACCGAGGCATGCGTGACATATTTTCGCGTCCTTCTTTGAAGGCTCTTATCCCTCTTGTTACCATTCGGTAAGGTAACGTAGCTGCACCTCAAGCCTCTTGCAATCTTTGAAGATACTGCCGTGCTGTGCGAACTCTAGTAATTGAAGTTCTAACCAGTTTCTCTGTTCTCGCTTTGAAAACATTGCTCTGTATTCCGTAACCTTTTGTTCACAACTGCTTCTCTAATTGTTGTCACTGTGAACGGGCATGCAGGGGAAGGGTGAGTCCATTTAATCTGAGGGAGGCTATGAAACGTACCCCATTAGCTGCAATGAACGTCCTCTTAAACCTGCTTCCTATTGATATAATTATTTATAAGGCTGGAGCTTATCGACAGAACTTAAATTCAAACTGATATAATCAAAACACTTCAGAGTATACCAAAATTACGAATATATATAATCAATAACCCTCCATTTGAGATGGGCAGTGGTTAAGTGCTACCAAAATTATGTTTTGGGTAGTCATTAAATATAGTGTTAGCATGGAGCCAAAACAAAATGCACTGTCCTGCTGTGAGTCTAATCTGGTACAGCTGGCTTTAAAATAGATGATGGATTGGGGATTGGAATTCATGGGGAGCTACCAAAGTGCTACGTAGACTCACGACACAAGTGTTTTTTCAAGTCGAAATATATTCAATTGAAACCCTGCGTCAGAGAAAATCTAGAGAAGGGCTACGAAAGTTGTAACATTTGCAATTTCTCCGATAGTCTGGCAGCGCTCAAAGCAATTTCAAACTACCAGATGACATTTAAGCTTGAGTCTACCTAACAAACCTTATACAGTAGTTAAAACACAACAGGGTTACTCTTTGGTGAGTACCTGGACATAAGGGAAACTTAGGCATCGAAAAACAGATACCCTTGCAAGGAAAGGATCTGCTCAATAATTTCCTTAACCAGAATCAGTTTTTTGCGTTCCTTTGAATACTGTTCCAGGAACCATTGCGGAGTAGATCCCAACAAAGGCAATGGGTTCAAACAAAAGCATGCAAACGCAGTAAGCAACTGATGAATAAAATATCCTTCTCGCTTACTGAAGATGTACTAAAACTCAATAGTTCCCAAAATGAACCTAATAGCTTGAGTATTAATAGAACATTGTAGATTAAGGAAACACCTACATACAATAGTAATCTTTAAACTAGAACCAGTATATAGGCTAGACAATAAAGAAGGCGAAATTGCTTTTCAAACCGTCTAAAACCTTAGGTAGGAAAACATACAACCTACTGGGTATTAATTGTAAACCCAGAAGATATTCCTGCAAATGATTTAGTTAACATTTACTGCTCCTTATTACAGGAACATATCTATTTAACTAAAACTATAAATATAGGAGAATAATGCAATAAACCTCGAAGTTTTCAGTGTTAATGCAAGGTTTAATCAGCCTCCATCTTTATACATATAAATTAATCAAATCTGAGGGAGGGGTAGTGTATAGGCAAACTGTTGTGTAAACGACATTCTCTGGCTCCTTTGCATGGCTTCACTTCACCACAGTTGCCAATTTTAAGAAGTCAATCCATGTATATGATGATAAATAAGAAAAACGGATAAGGAAGAATGGAGGAGGCTTGATTTGCATTGAAGAACCTATTCTTGGGCTACAAACTATAATTGATTGGATTGATACAGTATGGGGGCTTCTTTAAATTCTAAAAGAAATGGTTGAGGCAGAGAGAGGGAGAAGAGATATATAGATAGATAAAGAGACAATGAGACTGGCCCTTTTAATACTGTATTGTTGAAATGATTTGGTGGTAAAGATTGAGCATCTGGAAATGACTTAGGACTTGGTCACAGACGAGGTGAACTTAGCTCTTTCACACTGGCATCTGTCAATAAGTTGAGCGTTATATCATAATTATGTGAAAGAAAGGCTATTTCCATATAGGGTTACCGTGCTCCCATCGTATTTTCACCATGTCCGCGCCGTGTTCTGTTGGGATCCTTTTCACATAACCGGCTGTGTTCCTGCTTGATAATAAACTGTGTATACACCTTGTTGCCTAGAATATAGTAAGCGCAGTGAAGAGAACATTGTTTTAACCTGTGAGAGACTGCCGAATGGTGACCAAACGGCACCCATTCATCGTTTCCACGTAGTCCACCATCCTCCTACGTGTTCTACCGTACACCGGTTACCGTCATAAAATCAATCTGAGAAGTAAACGCCTACAGAACGGTAGGCGCACGAGAGACGCACAGTGTGTGATGTGGAAACGCAAAATCAGATTACTTCGTAAATCAAATAGGACGTTTTCCATGGCGGCTTCAAATCGCAGTACATCACAGGGACACAGTCGGAACACATTGCACTTTAAATCTGCAATTTGTGTTTTTATTTATGTCGCTTTAACTTCTAAAGGTCATATAGCGACATCATTGGGCGTTTCCTTCAATGTACTTTTGGGAAGTAGTTGGCTTATGTCAGAAAGATTATTTTTGTACCATTTGGTTTTTCTACTGTTGGTGCCCAGTCTTAGGGTTTCCTACGCTACCGTTATCCTTCTTTTGATTGTAATGTTGTTGCCAGTGAATTTCAGGAGTCGCGGTTATTGTACACGGTGTTCCAGAACTGCCGTCCACTTTTTCACGTAGGTAACCCAAATGGCATAATACTGTTTTATCATTACATTTTGTAGAACTACTCGCTTCTTGTTTCAGTCACTTTATTTAAAATCGTTCTAATATTGTTAACATTGTCACTGCGCAAAAGGCAAGCGTATTTGGTGTACTAACATTTAGCTTTGATTGTTATATCGATTAATAATCCTACTGTTTGTATGTTATTAATCTATACTTTGTATGGCATTATAGTTTTGTAATATGAATACAAATGAAATATTTTAATAATCCATTTCGGAATAATATTAATATAAGTAGTACCTGTTGTCAGCACTGAATCAAGCATTTGAAGATTGCTTTTTAGGTAGCTGTTGACCTACATATCCGCATCTGTGCATTGTGTACGATTGGCTCCGATTAAGTTCGAATGCCACTCCCGTCTGCAGAGTTTAACATCTGTAACACATACTGTAATTTACCTATGCATAAATGTATGGCGTAAAACTACCAAAACGAACAAAAATTACGTATACAACATATCTACGCAATTATCTCCCTCTTTCTAGGTGTTTTGAGGAAGATTGTCTTGTTAATATAGACGGATATGTTTCCAGAATATTCCTTTTGGGTACAAATGCGTTGATTCTCTCGTATCAGTGTCATATAACGTTAAGGTAACAATGATGTACACTAAAAGAATACGTAGTTATTGCACAAATAGTTGGTGAGCCTGGAGAATAGCTTTCTACTGCACGGTTTCAGTAACGCCGCCAGCCTTCGCCTAATGTCTTTGGACGCACTGTTGTGAGACTGGAGACGCATGGAACACTACGACCGGCTGCTGATGGGCGTCAGGAAGATATTCTGGCTTTATCTCGCGAAGAAACCCCCATATGAACATCACACAAGCCGCAGTCGAGTTAGGATTTGCCACCACTTCATTCATCGAATATTCCAATGAGAGAAGTGGCACCCATACAAACTTCAGTTGGTTCAAGAGTTAAATAAAAATGACTTTCCAACCAGTACTATCTATTGATATACCGAGCGGCATGGCTCAGGCGGTTGCGTCTGTGGCCTGCATTCCCAATCGTGGGTTCGATTCCCGCAGTCGACCATCCCGACGCATGGGTATTTTCGGCGGTTTCTCCGGGTCACTAGGTGAACGCTGAGAAGGCTCATTGTCTTCCCTGAATTTCTCTTCCCTCATTCCCTCTCATTTCATCTTCCTGTTTCACGTTACAGGTTGGCTCCGGGGCTGTATGTCGGAGACAACTGCGGATAGTTGTCACAGGTGGTTTGCGTGTTGGAACTTCTTCTCGATACTGTCATATGGAGACCGCTCGAGTCTCCGCTGCTGTTTTGAGCTTTCCCCTGGAGGGGGGCCTGTGAGCCATCCTCCGGTGGCTTGGGAAGACTGCCTTGAGCGCTTTCCGGCTGGATGGTCAAGCTTGTAACTATTTGGGACCTCTGTGTGTCTCTGTCGCCTGCGTCGGCCGTTCCTGTAGCCCATACGTCAGCTGCGCTTCCTTCACCCCATCCGTTCCTCCCGGGGTTGTATGCACAAAAGATCCCGTGTAGGTCGAGGTGCTAGGTGTCCCCTCCGTAGCGTAATCCTAATATATTGCTATACGATGCTAACTATCTTCAACAACAGTCGGGTTTCATCCGTCAAGTTCAGTGATCAGGCGAAAGTGCCTTCACCAATACTGGCAGTTTAAACCGGTACAACATAGTGTGCTCAATAGATTGCAATTCTCGATGATTCCACATACCCAGATTGGGTGGAATCTGAATGTATGGTGTGGCATTGTAGGAGATCGCCTTATTGAGCCAGTTTTCCTGGAAGGCGATCTCAGTAGAGAAGGTTTCGTGGACTTCCTACAAACTCATCCAATGCAAGGTGAACTTTCAGATGATGTCCCACTGGCGCTGCTGGCAACACATCACGGGTTAAAGCTGGATGTCGCAACGACATATCGCACCTTGATGGTGAAGGCTTTCTCAAGTTTGTCTTACATATCCAGGGAGGTGAATTGGCCGTAGCGATTCTACATTTTGGGCCCCTCGTTCGTCGCACATCACACCCTTAGATTTTCTCTATGGAGACATCTAAAAGTACAGATCTATCGCAGCAGGTCAAGAGACGGAAGATACAACGTAAACTGCAATGCCGGAATAGATTCTGTGCATTGAAGTGTTAATTTTGTAAATAATGTTAAGGTTTATGGTTTCTTATACTTTTTGTTCATTTATTAATGTACTAATAATCATGTATTAGCAGTAGTATAGTACGAAGGAAATAAATTAGGAATTTGGCTTTTCAAAGCATTTCAGTTTGCTATGCATCCCACCTTTTACATTTTATCGCATAACAAACGATCTTCACTGACTTTAGTACCACATTCACTAAATTAGACGGAAGTATTTTCATAAGTCCTTTTAGGTTCATCACAACAAATTTTGACGAACACAAACAATCCCTTCAACATACAACGGGCTATACACAATTACGATATATAACTTCAAGAAGTGGTGGGGATTCAGGAATACTGTGTTTAGCTGCCTGGAAATAGAAAACTGAGAAGTCTTTCAGACTAAGACGTGCATCTCTTTCATCATCAGCATGCTGAGTCAGGATGTTGAAGATTCAGAATCCTGGTGATGGGAGAGATGCACGCTCCCGAAACGTCGATGTATCAACATCTGGCTTGAAGCCCCAGAACGTCTAAAATATGTTCGTCGCCAGGAAACCTTCAGGTCTTATTTCAGACTAAGGATTTTGATCTTTATTCCTCCCGCCTCAGCATTACCACGATTATAGCTTAGCTACTTCAACATGTTGACTTCGACTACCCGATCACTCCCTGAAACAGAAATAGAACACATAGGGTCGAATTCATGATGGTCGCTTATGTGAAAAGGAGATGCTTAAGCAATAATTATTTCCTTCTCATAAGGAAACGCTTATTACTATTTGGTATACACAGACGGTACTTATATGCGCAGCGCTAAACGCTTACGTATTTCGGAAGCACATGTGGCAACATGGTTCAGCTGTTTCACGCCACTCGGATGCGCAAAGGAATGTGTAAGCAAACATGCAGGTGATCACATAGCCAGCCGTCATTTTCATTATCGTTGTTTTGCTCACAATAGCTGTTGAGCACGTGGTAGAAGTTTGCGAGTTTTAAATGGTACATTCATTAATTAGTTAACTTTCGTTTAAAATGAAGTAGATTGTAAACTTAGTTAATGGTTTGTAGTAATAGTTATACAGTTAGATTAGTTAGGTCGAAAACGTCCCCAAAGGAAAACATTTCAGTGAGCAGGAAAGAAACCAACTAAAAGAGTTGGTGCTCAGATACAAAGACATCGCAAAATGCAGACAATCAGACGCTGTGTGAAGTACTGACCTTAAGAGGTATTTACTCGTGGATTGTTTTAAAACTGAAAACCTGACATTCTAGCGTAAAGTGTTAGTAACTAGAAGTATTTACAATATGCGCACTATGTATATGCATGCCTGGAAATAAATCCCAAATGCAATTACTAAACCAGCTAGCACTAATCAGAAAAGCAAAAGTACGCAATCTTTGGCTTTAACAGCGGTTTTACACGCGAAATCGGTAAACCTCTGTTCAGGATTTAGATAACCCAGCGTATATTTGCGAATTAATGCTAAAGACGTGTGACTTGTTAAGTGATCCATTGCAGTGGTAGTAATTATGCAAAATAGGAAATTTAATCGATAAAAGCACTGCAGATATGTACTTTTATTTATTGCAGAAATATTTCCGCATTTTATTTTTAGTACTTTATTAAACGATTCTGAATAAGTGCAGCGGAATCTCGTTTTCTAGGGACCTAAGGACTTTGGACAACAAGAATGGGAAAACGTCTGAACAGAAAACATATGGATAGTGTTATATCACTGAGATTCTATACATTATTTTTTCAAGTAAGCCTGTCTCACGTTGCGACTTCATAACCTCTGTTTGTTAAGGTTACGTTGTTTAGCAGAGGCATTAGATTATTATAACAGCGGCTTTGGTAAACCGATATCGCTTCTTAAATTCAGCATCCCTATACGTTTCAAGTGACTTGTGCAAATCACGCAAATTCGTTTATTTAGGCGCAGTACAATTTCGTTATGAAATTCTATATACTCCGCGAAATTGCTATTATCTTAACCTCCGTTGTAGGCAGTTGATGCAAGATGGCGTCGGCTCCCCTTATTGCATATAAGCGGAGATCGGAGCTTCCTTATATGAATAAGCATTTCCTTATTGGCCTGAAAGAGTAGCGTCTGTGTAATAAAAATCGCTGCTTAAGGACTTCCTTGAAATAAGCGACGACTATGAATTCGAACCTTTAAAGCGTCTTTTCAGGGAAAATCTAAAGGAGGCGTTAGAAGACCTACAGCAACATTACCTGAACATTAACAACTTTATTACTCGCCTCCATACCCACTAATCGTCCCAGTCTCAGAGTGTAAATCTAATACAACATTTGGCCAACAGGCTGTGGGCATGAAATGGCTGCGAGCTGTGTAATTGTATACACCGAAGTTGATGAGTTTTATAATCAGGCATGACGTGTGATTGAAAGCGCTTTGCACAATGGTTGTTATTGAATTGCTGTATCACTGCTGCATACGTCATATCGCATCAAGCACGGTTAAAATGGCATCTCATTACACGAACGTTCTTCATTAAAGTTTCCATATCAATTTGCTGAACAAATATCGCTTTTTCAAGTCAATAATTTAACCCGGTTGAATAATTACATTGCTTTCGTGCATATGCCTAGGCTTCCTCTTTGTGTGGTATGAAATGTTCATTAGTAAGCACACTTCATTCAGAACTGAGTGTTAATGCTAACGTTTGAACGCCTTTGAGAAGCACTGTTAGGTAGTTTATAATCCAGTTTAAGATGTTTAATACCTTAGATGTTATAAGCGTATAGGTTTTCAAAATATTAGCATCACATTATCTAGCAAAGGGTTAAAAGGGCACGGAATTTCTAATTGCACACTAATCTTCTTGTATACAGCTAATCACACAAAAAGTCCAAATAAATTCCGAACAGTTTTATGCACTACTTTGCGACTAAAGGAGCTATGTAAAATGAATGAAAAACAGCAGTTCGTTCACATTTTTAGGGAGGCAGTTTTTGTCTGATACTCTGTTCCTTTGTTGTTACTGTTGTTAAAAACTTCATAAATTTGTTTCCTTATTGGTTGAATGAATTTTAAAGATATATCCCTTTTTCTGTGTTTTCCGTTTCCCTGAATATGTTCTGTTTACCTTTTTCATTATATAGACACATTCATACAGACACAAATACCCATGAGGCAGGATTAGAACCCACAGACTCTTACGTTCTTGGAGCACCAGAACGAAATGCCTTACTTAGCGTGGCCAAGGTGATTAGCTAATGAAATGAACTCTGCAAGGCATGGTGTAAGTAATTAAGAAAGCGAAAGGTGATGCTCATTTGGGTGTTGTAATTTTGTGCATTTGAGATACAGAAGTACGCCGAGAAGCCACCTGCGTGGTACTGGTTTTGCTATTCTTATCAGACGTTCTTCATACATGCCGTTGTTTTAGTTGTTACACACGGTGAAAGGTGTATCATTGTAAATGGTTATAGTACCAGAACTGTATTTCAAACAATTGTATGGACAAATATTTTAATTTTTAAAAGCTACATGCGCAAGCATTATACTCGTATTCCAGTAATGTTCCAGAAGGAAAGCATACACTGTAAACAGATCCTTATCTAGGCTGCACTTAAGGCTCTAAGTAGTCATAAGGTAACGTCAGAGCTGGCTTTAACCTGCCTAAACATGCTCACAAGCTTGGCAGAGAAGAATGAAGTTCAACTCATCTGGGTGCCGGGTCATATTGGCATAGAAGGAAATAAAAAAGATGAACTTGCAAGACAAGGAGCAGCTTACAATTTATTGGGCGAGAGCCGGCTCTACAAACTTATCGATGTTTTGTAAGAGAGAGGCTATTAACTCGTTCAAATTAGAACATCATAAAACCTGGCTTAAAACTGCAGGAAACAAACATGATAAACTATTTATTGGAAAACCTATGTAAGAAAAGAGCTGAAAGCTTACTTAAATGTAACAGACTTCAGCTGAGAACAATTATTGCATTTCTCACTATACATGCTCCTGTAAAAAAACATTCTAGTGCGATGGGAGTGTTTCAGGGTTACGATTGCAGATTGTGCAATAAATAAACTGAAACACTCCAGCATAGTATATGCCAGTAGATATATTTGCTTTTGAAAAAATGTTTTTAGAACCAGAAGTATTTGAAACCATATCTGTTATGAGACTGTATTCCTTGTAAAGAGTGCAGGCATAATGAATTGGCTTGAAAATGATACAGGTAGCACAATAAGCCCAAGGCTGAAGTGCATCTGTAGCAATGTTGGAAATCAGTATCGAACAAGACAAGACGAGTAGTGTTCCACGCTAGACACACCCAATTGCTAACGTGAAGTATTGTAACATCTTAGACAAACAGCCTACAAAGTAATGATACTGTGATGCAATGGACTTCAGAAAGTTACATAGCAAGAATGTCTCTTCAAAATTAAATTATGACACGGAAGTCTACTTATTAAATTATTTTATACAAAAATATCAGACACAGACATACCAGTTTGTGCTCCAGAGCCCACTACCGGTAAGAAATGCATATCTCTGTCCTCTTGTTATTCTAGAGGACCCTCTTATGCTCCATATTGGAACCACACCATCTTTAAAACTAGAATATTTTGGAAGGAACAAAATATTATTAGTCACTGACGTCAAGACCTATGTGATAAAATCCTAGCCTAAAGGGCAAAACATTAAATTCGTATAATGCTGTGATTAGTATTGTGCATATTTATAGAAACATCTGGTTCGCGATAAGGTCAACAGCAAACGCTGGATGTGCAGTCGAGTACATGGAATCGTGCCGATATAATTCGCAGTAGTTTATGTTGGCAAGAAACTACTAGATCGCCTCTGTCACGCCCAGCCACTAACCCTTACCTAGTTCTAGCACTCCACTTCAAGCTTGTCTTACTCTCCCCATTTCCTTCGTTCCTGAGCCTGAAACCGTACTGTATTCGTAGGTTAACGTTTGAATGCCACACTTTTGACATCACGCCATTACGAGAAGGACTCATCCAGGGGCTGGTGTGAACAGTCGTGACGAACCATGCCTTCCAACCACTCAGATGAAACGTTTCCATGCTTCTGCCTTTTCGCTACCCACCCAGGCCTGGCCTTGTTCATGCGTGTGTGTCGCACTTGGGTACAAACAATAAGAGATTGGCTCACCTGGGGCTGGTGTACAACACAGATGATAGTAAATTCTGCCAACATTAAGCAAAGAAAAACACTATAGGAAACCAGAAGCATCGGCACATTTCCGTGCACTCGACTGTACTCATTCGTATAAACCAGGGGTGACTAGGTCAATGCCACAAATAGTTTATGGTAGCTTTCCTAGCACAGAAAAATCCACTCAATATATAGGGTAGCTAACGGAAACAAATGACAGTTCACTTTTAAACCAAACACTGCTTAATGGTATAACTTCTAAAAGAGTGATTGGGTATCCTATCGTTGAGCACGCCATCATGGGTTCTCCCGTGCTATAGTCATCAGCAGGAAATCACAGCAAAGAGTGAAGAACTCTGGTGCATTGTTTCTCGAGGCTATCAACCTCAAATCTTTGTCTCCGTCAACTATTTTAGATAATGGTGTATTCCGAACTAGGGACCTATTTCACATTACGACACGACTGTTTTTGTAGCTGCTTCCTCTAGCCGTCTCTGAATTCACGATATAGTAGGGCGAAGATAGCTAAAAGGGGATAGGCAGACAGACTCACTTGCCAGGTGATTCACAATGCATTTTGCTGTGGATGTGGGACTCCTTTATGACCTAATTACTAAACTGTATTCACTCTTAGATTGATCCGCGTCAAAACAAACCCCAGGTGACCAGTGCACCGTTATAATGTATCATTCCGCCATTCGCACTAGAAAGAGTCACACTTTCAGACCATGTGGCGAGCACAAGCGGCACGTAGTGCAAAAAGGAACAGAGTCCTTATTTCGACAACTGAAACGGTGACTAGCATATTCTGTTAAGGGTTAAAGGTGATAAGATTGATAGTTGCAACAAAATAAACGTTTGCACATATATAACTCGCGCAAAACTTCTGGAATCGTGACCTTGATTGCTACCCCAGCTGCCGAGCCTAGGAATGGTTTATGTTTAGCTTAATCAACGAAAGCGATATAATACCTTTGCTTACTCACAGTGCGTAACACATACAGTCTGCATAGAAAGTGTCTGCATTTGGTTGTAATTTTAAAGAGAGCAGCAGTATCTAAATAGTACTTACTTTATATTTGTTATATTTATAACCATGGCTCCTACGTTTTCAAAGATAAGTGGTAAGGTGTTACATAGTCAAAGTAGGGAAATAATTGCAAATGTCATCGACTTCATGAAGCAAGAAGCAGAGATGAAGGAATAAATTATATCCGAGTTCCACAAAAGCCTTATGAGAGTGAAAGAAAGAGTAGTCAAAGCAACTGGTGTTTCACCGAGTTCCGTTTCCAGAGTTCTCAAAGATAAGAGAAAAAAACATATGGATGAAAGAGTACCATTTGACACACCTGGGAAGAAACATAAGGTCCCTAAACGTATTACAGAAATAGACGATTTCGAATGCGTCATTCGGCGCACGATTCACAATTCCTATGTGGAAGAAAAAACTGTGCTAACAATAAGCAGATTGCTCATCCAGCTGAAAGAGAGCAGAAACTTTCAAGGTGGTGCTACAAATCTCAGAAAAATTATTAAAGATTTAGGGTTCAAATGGAAGAAACCGAAATCAAATAGAAGAGTTCTAACAGAAAAGCAAAATAAATAAATAAAATAAAAAATAATAATAAAATAAAATAAATAAAAATAAAAAGTAAATGTTGCCATGATAGCTTAGTCGGTTAGAGCAACGGCACGGAAAGCCTAAGATCCGTGGTTCAAATCCCGGCTATGGAATTGAATTTTTCAGTCTGATTCTACCTTTCCAAATGACTATAATTTTATATGTACTTGAATCAGTGTGTACTTATATCAGCATCAATTTTCAAGGTGGTGCTACAAATTTCAGAAAAATACTATAATGTATGAAGATGAGTCATACATACACAGCAGTCATACAGCATCTAAAGGTTGGAGTGACGATAGCGAATTAGGTTTGCAGGCACCTGTTGCCAAAGGGTAAATACTTATTATCGTTCGTGCTGTTGGAAAGATCGGCTTCGTTCCAAATGCCCTTCTTTTACAAGTCGCAACAAACAACAGGAGATCTTCATCAAGAAATGAATACAGAAAATTACATGAAGTGAATCAACGCCATGTTGATACCTAATATGCCTGCTGGGTCTGTTCTGGTCATCGACAATGCTTCACAATGCGTCAACACTCAAATTCACAAACCACCTACCTCAACTTCCTTGAAAGAAGAAATGAGAGCTTGGTTACTTAGACATAAAGCTTTAGATGAAAGCATGAGTAAAACAAAGCTATATAACTTAATTAAAGCCAACAAACTGCTTCAGAAGTCATACATAGTTGACCAGATAGTAATACAACATCGCCATAATGTACTTAGACTGTCATCGTATCGCCCAGATCTAAACCCAATCGAATTAATCTGGGCTGATGTCAAAAAATGGGTGGCATGCAGAAATAACACTTTTAAATTAAAATATGTGGAGCAGTTATAGCGCCAGCAATTTGCTGAAATTGGAAGGCCAGAATGGGAAAATGTATGGCGACATGCTGAATAAATTAAGAATCATTATTCCGAAAAAGACGGAATTGCAGAAAATCAAACAGAAATAATTCTCATGCAGGATAATGGTGCAGAAAGTAGTGACAGCAGTGATGACGGCAATAATGTGAGTGATTCCGCAGAAGAGGAAGGGTTGTTAGGTGTGGAAGAATTGGAGGCAATGATTGATAGTGTTTTTTATATTAAGCGCTTTTTACAGCGTAGATTTTAATATACGGTATATAACTAAGTTTATCAGCGCAACGCAGTGCATAACGGTGTGCGGATATTTGACAATGAATGTCCCACGCACTCCTGCAGCATGCAGACGACCGGTCACCTCCTGATCTGGTAAGTAACTCGCTTCCTAGCTGTCATTAAGATTTTCAGGTGTCTAGAACTGTTGCGCCAATTATAATAATAGTTATTTCTAAAATAAATGAGCGAAAAATAAAGTAACAGGTATGTGATAACCTAATTTATTCGCTCTCTGGAAGCGGCACTTTATTAACTGTTGGCGGCTCAGTTTAAAAAGAAATTGTGCACTGTTACGCGAATTGCATTCTTCTTAAAATCACTAAATTCTTGCATCGCGTATTTCATATGCTTTCTTTTTTATTCCGGGTCTAACCCTTTTCTCGATTCAGATTTTTCTGCACAAGCACTGTTTATATTTGTACTCGAAACACCAGTAAACTCAGAAGTTAATTTCACCATTTCTTTCGCGAAAAGTGTTGGAAATTTCTCACATAACTTTTAATAAAGATTCAACACTATTGTTTTTTCACCACTAGTCAATGCTAATGCTTTACGTAATTCGACGAAAACACAAGAGCAAATCCACCGTCCACCATGATACTAAACTCAACTGCTGGTTTCTGGCTGTAAACAATATTCTGCGTCTACCCGGATGTCAGGTAACTCATACGAATTGCGTAATGACACTTGTAGCTGTTTTACGGTATAAATCAGCGTTA